>OZ012737.1:35236075-35836075 GCA_963859935.3 Lathyrus sativus | reverse complement strand
CCCTTTGGGTTGAGACGGTTGCTGGTTTGGTGGATTGTCGACTCTGGGGACCGATCATTTGTGATTCAGCTAAGTGAGGCCTCTTCAAGACTTGATGATGCCACTCCTTCTGGGAATCGTATCGTCAGTTTTGAAAGTCTGTGACGCTGATGAACGCATAGGATGCCGTACCTTGAGTCAGTTTAGGTCCATACCTGTGAGTGGGACTGGGTTTATTGCAGGAAACTTTGACCTTCAGACTACCTGGTTTTCTTGACAGTGGATCAGTTATGTTGGTACCAGGGTTTCTCAGTTGCAGATTTGTCTGTTCTTGATAGAGCAGGTTTTGATCAGAGAAACTTATCATCAGGTGTAGGTCTGTTCTTGATAGAGCAGGTTTGATCAGAGTATTGTCATCAGTGGTTTGTTCTTGATAGAGCAGATTTTGAGTGGGGTCTGAAGATCTCATCAGCAGATGTTGTTTGTTCTTAATAGGGCAGATTTTGAGTGGGGTCTGAAGATCTCATCAGCAGCTGTGTGTTTGTTCTTGATAGGGCAAATTTCTGATTTGGGGTCTGAAGAATTCATCAACAGATGTTCCTTGATCTTGCGCCCGGGGTCCTTATTATCAGGCACTTATTCTTGTCAGAGCAGAATTTTGATCTCGGTCTTATCAGATGGTTGTTCTCAGCAGCTCAGATTAGTGGTCTTACACCGGGGTTTTTCTTCTCGTCAGTGATTGTTGACATCGAATCTCCACAGCAGCTATCCGGATATATTATTGCATGCCTGCATTTTGCATTAGTTTGCATATTCATCTGCATTCCATTAACGTGTGTCTGTGTTGCAGGTACCGTTTCCCCGATCCCGGATTTCTCACCTTCTGCTGTTATTATGGCCTCCCTCAGGAAGACTGTTGCGTACAAGTTCCCGACCCCCGATGTGTCGAAGCTGACTGGTTTGATAGCCCTGGCAGGGGATTCTGTGAAGGATAGGTTCAGGAAGTCTTATGGCAGGTTGCTTAGTCTGGTTTGCAAACCCTCTACGTCCGAGTTGAATGGGTTGCATGCTCTTCTGCAGTTTTATGACCCTCCCTTGAGGTGTTTCACTTTTCATGACTTCGTCCTCGCGCCGACATTGGAAGAGTATGCTGATATGCTGAGTGTGCCTATCAAAGGGCATATGCCTTTTGTCCACATGGATGCTGAGCCTGATCTGGCTGGTTTAGCTTCCTCACTCCATTTGAGCGCCTCTGAGTTAGTGGTGACGAGTTGGAACAAGGTTCCTGGGTTCTCTCTGCAGTTTCTGATAGCTAAGGCTCAGCAGTGTGCTAAGGACAAATGTTGGGACGCATTCAATGCCATCCTTGCGTTATGCATATATGGCATTATCCTGTTCCCCAACATGCCTGACTTCGTGGACTTTGATGCATTCCACATCTTCGCCTCAGGGAATCCAGTCCCTACTCTGATCGGAGACGTATATCACTCAGTGCATTACAAAAATGAGAACCGGAGAGGGAAGAATGTCTCATGCTGCGTACCATTGTTATACAGATGGTTTGATAGTCATTTGCCCAAGAGGGGTTCTTCCGTCTTGTCTGCAGCCACAACTGAGTGGCCTGAGCGTCTCATGAGTTTGTCGGCAGAAGATATTGATTGGTTCGTTGACAGAGACAGGTTAGGCACCGAGATGATCTTCAGTTGTAGTGGGTTTCCTAATGTACCTCTGATAGGTAGGAAGGGTTGCATCAACTACAATCCGTCATTGCTAGTTCGTCAGTTTGCATATGCTTTGAGCACTCCACCGAAGGAGGAAGAGGTACAGGAATCTCTGTACCTCACGGGTACTCTAGAGGGGGATTTGTTGTCCAAGCTTCAGCATGCATGGAACAGTATCAGCAAGAGGGGAAAGCCTTTGTTGGGAAAGAGCAACAGCCAAGCCTACCCTCCTTATTCAGATTGGATCAGAGCCAGAGCCAGCGCTATAGGGATGCCATTCCCTCACGTCAGACCAGAGAGTTCTCCACCAGTCGAAGAGCCTACCACTGTGTCCATTCATCAGCACAACCAGGTATTAGCCGAGCGGGATGAACTGAAGAGGGCAAACGCAGAATTAGAGAAGGAGTTAGCTCAGCTTTGAAGTGAGAGGAATGAAGCCGTGCATGCCTTCAAAAAGCAAACAGAGTCTGTAAACCAACTGGGTGCAGACTTGGCAAGGCAGATTGCTGATCGGGAACGCTTAGGTCAAGACTTCAGGGCTGCTAATGATGTACTAGCTACGAAGAAGCAGCATTTGGAGGAGGCGTATCGGAGGATATCTAAGTTCAACCAGCATTGGAAGACTTCCATGGCCACCAGGAAGGAGCGAGAGGACAAACTGATGCTGCAGATTTCTAAGCTGGAAGCTGAAGTCAAGGACAGTGAGCGGAGGTTTGATGAGGAGACCGCCCGCAGGTACGCCGCTGAAGCCCGTCTCAACAAAGCTCTTGCTAACCTGAAGGAGCATAAGCTGATGTTTGAGTCTAAGAAGCGGAAACTGGAGGATTGCTTTGGCGAAGGAGCTTGGGAGAGTTCAGTTCAGGGGCTTCAGCATATCATCAGGCAGAGGGAACTACTCGTCAAGGGGTTGCTCACTTTGCCAGATCATCCAGAGACGAAGGAATTATTAGCAGAGTATCGTGCCCGTGGCCGTACTTGACTAGTTGTATTCCTGTTGTTTTGATCTTTGATGTATGCTGACCATCACCAGACTTGTTGGCTGAGGTCATGCTGTTGATTTGTTTTGTACTCGCTGATACTGTGTACTGCCCTGACAGGCCTTTCCATATACATATGAGATTGATGTTTCCATGATTGGGCTCGGATTTCTTCGTCTTCTTATTATTATCAGCACTGGCACTAAGGCACTAGGATCGGGGGAAAATCTCCCACGCACACAGACACACGCATGCATCTGCATGAAGCATATTTGCATGGTGTATATCTTATCGCTTTTCCTAACCTTTATTGTTGACAGGTTTTTCAGGTTCCGAGCTGTTTCCGGTCTCCAGGATTGATCAAAGACTTATCCACCGCTACTCAACTCGCGCTAATCAGACGAGGATAATGGACCAGGTGCAGTCAGATGTTCAAGAGCTCCATGAACGGATGGATCGCTTTATGGAACTGATGCAGGTGGTCGCTAATGGTCAGGACCAGCTTCGCACTTTGGTTCAACCTCTGATCTCCAGGGTTGACAGTAATGGCATACTTCATGGAGGGGCTGTGCCTACTCCTCCTCCAGTGGACGCTCCACAAAACGTTGTTCCTGTTGCCAGGGGCAACGGCAGTGCTAACGGCAATCTAATGACTAACATCGGGCTCAACGCGGCAGGCGTCGGCAATGGTAGTCTGGGAGCCAATGTTAACATAGGGCCGGTCAACGGCAATGCTGGTGTAGGAAATCTGTTGGTGCCTCAACCGTGGCTGGAGGACCATCAGGATGACGTATTCTCTCAGAGAGGTGTGGAAGCAGAGTTGAATGCTGAAGCTCGACTCAGGTTCAAAGCGCTGGAAGACAAGATGAGAGACATTGAAAATCAGAACACATTGGGCGTTGATATGTCCAAGCTCGGTTTGATTGCTGATTTTAAGGTACCTCATAAGTTCAAGGTGCCTGTCTTTGAGAAGTATAAGGGTATTACTTGTCCCCGTGTCCACCTTCGATCTTATTATAGAAAGATGTCCGCCTATTCTGACAATGAGAAGTTGCTGATGCACTTCTTCCAAGATAGTCTTTCTGGTCCATCACTCGAATGGTATATGGGCCTGGAGCCCGCTACTGTGCGCACCTGGAAAGACCTCGCTGAAGCGTTCGTCCTCCACTATCAATACAATAGTGATTTGGCTCCCAACCGAGTTCAGCTTCAGAATCTTTCACAGCGGAACAATGAAAGCTTTAAAGAGTACGCCCAGCGGTGGCGTGAATTGGCTGCTCGGGTTCAACCGCCGATGGTTGAGCGTGAGCTAGTGCAAATGTTCGTGGCTACCCTTCCTGGAATCTACTATGAAAAGCTGGTCAGTGGCATGTCTGGAACATTCTCGGCTCTCATCACTATGGGCGAGCATGTTGAGAACGGTATAAAGATCGGAAAAATTCAGGGCGAATCATCCTCAGCTGGAGGAGGTAGTAAGAAACCCTACGCTGGGAAGCGTCGAGAGGGAGATGCCAGTGCTGTCACTAATGCTCGGAGAAAGGGCAAGGGCCCTCAGCCTCAGATTGCTAGCATAAATATCCCAGTTGCTCCACCGCAGCCGCAGCAGCAGCAGCAGCAGCAGCCTCAGCAGCAGAATCAGCAGGGGTATAGAAGATATCAGAATCGGGCTCCCCTGACAAATCGTCATTTTGAAACTCCACCTATGTCGTATGCACAACTCTTACAAACGCTGCTTCAGCTTCAGTTAGTTCAAAAGAGGACAATGGCTCCCTTAACAGGGGCACCACCACCGGGGTATGACGCCAATGCTACTTGTGATTTCCATACTGGGGCACCAGGCCATACGATTGAGAATTGCAAAGCTTTTAAGCACAAAGTGCAGGACTTGGTGGACGCAAAGGTCATCAACTTTTCTGACAGTGTGCCCAATGTTACCAAGAACCCTATGCCTCATCATAAGGGGGGCGGAGTGAATGCCGTTATCACTGAGGAGAGTGCGGACTTGCTGACTGATGTCAAAGACTTGAAAACGCCGCTTAGTTTTGTCAAGGCTAAGTTGCTGAAGAAGGGCTTCTTCCCTGGATGTGGAGAGTTATGTATGGCTTGTGCTACACTTCCTGATGGGTGTGAGCAGCTGGTCGAAGGTATCCAAAGCCTGATGTCTGAGGGTATTTTGCAGTTCAGCCGGAGCATAGAAAGTGCATCAGGGGAGGTCGTGCTGAAGTAGGCAGATGAAGTTGCTACCATCACTATTCCTCGTCACCCTATTACTATTTCTGCGCCCCGACCGCCTACCATCACTATCACCAGGGCCGGGCCAATCCCATTCGAAAGCACTAACGCCGTCCCATGGCATTATGGCGCCGAAGTCTATTGCAATGGTCAGAAGTTAGAGCTTGAGCCATACGGATCGACTGTGCAGAATCTTGCCGGAGTCAGTGGCATTACTCGAAGCGGCAGAGTGTTCGCGCCAGCAGAGGTTGCAGCAGAGAAAGTGGTCAGGGCTGATACTGCTGATAAAGGTAAAGGTAAAGCTGTTGAAGAGATCCCTTCTGGGGCAGAGAAGGACTTGCTGGTTAAAGATGCTGAAGAGTTCATGCGTTTAATCAAGAAGAGCGACTACAAGATTGTAGATCATCTTCATCAGACTCCGTCAAAGATCTCTATTCTTAACTTGTTGCTGTGTTTTGAAGCGCACCGCAACGCGTTACTGAAGGTATTGAACGCTGCCTACGTGCCGCAGGAGATATCAGTAAATCAGCTGGAAGAGGTGGTAGCCCATGTTAATGCTGGCAATGGGCTGGGATTTACAGATCTAGAGCTGACTCCTAAAGGAAGAGACCACAACAGCGCCTTGCACGTCTCAATAGAGTGCAGAGGCACTATCATGTCACATGTCCTGGTGGATACGGGTTCGTCGCTTAATGTGCTTCCGAAGAAGGCACTGATGAAGTTGGATACCCGTGGATTGCTTTGCACGCCCAGTGATCTGGTAGTGAAAGCCTTTGACGGAACTAAGCGCCACGTCTTCGGAGAGTTGACCCTGCCGATTCAAGTTGGTCCGGAGACGTTCAATACGATTTTCTATATCATGGATATCATGCCTGCCTACAGTTGCCTCTTAGGTCGGCCATGGATCCATGTTGCTGGTGCCGTGACGTCCACGCTGCATCAGAAGCTCAAATATGCTGTCGGGGGCAGCATAGTAACCGTCTGTGGTGAGGAGGACATTATGGTGAGCCATCTGTCATCCTTTAAATATGTTGAAATGGATGGCGAAATCCATGAAACTCTATGCCAAGCATTTGAAACCGTCAAGGTGAAAGAGGTGGCTCCTGTCGTCGTAGAGAAGCAAGAGATGAATCTCTCCTCGTTTAAAGAAGCTCGGGCCGTCGTTGAAGTCGGTTCCACCCCAGGCTGGGGGCATGTTTTGGATATACCAATCAAGCAGGATAAGTTTGGATTGGGGTACTCTCCTGAAGCTGAAGCTTCATCTTCTTCGTCTAGCAGTTCATCTCGCGGGAAAGGGCCGATCCTATTCACCAAGGGCGGAGTGATTTTCGAAAGCATCAACGCAGCGTCTGAGGACAGCGGGGATAGTGATTATGATCTTGACGCCTGGATTCAACCGAGCAAGTCGGGCGAGCGCCTCAACAATTGGACCATCAAGGAGATTATCCAGCTGACAAGTGAAGAGTAATGATTTGCTTTTTACAATCGTTGTACAACCCTATGTCCTGCCCGGGGCATAGTGGTTTTATTGTCAGGGCCTTGTTGGATTATGTACATGCATTTTGTTAACAAATAAAAGGCGTTTTCTTCGTACTCAAATATTGTGTTCTCTGTTATTCCTGTTTTATGTTTATTTCGAAAAACAGTAAAATGGAAACAAGGTTTGTGCTAACCTGCATATTCTTGCTTTAAACTTAACCCTTGTTATTGCAGGATCCACATAACAGATGACATCGACTCTGGACCCTCTACGGCTCACTACGACTTTGATTGCCCGATCTATCAAGCCGAGGATGAGATTGATGAAGACGAAGACCTTCCGGAAGAGTTGGCCCGCTTGTTGAGACAAGAGGAGAAGGTTATTCTGCCTCATGAAGAGGATATTGAGATCATAAATCTGGGTTCTGAAGAGCTCGTCAGAAATGTCAGAGTGGGGGCTGCGCTGCAGAATGATGTCAAGCATAGACTGGTCGAGATGCTTCGAGAGTATAGTGACGTCTTTGCTTGGTCATACGAAGATATGCCCGGACTTGACACTGACATCGTGGTTCATCGCTTGCCGTTGCGAGAAGATTGCCCTCCAGTCAAGCAGAAGCTTAGAAGGAAGAGACCAGATATGGCTGTAAAAATCAAAGAAGAAGTCCAGAAGCAGTTGGATGCAGGATTTCTAGCTGTTACCACTTACCCTCCGTGGGTCGCCAACATAGTGCCTGTACCGAAGAAGGACGGTAAGGTACGCATGTGCGTCGATTATCGGGATTTGAACAGGGCGAGCCCTAAGGATGATTTCCCGTTGCCTCATATCGATGTGTTGGTCGACAACACAGCCCAGTTCTCCGTGTTTTCGTTCATGGATGGCTTCTCCGGTTACAATCAGATTAAGATGGCACCGGAAGACATGGAGAAAACGACGTTTATCACTCCCTGGGGAACATTCTGCTATAAGGTAATGCCCTTCGGTCTGAAGAACGCAGGGGCCACTTACCAACGAGCAATGGTCACTTTGTTTCATGATATGATTCATCATGAGATCGAGGTCTATGTTGATGACATGATTGCGAAGTCCCAAACGGAGGAAGAGCATCTGGTCAACTTATTGAAGCTTTTTGAGAGGCTTAGGAAGTTCAGGCTGAGGCTGAATCCTAACAAGTGCACTTTCGGAGTGCGGTCCGGAAAGTTATTGGGGTTTATCGTTAGTGAACGAGGGATTGAAGTTGATCCTGCGAAAATAAAAGCTATCCAAGAAATGCCAGCGCCGAAAACAGAAAAAGAAGTTTGTGGTTTCTTGGGCCGAATAAACTACATTGCAAGGTTTATCTCTCAGCTCACGGCCACTTGTGAACCGATGTTCAAACTGTTAAAGAAAGATCAGGCGATTACTTGGAATGAAGATTGCCAGAAGGCATTTGACAAAATAAAGCAGTATCTTCAAGAACCTCCAATCTTGATACCCCCAGTGGCTGGACGGCCATTAATCATGTACCTGACGGTTCTGGAGAATAGTATGGGGTGTGTTCTCGGTCAGCACGACGAGACGGGCAGAAAGGAGCATGCCATTTATTATTTGAGTAAAAAGTTCACTGAGTGTGAATCTCGATACTCGATGCTGGAGAAGACGTGTTGTGCATTAGCTTGGGCCGCCAAACGTCTACGACAGTATATGCTCAACCACACCACTATGCTAATTTCGAAGATGGATCCGATCAAGTACGTCTTCGAGAAGCAGGCTCTTTCGGGCAGGATTGCCAGATGGCAAATGGTGTTAACGGAATATGATATTCAGTACGTCTCTCAGAAAGCCATTAAGGGAAGCGTATTGTCTGATTACCTTGCCGAACAGCCAATCGAAGACTACCAGCCGATGAAGTTCAAGTTCCCTGACGAGGATATTATGTTTCTCAAAGCGAAGGATTGCGATGAGCCATTGCCCGATGAAGGACCAGATAGGAAGTCTCAGTGGAAGTTGATATTCGACGGAGCGGTTAATTCCTATGGAAGTGGTATCGGGGCTATCATCACGACTCCTCACGGATCCCACATCCCGTTTACTGCGAGACTGACGTTTTCAGTTACCAACAATGAAGCAGAGTATGAAGCATGTATCATGGGTCTAGAAGAGGCAATTGATTTGAGAATCAAGAATCTAGACGTATATGGTGACTCAGCGCTTGTAATCAATCAGATTAAAGGGGAATGGGAAACTCGTCAAGCGAATTTAATGTTGTACATGAATTATGCCAGGAGGTTGCTTCCGTTCTTCGATCGAGTGGAACTTCATCATGTACCCAGGGCTGAAAATCAGATGGCTGATGCCTTAGCCACGTTGGCTTCAATGTATAAGGTCAATTTTGGGAATGAGGCTCTAAGAATTGTGCTTTCGCGTCTTGACAGACCGGCATTTGTCTTTGCAATCGAGGATGCCAATGACGGCAAGCCATGGTTCCACGACATCCAGACCTTCCTTACGACTAAGGAGTATCCTGCGGGTGCGTCAACCCAGGATAAGAAGACTCTGAGAAGGCTATCTGGAAACTTTTATCTCAATCCTGATGGAGTGTTGTATAAGAGAAACCACGATCTCGTGCTACTCAGATGTGTAGATGAGAAAGAGGCGAGTATGCTCATGGAAGAAGTCCATGAAGGCACATTTGGTACGCACGCCGGCGGGCATGCTATGACGAGAAAGATCCTGAGAGCAGGGTATTACTGGCTGACGATGGAGTCGGATTGCTTCAGATTCGCGAAGAAATGTCATAAATGCCAGATTTATGCTGATAAAGTTCATGTGCCGCCGTGCCCATTAAATGTCATGTCCTCCCCTTGGCCGTTATCCATGTGGGGCATCGACATGATAGGCAAGATCGAGCCCACTGCGTCCAATGGTCACTGTTTCATTCTGGTAGCCATCGACTACTTCACCAAATGGGTGGAAGCAGCCTCATATGCTAATGTGACCAAGCAGGTGGTAGCTAAATTCATAAAGAGGGACATCATCTGTCGCTATGGAATTCCCGAGCGGATCATTACTGATAACGGTTCGAATTTGAATAACAAGATGATGAAGGAGCTGTGCCAGAGCTTCAAGATTGAACACCACAACTCATCTCCTTACCGGCCGAAGATGAATGGCGCCGTCGAAGCCGCCAACAAGAACATTAAGAAGATTGTTCAGAAGATGGTTGTGACGTACAAAGATTGGCACGAGATGTTGCCGTTTGCCTTGCACGGTTATCGTACGACGGTGCGTACGTCGACCGGGGCAACTCCTTACTCCTTGGTGTACAGTATGGAAGTTGTCCTACCGTTAGAAGTGGAGATTCCTTCTTTGCGAGTTTTGGTTGATGTGAAACTCGACGAGGCAGAATGGATTACGAATCGCTTGAACCAACTCAGCCTGATGGACGAGAAGAGGTTAGCATCGATTGCATTTGGTCGCCTGTACCAAAGCCGAATGAAGAAAGCTTATGATAAGAAGGTGCGTCCTAGAAGCTTTCAGATGGGTGATCTCGTCCTGAAGAAGATTCTTCCGCCACACTCCGATCACCGGGGCAAGTGGACTCCGAATTACGAAGGGCCGTATGTCGTCAGCAAGGTCTTCTCAGGAGGAGCTTTGTTGTTATCCACGATGGATGGTGAAGATTTTGCATCCCCGGTGAACGCGGACGCAGTTAAAAAATACTTTGCTTGAAAGAGACCCGCTGGACAAAAAAGAAAGAGTCCAGGCAAAAAAGGGGCATCCCGGCGAGCCAAAAACAGAATAAAAGGTTCGGGCAAAAATTAGGGATACATTGCAAAATGCACACCCGCGAAGTCGAAAACCTACACTGGGCGGCTTCGGCAAAAAAGGGTATCTCGGTGAACTGAAAACCCGTAAAGGGCGGTTCACGCAAAAGTTAGGGATTTGAATAAGCAAATGACTGCGTTCCGCGTGTGAACTCTCATTGTTTTGTGGTTTGGAGGACCTGAAGGCCGCTTATCTGAATCAATCTCTTCCGAAGCTGAAGCGTCGGAGAAGTATCGAAGTCGAGTGGGTCTTAGAGGGATCAACTCATGGTGTTCGTCTACGCCTCGTTGCCGACATTTGTATATACTGATGTATATTTATGTTTTCTTTTTGCGCGGCTTCCTCATTCCAGGAGCTTGCCTCTGTTGTAAAACATTTATTTACCCATTCAGGGGTCCACCATCAATAAAATGCATATTATTCATCAATTCTGCTTGCCCATTTAGCATTTATCTATTTTGTTTGCGAATGAAAACGCCGGTGTTTTTGATAAAATGCGCATACATAAACTTGCGGGCCTAGGCCCATTGGTTGTTGAAACAATTAATTACTTGAGTGTTGTCACGAGATAATAACCTTGATAGGCCCCTTTGAGGAGGGTATCTTGTCTGTTTGTTTGTGTTGTTGCAGGTATAGCGCCTTCCAGAAGATGTGCCGTGCGCATCCCCGAAGCAGGGCAAGTCCTCCTTCTCCAGCAGTGTTCAGTGGTCTCTCCACCGCAGCATCTGAACGCAGAATAGTGAGCGTTGATATGTCTTCCCCAGGTAGAGATGATTCTCTTCCCCAAGCAGACGCATCCTGAAGGAACGTCATTTTCTCAGCTGAGTCGCGCGCCGAAGCTCATGTTCCCCAGCACCGGGTCACAAGTGCAGGTTTCGTAGAAATGTTCGGGTACCGAAGCTCGTGTTTTCCCCAGTAAAGTCGCCAAGTGCAGATTCTTTCCCCAGCACCGGGTCACAAGTGCAGGTTTCACAGGAAGCTATTCTTACGCTGAAGTATGCTGTAACTGATGGTGCCAGACTGAAGTCTCCAGTGGAATTGAAATTCCCCACCAGATCCGTATTCTCTCCCGAAGTCGGATGGTTCCCTCTTCCCCAGTAGAGTGTTGGAATAGCTGAGGCTGTATTCCTCTGCAGAGTTGTACTCTCCCCCGAAGTCAGATGATTCTTTCTTCCCCAGCGAAATTGAAACTCCTCATCAGAGTCGTACTCTCCAGTGAAGGGGAATGATTTCTCTTTCCCCGGCTGAGTCTGCAAACCCCCAAGAGAGCCGAACCCTTGGAAGCAGTTGGGACCATGAGTGGATTTTCCCTGGCAGAGTATTAAACAGCCGATGCGGTATTTCCCCAGAGTCGCACTCTATCCAGCGAAGCAGAATGACTTCTCCTTCCTCAGCCAAGTTTGCAGATGTCCAAGAGAGCCGAATCCTTGGAAGTTGATCAGACCATGTTTAGTTGTTTCCCCAGTGGAGTGTTGAGCAGCTGAAGTTATTTCCCCACAGAGTGGTTATCCCTAGAAAAGTAGCCATGGAGGCCACACAGTTTATTCACGCGATTGGTATCGCTTTCCTTCAGCAGGTTCAGGTTCTCGTAGAGCGTCGTTCCTCCGCAGTAATCAACTGAAGTTGTTTTCCCTGCAGCAGTCAACTGAAGATCATTTCCCCAGACGGAGTCCAATTGATGTTGGCGCGACCACGTTCTCCTCAACAGGATGATTCCTTTATCTGAGTAGTCCTTTCTCCGTGACATGAGAACTTCCCCCCGACATTTATTTTGCTGACGGGATCGCATCATTGTGCATGATTGCATAGCATTTAGCATAAACGCATAGCATTTCCACCGTGTGGGGCATGGCGCCGAAGCATATGCATCATAAGCATGAGCTAGGTTAGTATCATTCTTGTTTTACAGGTGTTCCACCAAAAGACCAGTTGCTCAGGATGATTCCTGACATTCTCCCCAACGAGGTCGCTTTCTTAAGATGATTCTTAAGACCCCGGTGTAATCTCCACAGTCGCTCGCTCGAGATGATTTTTGAGATCCCCAGCGAAGGCTTCAGTTCAAGACGATTCTTGAATTCCTCAGCAGGGCCGTTTGCTTAAGATGATTCTTAAGACCTCAGCGCAATTTCCCGAGTTGTTCGCTTAGTATGATGCATGAGCTCCCCAGTAGCGTCTCCAGCAAGAGTTGCCCAGGAAGATTCCAGGGATACCCAGCAGAATAAAGTCTCCAGAGAGGTCAGCAGTTCAGGATGATTCTTGAAGGTGCCCGACGGAGTTGTTCGTTCAAGATGACTCTTGAAGTCCTTAGCAGCGCGATATGTGTGCTCCAACAGCGATGTCCAATCTGAAGATTGATTTCGTAAATGCCTGAAGGCAGTACCAGAACGTTCCTGTGCATTCAGGTTTCCGTGCTAATGAATCAGCGCTTATCTGAGGACAAAGTTCAAAATTTGTAGATACAGCTTTTGTTTGCAAAGTGATCCGTGCTGGCCTGAAGACCAAGTCGGTTGTCCTGAGGTGATGATTGATCGCGATCAAGTGGATAGTTTTTCTTCTGACTAAAGTCGAAGATGTTTCTCCAGCTGAAGTGGAGTTTTGCCTGAAGGCAAAGTGTTTGAATCCCCGTAGAGCCATGAATGGCTCAGGATACCATTTCTCTAACTGAAGTCATAGATTTCCCAAGATGAAGCGAGGGTGCCTGAAGGCAAGGTTACCCCCAAGGTTATGAATGACCTAGGATTCATTTTTCGGACTGAAGGCCGAAGTATATCCCTGACTGAAGTCTCTAACACTCTATAGCAGAGGCGGAGTTGCCTGAAGGCAGGTCCATGTATCCTTGAAGGCCAAGGACCATTTCTTCAGACTAAAGTCGAAGATACCTCCTGCAGAGTTGCCATCCTTGAAGGCCAAGGATGCTTATCTTCAGAAGTACTTGAAGATCTTTTCTAGCTGAAGCTGGAAGTGGCCAGGGGCCAGGGTTTCATATAGTTCTGATGTTGAAGTTCTACAGTGGGATCATTGTGCAGTAGTATCCCGATGTTCGTTATGGTTCTGAGGGTGAACCCCAGATCAGAGTATGCTCGGTTAAGTCTCTCATTCCCAGCGGAGTAGTTTCAAATACGCAGGTGTACCGGTTGTTCCATTTACCAGGGGTGAACCCCGGGCCAGAATTGTTCGATGTTGGATGTGTTCGACGGCGAGGTTGAATGTTTGTTCGACGGCGAGGTTGAATGTTTGTTTGACGGCAAGGTTGAATGTTTGTTTGACGGCGAGGTCAGATTACGATTGGTTCGACGGCGAGGTTGAATGTGTTCGACGGCGAGGTCAGATTATGATTGGTTCGACGGCGAGGTTGAATGTTTATTTGACGGCGAGGCCAGATTACGATTGGTTCGACGACGAGGTTGAATGTTTGTTTGACGGTGAGGTCAGATTATGATTGGTTCGACGGCGAGGTTGAATGTGTTCGACGGCGAGGTTGGATGTTTGTTTTGACGGCGAGGTCAGATTAGGTTTATGTTCGACGGCAATGTCAGACTCCTTAAATCCCCAGCAGAGATGATGTTTGTACGACGGCGACGTCGAGTGTCTCTCAGAGCGATGTTTGTTTCCAGCGGCGATGTTGGGCATGTCAAGTTGATCCAGTCTTCTGACGGCGATGTTAAGTGATGCAGATCCTTTAGTTCTCCAGCGGCGATGCAGGGTATTTTGATTGTCCGACGGCGATGTCAGATGTAATTCTCCAGCGGCGATGCGGGGTATGTCAGATTTAGTTCTCCAGCGGCGAGGCGGGGTGTTTTGGGTGATCGACGGCGATGTCAGATTTAGTTTTCCGGCGGCGATGTTGGATGTTTGTTTCCCCGAGTTATGGTTGTTCCTGACGGTGATGTCAGGTGGTTTGGCCTCCCAGCGGCGACGTTGGGTGTTCCTCAGAATTTTGTCTGCTTCTGACGGTGATGTCAGATGGTTTAGTCTTCCAGCGGCGATGTTGGGTGTTTGGTTGCCTGAAGATGATGTCAGAAGAAGTTAACGTGGATAACTGACGGCGATGTCAGATCAGTATCTCTCCAGCTAGTTGCCGTGCAGCTAGTATTGCAGTATTCAAAGATTTGTTCCCCGCAGAGTATCGTGTGCTCGTGCAGTTGGCAAATTTTCGGGTTTACCGGTATTCAACCGTCTCGCACCTTGATTGGTTGAGAGCCGTTCGCTCCTCACCCAGTCAGGTTCAAGCCGTTTGAATAGGGGCAGTTGTTGCACCCCAAAATTTGACCAAAAATTATTCATCCATCAAGTATTTGAAGGTTGATACCTTCATCAGAAAGTTCAGGAGATCCTCAGAGAAGTTGTTTGAAACCAGAGTTGTATTCCTCCTAGCTTGAGAGTTGTGGGAGCCCCTCAAATGATTCTGAGACTTTGAGGATGAGCTTGAAGCTTTGAGAAAGCCTATGAGATGTATTTAAAGCCATCATGAAGCCCAGAGAGGTCATTATGCAAGAATTCAGAAGATTCAACCATGAATGGTAGAATTAGGGTTGTGACTGGGTCAACCCTAGGGTAACTGAAGATGTTGAGAAGGTTGAGACCTAATCCAAGGGCCATGAGATCATGGAATGATGTATGGATATGTTATAAAGATGATTCCTAGACCAACTCATCATGATTGAGGAGTTTGAGAAATTTTGAGTTAGGGTTTCTGAGGATTGTCAGTGAAAAAAACCCTAATTTGATCCCTATCTTCCAGGCAGTTTTAGCTCAAGATGTGATTGATATCTCATCTTCCCCACAACATGAATGTTGTAGAGCTTGTTCTTAGCTTTAATTTGAGTGGTGGAAGTCCTTGATAGGAGTTGCAGAGCTCAAGTTATGGTTTTGACAAATTACAGGTCAGCTGAGATGTGTGAATCTGGGTCCTTGAAAGTCACCCAACTTGCACACAACTTTTGCCCTAGTAGGATGATTCCTATGATCCGTTGGTCAACATGAATGTTGAAGAGCATCTTCTTAGCTTTCTAGAGAGTACTAGAAGTCCTTGATAGGATTTGTAGAACTCAACTTATGGTTTGAACAAGACAGGGGTATTTTGGTCATTTGGTGATTATAGGTCATTTTAAGCAAAGGCCATATCTCCTATTTCCAGGCCTCAAATGGAAAAACTCAAAACATGAAAGTTGTTCAAAATGGAATTTTAAGCCTAGAAAAGTGGTCATGAGTTATTGAAAAAGCTTGTAGCAAGGATTTTCATGATTGGGTAAAAATGACCTAAAATGGCTTATAAGTTGAAAAAGTTGAAATGGAATTTTGGTTTAGGAGATGTACAAATCCAAAATGGGTCATCCAATATGTCATTTTGACTCCAAAAAATATTTTAAAAACAATGGTTCAAGTAGAATTTTGATTTGAAGCATAGAAATGGGGGTTACTTTGTAATGTTGTTACTTGCATATTAAGGCAACTTGACAAAACTTCACCAAAGGCAAGGAAGTGCATGTTTTTCACTCATTCTTTCTCAATATCTCTTGTAAGGAGATTTTAAAGCCAATTTGACAAGCTTAAGGCATGAGATAAGGGTTATGCAATGTATCATTTCATGAGAAATTCTATAACATTCTAGCACTTTCCATGAGTTTCTAGATTATTCTTTTGATTGTTATAAGAAGGATGAATCACAATGAGGAAAAGGTTGGTGAAAGTTGCTGAGTTCATTGGAGAGAGTGAGAGAGAAAGTGCCATTGCTAAGTTTCTTCAAGATCAAGCAAGATCCAATTTCTTCTTCTACAAGCCTCATTCACCTCAACTCTTGCAAACAGAAAAGTATTCATCATTGGAGGAGCATTTGGAGAAGGTTTCAAGTGCTAGATCAAGCTCTAACACCACTCACCATTGAAGCTTGACAGGTTGGTAACTTGATCTATAGGTCTTTATTCAGGTGTATTCTGTTAGAATCCTAGGTGTAAGATCAACATGCTAGGTTAGAGGAAGGTTTTCTGAGAGTTAGAGGAAGATCCATGAGGTTCCATGGCAGGTCCCATATTCTTTGATTTCCAAAAGCAAGATGTTCAGTGAGTGTTAGCACGCATGATATAGCATAGTCTGGTTAGGATAAAGTGTAGAACAAGATTACATCAATGGATTTGAGTTCAATCAAGATTGATACCAGTGAATTAAGTTGAAACCCTAATGTTGGAGCTTTCTGTTAGGATGATTTAAGGAGTTTCAGAGAAAGCTACTTGTATGGTTGTGTTCGTGGTAATCAGTAGTACAATTTTGCTTTTGGAATTTCTGGATTTCATCAAGTCATCATTGAGAACGATTGAGTTGAAGGATCGTGCATGGATTCTGGTTCAGACGAAACCCTAGTGGCATTTGGGGACGATGAACTCCCACCGTTGGATTGTCCCAGATATTTGACTATTTCAGTTGATCGCACGGGCCAGGTTTAATTTCAGAAACGGAGGGAAACACTAAGGGCTAAACGCAGCGTTTGAATTAGTTGGGAGTTCTGGGCTTAATGAAGCTTGTGCTACTCACACCCCCAGCAATGGCCCAATCAGCTTTTGAACTACATTTTGATGCTATTTGCACCGTTCTCCCATTTATTTTCCTTTGATTTTTCTTTTAATTTTCTGAGCGCAGGTGGGCCTATCCCAATTTAATATTTGCACCCCAGGTTCTCAGCCCATCATGGAATATAACTAGAGCGCCTTGCTCATGACACCCCCCATCCTTTTTTCTTATATTTTCATATTTTAATTTCCTTTACATTTTTTGCATATTAAAAAATTCATATAAAATAGAAAAATTAATATTTTTCACTTCTTGTTTTTTCCACATATTCATAATTCTGTCTAGAAAAATTTAAATAAATAAAATTCCATTTTATTTTCCTTTTAATATTTTTAGCATATTATTCTTGTAAATAGTCTTTTTAATTGATTTTGGTTAATACTTGATTTTGTAGAATTTCTTTTAGGACTTTCCCTTAGGATTTTTGAGCCATTCTTTTTGGCATAGTTAGACATTGAACCATAGATCATATAGGATTTAATTCATGATTTGTAGATTAAAATTTGGCATAGTTTGCTTGTTTGGCATTTAGGTGCTCAAATTAGGGTTTTAGGTTGCATAAGTAGATTTGAACCATTTTGTTTTGGGGTTTATAGGTCAAAATAGTATATGGGGAATATATGGGTTAAGGGTAAGTATGTATAGAATCCCCTATAATTTTACTAGAATATTATATGGTATTATAGTTTTTTAATTGATTTTTGAATGTATGGTTAGTATGTGTGTTGCTTAAAGGCACAGTTTGTATTGTTGTGCTTGTTTTTCTTCTCCTTTGAGTGTGTGAGCCTTGAAGATTGAGTTGAAGACCTTGTGGATCATCATTGAAGCCTTGAAGACCTTGCAGAGGAGTTTAGTTTTAGATTTTGTTTGTTTTGTTTACAGGATCATAAGTGCATAGGTAGAGCTTTAGATAGAATAATTCCATTCAATAAACAAGGAGTGTTTTGTTCACCTCCTTCCTTCTCTGTGACAAAAAGTCCCTTAAGGGTATTCACCTCTCTCCTTTGGAGGGATTAGTGACCTTGCCCTATAAGGTAGAACTTTGAGAGAGCCTTTCCCTTTTGATGTTAAGTCCTCAATGGCATCCTTTGGAAGTCAGTGAGCACTCTAACATCCTCACCTCATCTTGTTGACTGAATCTTGTTTGCTGGAGCATTTAAGCCATTGAAGATAGAAGCTGAAGCTTTGAAGAGGATGATTCCTTGGAGACTGTTGAAGTCTGAAGACTTTGTGAAGATCAAGTTGATGCTTGAAGATCCCTGAAGATAGTGAAGCCTGAAGGTGGAGCTGATCAAGAAGCTGGAGCTTAAGGGGAGAAGATGAGTTGATACTCATGTTGTAGGGTTGATACCTGGAAAGCAAGTGATCTCTGAAGTCTGAGGACTGAGTAGCTGCTGGAGGAGCTGAAGCTTTCTTCTGTTTTCTTTTCTGTATTGTTTGTTTTGTTTGATTTGTCTGTTGCATTAGACTAAGTTCATCTAGAATAAGTAGAATCTAGGAGCATGATTGCATTAGAGGTTGAGTTGCCCCCTCTTCTTGTATTGTTATTGCGTGGCTTTCCTTGCGGGTATTCGGTAGAGCCCAGCTCCCTTGCCCATGTGGTTTATTTTGCTTGATAGCATGTTTTCATTTTCTTCTGTATGATTGCAGTTTACTGTTTATTGCTTGATAGCATGTTGTTTATTCTTCAGTATGATTACTGTTATTTCATGACTGGCTTGAGGTTGAGATGAGCTTGTGGAGGCTGAAGCCTCACACACATTTCCTCCCTCACTTGCATTGCATGCATTTTACTGTTAAGCTGATGCTTTGTCTGTTTTGGTGTATCATTGACATGATCCCTTAGGACTCTCATTTCCTTTGATAAGGATTTGATGATAGACCATTAGGTTGAAACCTACGCATGACAACATCTAGGAGTTCCCTGTTCAAACCTCAACCATAGGATGAATCCATGGCATGACAATAGTAGGACTTGATAGTCTCCCTCCTAGTTGGGCCTGTTCTCTTCTCATCTCAAAACAGTTTAAGATACAGTAATCATGAATGATTTCTTTCGTACGTTACGAGCCTTAAGCTATCTGAGAAAGGATTGTGGGAGAGTTTCTTTTCCACAGTCTGGATGTTTAGTATGGTACCCTTTGGGTGACATGCGACGCATTCACTCTCAGGTCATAGTCTCTAGTGCGGTTGAAATCGTAGACACAATAAAAAACACTTCTTTCGTAAAAAAACAGGAAATAAACCGTAGTTTCCCGAACTACGTGAGCTCTGATCTCTCATGCCTGTTGAGAGTACGTAGGCATAGGATGCGATATCCTAGCGAGCTACCTTCCCCCATAACCCTTCGTAGGCCGAACTACGTTGACTCTGATTTCTCATTCTCTGATGAGAATACGTAGGCATAAAGTGCGACGCTTTGCCGAGTCATTTTTCTTTTCTTTTTCAGCCAGCCTTGATAGGTAGATAGAATAAAACCAACCCGTCCAAGTAAACAAACAAGCGTGGATCCCGTCGAGTACGACGGACGTGAGGGGTGCTAATACCTTCCCCTTGCGTAACCGACTCCCGAACCCAGACAATGGTTGCGATGACCTTGTCTTACCCTTATTCGTCAGGTTTTTCCGATCGTTTCCTTTCCCGTTCTGAGGGATAAATAACGAAAGGTGGCGACTCTTCTGTCATGCCGGCACCTTATTTTCGCGCAAGCGACAGTTATCCCCTGCAGTTTTTCTGGCAGCGATGTCATATGGTTGTCAGCTTTGAGTTGGTCTGACGGAGATGTCAGATAGTTAGCAGAGTTGTGTTTGTCTGGCGGCGATGTCAGATGGTTCTCAGATTCGTGGTTGTCTGGAGGCGATGTCAGATGGTATCAACACTGCAGATTCCTAACAGCGATGTCAGGTGGGCGTAGATTTCTGGTGACGATGTCAGAGGTTTTATTGATTTTTCTGGCGGCGATGCCAGATGTTTCTTAATTGCATGGGTATCTGACGGCGAGGTCAGGGTGTTTCGTTCCTTGCAAGTTTCTGGTGGCGATGTCAGATGTGGGTAGACTTCTGGCGGCGATGTCGGACGTGTGTAGACTTTCTGGCGGCGAGGTCAAATGTTTACTGACTTTGTGGATGCTTGGCGGTGATGTCAAGAATTGTATCTACTTTGTGGAAGCTTGGCGGCGATGTCAAGTGAGGTTTACCAACTGGTTGCAGAGTTATGGCGGCGATGTCAGATCTTAATCAATCTTCTGGTTTCCTGGCGGCGATGTTGGGTATTTTCTCAATATTGGGTTTGTTTGGCGGCGATGTCAAACATTTTTCAACCTAAGGTTTATCTGGCGGCAAGGTCAGATATTCTTCAACAAGGTGTTATTCTGGCGGCGATGTCAGATTTCTGTCAACATGATGTTTGCCTGGCGGTGATGTTAGGTGGTTTTCTACTTGGTGGTTATCTGGCGGCGATGTTAGACGTTTATCTACTATGTGGTTACCTGGCGGCGATGTCAGGTCCTTATCAGCTAGTGTTATTGTACGGCAATGATGTCAGTCGTTTATCTACTGTGTGGTTATCTGGCGGCGATGTTGGATGTTTATCGGTTATGCGGTTACCTGGCAGCGATGTCAGGTATTTTGTCTACTTTGTCGAGGTTTGGCGGCAATGTCAAGTGATGTTAGCTACCTTGTGGTTGTCTGGCGGCGATGTCAGATGTTATCTACTTTATGGTTATCCGGCGGCGATGTCGGATGTTTATTAGACCGGGTGGTGGTCTGGCGGCGATGTCAGACATTTATCATGTTTGCATATGCCTGGCGGCGATGTCAGAATTTGTTATCCCCTACAGAAGCTTGGCGGTGATGCCAAGAGATGTATATCAATCTTGTGATTATCTGACGACGATGTTAGATGTATATCGACTTTGGGTCGGTTTGGCGGCGAGGTCATAAAATTTTACCCCCCGTAGATGCCTGGCGACGATGTTAGAGGCTTTATTGACTGGATATTTATAACTGGCGGCGATGCCAGGGGTTTACCAACTTAAGGTTGATGCTTGATGGCGAGGTCAGGTGCCTGACAGTGAGGTCAGTGGTATCTTCTTTCAGAAGTGATGTTTTACTTGACGGTGAGGTCAGGTGTCTTTCTATATTGATGCAGAGGCCTAACGGCGAAGTCAGAGGGTTATTATCAGATGTATGATAGCAGATGTTTTCCTGACTCAGTATAGGTACCTAACAGTGATGTCAAGTGATCTTCTCGACTTAGTGTCGTTGTCTGGAAGGGATGTCAGGTCTTTCTTCCGTCGGCGTGTCGACGTTGCATTAATTATTCAGATATCTTTGGAGATTGTTATCCCCAATCAGAGTTTGCAGTTTATTTTTGCGGTTGGCAAATTTCCGGGTTCGTTGGTATTCAAACGTCTTTTACCTTGATTGTTCGAAAGTTGTTCGCTTTTCACCCAGTCAGGTCCAAGCCATTTGAATAGGGGCAGCTGTTGCACCCCAAAATTTGCCCAACCTTTTCCTTTACCTATTTTTTGTTTCATTGCATTCATATAGCATTAGCATTTGCATACCATTTTCCATGTACAAGGGATTGAGAGAGGTGTGCCTAGCAAGAGGAGATTTCCAAAGTTTCCAAAGCCAAGCAAGAGATCTTATTCAATTTATCAAGAGTTTATCATCCTCGGAAGAAAGTTAAAAGTTCTTTGAAAAGGCAGATGAATAGTTGTTGTTTACCTCCTATCTAGGAGGCCATGTGAAGAGCATCAGATGATATGGAGTCCATGGTTATGGATGGAGAGAATTGTATAAGCTCATTGGATGTCTTGAGGGTCATTGAGGGGCTTGTGCAAGTCATTATATCAAGTATAAGGAGCCACAGTCCAAGGTGGTGCAGCTAGGGTTTTCATCTAGTTAACCCTAAGTCAACTGTTGAATTAAAGGAGATTAAGACTCAATTCCAAGTCTCTGTGATCATGGAATGTTGTGTTGAGATGTATAAGATGATATTCCAAGATCAAATCAAGAAGAATCAAGAGTGTGAGAAGTTTCTAAGCTAGGGTTTCTATGCTTGTCAGTGTAAAATCCCCTATTTAGTGCCTAACTTCAAGACCACATATCTCAAGATACAAGTCTCATCTCATCTTGACCCCAACATGAAACTTGTAGAGCATGTTTCTAGATTTCTTTTGAGTACATGGAGTCATTCATCTTATTTCTAGAACTCAAGTTATGAATCTGGCAAGTTACAGGTCATCAGATGAATGTGATTTTGGTCAACAAAAGTCAACCAACTTCCAAGACATTTTTGACCTAGAAGGACGTTTCTCCTCACTTTGACCCAAACATGAATGTTTTTCCTTATGATCTTAGCTTTCCAAAAAGTAATAGAAGTCTTTCATCTTATTTGTGGAGCTCAAAATATGAAGCTTGCAAGCCAGGGGTATTTTGGGAAACTTTGATTATAGGTCATTTTTCATTATAGATCAATTTCACAACTTTGTACACCTCAAATGGTACTTTTTCCAACATAAAAGTTTCTCTAAATGGGGTAATTTTCATCATCTAACATCAACCTATGGGCTTGGATTGGGCGGGATTGAAGGATTGGTGGAGGAAATTTTCATGAAAAAGCATTAAAAGCCATAAAATCAAATAAATTCATTTTGAACCAATTTTTATCAAGTTGGTGCATTTTTTGAGTCCACAAAAAATTCTAAACAAGATTCCAATTTTGGATTTGCAACTTGAGGAAATTTTCATGGTCAATTTCAAGCTTGCTTCACATGGAAGTAACACTTTCAAATCACACCATAAGATCAAAACAAGGAACAATTTCCAGCCATTGGATCAATTGACATTACAAGTAAGTTACCTGAGCTAATTTTCAAGCCATAGCAGCTCTGTTTTCGTGGGCATTTTGGAGGCTTCAAGTGCAAAATTTTGGATTTCAATTGGATCTCTATGGGCTTGGATTGGGCTTTCTTTGCATCTAGATCCATCACATATAATCTCAACATCATGTACAAACTTTCAGAATCAATTTTGGAGGCATTTTGATCAAGAAATCAGTTACACAAACTCAAGAACAAGTGGAAATCGCATTCTCTGATTTAAACAACTTCAAGCAAAATTGAGCACACCTGAAGCTTCCTTGAAGATTGTGGAGTGTTTCTGGATTGTTTGCAGCAAGAATCATCCAAGTTTCAAGGTCCAATAGAGGTATTCTGTTAGGTAACCTACTCTTCCAAATTACACTCTATTCATGCTGTGATTCCACGCCATTTTTGCATATTCATGCTCCTTAATCATCATAGTTGGATTCTGGTTAGGTTTAGTTAAGATTTGTGACAATTCTTGATGGATGCTTGATTTTATTGTGGATCGGTTTGGATGATTTAGGAGGTTTTAGGCTTAGATAACATTGGATTCGGGATCAGTGGAGAGTGTAGATGGATTTAGGCTATTCGTTTAGAACTGGACTCCGAACTAGTCCCACCTTCCCGATTTTTACCACCAAATGCCTTCTTCCCTCCTCCAGCTGAGGGCACTTCGTTTGACTGAATCTTCCCGAGCTTAATGTTATTCTCCACCCTCTCTCCA
This sequence comes from Lathyrus sativus, assembly GCA_963859935.3. Classification (NCBI taxonomy): domain Eukaryota; kingdom Viridiplantae; phylum Streptophyta; class Magnoliopsida; order Fabales; family Fabaceae; genus Lathyrus; species Lathyrus sativus. Next base: position 35,812,722 of record OZ012737.1, on the reverse strand, counting down.
ATGATTATCAAATCATAGAAGCTACCCGACATATTACCGACGAGCTTCTCGTAGTAGACACCGAGTATAGTAGCAACAAACAGATCAACTAACTCACGCTCCACCATTGGAGGCTATACTCTAGCCGCGAGTTCACGCCACCTTTGGGCGTACTCCTTGAAACACTCATTATTCCTCTGGGAAAGATTTTGAAGTTGGACCCTGTTGGGAGCATGGTCGCTGTTATATTGGTAATGTTTTACAAAGGCCTCAGCCAGGTCCCTCTAACTTTGGATATTGATGGGCTCCATCCCCATATACCATTCAATGGACGGCCCGGATAAGTTGTCATGGAAGAAGTGCATCAACATTTTCTCATTGTCCGAGTACGCGGACATCTTCCAGTAGTAAGAGCGCAGGTGAACTCTTGGGCATGTGGTACCCTTATATTTGTCAAAGTCAGTGACTTTGAACTTTAGAGGCACCTTTAGGTCGGGGATAAGTCCCTGATTAGCCATATCAAGGCCCATGGCATTTTGATTCTCCAGGGACCTCATCTTTTCCTCAATCAACTTGATCCTCCTATCAGATTCAGAAGGCAGCTCAGCAACCACAACCCTTGGTGTGAACATATCATCCTGTCTGTCTTCATTCCATAACTGATCCACATTACCGTGTGCAGCACCTGCGGCACCAGGCCCATGAACATTCCCGTTAGCAGCATTATCATTTCCAGCATTACAATTTCCAGGATTCCTAAAACCAATGTTATCGAAACCAGCAGCATTACCAGAACTGGTGGCATTTCCGTTACCATTACCATTCCCTCCAGCAGTAGGGATAACCAAATTAGGCATAGAGCGAGCATAAGGAGTCCCATTCTCATTGAGAGGAGGATTAGAAGTATGTCCTCCATGAATAACACCGTTACTATCAACTCGTGCAATCAAGGGTTGCACCAAAGTACGGAGTTGTTCCTGTCCGTTAGCGACCCCCTGCATGAGGTCTATGAACTGATTCAGCCTTTCCCTGAACTCTTGCATCTCTGACTGAATTCTCTCCATCACTCTTCTCTGATTTCTTCGGGTAGCGTACCAGTGAGTTGTTCGATCAGCAATCCTGAAACACACTAACAGAGAAACATAGATGAGATAGAAGGTCCTGCCGTACCTGTAATGCAAAGATGCTATGCAAATATGTATGTATGCAACAGGGATATTTCCCCATCAATTCTAGTTCCGGGAGAAAGCACGACAATGGAAAACCCCGTAAGACAAGTGATAACGCGAAATCATATCGTTTATTTGGCTTGATTTACATGCATTTATTTGTGACTTTTATTAATTTATCTTGATTTATGTTCTATTATATGATTAATTTACTTCATTTTGCAGATTGGGGAGAATTTGGACTAAAGAAAGAAAAGGAGAAGAAACAGATGAAAAACGGATGAAAAATAGATGAAAAACAGTAGATACGGATTCTGCTGCTGTGACGACCGTCACAGGTCCATGGCGACCATCATGCGTGTGACGACCGTCACATTCCATGACGACCGTCACGCAGACAAAAAAATGCAGAATCAGAATTCACGATCAATCTCAACTTAAATCCTTCCTACACTTTCTCCACTCACTGCCCACTACTGGAAGTTACTACCACTTTCTCCATATCTCACGCATGATCTCAGGAAGTTGAGATAAGAAACATCTCCTATAAATAGACAAGAGATTCACAGAGAAAGGGGTGGATTCTTCATCCCGAAGTTCTGCCAAAGTTCCATCAAAGTTATTTATCGTTACTTTTATTTTCCTTTCCATTTTCCTTCAGTTCAGAATATTGTATTTTCTTCCTGTACCTTTTATTTCTCGCCAAAGTAGAATCCTGCCGACATTGTGGGGGACTACCCAAGGATTTGAGATCAGTATAATTTACAGGTTTTTATTAATCGAATTACTAATTTATTTCTGTTATGATGCACGCTTTATTATTCCGTTGTTTATGTCTATTTCCGTTCGCATTAATTATCATGTCTAGCTAAGTTAGTTTTATCGGTATGTAACCGAATTAGTAGGATAGGATTCGATAGTAACCGACATCTTCCCTTTTTACAAACAACCTTTCTGGCCGTAATTTTTAATCTAAATTCTAAATAAACCTTTGTCACAACAGTGAGAAGCTATTTACGGTGGTTTTGCCACGACAGTGGGAAACCATATTAAGGTACGAACCAACAAGCGACAGCTGCGGCTAGGACCAGATAGTAAACACTAGGCATTCATTTTAATAACAGCAAAAGCACTTTAAAATGGATTAGAACTTAATGGTTTTCAAAAAGTAATTTTAACCCCGAACGGGATAGCGACAACATACGTTCCGCCTTAGAGTTGCGACTTGCGTCAACAACCATCGTGAGACAAAGGTCTTTAAACCGTCATTTTCTTCTGAACAATGTTTGCAAAGAGTAAGAAGCATCGGTGACCTGTCGAATCCCCGATAACTAAGTCTTTGCATACCGATATCCTTTACCGCATTTCTTTAAACCAATTTTCTTTATTTCTTTTGCATTTAATTTCATTCGCATTCAATTTTCCTAATTCCAATAGCCTTAGCTTTATGTCGTAATAATAGATAACGGTAGATTGACATTGGTCTCTGTGGGTTCGACAATCTTTTATATTACTTCGATATTTCCGTGCACTTGCGGAGCGATCAAGTTTTTGGCGCCGTTGCCGGGGACCAACAGTCAATATTGTGATTTCGTTGTTGCATAGTATAGACTAAGGCACTCTTATCTAAATCATTATGTATAACCCATATTTCCCTTATAATTACCACCCTCCATATTATAACTACCACCCCCAATATTTCGAGGAACCACAAATTCCGCTTAAATCCGACCTCGAAATATTATTAGAAGATTTCAATACTACGCACTCTCACCCAAATTCCCTCTATGATGACGACTCCCAATGTTTTGAGGAAACGCAAGATTTTGATACATCCAACCTTGAACTACTACTAGAAGAATTCAATGAGACGTCTACTCACTCTAGGATAGAATCTATGATGGAGCGCTTTGTGGAAACACAAACTCTCCAAAACGAAGATTTTAGAAAAAAACATCTCCAAATTAATGAAGACCTTAGGCAGATGAACGTTATTGTCGATTCCCTCGCAACTCACAGCGAGACTTTGGAGACTCAAACCTCCCTGCTTAGACAAACACCTCTAGGACCCTTTCCAGAAGGACATGTGAATGTTGTAACAACCGTTAATGAAGAACAAATAGAAGATCCTAGGGAGATTGATGATGAGCCTAAGGAGAGTTTTGGTTAGAAAAGCATACATATTGAGAAAAATCCACCGACACCAACCAAAAGGGAGGTTGTTGAAGAGGTAGAGAAGGAAGCACGTATCGTTGCTCCTCCTCCCTATATCCCACCTATTTCTTTCCCACAAAGGTTTGCAGAAGTTAAGGTAGACTCCCAATCCAAAACATATGTGGAGGTATTGAAAAATATACACACCAATGCACCTTTGTCTAAGGCCCTTCATAGAAAAAGAAAATTCGAGGACCGTGAAACTAGGGTCATTATTACTGTTAAAAGGGTACGATTAACTTTTGAGGTGGTGGATGAAATAACAAAGCCCAAATTTGAAAAGCTGATACGCAGAATAGATCCAGAACCACCACCATGCGTTCAAAACAAGAAACCACCCTACAGAAGAAAGAAACGAAAAGGTGAGGGATATGAGAGATGGCTTGATAAATGGCCATGGAAACCGAAGACTATTCAAAGTTCGATCGAGGAACCATTCTCGAAAGAACCACCATGAGTACTTGCACTCCTTAGCCGTCGAGCTATCGACGCTAAACAAAGCGTTGTGTGGGAGGCAACCCACAAGGTCTTTATTTTAATTTGTTTGTTTAAATCGGAAGAAAATAAAGAAATGTATCGCTTGTTACGCTTTAGCTATATCTAGGCGAAAACTCTCTAGATGACGATCTGAGAAGATGAGCTATGCCCACGGACATTCCTACGAGTGTCGCTGCTGGTGGGAACACTGATGATGAGTACTTCCTCTTGACGCGAGCAACATGATGAGCTGGTTCGAGAATTACACAAACAAAGTATCTCAAAATGCCCGCCACCGAAGTAGAAGTGATCAACAAAGACAAGGATAGCAAGATCAGTAGCATTCATACAGGTTCTATCTTTCCTTTTCCACCTTTTACTGAAACATTGAGGACAATGTTTGGTTTAAGTGTGGGGGAGGAACTCTATCGCTTTCATTTTATTGCCTTTTAGTTTGATTTATTATTTCTATCTATTTTTAATGCTATGTCAAAATCTTTGCATGTGCTGTCGAGTCTTTATGAGTGGGTTTCGCCTGTAATTCAAACTTCCCCAAAATTTCAAAATTTCAAAATTTTAACCTCCAACAAAAACTTTTTGATTCATGACATGGTACTCTGAAAGTATATAGGCTGTTTAGGCTATGTTAGAAAAACTTGGGAAAGTTTTGATAAAATTGATATCGTCCTGACAACCTTAACCCCCTAAATATGCAAAATAAATTTGAGTACCCATTATGCCGAGACCTTAAAACTCCAGGTTCTTGTAGTAATCCCTAAGTAGTTTATTTAAGCAGTCAGCCCCATCCTAAACACACTAAGTAAGAAACCGATGCAAATAAGTGTATGATCTCTAGGTTAAAATGAGAAACTAAGAAAGAAAAGAAAAAAAATTATGAAGAAAAAGACATGTTCCTTCTAAGTTAGGTGCTCCTCACCCGAGCACTTAGCCTAACGGTACAAACTCTTTAAGTTCAATTGATGCTTAAGCATATTTGCAGAAAAAAATGAAATAATAATGAGATCATAGTCACTAACAGGTCTACTTGCCATGAATGTGTATGGATAACGGGCTTAATGTGATTGCACTATAATGAAATGGGGTGAAAGAGAGCATGAGTTATAGGTTGAGTTATAATGGCATGATTCCGATTGGTTTGCATAAGTAGGGAGTTTTTGAAATTGTGTCGTTATGATATCCTTGGTATTAATATTTAGTACCTATCGATCTAACATTAGCCTAGCAGCCACGTATGATTAGAGTTTCGTCGTGACTTTGTTTCAAACTTTGCTTATTTCTTTTTACTGTGTTGGTCGATTGCTTGAGGAAAAGCAATGGTTTAAGTGTGGGGATGTTTGATAGCGCGAAATCATATCGTTTATTTGGCTTGATTTACATGCATTTATTTGTGACTTTTATTAATTTATCTTGATTTATGTTCTATTATATGATTAATTTACTTCGTTTTGCAGATTGGGGAGAATTTGGACTAAAGAAAGAAAAGGAGAAGAAACAGATGAAAAACGGATGAAAAATAGATGAAAAACAGCAGATACGAATTATGCTGCTGTGACGACCGTCACAGGTCCATGACGACCATCATGCGTGTGACGACCGTCACATTCCATGACGACCGTCACGCAGACAAAAAAACGCAGAATCAGAATTCACGATCAATCTCAACTTAAATCCTTCCTACACTTTCTCCACTCACTGCCCACTACTGGAAGTTACTACCACTTTCTCCATATCTCACGCATGATCTCAGGAAGTTGAGATAAGAAACATCTCCTATAAATAGACAAGAGATTCACAGAGAAAGGGGTGGATTCTTCATCCCGAAGTTCTTCCAAAGTTCCATCAAAGTTATTTATCGTTACTTTTATTTTCCTTTCCATTTTCCTTCAGTTCAGAATATTGTATTTTCTTCCTGTACCTTTTATTTCTCGCCAAAGTAGAATCCTGCCGACATTGTGGGGGACTACCCAAGGATTTGAGATCAGTACAATTTACAGGTTTTTATTAATCGAATTACTACTTTATTTCTGTTATGATGCATGCTTTATTATTCTGTTGTTTATGTCTATTTCCGTTCGCATTAATTATCATGTCTAGCTAAGTTAGTTTTATCGGTATGTAACTGAATTAGTAGGATAGGATTCGATAGTAACCGGCATCTTCCCTTTTTACAAACAACCTTTCTGGCCGTAGTTTTTAATCTAAATTCTAAATAAACCTTTGTCACGACAGTGAGAAGCTATTTACGGTGGTTTTGCCACGACAGTGGGAAACCATATTAAGGTACGAACCAACAAGCGACAACTGCGGCTAGGACCAGATAGTAAACACTAGGCATTCGTTTTAATAACAGCGAAAGCACTTTAAAATGGATTAGAACTTAATGGTTTTCAAAAAGTAATTTAAACCCCGAACAGGATAGCGACAGCATACGTTCCGCCTTAGAGTTGCGACTTGCGTCAACAACCATCGTGAGACAAAGGTCTTTAAACCGTCATTTTCTTCTGAACAATGTTTGCAAAGAGTAAGAAGCATCGGTGACCTGTCGAATCCTAGATAACTAAGTCATTGCATACCGATATCCTTTACCGCATTTCTTTAAACCAATTTTCTTTATTTCTTTTGCATTTAATTTCATTCGCATTCAATTTTCCTAATTCCAATAGCCTTAGCTTTACGCTGTAATAATAGATAACAGTAGATTGACATTGGTCTCTCTGGGTTCAACAATCTTGTATATTACTTCGATATTTCCGTGCACTTGCGGAGCGATCAACAAGCAATAGTAGAAAACTCCTCATATGTGTAAATGGAAAGCCATGCAGGCATCGTACAAACATATCAACTGAGTACAATCAGAGAGGATCCCAACCAACAGGCTTAGTGATGGTCCATACAACAAACATAAGCAACAACTACAGAGAGGAAACAAAGTAGTCAAGCGGGATGACGAGACCGGAAATCCTCTAGCAACTCCTGCGTCTCGGGGTGATTTGGTTTGGTGAGTAGCCCATGAATAAGAAACTCTCTCTGGCTAATGATGCGTTGTAGGTCATCAGCGTAGTCCTCTCAGGCTTCTTCCCCAAAACAATCTTCAAGCTTGCATCTTTTGGAATTAGCTCTCAAGCTACAATCCTCCAAGTTTGCAATAGCTTCATTCAGGCTATACTCGGTGTCACGCCCGAGTGAGGCCTCTGCTGAAATCTTCTCGTCTTTGGATCTCAACTGAGTCTTCAATTTGTTGATCTGCAGCTTCAACTTATCTTTGCGCTCTTTATTGTTGGCCAAGGTGGCGTTCCACTGGGCGTTGAACTTGGAAATCTCTAAATAAGCTTTGTCCAAGTCCTGCTTTTTGGAAGCGAGCACACTATTAATAACTTTCAAATCTAGACCCAATCGTTCCCGAGATTTAATCTGCTTGGTTAAGTTTGTGCCTAACTTGTTTACCAACTCAGTCTGTTTCTTCAAAGAATAGGTTGCTTCGGTCTTCTCACTTCGGAGCTGAGCAATCTCTTTCTCCAACTCCTCATTAGCTTTCCGTAGCTCCTCTTTCTCTGCCCATAACTGGTTGTACTTATGAATGTTAACAGTGGTTGGCTCCTCGATTATGAGGGGATACAAAGGCGCCACTGAAGGAAACGACATTAGCAACCTTTTCGCTCTATCCTAAATCTAGCTCAAGTAGGGATCATAGGCACGACTATTACTTTCCCCAATAAATTTTTTCCTCTCCAGTGAATATTGTTCCAAGCGTGCTCAAGTTTGGCCAGTATATCACTATCCAACAGCCTAGTGAGGTACAGAGATTCTTGTACCTCTTCTTCCCTGGGAGGATCTCTCAATGCATATCCCAACTGCCTAACCAACAATGACGAATTGTAGTTGATGCACCCCTTCCTTCCGACCAAAGGGACGTTAGGAAATCCGCTGCAACTATAAATGATTTCTGTACCAAGTATATTCCTATCAAACCAAGTGATGTTCTCAGCTGACAAACCCATCAGATGTTCAGACCACTCTGATGTACCTGCAGAAGTAACAAAAGGACCTCTCTTGGGCATATGATTGGAAAACCACCTGTACAGTAACAGAACACAACAGGACACATTTTTCCCTCTTCGGTTCTCATTCTCGTAGTGAACCGAGTGATAAACGTCACCGAGAAGTGTAGGTACTGGGTTCCCCGAGGCCAGTAGGTAGAAAGCATCTGCATCCACGAAATCTAGGAGATTATGGAATAATATAATGCCGTAGATACAGAGAGCTAGAATGGCGCTAAATACGATCCAACAACCGTCCTTGGCACACTGCTGAGCTTTCTCCACCAAAAAGGGCAAAGGAAAACCAAACATCCCCAGCCTTTTGATCATCTTCCCATCTAACTCTGAAGCATCCTGATGCAGGATAGCAGCGAGCTTAGCCAAATTAGGCTCAACATCAGTATGGAAGAACGACATCTGATCTCGAATAGGCACATCTAACAATGCAAAATACTCCTCCAGAGTAGGAGCCAGAACATAATCAGGAAAGACAAAACACCTCAGCTGGGTGTCATAAAACTGTAGCAGAGTATAGATACCGCTGATCTGATATGCTGAAGGTTGAAAGACACATCTCAACAGTCTCCCATAAGATTGTATGAATTCTTCCATCACCTTTTTATCGGCCATAGCAATCAAACTCAACAAAGGACTGATATCTGGAGCCGGAAATCTGTAGGCCACTGCCCTCTTCAAGGGTTACATGTCATCAATAATGAACAAGATCACTAGAATCAAGGGAGGAAATATGCACCTGCAACATAAATACATGTTAATGAGATGCAGATGAAAATGCAAACAGAGGATCAAGATTGTTGTGTTGTAGCTGGAGAAGAACCGGTGCTTCTCTTTGACAAGAACAATAACACAGCTCTAATAATAGGAACCACTGATACCCAGAAGACATATTCATACTGAGAAGAAAACCGGGTAATCTGAAGGTAAAGGTTTCCTGCATAACCCAATCCATCTCACAGGTATGGACCTATCCACTGATAAGGTTCGGCATCCAATGCGTTCATCAGTGTCACAGACTTTCAGGAAATGATGATATGTTCACCATTTCTGGTTTGGCATCATCATCTCCTGAAGATGCCTCACTTAGCTGAATCACAAATGATCGGTCCCTAGAGTCGACAACTCTCAAATCTAAAATCCCAACTGATCCTAAGGACCGGAAGGGAAATCATCAAAGAGAATCTCGTCTGAGCACGAATTTCATGGGGAACTGTGTCTGCTAAGCAAACAGGTCCCCCACTAGTCTCCACTACTAATGCTAGGTCTGTACTCAAGCCTGGGTCTGGCTTATCACTCAACAGAAACTCCCTCCCCACAGCACATCAATAATGATATATATTGCTGAAAATCAATGTGGGAAAGTAAAAATAAAGTACAACAAGTATATATATACACCCCAAAAATAAACAAGCAAGCACTAGGATTGACTCGCATAGGGAACCGTTAGAGTCCCCAGCGGAGTTGCCAGCTGTCGCTACTGCGAAAAAAGGTGCCGGCAATGACAGAAGAATCGCCACCATTTGTTATTTATCCCAACAAGGGAAAGGAAACGAGCAAAGAAAACCTGCGAAAAGGGATAAGATTGGTCATCACAACCAAATCTCGGGTTCGGGAGTCGGTTACGTGAGGGGTGCTAATACCTTCCCCTTTTGTAACCGACTCCTGAACCCGAGATTTGGTTCCGATGACCAATCTTATCCCTTTTTGCAGGTTTTCTCTGCTCGTTTCCTTTCCCTCATTGGGATAAATAACGAACGGTGGCGACTCTTCTGTCATTTCCAACACCTTTTTTCGCTGTGGCGATAGGTATCAAAAGATTACATCCAAACCCCAAAAAGAGATCAAAGATCTTACCTCCTCCCTCTTAGGGTTTTGTGTTTCTCTCTCTAAAAAATGAAGAGAGATAAGTTTTGATGTTTCTAAATGTTACAAAATGGAATAATACAAGTTGTGGAAGTTCTACCCTAAAAAAAGCAGTAAAAACACTTAAATAACCCATGCAGGATCTGCTACGCTCGCCTAGCGAGCACTTAGTTTGGCACGTGAGGTGCCTCTGATCTAACAAACCGCCCCTGAGACTTTTCCATGTGTTCGCTAGGCGAGCAATTCCTTCACCTAGTGAAGCCTTCGCTGCGAGCTTCGCCTAGCGAATGTATGGTCTTTTTGGTTCTGTCCATATCTGGGAGTGCTCTCTAGAGCTTTGCTAATGCTTCGCCTAGCAAGTGCTCGCTTCATGTTCGCCACCCCTTCGCCTAGCGAAGCCTGCTGTTGTTTGCATGCTATCTTGGTTTCCTTGCCCATTTTTTGTGTCTTACTTTTCAATTTTTTTGTGCCTAATTCCTGCACAATAGCACACAAATCAAAGATACCAAGAGATTTTCACAATATATTGCAAACCAAACAAAGGAAGAGTGGTTTTCTACACTTTCTAACAAAAATGAGTGAAAGATGCCAACATTTGATAAATCAAATAAGTGAAATTTGGCGTCTAACAACTCGCCCCAACTAGATTTTTACTTGTCCTCAAGCAAAGTATGCCTCTCATTTTGCAACAAGAGGATTTGGTCAAGACTAAGATTCACCCAAGAATGGTTAGAATTGGCTCAAACACAAATGATGCACAAGCAATGGTTTCAAATATTTAGAATCAAACAATGTACAAGAACTTACTTCTCAAAACAAATATTAAGCTATGTATCAATCAACAACAAAGTTTTTCATGAATGAATCACTCTAACTCTCCTCTTCGAATAAGGATTGAATAAATTACGTGTTTGCAACCGCGGGGACAATTTCACTCAACTAACAAACAATGCCAATATCAATTCAATTCATATAAAATCTAACAATCAAAAGAGAAAATATGGAAGCAAGAAGATCACTAAGGTCTTTAAGGTTGTAGCTTTGTCGGGTTTACAAACAAGGGACATTTCTAAGGCCATTGAAATGAAGTTGCCGATGCAAAAGAGACATTCACCGAACACGTTATTTACACACCTCAACTTCATTCCATTTGTTTCTTAGTTTTAAACCTTCACAAACCTTATTTCACAACTTATTCTTTCACTATTTTTCTTTTCCAAACAAGCATTCTTTTTCTTTTCTTTTTCTTTTCTTTTTTCATATTCACACAATTGTTTTTGGTGCTTGCTTGAATTTTTCAAAAGTTGTAGCAACCTACCATCTTTCTTTTTCATTCACCCCAACTTAACTCTTACTCAACCTCAAGTGAATGCTCTTGCCTTTTTATGGAAAAGAGGAAAATTAAAACAAAACTCAAGGGGTCAAGAAAAATTTTAGAATCTCACAAAATTAAGAATGAGATTCACATTGTTTAGGCTCAAAGGGGTTAACGAATTCTCTCTACTCACGTGTCAGTTGCATTTGGAACTGGTTGTGCTCAATAAAAACAAGTGCCTTGATCATTTCTAATGCTTCTAAGAATTCACAATGATAACAAGATAAAGCATGAATCATACGAATCAACAAAGTTTATCAGAAATCCAACATTTAGTAAACAATGGAAGCTTTCTCACAAATTGTGGTTTTTGGTCCTAAGTGAAACAATCATCCAAACAAGTTGCCAAATGAACAAATTTCATTTGCATAAAGACTTAAGTTCTTAAGCATTCTAAAATTCTAAACAAAGGAAACCATGTACCTTGACAACATTCACCTGTTTCATACTATCATCGCCATCCAAACTCGGTTGAAGCTTCATTGAATGCTTTTATACCGATAACAACCACTCTAGAAGGAGTTTTCGTCATTCCTGAACACACTAGAAAAAACGTAAAAAGATACAAATATATACAAAATATACAAAGCTTAAAAACATAGAACCGTTGTAATGAACTTCAAAATCTTAACACCAATCCCTGGCAACGGCGCCATTTTGTTGGTGCGGCAAATCAACAAGCAAAAAAATATTAAGTACCCAGTTTTATCTTCTCCATAGGGATCAGTGCGATATGAACACCGTTCAACGGTCTCTACACTTCTAAGCTTATTGTTCAAAAAATTTGGTTTAAAAGGTTCAAGGAACCATAAATAAAAACAGAAAATATAAAATAAAGACTGAAATATAAACAGGGCCTTGTTGGGATTGGATTTCATCATTCGTCCAATATCCTCACGTATCACTCACGACAAAGCTTATCTCTAACGCAACATCGAGAGAACAACCATGTTGTCTCATTGGTGATCTCTCTACCAACAAAAATACAACACAGTGCATTACGAACTGATACTCGCGCAAATGTTAAGCCCAAACCTATCTCTAGCATTTAGGACCTAACAGGTAATCATCTTTGATCCAGATATGAAGAGTGTATCTCTATCACGGTTCAAATCAAAGATAAACAGGTAAGCAAAGACGACACCCATATCGGATAAACGATTGTTTCATATAAAACACAATGGTCAGAATACGTACACACGCTTAACCCTTTTTACATGTATTCATCTAATCCGCCAAATGGTTGTGAACATCATTCTTCATCACTATTATCACATACCCACACAATATCATATTGATCCTACCCATGCTACCCATGCTACTTAATCAACACAACACCATAGAAGATACAATGAATATCAACTTCAAAACCATGTCAAAAGTTTGTTCATTGATAGAAGAAAATCTAAGATCAAAGATGTGAAAAGGTTTTGTCAAGACCCACAAATATATAATCAAAGATAATCAATCAATAGAGAATCCAAACTAGTTCACAAACATAAATTAGATGAAATACATAAGGTATCAAAAGCTTACATCCAAACCCCAACAAGAGATCAAAGATCTTACCTCCTCCCTCTTAGGGTTTTGTGTTTCTCTCTCTAAAAAATAAAGAGAGATAAGTTCTAATGTTTCTAAATGTTATAAAATGGAATAATACAAGTTATGTAAGTTCTACCCTAAAAAAGGCAGTAAAAACACTTAAATAACCCATGCAGGATCTGCTACGCTCGCCTAGTGAGCAGATCCTTCGCCTAGCGAGCACTTAGTTTGGCACGTGAGGTGCCTCTGATCTAACAAACCGCCCCTGAGACTTTTCCATGTGTTCGCTAGGCGAGCATTTCCTTCGCCTAGCGAAGCCTTCGCTGCGAGCTTTGCCTAGCGAGTGTATGGTCTTTTTGGTTTTGTCCAAGTATGGGAGTGCTCGCTTCATGTTTGCCACCCCTTCACCTAGCGAAGCCTGCTGTTGTTTGCATGCTGTCTTGGTTTCCTTGCCCATTTCTTGTGTGACTTACTATTCAATTGTTTTGTGCCTAATTCCTGCACAATAGTACACAAATCAAAGTTACCAAGAGATTTTCACAATATATTGCAAACCAAACAAAGCAAGAGTGATTTTCTACAATTTCTAACAAAATGAGCGAAAGATGCCAACATTTGATAGATCAAATAAGTGAAATTTGACATCTAACCTTGGGTCATTGACTCATGTTTCTCTTATCACATGTGTCCAAGAATAGAATACTTTGAAACTTTGAAGATGGTGCAAGGTGGAGTAGTTCTCCTTGGTAATAATAAGGCATGTAAGGTTCATGGTATTAGTACGATCAGATTTAAAATGTTTAATGATCGTGAACTTCTTATTCACAATGTGAGATATGTTCCAGAACTCAAGCAAAATTTGTTATCTATAAGTATGTTTGATGACCTAGGCTATTATACTAGAGTTGAACGTGAAGTATTGGAGATTTTGCGTGATAAATTGATTATAGCTAAAGGGTCTAAAATATGTGGTCTATATATTTTAGAAGGTTCAAATGTTATTATTCATTCATCGTTGTTGCGGTGAGAATCGTGATACCAAGCTTTTGATTAACTCGAATCTAAATTCTTAAATTCACAACCGGACTTTAATTTATCCAAAGGAAAGGTCTAAAGAAAGAAAGAACCTTTTGCGCGATGTAACAACAACGCTAAGAGATTCGGGGATCGGGGGTTGGTTATGCCTAGGGTAGGTATTTCACACCCTAAACATCTGTAGTACTCTACAGGAACCTTTTGCTTGTTTGTATGCTAGGTTTGCTAAATGTTTGCTAAGGATTGGGATTGGGTAAAAGGTGTAGGTTAAAACCTAAAGATAGTTTCTAAGTTTGCTTGCAAAGACATCGTGTCCTCTGCCTACATATCCTAACTAGGATAGAATCAGAGCAATCGTAGTTCACCTCACAAGGGTTGAAGAACACTTGATTATGATCAAGGTTCAAAAGGGAAAAAAAACATATCCATGCTTGTGTAGAGTTTAGAAAAACTCTCTAGATCTACATTGAACACTCAAGAAAGGGGAGTAAGTAATCATTTCCATGATCCTTACATAGAGTTAACCAAACTCTACCTAATTCTACGTTGTAAGATCGATTGGTTCTATCCAGACCAAAGTAAAGAAGAAGGGGGAAGGTTGCTCGTCAAGTTATCGCATCTTGTGCCTACGTATTCTCATTGTCTAATGAGAAATTAGAGCGTTCGTAGTTCGGGCACGGACTACAGAATAAGGATCAATTGGTTCTTTCCAAACCAAAAGAGGGAGAAGGTTCTATCTAGACCTATGAATTTAAATCCTATTGGTTCTATCCAGACCAAAAAGGGGGAGAAGGTTCTATCCAGACCTAAGAGTTTACATGAGCTATCTATGACCCAAGGGTCAATAGAGAGACTTTCCTCTAGAAGGGAAAATATGAGGCAACTTGGATGAGAACTAAAGAGTTCCATCACTTGGGGAAATAAACTTAACAAAGCACAATCATTCAAACATGATGAATATAAGGGATATGGTTACAACCAAGAACAAGCAAGCATATTACAATAGGCAAGGATTTCAATCAGGATGAATGGTTACAACCCAAGTAAGCTTTTAAGATATTACAATATTAATGATTTCAATCAAGATAGATGGTCACAACCAAGAACATGCAAGCATAGCATCAATATATTATAATATCAAGAAAGGGGAAAGTTCTTACAAGACTAAATGAAAGGTGAATACCAAAGCATATCTTAACGAAGAATGGGGTACATCTTAATAAAGATGGAAGGGGATATTAACAAAGATGCACTTAACAAAGATGAGGTTTCATAGGGCTTACAAGATGACATGTATACTTACAGGCATCATGCATAAACAAGCAATGTCACAACAAATGTAAGGGAGAAGTTCAAAAACTTCATGGGGATTTCAAATGAAACAATCATGATGCTTACAAGCAAAGGTAATTACAATCACATACACAAAAGGGTTGACAAACAAACGATCATGTCAAGTGCAAAATTAAACTCAAAAGAATCAACAATTTTGAAATGTAAAGGAGGGTAAAAACCTTAACAAAGAAACATGACAATTTTCAATGCAAAATGTTTTCCAAAATGAAAATTTTAGAATATTCATATACCACATGAAAATATGCAAAAATATGAGATATTTGCAAAAAGAAACAATCAAAAATAACTAAAATTGATGAAGTTATGGTTTTTGGAATTTTAATGACAATTAAATAAAAACCAAAGATTTTTATGATTAAAAAGATAGGAGGGCGCTTGGTGGGTGTTGAACCCACCACCTTTGAGTCACAGGTTCAAAACCTGGCTAACTCAACTAGGGTCACGCGCGTGATAAGGGAAGGAAGCAAAGAGTAAAATATGAAAAAACATAGAAAATATGAAAAATAAGCAAAAGGGTTGATCTCCACACGGATCGAACCCATGACATGTAGCAAGGCAAGGCAATATGAGAGAAAGGCATAACCACTAGGGTGGCGATACATCCATGTATTATGCCACCCCTAATAATACATAACCCTTAAAGTCATAATATTCTGGGCAAAAATCAAAGAGGAAAACAAGCAAGACAAGTCCAAACGGATTGATCTCAAACTTGATCAAATCTCAACCAATTTTAACAAAATTTGATTCTAACTCACTTGAATTTTAACAAGGATCACAATGGTGCTAACAGTTTTTCAAAATAATGAACTCAAAATGAAATTCAATTGCAACTGCAAATGAGGTTTTGAAAATGCATTTTGAATTCCCATGACCAAAATAGATGCAAATAGGTATTAGTGAAAGCTTATCCATGTTTAAAATGCATCACTCATGGATTAGATCTAAATAAAGAACTTAGATTTACCATGAATCATGAAACAACTGTCAAATGCAAGCTAGTGACATGGTTTTAAAAATAAGTTGGGCATATGGTCAATGTTAAAACAAAAGTCTCAATGGCAATGCAATGCTTATCAATCTAAAACTGCAACTGATCATGAATTTCATACACACCTTGCAATGATTTAAAGAAAAAGAAATTGTATGGTATTAGATGTTGACAAACTTCAAAACAAAATGTTGACAGAATTCTTTGGTGTTTTAATCAATATTCAATGATGAATTCCAACTATCATAGCTTCAATAGCAGGCTAAAAATAAGGTAAAAGCAAGTCACACAAGAGTGTTTTGTTAACAGAATCATCAACACAAATTTATCACTAACCTCAGTTCCAAGCCCTTTCAACTGAAAACCACAGCATGACCAAATTTTAATAATTAAAATTGACAACAATTAGGTATGATGAGCTGACAAACTCAGTCCTCAAAGATAGTCATTGACAAAATTGTGGACCCTAACATGACAATGCCTATAACCAATAGCCATTAGTCCAATTTGTTCACAAATGCAAGTTCACACACTCTATGATAGTAAGCATCCTAAATGCAATCAAACTTGATGCAACCAACAAACCAAACAACAATCCTAGTGCAAGATCCCAATGACAGTCCTATGCACACTTAATACAATGCTAGATTAATTCAAGTATGCACTAAGTAACATAAACCACAAGCATGACTAGGAATTGAACCAACCAAATCTAGGCCTAAACAAAATTATGAGTTTGGCATTACAATGTCAAGTCTAACAGGAATGAAGAGTCAGAAATTCATGCATTACAATCCTAACACCAACTCCAACAGTAGACATGAACAACAGACTTAGTATGAAAACAAGGCTTGAAGATTCAACCTGTCAAGAGTTTCAACATAAACATGGTAACAGCCTCATGAACTTAGCATGAACCAATACTAACTCAGTTAACAGTCACAACTCAATTGATCAAACATGGAAACTGACTTAGAAATGCACAGCACCACAAATCTTGACATTGCCATGCCAAGTTAAGAATGATTGTATTCTCCAACAAATATACTTAAAGCAAACCACCATGAGTTGACAGTTTTAGACTTAAAAACAAACCTTGATAAAACAATTATGAATCTTACCATGACAATGTTTAGATCAATTAACCATTAGTCCACAACTCTATCCACACAGACAAACTTGCAAGCCTTGTGGCAGTAGGCATTTTACAACATAAATGTAACATTCTTGGCATAAGAATACATAGACAGTCTAAACAAACCCTCTAATGCTCTAATGACAGTAACAAATCACATAGATCTTCTCAAGCACAAGGTTTGAAATTCACAAATGAAAGTGGCAACTTGATCATCACAATGCCAAACACTAAAGCCTTATGACAATTATACCTTCAAAATGCCAACTACTAACATAACAATGTTCAAAGAGAAATTAGAGCATCTAACCTAGATCTCTTCATTTTGATAGTTTTTAAATTCCAAAACAGTTTTGGTGTTGATGAATATAAAATCCACATAACAATGTCAAGCCCAAACTGACCATGCATTTTAACAACATACTTTCATAAAAGTAAAAACATACACACCTTACCCTAATGACACCCTAACATCAAATTCACATGGTAATGACCAAGTCAAACCTCACACAAATTTTGACAGCAAAACAAGGTATTGGTCATCAACAAGCCTCAATAGTCCCATGAATCATCCCAATGACCTTTACCAAGTCTAACAGAATTGTACAACTTACAAGCATATTCAAAACATGTTAAAGACCAAGTTCAAGTGCAAAAGTGATTCAAAAGTGTACTAGCATTGAAAATGCCCTATGAGTTGAAAAATGCACATGAGTTTGAAAATGCAAGAATGGTAGCAAAACATGATATAGTTTCAACTAATACCAAGTCAACATATCACAAGCTAAACATGTAAGGGCTTCTAATCAAAATGCCAACAAACAAGATTCATGATTCAAAAATGATGTTGCAACAGAAACAAACCAACAATATTCACAAACTGAACCAAATCCCAAACAACATCAAACTTTCAAAGCAAGTGCAAGAAAACCTCATATGTTCATACATGACATAAGGTAATGTTTAGGAGAGTCTCTAAGAACAAGCACATAGCATCACAAAAATTTATAATAACAAGGAGGATATTAAACATATTGATGAGTAACAAAACCAAACCTGGCAGATTCACACATGGACTATTTTTGCCTTTAAACACATTCCTAGAAAAGTAAATTAAACATGTTCATGACAGTTAAAACCTAGGATAGTGACTACTAACCTCTTGTAGACTTCCAAGCAAGCAAATATGAAAGGGAAAACCTTGAAGACTCCAAATAAGATCCAATCCAATGCTTTGATGAAGATGACAACTTTTCTTGCACTTGAAGTAAACAAGTGAATCTTGGACCAGATCTTGAAACAAGTGATGATGATGGTATTTTAAGTTATGGACAGTTGGTACATCATAAACCTATGGTTTTTGGAGGTTTACAATAATCAAAATAGGCCTGGTATGTGATTTGGAAGATTTTGTGTGTGAAGTCAAACTTTGCTTGGTTGAAAGTTGACTTTTGGGAAAATGAGGGTTATGACTGGTTTAAGAGTTTGAACACCTCCCACACATCATTTGTGGATTGTGTGGATGGTTTGTGATGATTTTGAGTGAGTGAAAATGGTTTTGGAAGATGTTTTGCTCAAGGCAGATTTTTGAGGTATTTTGGGATGGTTTTCTTCACTTGTAAGAAAATGCAAGATAGAATGAGAGCAATGGTTTTCTATTGGGTTTTAGAGTGCTCTGGTGTGTCTCTCAACATAAAGGAAACCTCTATTTATAGGCAAGGAGAGGCTTGGGGCAGATTGGTACTTTGGCATTTTTGGAGGAAGTTTTGAAAATGCAAATCTTCTTCAAGATTGTGAACAGATGCAAATCCAAGTTCTTGGCCCAAGACTATGCATAAATCAAGTGGTGAGGATGATATAGAAGTGACTGAAGTATGGCTAGGTAGTAGGAGGACTGCTGCTGCAAGATTTCCATAAAGTTTCTCTTTCTTCATTTTGATTTCTTTGATTAAAATAATACAACTTGCATACCACTTGCCAAATCCATCAAACCTCTTCATTTTCTGCATTTCTTCTCCTCATACTCTCTAAATAACAAATAGAAACATGATCTAATGGCTGAGAATAGCTCAAGTGATCAAAAGGTGAGTTTGTGAAAAGGTGAAAATGTTGGACTCAAGTGTTGAAACCTCAACTTGTTGGATTCATAACTCTCAACTCATAAGGGCTATGGAGGAGTTCTAGTACATTTTGGAAAGCCCTCATGAAGCTCTACAACTTTCATGTTTTCATGATCTTTAGATTTCAAATGGAACTAGGTCAAAAAACCTCTCAAAGTTGCTAAAAAAACATGCCTAAAAAGGCCAATAACTTAGAATTTTTGTAAGTTATTTTTCCCTATTGTAATGACTTTGGCCATAACTCTAAATCTATGTATTTTATGCTCATGGACCAGTGTGGGACTTTTGTAGGACTTTTCAAGACCTTTCTAATGAGCTTTGAACCAACTCAATTGGATATGTGGTTAGGGAGTTATGGTCTTGCCCCTTTCAAAACCCTAATTTCCCGATTTTTCGATTACTCCTCAATCTTTGATCCAATGGTTATGAAACTTCATGGACAGGTGTAATATGTTACTAGGAACATTTTTGATTCACACTTTGAGGTCAAATTCCTTATGATCGAAGAGTTGACTTTTTGGTCAACCGAACGATCGATTGATGACTACCGAGTCGACTGTTGATGTTCCGGGTCTTTTGAGGCCTTGAAACTTCTTGAGTGGACTTTACTAAGCCATATGAACTTCATGGACCATGATCCCACCATTAGAATACCTTTTAAAACAAAATTCAAACTACAGTTGACTTTTCCTGATCGAAAACCCTAATCGGGTATCTCGAACTGCACTGTTCTTGATCCTTGGGTGACAACCTCAAATTGGATTCATACTTGATCCAATGATGTATATTTGATGATTTGGAGACTTATTTCATGGAGAACCAATCCAATACGTTGACTGATTAAACCGTCGAAACCTCGATTCTCGGTTGTACGGAACCCTAATTTACCTGTATCTTAACAAAGACAAACTTGAAATAGGTTAAGGTTAGATAATTAAATGAATATGATCCTAAAATGATGATGAAGGTCTAAGGGGTCAAAATTTAGGGTGCAACAGTTGCCCCTATTTAAATATTTTCACTAGATGGCAATGAGAGATGATAATCCTCATAGAGTCGCAGTGAAAGGTATTTAAATATAGCAAATCAGAAATTTTGTCCCTTAGATCCGATGATATGCAAAAGGAAAAATGTGAATATTCCATGAGTCTAAATGATGCTTTATGATGTTTGAATACAAGACAGATGCAGACACACGCGCAAAAGTAAAAGAACACAAGACAACGAGTAACTACTCACGGGGGATCCAACACACCGGGGAAAGATCCAAGGTAAAAACAAGCAAGGTAGTTCAAACGTGACTAAATATGCTGCTCAAGGGGAATCTTTCACACAGGGGACGCAAAATCCACCGGGGAAGACAAATCTTCACTGGGGAAAGGGGATACACACTTCACTGGGGAAGGAAATTCTCCATCGGGGAAACGAAAGAAAAGAGACGCAACCCTCACTGGTGATAACCAAATGAGGAGTTTCCTATAATGAAGAGTTCAAACGGGATCTTCAGGAAAAGACAGAAACAAGACTAGACGCACTGGGGATGCTAGTGAAGGTGAGAAAATACTTAGAAGGGGGGGGGGGGGGGGGGGGTTGAATAAGTATATAGAAAATATTATGGCAATAAAAACACAATGATTTTTATCCTGGTTCGTTGAACTCACCTAATCCAGTCCACCCTATCAAGAGTGATTTGCCTTTCTCAACAAGGACTTAATCCACTATTAAGCAAACTGATTACAATAGCAACCACTAAGAACAATTGTTCTTAGTCTTCTTAAGAACTACTGACCACAACTTGGTCTTCTCAAGGAACTTTTTACAATCAAATGTAAAACTAAACAAGTGTTTGAATGCTTCTAGGTAAGCTGTATCACAATTGTGATTTACACTTAAGTTTAAGAACTATGAAAACTATTTAGCAAAGAATAATAATTTGTATGAGAGCTTTGTGAGAGTTTTCAAGAGAATTGTTCAATAATTCGTTAATGTTCGTCAACTCAAGAAAGATGTTGAAGTCTTGCTTTTATAGACTTAGGAGTCCAAGACATTGCCACTTGAAGACCGTGTACTGAAAAGAGCTATAGCCTTTTTGTATTCACATCACTTGACCTTTCCTAGAAGTAGAACGTTCAGAGAAATCCTTTTTGCCTTTGTTCTTGTGTCTAGCATAAAAGAGGACAGAGTCGTTTGGCATAACCAACGGATATAACTTTGAATTCTTCTTCGACAAGTTTCTAATTCCAAGCATTTCACATCAGATCCTTGAGTAATCAGAGTCTTGATGTCTTCAGAATTTGTTGTATCAGAGTGTTGCAGCAAGTGTGCCTTAGCGTGAGATAACTCAGAGCAGAGTTTAGAGATCAGATCCTCAGTACTTACAGCGTACAGTACTATCAGAGTCTTCTGAAAAACTATGCTTGAAACTCTTCATACAAAGTCTTCAGTCTATGCTTCAGATGCTTCTGTAGCTTCTGCTTCAGATCCTTCTGTAGACAGCGCTCAGAGTCTTCTGTAGGCAGCGCTCAGATTCTTCTAAGAGATGCTTTTGACGTTTCAGAGCCTTGCATAGTTCAAGGTT
This sequence comes from Lathyrus sativus, assembly GCA_963859935.3. Taxonomy (NCBI): domain Eukaryota; kingdom Viridiplantae; phylum Streptophyta; class Magnoliopsida; order Fabales; family Fabaceae; genus Lathyrus; species Lathyrus sativus. The sequence goes on along the minus strand of OZ012737.1, from coordinate 35,790,812 downwards.
CAGATCCATTTTTGCTTTCAGAAGAATATTAAATTTAATATCTGCAGCAAAAATACTTGAACAAATTTAGAGTATGTAATTTCTTAATACAAAATTTCGTAAGTGTTATCATCAAAACATAGAGATATAACTAAGAACCAATCTGTGTTCTAACAATCTCCCCCTTTTTGATGATGACAAAAACATAAGAAATTTTGTTCAATAAAGAGATAATTATAACACCCCCTGAGATTATGAGTCTCCCCCTGAATTGAATACTTAGAAGGACTAGAAACTTCCCTTTTTGCATGAGTATTCTTTTCAGAATCAGAGCTTTATTGTTCCAAAAAAAATAGAGCTTGACTTGGATGAAATTTTCAGAATTAGAGCCTGATTGGTTAAAACTTGATCTGGGGATCTCAGAGTTACTTTAAAGAATTTTGTCAGATTTTTCATAAGTTCTGAAATACTAAAAGTTCACGTTAGTTATAATTTGATATGTCTGAATTCCATTCAGGTAAAGTTTATTTGAACAGTCAGAATTTCATTTTCTCCCCCTTTTTGTCATAATCAAAAAGATACATCTTCAGAGAAAACAGAGAGAAAAGATACATTCATGTAGAGAAAACATCATATTCATTCATTCATATAAGTACTCAGATAGAACAGACAAAACATTAGATAAGAAATTCAAGTACAAGTGCACAAACATCAGATACAGAAAATATAAATCTAGGTTTGTTTGGAAAGAATCATCATCAGAAGTTGAGTGATCTCAGATGAAGATTATTCTTGCTTTGACATCCATTTCTCAATGTTCTCATTCTTCTGATCTTGTTTAGCCATCAAAGACTTGATCTCAGATTGCCCAGTTTTCAGCACTGCAATCTTATCTTCTAAGTCTGGGTTCTCTTTCTTGATCTCAGAAGAAGTAGATGGAGCAGATTCTGATGCAAGAGCAGAGTCAATAACCATTGGAGTTGCAGAGTCTGGAGCCACAAATGCAGAGGATTTGTCTACAGTTATCAGAGCCAAAGGATTATCTTCAGAAGCAGATCCTGCAATGGTTTCTGTAGCAGATACTTCAGAAGATGGAGATACATCCTCAAGAAGCAAAGGTGTAGATCTTTTCATGTTATAACATGGTTCTGGCAGTCTCAGCAAATCTGATCTTCGCATCATCAAAGCAAACACTCTTCAAATTTGAAGCAACAGTATTGAGTCTGGAGATGAAGTTATTCCAAATAGCATCAGATTCATATGCATTCATGGTTAACAAGCATCTCTTCTTCACAGAGCCTAAATTCGTCTTTATTTCTTTCATAAAATTAGCAAATAAAATATCAACGTTTAGCCTAGGTTTTGGTTTAAGAAGGGCTTCAAGAGTTGATGGTTTTATTGGTTTAGGTGGAGTTGGTATGGTGAAAGGTGGGATGATGAACAAAGGACGAGGATAGGAAGGAAAAGATGGATGGTCAGATGATGAAGTAGCGATTTTGGATTTGGATGTGGTGTGAAACAGAAATGGTTTTACACTTGATGCAGAGGGAATGACATCAAATGTAGTGGAAGTGTAGGGAATGCAAACAGATTTATCAGACAACAGAGATTTTGATGAAATGATATCTGGTAGTTGTTCAAAATGGGTTTGAAGTTCAGATGGAAGAGTAGTTGAAAATCTAGGTTTGTATGGAGTGATTGTGTCAGATGGTTCTATTCTGGTATAGAAGTGTTTAATCTTTAGACAAGAAGGAAGGGGATCGGAGGGAAGTGGTTTAAAGGATGCAACTGAAACAAACTCAGATGTCCTGGGTTTAGGTGTTGTAGTGGGTTCAGGAATGATAGTATCAGATGAAATAGGTGGATCTGGTTGTGTAGGTTCATATCCTCTGAGAGAGGGAGGTGAGATTACATCTGGATGAACATCAGATTCAGATGAATCAAATGAGGTGGTTGAGTAACAGGATGTGGAAGATATTTCAAACATGATTTTGAGGGGTTGTACTTCCAGAACCTCAGAATCAGATACGTTTGATTCAGTAGGTTTAGATTGATCTGGTTGAGGATTAGAAGGTATGGATTTTAGTGGTTTATATACAACGGGTTCAGATGGTATTGGTTCAGGTACAAAAGCTTGTTGAATTTCAAGTTGTTGTTGTGTTGGAGTTGGTTCTGCTGGTTTTGTTGTTTGTGGTTCAGATTGAGGAATGTCAGATGAGTGTAATGGTGTTATGGGAACAGGATCAGATGGAATTTGTGAATTAGGAATTGTAGGTGGTTCAGAGGTTTCAGATGGACAATAAGTGGTTTGAGTTTTAGAAGGAGGGGGTTTAGGAACAGAGCTAATAGTTGATAAATCTACTGCAATTTCAGAAATAGAAGGTAAATATGTTTTAGTACCTCTTATCTTGATGCGATTGGCAGGAACAGGAGGAGCTTCTCCAGAAGCTTTTCTCTTTATCTGCTTTTGTGGTTTTTCCAGCAACTTTCTATTTCTTCTGAGCAGCAACTTCTTCTGCCTCTAACTATCTTCTTTTCTTCATATTCTCCTCATAAACATCTGGGACTGGTTCTCTTGCACGTATCAGAATATCAACAGGTACAAGTGTTCCATTTGCCTTGCACATGTCAATGTACCTAAGAATAATGTCTCTAGGTTCCTCAGCACCAAAGATAGGAAAGTCTTTAACAGGAATCCTTCTCTGACTGACTTCAGCAATATTTAGCTTTTTAGGAGCAGTTGTGAGTTCATCCACAACTCTTAGCCTTTGGAGACTCTTACCATTCAAAGGTTTTCCAACTATTGAATCAAGTTCTTCTTTCACTCCAGCTTCATGTAGAGCAGCTACCAGACCATTCTCCGTCAGAATGTCTGAGATTAATCTTCCAAAAGGTATCCATGTTCTGATCTTTTGACCCTTAGTCTTGACAGATTCTCTGGATGCATTAATGTGATTCCACAGATGCATTAAGAGAATGTGTGGCAGATCCACTTTAGTACTCTGACTTAAGCAGTACATGAAGTAAATATGTTCATTGTTCACATAATCTGGAGAGTTTATGGATTTTCTGTGGTTGATGCAGCCCAGAAAAATCTTTGCCCAGATCTTGTAATCAGGTTTCAAATCCTTGAACTTGTTGGAAGCTTGTCCAGATGAAATAACTTCAGCATACACTTCATCCATTTCAACACGCCCAGCTGGAAGGTGAGAAACTCCATCAGTTTCCTCATACCCAATGAGTTTTCTGATCAGGTCTTCAGTGATTATAATCTCTTTTCCCAGAATAGAAGAGATGATGAACTTTGGGTAGACAGATGCGTGAATCCAGAATTCTTTCACTAAGTGTGGATAAACTAGTCCAAATAATCTATCAAAGTACTTTACCCAGCCTTGAGCATCAATGATAGGACGTAAATTAAAACCATTGTCAGCCAAGGAGTCAAATTCCACCATTGATTCACATAACACTTCAAGCTTATCAACAAGGGTTAACAAAGTTCTCTCAGGTTCCTTAAAGGGAGTAGCACCCATGTTTGACGAAGAAACAACAGACATTGAGGATTGGAACTGAGTTGAGGTTGAAGATGAAATGGCCATAATTGAAGATGAGGAAGGTTTAGGGTTTAGATGGAGGCTAAAGAGCAAAAAGAAATGCATAAACGTGTTTGTGACAGTGAAAAGTGTGAAATGGTGAGATTTTGTGGTATTTATAGAGAGAAATTAGGGCACACAAACAGACACACATTCAGCACGTTCTCAATTAGCAATTAATGGCATTTAATGAAAAGAATAATAATCATTTCAAAGCATTAATTGATTCTGACAATCGGGGGGGAAATCAAGAATTTCAACTATTCAAGCGTTACCTCAAATGTCTCTTTAGTATTGTGCACGCCATCTTTTCAGATTCAGAGTGACACGTGTTTGCTTGCATGTGCTTCTGAATTCTCTTTGAGAAATGAAACGTTAGCCAACATTCAGATCCTGTGAGATTGGTTAGTTCAGATACACACAGAAATAATAATTCAAGAAATCAAATAATTGACAAATGAAATACTTCAGAGTTTTAAATATTTTGCATCTGAGAAGTTTGCTTCTGATAAATATTATTCTGGACAAAATTCCATACCAATATTTTTTAGAATAAACTTGAACCTATCATCTTTCTTTCCAATGATCACATCCTCTAGGTGAGAGGCCTTGATTCTGGAAGATGATCCTCTAACAGTTGATTCTTCAGAAATATTCAAGTTGTTCATTTGAGAAGCTAAAGGAATTGCATCTGGCGTTGCTCCTGGTTCCTTCACTTGAACTTTTTCTGCCTCTGAACCTTCAGAGTCTGTGAGAATTACTTCTCTATCTGCAGAACTTTCAAACTGCTTTGCCTTTTCAATGTCAAGCTTATCATCAAATCTAACATGTATAGATTCCTCCATAATCTGTGTTTCAATATTGTATACTCTGTAGCCTTTAGAGTGTTCAGAATAGCCAAGCATGAAACACTTCTGTGCTTTAAAATCAAACTTGTTTAGATTCTCTTTAGTGTTCAGCATATAACATATACATCCAAAAGGATGAAAATAAGAAATGTTGGGCTCTCTGTTCCTCCACAATTCATAGGGAGTCTTTTCCAGAAGAGGTCTTACAAACACTCTGTTCTGAATATAACAGGTTGTGTTTATTTCTTCTGCCCAAAAGTGCTTTGCCAGATTAGTCTCGTTGATCATGGTTTTGGCCATTTCTTGCAAAGTTCTATTTTTCCTCTCTACAACTCCATTCTGTTGTGGAGCTCTAGGGCAGGAGAAATCATGAGCAATGCCATTTTCATTAAAATATTTTTCAAAATATTTGTTTTCAAATTCGCCACCATGATCACTTCTGACTTTAACAATTTTAAAATCTTTTTCATTCTGAACTTGTTTGCAGAAGTCAAAGAACACAGAATGTGACTCATCCTTGTGTTTTAGGAATTTCACCCATGTCCATCTGCTATAGTCATCAACAATGACTAATCCATATTTCTTGCCTCTGATGGATGCAGTTTTCACTGGTCCAAATAGATCAATGTGAAGTAATTTTAATGGTCTTGAAGTTGAAACAACATTCTTAATTTTAAAAGAAGATTTTGAAAATTTTCCTTTTTGACATGCTTCACAAAGAGCATCTGAGTTGAACTACAACTTAGGAAGTCCTCTGACCAAATTGAGTTTATTAATCTGAGATATACGTCTCATATTAATATGCCCCAATCTTCTGTGCCAGACCCATTGCTCATCATTAACAGACATAAGGCATTTAACATTTTGAACCTTAAGTTCTGAAGGATTGATTTTGTAAATGTGGTTCTTCCTCTTTCCATTAAATAGGATTGAGCCATCCTTCTGAATAACAGCTTTGCAACATTTTTATTAAAGATTATGTCATAACCATTGTCACTTAATTGACTTATGGATAATAGATTATGCTTTAATCCTTCTACAAGTAAAACATTAGATATAGAGGGAAGGTTACCATTGCCAATAGTACCAGATTCCCTCCAAACTTCACGTCTCCTCCAGATTTAAGCTCCAGGCTTTGGGAAATAAACCTTTCTCCCGTCACGTGATGTGAGCAACCAGAGTCCAGGTACCATGACTGGAGTCTTGACTTTTCTGCTAAATACATTTGCAACAGTGATTATCTTATCCTTAGGTACCCAGATCTTTTTGGGTCCTTTTGGTTTAGTTACCTTAAAAGTTTGTCTGAACTTCTGTCTTTTTACAACAGTTTTGTTCTGACTTACTTTTGGCTTAAACACAGGAACGTTCTGATCAGAGTGTGTGTGTTTAATATCATTCAGATGACCAAACTTAAAATGAGAATATAAGGGAGTCTTCTTAATGATAAGTTTATCAACAGGCATTGGATTTAAATCCTTTCCAGAGGAAGATTCATATCCAATTCCTTTCCTGTTGTTTCTGCTAACTCCATAGATCATTGAAGCTATCTTGCTTCTATCTATGCTTTTAGCCAAAAACTTCTGAAAGCTGAAGTCATATTCTTCTAAAATATTTTTGCATTTTGACTTAGTTTCAGATTCAGAGTCTTGTTGAGCTTTTTCAAAATTGTTTTTCATTTTCAAATTGTTTTCTTTGAGCTTAGAAACTTTTGACTTTAACAGATTATTCTCAGATTCAAGATTGCATTTAAGCTTCTTGCATTTGAGCTTAATCTAGTTATAGTTTTTCAGGACTTCTGATAAAACTTTAATAAGTTCTTCCCTAGAGAGATCAGAAAGTACCTCTTCTGAGTCAGATTCAGATCCAGATGATCCCTCATCCTGATCTTCCACGCCTGCCATTAGAGCCAAGTTGGCGCATTCTTCTTCAGATTCTAATGAAGATTCAGAATCATCTGAATCATCCCAGGTTGCCATTAGAACCTTCTTCTTTTTGTCAAACTTCCTCTTTGGCTTTTCTTTTAGAAGCTTTGTACATTCATTCTTGTAATGGGCAGGTTCTTTGCATTCAAAGCAAACAACCTCCTTCTTTCCAGATCTTTTTGGTCCAGAGGACTCCTTGCGTTGATCTGGCTTCTTGAAGTTCTTGAACTTCCTCTGTTTGTGCTTCTAGAGTTTGTTGATTCTTATGGACAGCAAGGACAGTTCATCTTCTTCTTCAGAATAAAACTCTTCAGAACTCTCTTCTAACACCTGCAACGCTTTAACAGATTTGTGAGATTTTAAAGCAATTGACTTACCTTTCTTTTGAGGCTCGTCTTCTTCAAGTTCAATTTCATGGCTCCACAGTGAGCTGATCAGTTCTTCTAATGTGATCTTGTTCATATCCTTTGCTAGCTTCAGAGCAGTGACCATAGGTATCCATCTGATAGGCAAGCTTCTGATGATCTTCTTCACATGATTAGTAGTTGAATAACCTTTGTCCAGAACTTTTAGACCAGTTGTGAGGATCTGGAATCTAGAGAACATAGTTTCTATAGATTCATATTCTTCCATTTTAAACGCTTCATACTTCTGGATTAGCGCCAGAGCCTTGGTCTCTTTAACTTGTGAGTTCCCTTCGTGTGTCATCTTCAAAGACTCAAACAAATCAAATGTAGTTTCTCTGTTGGTGATCTTCTTATACTCAGTATGAGATATTGCATTTAATAAGATTGTTCTAGCTTTGTGATGATTTCTGAACTCCTTCTTTTGGGCTTCAGTCATAGATTTTCTATCAATTTTCTTGCCATCCCCATCAGTGGGGTGAACATACCCATCAATGACTAAGTCCTATAGATCAGCATCATAACCAAGGAAGAAACTTTCTATTCTGTCCTTCCAATAGTCAAACTTCTCCCCATCAAACATAGGGGATTTTGTGCTGATTCTATCCCTTTCTTCATACTTGTTGCTGTTGTTAGATGTTGAACCTTCAGCCATAATAACAACCAATAATATATATCAAAATTTTCTCACTGGATCTTTTCTGTTCACGGTGAAGTGATAGCACACACAGAACCGGAACTCTGATGCCAACTGAAGGTGAGAAAATACTTATAGGGGGGTTGAATAAGTATATAGAAAATATTATGGCAATAAAAACACAATGATTTTTATCCTGGTTCGTTGAACTCAACTAATCCAGTCCACTCTATCAAGAGTGATTTGCCTTTCTCAACAAGGACTTAATCCACTATTAATCAAACTGATTACAATAGCAACCACTAAGAACAACTGTTCTTAGTCTTCTCAAGAACAACTGACCACAACTTGGTCTTCTCAAGGAACTTTTTACAATCAAATGTAAAACTAAACAAGTGTTTGAATGCTTCTAAGTAAGCTGTATCACAACTGTGATTTACACTTAAGTTTAAGAACTATGAAAACTATTTAGCAAAGAATAATAATTTGCACGAGAGCTTTGTGAGAGTTTTCAAGAGAATTGTTCAATAATTCGTTAATGTTTGTCAACTTAAGAAAGATGTTGAAGTCTTGCTTTTATAGACTTAGGAGTCCAAGACATTGCCACTTGAAGACCGTGTACTGAAAAGAGCTGCAGCCTTTTTGTCTTCACATCACTTGACCTTTCCTAGAAGTAGAACATTCAGAGAAATCCTTTTTGCCTGTGTTCTTGTGTCTAGCATAAAAGAGGAAAGAGTCGTTTGGCATAACCAACGAATATAACTTTGGATTCTTCTTCAACAAGTTTCTAATTCCCAGCAATTCACATCAGAGCCTTGAGTAATCAGAGTCTTGATGTCTTTAGAATTTGCTGTATCAGAGTGTTGCAGCAAGTGTGCTTTAGCGTGAGATAACTCAGAGCAGAGTTTAGAGATCAGATCCTCAGTACTTGCAGCGTACAATACTATTAGAGTCTTCTGAAAAACTGTGCTTGAAACTCTTCATACAAAGTCTTCAGTCTATGCTTCAGATGCTTCTGTAGCTTCTACTTCAGATCCTTCTGTAGACAGCGCTCAGAGTCTTCTGTAGGCAGCGTTCAGATTCTTCTAAGAGATGCTTCTGACGTTTCAGAGCCTTGCATAGTTCAATGTTCATATCCATTTTTGCTTTCAGAAGAATATTAAATTTAATATCTGCAGCAAAAATACTGGAACAAATTTAGAGTATATAATTTCTTAATACAAAATTCTGTAAGTGTTATCATCAAAACATAGAGATATAACTAAGAACCAATCTGTGTTCTAGCAGCTAGTATCCACTAGATCTCCTAGACTCGAATGGGGAAGCAACGACTTCGCTGGGAACATTGGTGATGACCAGAACAATCAATCAGTTCAAATGGTGCTAGTTTCCACTAGACTTATTGGGGGTGATAGTGACAACCAAAGTTACAATTAATTGGGAATTCCAAACGGAATTGGTGAAAAACAGGACTTCGGCTGGGGAAGTTGGTAACAACCTACTCACGATATTAATAACAAATGGATTTAGGCAATACCAGTAACCACTGGGCTCTTCAAATGATTTGGTGACGACCAGCTCTTCAAATAGGAAGTACAGATATATCCCTCAAAACCTTAGGAACAAAAGTCAAATATCCTCAAAGCATTAGGATACATCAAAGATTTCACGCAAATGCAACATTCGAGTCTCTGGAAATTTCTGAACTCGGAATCCAAAGTATACATCTCCAAAGGTACAAAACCTGAGCTTGGGATGGAAACAAACACTTCCACAGGTAAGCAACCTGATCTTCGAGGCAAACATATCCAAAGGTACGAAACCTGAGCTTGGAAGCAAACATATTCAAAGGTACGAAACCTGAGCTTGGGAGCAAACATATCCAAAGGTGCGAAACCTGAGCTTGGAAGCAAACATATCCAAAGGTACGAAACCTAAGCTTGGGAGCAAACATATACAAAGGTACGGAACCTGAGCTTGGGAGCAAACATATCCAAAGGTATGAAACCTGAGCTTGGAAACAAACATATCAAAAGGTACGAAACCTGAGCTTGGAAACAAACATATCCAAAGGTGTGAAATCTGAGCTTGGAAACAAACACATCTAAACGTGCGAAACCTGAGCTTGGAAACAAACATATCCAAGAAGTGATTATGGTTCTAGAAGGGATTCATGTTAGAAGGGGTTCTCCTTAGAAGGGATTCTGATTCTAGAAGAAATTCATTATAGAAGTGATTCTGATTCTAGTAGGGATTCATTATAGAAGGGATTCATGTTCTAGAAGGGATTCATGTTAGAAGGGATTCTGATTCTAGAAGGGATTCATGTTAGAAGGGATTCATGTTCTAGAAGGGATTCATGTTAGAAGGGAGCTAGAAGGGATTCTGGTTCTAGAAGGGATTCATTCTAGAAAGGATTCATGTTAGAAGGGATTCATGTTAGAAGGGATTCTCCTTAGAAGGGATTCATGGTCTAGAAGGGATTCATGTTCTAAAAGGGATTCTCCTAAGAAGGGATTCTGGTTCTAGAAGGGATTCCCGTTAGAAGGGATTCGGGTTCTAGAAGGGATTCTGGTTCTAGAAGGGATTCATGTTCTAGAAGGGATTCTCCTTAGAAGGTATTCATGTTCTAGAAGGGATTCTCCTTAGAAGGGATTCATGGTCTAGAAGGGATTCATGTTCTAAAAGGGATTCTCCTAAGAAGGGATTCTGGTTCTAGAAGGGATTCCCGTTAGAAGGGATTCGGGTTCTAGAAGGGATTCTGGTTCTAGAAGGGATTCATGTTCTAGAAGGGATTCTCCTTAGAAGGTATTCATGTTCTAGAAGGGATTCTCCTTAGAAGGGATTCATGTTCTAGAAGGGATTCATGTTAGAAGGGATTCATATTAGAAGGGATTCTGGTGCTAGAAGGGATACATGTTCTAGAATGGATTCATGTTAGAAGGGATTCATATTAGAAGGGATTCTGTTTCTATAAGGGATTCTGGATGTTCTAGAAGGGATTCATGTTAGAAGGGATTCATATTAGAAGGGATTCATGTTATAAGGGATTCATGTTTGAAGGGATTCTCCCTAGAAGGGATGCATGTTCTAGAAGGGATTCATGTTAGAAGGCATTCTCCTTAGAAGGGATTCATGTTAGAAGGGATTCATTAGAAGTAATTCTGGTTCTAGAAGGGATTCATGTTAGAAGGGGTTCTCCTTAGAAGGGATTCTGATTCTAGAAGGGATTCATTATAGAAGTGATTCTGATTCTAGTAGGGATTCATTATAGAAGGGATTCATGTTCTAGAAGGGATTTATGTTAGGAAGGATTTTGATTCTAGAAGGGATTCATGTTAGAACAGATTCTCCTTAGATGAGATTCATGTTCTAGAAGGGATTCATGTTAGAAGGGAGCTAGAAGGGATTCATCCTTAGAAGGGATTCTGGTTCTAGAAGGGATTCACGTTAGAAGAGATTCTAGTTCTAGAAGGGATTCTGGTTCTAGAAGGGATTCTCCTTAGAAGGGATTAATGTTCAAGAAGGGATTCATGTTAGAAGGGATTCTACTTCTAGAAGGGATTCATGTTCTAGAAGGGATTCTCCTTAGAAGGGATTCATGTTGTTATAAGGGATTCTGATTTTAGAAGGGATTCATGTTCTAGAAGGGATTCATGTTAGAAGGGATTCATATTAGAAGAGATTCATGTTAGAAGGGATTCTGGATGTTCTAGAAGGGATTCATGTTAGAAGGGATTCTGCTTCTAGAAGGGATTCATTATAGAAGGGATTCTGCTTCTAGAAGGGATTCATTATAGAAGGGATTCATGTTATAAGGGATTCATGTTAGAAGGGATTCTTCTTAGAAGGGATTCATGTTCTAGAAGGGATTCATGTTAGAAGGGATTCATTAGAAGTGATTCTGGTTCTAGAAGGGATTCATGTTAGAAGGGGTTCTCCTTAGAAGGGATTCTGATTCCAGAAGGGATTCATTATAGAAGTGATTCTGATTCTAGTAGGGATTCATTATAGAAGGGATTCATGTTCTAGAAGGGATTCATGTTAGAAGGGATTCAAGTTAGAAGGGATTCTGATTCTAGAAGGGATACATGTTAGAAGGGATTCTAGAAGGGATTCATGCTAGAAGGGATTCTGGTTCTAGAAGGGATTTATTCTAGAAGGGATTCATGTTAGAAGGGATTCTCTTTAGATGGGATTCATGTTAGAAAGGATTCTACTTAAAAGGGATTCATGTTCTAGAAGGGATTCTCCTTAGAAGGGATTCATGTTCTAGAAGGGATTCATATTAGAAGGGATTCTGGTTCCAGAAAGGATTCACGTTACAAGGGATTCTGATTCTAGAAGGGATTCTTGTTAGAAGGGATTCTCCTTAGATGGGATTCATGTTCTTGAAGGGATTCATGTTAGAGGGGAGCTAGAAGGGATTCATGCTAGAAGGGATTCATTCTAGAAAGGATTCATGTTAGAAGGGATTCTCTTTAGAAGGGATTCATGTTAGAAGGGATTCTCCTTAGAATGGATTCATGTTCTAGAAGGGATTCTCCTTAGAAGGGATTCTGGTTCTAGAAGGGATTCACGTTAGAAGGGATTCTGGTACTAGAAGGGATTCTCCTTAGAAGGGATTCATGTTCTAGAAGGGATTCTCCTTAGAAGGGATTCATGTTCTATAAGGGATTCATGTTAGAAGGGATTCATATTAGAAGGGATTCTACTTCTAGAAGGGATTCATGTTCTAGAAGGGATTCATGTTAGAAGGGATTCATATTAGAAGGGATTCTGGTTCTAGAAGGGATTCATGTTATAAGGGATTCTGGATGTTCTAGAAGGGATTCATGTTAGAAGGGATTCATATTAGAAGGGATTCATGTTTGAAGGGGGATGCATGTTCTAGAAGGGATTCATGTTAGAAAGGATTCTCCTTATAAGGGATTCATGTATTCATCTTAGAAGGGATTCATTAGAAGTGATTCTGGTTCTAGAAGGGATTCATGTTAGAAGGGGTTCTCCTTAGAAGGGATTCTGATTCTAGAAGGGATTCACGTTAGAAGGGATTCTGATTCTAGAAGGGATTCATGTTAGAAGGGATTCTCCTTAGATGGGATTCATATTCTAGAAGGGATTCATGTTAGAGGGGATCCAGAAGGGATTCATGCTAGAAGGGATTCTGGTTCTAGAAGGGATTCATTCTAGAAAGGATTCATGTTAGAAGGGATTCTCTTTAGAAGGGATTCATGTTAGAAGGGATTCTCCTTATAAGGGATTCATGGTCTAGAAGGGATTCTCCTTAGAAGGGATTCTGGTTCTAGAAGGGATTCTGGTTCTAGAAGGGATTCACGTTAGAAGGGATTCTGGTTCTAGAAGGGATTCTGGTTCTAGAAGGGATTCACCTTAGAAGGGATTCATGTTCTAATAGGAATTCTCCTTAGAAGGGATTCATGTTCTAGAAGGGATTCTCCTTAGAAGGGATTCATGTTCTAGAAGGGATTCATGTTAGAAGGGATTCATATTAGAAGGGATTCTGGTTCTAGAAGGGATTCATGTTCTAGAAGGGATTCATGTTAGAAGGGATTCATATTAGAAGGGATTCTAGTTCTAGAAGGGATTCATGTTATAAGGGATTCTGGATGTTCTAGAAGGGATTCATGTTAGAAGGGACTCTGCTTCTAGAAGGGATTCATATTAGAAGGGATTCATGTTATAAGGGATTCATGTTTGAAGGGGGATGCATGTTCTAGAAGGGATTCATGTTAGAAGGGATTCTCCTTAGAAGGGATTCATGTTCTAGAAGGGATTCATCTTACAAGGGATTCATTAGAAGAGATTATGGTTCTAGAAGGGATTCATGTTAGAAGGGGTTCTCCTTAGAAGGGATTCTGATTCTAGAAGTGATTCATTATAGAAGTGATTCTGATTCTAGTAGGGATTCATTATAGAAGAGATTCATGTTCTAGAAGGGATTCATGTTAGAAGGGATTGAAGTTAGAAGGGATTATGATTCTAGAAGGGATTCATGTTAGAAGGGAGCTAGAAGGGATTCATGCTAGAAGGGATTTTGGTTCTAGAAGGGATTCACGTTAGAAGGGATTCTAGTTCTAGAAGGAATTCTCCTTAAAAGGGATTCATGTTCTAGAAGGGATTCATGTTAGAAGGGATTCTACTTCTAGAAGGGATTCATGTTCTAGAAGGGATTCTCATTAGAAGGGATTCATGTTCTAGAAGGGATTCATGTTAGAAGGGATTCATATTTGAAGGGATTCTGGTTCTAGAAGGGATTTATGTTCTAGAAGGGATTCATGTTAGAAGGGATTCATATTAGAAGGGATTCATGTTAGAATGGATTCATATTAGAAGGGATTCTGGTTCTAGAAGGGATTCATGTTAGAAGGGATTCTGGATGTTCTAGAAGGGATTCATGTTAGAAGGGATTCTGCTTCTAGAAGGGATTCATTATAGAAGGGAATCTGCTTCTAGAAGGGATTCATTATAGAAGGGATTCTTGTTATAAGGGATTCATGTTAGAAGGGATTCTCCTTAGAAGGGATTCATGTTCTAGAAGGGATTCTCCTTAGAAGGGATTCATTAGAAGTGATTCTGGTTCTAGAAGGGATTCATGTTAGAAGGGGTTCTCCTTAGAAGGGATTCTGATTCTAGAAGGGATTCATTATAGAAGTGATTCTGATTCTAGTAGGGATTCATTATAGAAGGGATTCATGTTCTAGAAGGGATTCATGTTAGAAGGGATTCAAGTTAGAAGGGATTCTGATTCTAGAAGGGATTCTAGAAGGGATTCATGTTATGTGTTGGTATGAGTCAGGTGAGAGTGTTTTGCTCGGACCTGAAATTGTGCAAGAGACGACTGAAAAGATCAAGATGATCCAAGAAAAGATGAAAGTGTCGCAGAGTCGTCAGAAGAGTTACCATTATAAGAGGAAGAAAGCACTTGAATTCCAAGAGTGAGACCACGTGTTTTTGAGAGTTACGTCGGTAAATGGTGTTGGTCGAGCTTTGAAGTCTCGAAAGCTCACATTGTGCTTTGTTGGTCTGTATCATATTTTGCAGAGGGCGGGGGAAGTAGCATATCGAATTGCTTTACCGCCGTCGCTTGCGAATTTGCATGATGTGTTTCATGTATCGCAGTTGAGGAAGTATATTCCAGATCCGTCGCATGTGATTCAGATGGATGATGTACAGGTGCGGGATGATTTGACTGTTGAGGCTTTGGCTGTACGGATTGATGAACGAGAAGTGAAGCAACTGCGAGGTAAAGAGATTGCCTTGGTGAAGGTAGTTTGGGGAGGACCGGCTGGAGAAAGTTGGACTTGGAAACGTGAAGATCAAATGAGGGAGTCGTATCCGACCCTGTTTTCTTGAGGTAATTTTCGAGGACGAAATATATTTTAAGTGAGGGAGAGTTGTAATACCCTGAATTTTAATTGGAATATTTTAATTTATTTATTTAATTAAGAATGTTCAATTTTGATGATTTTCGGTTAATTGGTGGAGTATTGGAAAATGTGCATTTTTAGGTATTTATTTGATTAATAGCATATAATATTAATTTATTAGTATTATTCTTAATTAAAATAAATATAAGTGGATTAAGGGTAATTTGGACATTTGAGGGAGTTAGTAAGGGTAATGAGGGAAAAGCCCAATTTGTGAGGCCCAAGACTAGGTTGGACAAAATTGTGTTCTGAAGGGAAATTAGAATTCATTTGTGTTAACCGTGAAAGTTTCGTGGCCAGAGCTCTGAAGGAAAGGTTGGAGGCAGAAGTTCCCCAGAGTTAATCGTGAAAGCTGCGAATCGACTAAGGTATGGGGAGTATCGCTTTTCATGATTTTTTATGTATGCCTTTCGGTGTGTTTATGGTGGGGTTAAGATTTAAGGTACCTTGGGTTGATTGTGAGAAAATTAGGGAAATTGATAAGACTCTGAGATTATGGCTGGTGGTATGTATCATCGAATATTTGATAGGGGATTAGGAAACCTTAGGCCTTCGTGGCCAACACCTTGAAAGGTTATAGGTCTGACCCTGAAGGGATTTGATATCTGAAATTATGATGCCTTCAGAGCAATTGTAGGGAAATTGCGATTTAGAACATGAATAGGTTCCAGGATTGGCCTAATAAACAGTAGGTTTTGTGCCTCTATCGCCGTATGACCTTAGGGATGATTTAGGGATGTTTTGGGGGCATTGGGTAAGTAAATCGTAGAGCTTTTTGGGTGAAAACCAATTCTGTGCGTAGCAGATTTTTGCTGTCATCGCGCTGTTTTCCTAGCGAAGGGAAGCTTCTCCTAGCAAACCATGTTTTCCCAGACACGCCTAGCGAAGAATCCTTCGCATGGCGAAGAAACTTGCCCTGACTCGCCTAGCGAGCATGCCAGCGAACGTAGCAGAGTTTCACGAATATTGATCGTGTACAGCGATACCGTGATGTTTGAAACTATGATTTCTGTGATGATTTACCATGAGTATGACAGTAGGTTTTGGGTGATATGTAGACGATGACATGATGGTTCTGTGATGTATTGATTGAATTAAGATGATGAAATTACCATGATTTGATGAATTATGTGATAACATGAGATATGATGATTTATGTGATGATGATGAATATGATGAATGATAATGCACCATATGTTGTATTTTGAGGATTATTATTGTGACGTGTGCATCATGCATTCATGTGCATCCGGACTTCGGTTCATGACCTTGATTACTTTGGCTTCAATCCCATTGTATGGATGTGATGTGTTTTGATGTGCTCCGGTTCTCTAATAGAATCGATCCTATTGATGGGGATCTATGGAAGGTTGGTGGCCCAGTGTCCATCGAGTTGTGATGATTGGTACCACATGCATTGAGTTGTGTCGCATTGCATTTCCGAGTCTTTTTGTATGAATTATGACGTTGTGGCCTTTGAGGCATTTTTGAGGAATATGAATGTGTTGAATATGATTATAATGCCATTTATGCATTAATTGTTATACATTGATTATTATGAATTGCTTTACTCACCATGCCTGTTTGAATGTTACCTCGACGTGGGTAACGTGCAGATGACCTAGTTTAGGTGTGGACGCCGTCTATGAGTTATTTTTGAAGTTTAAGAGTCGTTAGCTTTTATGGTTAATTTATAGGGTCTTGCTCTGATATGTAAAATCGGGTTGGGTTATTTGAGTTAAACTTTATATCATTGAGTTATTTTGCTTATTTTTCCCTGATGAGGAAACTTTGAATTATGCCTTTGAATTTCTCCGTTTTATGTTGTTTGATGTATTTTGGGAAAACCCGTAGTTATGGAGTATTTGACCTATTGTGATGACATTGAGAAATGTACGCCCTTTTGGTGGCTTTTTATGAAATTTATTTATTCATTACTCTGAAATCTGTGTAATTTTGCCATGATGTTTGTGGGGTAGAAAATGGTGTTACATAGGTATGTATGCAAATATACCCACTACTCGACTTTACATGCATGCAGTACCAATTTGGACATCAGAGATATGTTACTGATTTTTGTCCATACTCGATCTTAGTCCCCTTTTTTGAACCAGAGCCGACCATAATTATCACTGATCCCCGTTACTGAATCAATAATACTTCACTAATCTCATTACTAATATTAGCTACTCGCTCCCAGTCCCCACTTCTGAACTAGAGCTCACTATCGAACTAAAATCTGCACACCATGATGCATGGACTCAACAAAAACATGTAAATATGATCATTCACAACCGTCCCCATTTCTGATCGCACACACCGCCAATAAGTCCATCAAGTTAATGCAATAAGTGTTGGCATTAGCTGTCAACAAGATTTCAGGAACTATAATACGAATTAGAAGCTCACGACGCATTGGTGGCTACTGATCTCTTTCTAGTCCGATAAGATCAATTATGAATTGAAATTTAAATTCATATTAAAATTCTACTAATTCAAAAACTACACAAAGGTTGACTCCAAAGCTACAATAGATATTTCATCCGTTATTTTTTATGTGTCACTATTTGACTTTTTACACATTCCAAAAAAACTAATTAATATTGTTTTTTTTTATACAATAATTTTCTTTTTACCTATAATACCCTTAATTATTTATCACATGTATTTTGTTTTTTTAATCTCTCTGTAATAATTATCTATGAGTAATTTTGACAAAACTGCATTTAATACTATCTTAAATTTTGCAAGTGACAATTAAAAAGAAACAAAAAGATTATCCAAAAAATGACACGTAAAAAAGAACAGAGAAAATATTAAAATGAATAAAACATTTGCTCTCATACGGGATACCACTCTATATTTTCTACCGATAGATTAAAAGAAAATATAAAGTTAAAATTTAAAACAAATCTTTTAACCTCCACATAGAAAAAAAAATACTAGAAACGATTTCGATCATAATTTTTTAACAGTATACCCAAATGACGAACCGTTTAAAGCTACTGAGTAGAACTTTAACATGGTATAATTAGATGAATACTTTTCCCAATATTTTTATGTCTAATATGTTAAGGAATGTGACTATTACTTTTTGTGTACATTAAGAAGTCTTGTCATAAGTGTCAAATCTTGAGTGTTGTTACGATGACGTTGTTGTGGTGTTAATGGTGGTAATATGAGTATGTTTTAATAATGTTGTGGTGATTGCATTATATATATATATATATATATATATATATATATATATATATATATATATATATATATATATATATATATATATATATATATATATATATATATATATATATATATATATATATATATATATATATATATATATATATATATATATATATATATATATATATATATATATATATATATATATATATATATATATATATATATATATATATATATATATATATATATATATATATATATATATATATATATATATATATATAGTCGGGAAAACGGGTCGGCCCGAAAGCCCGCCAAAAAATCCAGGTTTGAACAAAAATAATAAGGCCTATTTATTATCCGGGCTTTCAAGACCCAACGTTAAAAGCCCGATGTTTAACCGGGCTAGCCCGATTAGTTTTTTTAATGAATTTTAGACCTTATTGTTAATTTAGTTTCTAAAACTTAATGTTATCATTGAGAATTTTACTTTGTTTTGAATCCTTGTTCAAATGAAAAAGACAAACAATGCACCAAGGGAAATGTTATAAGTTACATTTTGGTGTGTACAACATTATTATCATTTTCTAAGTGAAATGAAATGTCATACTGGTGCATTTTCTATGTGAAATGTCATACTGTTATAATTTGACGCTATGATAAAATTTGAGTATGGTATGTAGAATATACTAATAGTATTATATTATTTTTTAAATAAAACACTCACTGTTTAATTTTAAAAAAATAAAATTATAAATATAAATCGGGCCGGCCCGAAAAACCGTAGCCCGTGAAGGGCCGAGCTTGGTCAATCAAATTGTGGCCCATTTATAATCAAGGCTTTTTAGCCCGACCTGCACAAAGCCCGAGCCCGTCATGGGCCAGCCCGTCACGGGCTGGGTAGCCCATTTTTCCAGCTATATCCATATTCAACCCTATATCCATATTGTGTGAACTATATTTTTTCTTCAACCTATTCAACCCATTTTTTCTTCAACCCATTTTCCAACTCTTTTTCTTCAACCTATTCAACCCTATATCCATATTGTGTGAACTATATTTTTTATGCTTGTTGGCCAATTTGGATGGTGTATAATAACCACAATGGTGGATTATTGTGCACGATGATGTTATCGTGGTTGTATGCATAATAGTCGTATTGCATACATTTATGGACAAATGGTCTGTTGTTGGTGAGTCTAAAATCCCATTATATGGGTTGAGCCAGTATCTGATTTAGAGGTGATAGATCAGTGAGTGGTTCTGATCCTAAGAGGTGGGGAAGGTATTAGCACCCCTCACGTCCGTCGTACTCGACGGGAACCTCTTATGGTATTTTGTGGTGAGCATTGTCTAGGTTTGGTTGTTTTTCTTCTCGTGATAAAGGCGAATTGGCAGGATAAAAGGTTAAAGACGCTAAGGGAAAATGGGTGGTTAGAGGATAAGGTGCTCGCCAAGGATTGGGGCCCTTGTGCCTACGTATGCTCATTCGGACGAGAATGAGAAATCAGAGTGTCGTAGTTCAACTACGGGAAAGGATGGATTCTGGATGGAATAATGGAGGAAGATAGAAGTGTGCTCGCCAAGATCATCGCAATCTTGTGCCTACGTATCTTATATTCAAGAATGAATAAAGAATCATAGCGTCCGTAGTTCGTGGTGCCAACCACGAAAGGAAACGGGAAAATGGAGGAAAGATAGAAGGTAGCTCGCCAAGATCATCACGATCTTGTACCTACGTATCTTACATTCAGACGAGAATGAAGAATCAGAGCAGTCGTAGTTCGTGGTAACAACCACGAAAAGATGAAAACAGGAGGATGGATAGGAGGTAGCTCGCCAAGATCATCACAATCTTGTGCCTATGTATCTTAAATTCAGATGAGAATGAAGAATCAGAGTAGTCGTAGTTTGTGGTAACAACCACAAAAAGATGAAAACAAGAGGATGGATAGGAGGTAGCTCGCCAAGATCATCGCAATCTTGTGCCTACATATCTTACATTCAGATCAGAATGAAGAATCAAAGCAGTCGTAGTTTGTGGTAACAACCACGAAAATATGAAGTTGAATTGGTTTGAAGTTGAGTTGGGAGACGAAGGAGTGACTGATAAGCAACCTAAGGGCATGCCTCAAGAGCTTGTCACTCAAGAATTCAAGGAATGCGCGATTCCAAGAACTCAATTCTTTCGGAAATAGGGTTGAATAGGTTGAAGAAAAAGAGTTGGATGTTTTGAAATCAAAAGAATGAACTAATAACAACTCAAGGGTGCGCCTCAAGAGTTACTCATTCGAATATTCAAAGAATGCTAGACTCTAAGAATATCCCTCTTTCGTAAGTTTTTAAAAAACGTTCAGAAAAAGATTGAGTTGAAAACGGAATGCGAGACAAAAAGAGGTTGGTTTGAAAGTGACTCAATGATGAATCAAAGTTTTGATTGAAGATGGAACCGACTTGACGACGTGTCAAGGGTTGGATTGTGAAAAACAATATTAGTCCCTAAGGGTGCCCCTAATATCGAAACCACGAGGAATTGTGAAGTGGGTGTAAAATGTCGATGGTTGCGAATGCGTACGAGCACTCGACTTAGGGGAATGTTTGAAAATGTTTGAAAGAGTCGAAAGATTGAGTGAATAACATTTCAAGAGCTTGCCTCGATATTTATTCACTCGAAGATTCAAGGAATGCTAAATTCCAAGAATCTCCTTCTTTCGGAGTTTGAATCGAAAAGATGTTTGAAAAAGGTTCGGATTGAAATGAGGGTATGAAGATGGATCAGTTGTAAGGAGTGAGAATACAAGATTGGATTTGAAAAGTATAGGAGAAATGACGATTATTTGGTAAATGAGACGTAGGCCTTACAATCAATTAACCGGGGTATCATTTGGATGCTAGATCCTAACAACACCTTTTTCATTCGAAAAAAGTTTGGATGAACAACGGAAATATCACACGGAATGCTAGATTCCTATGATATTTCTTTGTCCAAAATGAGCGTACTAGAACGAAAAGTCGAACAATATATTATTTAAGGTGCACACCTCAATAATGATCATCCAAAAATCAAGAAGTGCTAGACTTCAAGAATTTAGTTTGCTTTGAGAAAAAGTACTCGAGGCAAGTCGAGGTTTGAATTTGAATTTTAAGCGTGTGCACTAGCAAAGTGGGCTAGTCTTCTAAGTGACCAATTAGAAATAATTGATCAAATATGTGTCACTGTAAGGAGGCCCAGGATTAAGCTTTGAAATGTTGTGTATGGTGATCAAAGGTTGATGGCGAGGCTTTGAAAGCACTCGATTTACACGGGTGAAAATGACTCGATGAATCGAGAGTTTATTATTTTGAAAATTGTTTTGAGACATTCAAGAAAAATTAAGGAAAAAGCGATATCAACTATTACACTTGTGGGAGAGGGGTACATTTAATATTGAGTTGAGAACTCAATCTAAACAAAACTGAAATATACATATCTATCAAAAGAGAAACAAATTTACATATAAAAAATCTAATGACTAAACTCTCTTGATACTTATATAAGAACTAAACTCTATTCTTCTATTTGCCACCTCTAAAGAAGACACTAATGAATTGAATCCTTATCTTTTATATCTACATCAGTCAAAGACTAATTTATTAGTCCAATAGAAATCTCTATCAACCTGGATATTTAACAGAAAAAAAAGTTAGCAGCAATGAGGTATCATAAAGAATGGCACCAAAGCCACTAGTAGCCGCTAAACTCGATGAAACGAATTATCATTTTGTACCATTTAGTCGTGGCAGCAGTGAATCAGAACTTTCATGTTTTTAAAGTAAAATAAAAAATAGTTTTTGATCCTGGAACCTTTACAACCATATGTTTTTTTTGCAACAAATTAAATACACGCACATTAAATACACGCGACAAATTAAATCACTTGCTCATCAAAGCAAATCCAACAGATTTTACCCAAAAGAAAAACCTTGATAATGTTTAAAACCAAATATTTAAAACAGAAACAATAACAGGTGTTCCAAAATGTAAACCACAAAAGAAACAGAAATAGAAGGCAATAAAACCGCCACTTCGAAGTATTACCAAAACAGAAACAAAAACAAAATCATGCATTGCAGATGAGATGCTACGGGGGAATTGAGCTGCGGCGAGAATAGTCTATACTGAAAGTAGCGACGAAGCTTTTGTGCAGTCTTGGAGACGGGACTGTTAGGCTTTCGTTGTCAACGAACCGAAGTCGAAAAAGAAACCAATAGCGTCAAAACCTCCACACCTCGCGCGAGTTCCAACTGCTGTCGTCGTGGTTGTCACGCATTGGGTTGCTATTGTTTCATTTCATTGTTATTGCAGAAGGGATACACGGATGACTAGATGACAATATGTTGCAGAGGACGGAGTCCGAGAATGTTGTGCTGACATTGAATCGATACCAGAACCGCTAATCAATCCTCAACCTGCACGTAAATGAAAACACACCCAACCAGAATAGCACAACCATACAAAAAAAAAATGAAGAAAACAAATTAAGCGTATGCATACATAGCCCGTTCTCGCTCATCTTTGTATCCATAAACCGAAACCAGCTCGCCACAGTTATCGCAAAGTTGTTGTTGAAGAGGTCGTCACGGTTGTAACGGCATATTCGACTCAACTCTTGAATACTTCAAAAACTGTGAAAGCCAACGTGTGTTGTTGATTGTTGCTATTGGAAAAAATAACCCCCACATTACGACTTCGTCAAGCTGGATGCGTTGAATGATACCGAAGCTGAGCAATGCACTGCTGATGTTGAGAGCTACGGTTCTTGCTTCAAGTTGTTGTTGATGAACTGCTGCTATTAACGTTATTGTTGTTGCTGACAATGTTCCTCATCTTCCCTCTCGTTCAGGATTTTCTTTCGACGGTATCGCAACCTGCACATAAATTATTCACAACTAAAGCTGAGGCTAAGAACTAAATGAGATGCCGACAATCACAACCATGTCTGAAGGTGTGAGTCATGATTTCCTTTGGACCTAATGTATGATGAACTGAAAAACCTGCAAATAGAAAAAATCAACACGAATTAGTTTGATGTCGCAGATGGCTTATCATTCTGGTGCGTCACTTGTAATCCTATCGTTTTGCGGAGTTGCGACTAAGGGATCGAGTGGTGCCAAATGTTATAGAACTCGTCGGGATATGCCGCTGCACTGATGTTCAAATTCGAACCCAACTGAGTTGTCATCTCCGAACCTTGTTGCGACCACAAAATCCTTAAAATTTCATGCTCTCGAAACTGGCTTGAATTACTAATGGACCGGATGAAGTGTTATCTTCATCTTGAATAAACAGAATCGCAATTCTGCCTACTTTGGTACTTCATCTTCCTAGGCATTTACTATCACAAACTTTAACTTAGTTTTAGAACATGTTTCGAGAAAAGAGCATATTGCTCTTTTGAGAGGAAATTTGCGTTTTTTCAATGTTATAATCAAGAGGATTTTCCTTATTCTTGTTAATAGGATTTCATATTCCTATCAGGACAGTGTACACTCATTTTTCTACTTGATCAAGTAAGAGTTAAATCAGCCCTTGTTATAGTTGTTGGAGTGAGAATCGTATCTCAAGTTTTAATTAACATTCATTCACATGCACAAGGAACTGAATGTGTGTTGATCATGGTGTGCTTGTTATAATTACATAATATCTTTTACATAATATGATTGCTTCAAAATTCAAAGTACTATTGCATCAAAATACATTATTAATTTATTATGCTTCTGAAAAATCGGAGGACTAATTAACATGGAATCCGGATACCTTCTCAATAAGTTGTAGTAATTGATGGTGAGTTGCTAAGTAATTTGATTTGCAATATAATATTTTCTTGATTTGTTCATGCATTGGATTGTTTAGTTGTAGATAGTTTACTACGAGAAAGCCATCAATTAGGACTAGGGTTTTCAATTGTGATTCATCTCCTCTTCAATAGATTATAGGTCATGTCTATTTACGAGGCTTGGGGATTTTGGCACTACACTTTTTCTTATGATAGTTGTCTTGTTATAATTCATAGCGAAGAAAATAGGTTTATGAATGTAATAAAATATGCAGTATTTACGGTCATAATTATCTGGGGAAATCTATAGGAACGAGATACCTCTAACAGGTGGAGAAGTAGTCAATTTTGAAAGATCATGTTCTCAACCTTTTTAGATATGAATCTACCTGATTCCAAAGGGAGGAACTTGCATCATTATCCCAGTTTCGATTCAAATACAGGCTTGATTCACACTCCATATTCTCAGTAGTTAGTATACTCAAGTAGTTAGAGAGGTTTGGAATTTGGATATCATAAAACATGTAAAAAATAAATAGTTAAATAGAGGAGGGAAAGGACGCCATGTCTTTTTGAGAGAAATTGTGTCTTTCATCTTAGGAGGTTGTCCGGCCTCTGAAATTTATGGTGTTGTAATCAATGGGTTATCCTTACTCTTGGTAATATAATTTAAGGTTTCTGTTAGAGCATTCCTGAACTCATATTTTACTTAATCATTGGAGAGAGAATCATAAATCATGTTTTAATTTTAAATAGCATTCACGTGCTCAAATAAGAATGTGTTTGCCAAGGATTAAAACTATAATCATGGGAATATTATTACAGGGAGTTTTATGCATATCTTTGTGTTTGGAGAATAATATAATTTCATTGGAATGCAAGATTCCTTCATGTTCTAATACATTATGAGTTTTAGTTCTTACAAAGCCGTATTTATCGATGATATTGTCTTTTTTGTTTGTGTTTTTCAGAAACAGGCATAATCTCCGGGCAGGTGTCATACTCCAAATTTGTCCTACCTTTGTAGAGTCTCCATTTCTTATATTTACCCCTTTGCTTTATTTATAAAAAAAATCCAAAAAGATATGTGGCTTCTGTTGTAAGGTTTTGAAGTGAATCAAATCAGGATATCAGGTCAAGTGTGGTGGAGATTCAATAGATTTTGACTTGACTTTGGTCAAAACAGAATTAATTCAGTTACACGCATAACTTGTATTGGCAAGGCATGTTTATATTTCTGGTTAAGAATGTTTAGAATGATAGTTGTTGGTTCAACAAAACTTGAATGCGTGCTTCTTATTAAGAATCCAAATTTGTGCGAAGTCTATTTTTGATTGGATTCTTGGGTTTAAGAGTTTCATAGCAATTATGGGCATGAGTAATAGTATTCAAAGGTGCCAATGCCCAAATCACACAAAATCAGGTATTACAATTGTCAAATCCAAGACCAAGATTCAAGTTACCAAAGTCCATTCAAAAAGATCTAAAAAAAGTGTAATTCATCAAAATTCTACAAGAAGGTTCTATTTTAAATAAAGGGCCCATGGTATGTTTTTCAACTTTGCCAACCTTTTTTACAAAATGACCATAGACATAACTCGCAGCAAGTCCATTTGCTTTCACAAATTCCATTTACATCATTATTAGTCCACAATGTAGACCCATGATTACAATTTCAGCCATTTAATTTTAATAGACAAAAGGACACGGTAAACAGAAAAATCCACAAGCTCCACAAGCTGGTACATGGCACACCCAAACCGAGTTGTACGATTTTTCCTCTTTTCACACAGCGTATAAACCCGTAGAAAACCGTACTACCCAACAATTTCTCAACAGCACACAAAACCTGTACGAAAAAGCCTCCCACATCTCAAATCGTACACCAGCTTACATCCATTGCCCACAAAAAATGCAAACAGCTCAAATCGTATAACGCGCCACACACCATGAAAACCGGCGAAATACACCTGCATACTTGTACCAGCAAAACCAAAAGTTGTTATGCAATACAGCCACCTCCAAATAATCAACAAAAATCACGCATGTAGCCACCTCAAAACCGTACTACCCCACAATCCATCAACTGCTACAAGCCATGAACTTATTTTTACCTGCATAGAAAAAACCGTATACACACCAGGAAAGACCAAAAGAAATTCTATGATACTCACTCAAAATGGCTCTGTACGGCATACTGTTACACATCAATTTGCGGCAAAATGGCAAAATGCTCGATTCCTATCTCATCCGTACAACACCAACAGCCGTAGCGACCGCAAAATTTCTATGAAAAAACCATATTGAGTACACACCAGAGAGGCTTGCAATGTTTTCCCCAACTTTCGCCAAAACCGCAACGACACCAATTTTGGGGAAAATTTAGCTGCCATACCCCACTAGACTGTGCACATCAGCAACGCAGAAAGTTGTGAGAGTTCGTAGCAGGTCCGCAATGCACTCACCAAGACGAACCATTTCCTTCCATGAGCTGTTACTTCACCATTTTTAGTGCACCGGCTAATCCTGCACGAACCAAGACACTTAACCTTTCAAGCCATATTCATAAATATTAAAACTCCCAACTTTTAAAATGAAAATTCAAAATATGAAAAAAGGTACAGGGGACCACTTGGATACAGGGGATACCTTCAATAAACAAGTGGCTGCTCAATTCATTTGGACCTCTCAGCAAAAGCAACCACGATCATTTACACCAAGCCACTAGCAGGAAAAGGACAGTAATAGCCACAACAGAATTCTACAACTCAGCATAACAGAATCACTACCTCCAAATGTTCAATCAGAATTCCTAAACTAACCTCTAACAAAATTTGGATTCATTTCCTATTCTACCCTCTAAAAATTATCCTACAAGTACCACTCTTTCCTTCATAGTCGAGGGGGCTTCGGAAGGAGGAACCGAAACATCATCATTTGAGAAAAATAGATCTTTCTTTCCTTTCTCTAGCAAAACTGAAAAAACTTCAATAAACAATCACTCGACCTTCATGTCATCCTCTCAATTTTCTCTTCCTTGAAACAACATCATCCATTCCAAATCCTCATCTCTTAAACTGTTATAGTTTTCATTTTGAAAAATCACAAAAAAAAAACACCTTCTTCCTCATTTTATCGAACAAGAACAGCCATTAAAACAAACCCTTCTTCAACCTTCAT
This sequence comes from Lathyrus sativus, assembly GCA_963859935.3. NCBI lineage: Eukaryota > Viridiplantae > Streptophyta > Magnoliopsida > Fabales > Fabaceae > Lathyrus > Lathyrus sativus. The sequence goes on along the minus strand of OZ012737.1, from coordinate 35,763,796 downwards.
ATCCTCAAATCCATAACCCACTCTCATACCTCCTTCATCAACAACAATTAAAACCCTCACCAACCCTGTCATCTTCTTCTCTTCACCCCAACACCAAAACTGAAAATCCCAGCTACAAACAACACATCCCCCGATCTTCAATCATTACATCAAACCAAACCTTCTGTAAAACCCAATCGCAACCCATTTCTTCTCAAACATCAACCCATCTCCATTTTCGCAACCCCATCTGAAAACCTCAACCATACCTTCATTCACCTTACCCTTAACCAACAACAATCCATAGCAAACCCATTCAGAATCGAAACATAGAATGAAATGAAGAAGATGAGAGAATGAAAACGGATCCCAACCTAATTTCAAGTGGGCAGAATCGAACTTTAGATTGAAATGGAGCTTGAGAAATGGAATTGATACTTGGTGCACGAACGAAATAAGGTTGAACTGATTTCATCCGCGTTTTGATCGATGTTGTTGCCGTTTCATAGCTAGTATTTTGTTTTGGTTTTGAGAAAGAAGAGGACCTTACAGTCAGTCTTTTTGAGTAGTGTTTTGTTTTCTTTTTCTGACTTTGGCATGTGTTAATCTGTTTGGATTAATTGGTCCTTGAGGGTGGCTGCTGACCATGGACATTGCATCGTTGAAACTTTTTGGGTGTTTTCAGTTTTCTTTTTTTTTATTATTTAAAAAAAACATTGCCCTGAATGTGGTTTTGAGTCGAGCCATATGTTGCCCGTAGGCTTATTTTCTTCACCCTTCATGTTGCCTCGTGGGGATGATGGGTTTGTGGCCCAAGTGATTCCTCTTTTCAATTTCAACCCCTTATTAATCTCAACACCCCCCTCTTTAATCTTGTTAAAGTTTCAACATTAAACTCCTTTTGAAAATCATTTTTTTAAATAATTTTTCTAAATCTCATTTATTTTACGAGCATACCTCCTTTTAATTATTATGATAGTATTTCTAAGAGTTTTCTTTTTTTGGCAAATAATGTTGGTTATACCTTCATTTACTCTTTCACTTTCGATTTAATCCATATTCACGGTCGATGACGATACCCCAAGTTATAAATTTGTCAAATTATTGACAAATAATAACAAACCCGAGACCATTTTCTTTTTAACTTTTTCATTTTCGATTTTTATCGATTTCTATTCATTTCTTGTTCATTTTGGTCAATGACAATTTTTAAGAATTATTATCGGTCAAAATATTGATAGATGATGATTTATTCGAGACTAATCCATTTTCTATTTCGTTTTTTTTTCTCTTCATTTCTTTTTTTATTCATTTTATTGAATCTTTAAAATCTAGCATTTTTGAACGACCATTATTGAGGTGTACACCTTAAATAATGTGTTGATCGGCTTTTCGTTTTAGCATTCTCTTTTGGACAAAGAAATATTATAGGAATCTAGCATTCCGTGTGATATTTCCATTGTCCATCCAAACATTTTTCGAATGAAAAAGGTGTCATCGAGATCTAGCATCTCGATAATACCCCGATTGATTGGTTGTGAGGCCGACGTCTCATTTACAAAATAATCGTCATTTCTCCTCTTACACACAATTTATCTTTATACCCTCATTTCGATTCAAATTATTTCAAAAACATTTTCTCGACACTCTCTCGATTCAAACTTCGAAAGAAGGAGGTTCTTGAAATCTAGCATTCTTTGAATCTTCGAATGAGTAATTCTCGAGGCATGCCCTTGAGTTATTATTAATTCAATATTTCGACTTTCTCAATCATTTTCTAACATTTCCCTAAGTCAAGTGCTCGTACGCATTCACAAGCATCGACATTTCGCACACACTTCATAATTCATTGTAGTTTCGATATTGGAGGCACCCTTAGGGACCAATATCGTTTCTCACAATCTAACCCTTGACACGTCGTCAAGTCGGTTCTATCTTCTAATCAATTCCTCGACTCGTCGTCGAACCCTTTCTTCAAACCAACCTCTTTTTGCCTCGCATTCCGTTTTCGTTTCAATCTTTCTACAAACGTTTTTTAAACTTACGAAAGAGGAATATTCTTAGAATCTAGCATTCTTTGAATATTCGAATGAGTAACTCTCGAGGCGCGCCCTTGAGTTGTTATTAGTTAATTCTTTCAATTTCAAAACATCCAACTCTTTATCTTCAACTTATTCAGTCAATTTCCGAAAGAACTGAGTTCTTGGAATCTCGCATTCCTTGAATTCTTGAGTGGCAAGCTCTTGAGGCACGCCCTTAGGTTGCTTGTCAGTCACTCTTTCGTCTCTTTCTCAAACTACCAACCCATTCAACCTCATCTTTTTGTGGTTGTTACCACGAACTACGGACGCTCTGATTCTTTATTCATTCTTAAATATAAGATACGTAGGCACAAGATTGTGATGATCTTGGCGAGCACGCTCCTATCTTCCTCCATTATTCCGTCCACACATTCCCAACCTTTCCCGTAGTCGAACTACGATGCTCTGATTTCTCATTATCGTCCGAATCAGCATACGTAGGCACAAGGGCCCCAATCCTTGGCGAGCACCCTATCCTCTAACCACCCCTTTCCCCCTTAGCGTCTTTAACCTTTTATCCTACCAATTCACCTTTATCGAGAAGAAAAACAAGTAAACCTAGACAACACTCACCACAAATACCTTAAGAGGTTTCCGTCGAGTACGAAAAACGTGAGGGGTGCTAATACCTTCCATTCACGTAACCGACTCCCGAACCCGGAACATGGTTGCGACAACCCTGTTCCTATCTTTTTTGCTTTAAGAGGTTTTCTCGATATTTTCCTCTCCCGTTTATTCGGGAAAAATAAAGTTCGGTGGCGACTCTGTCGAACCGCATTTCCGCGCCTTTCGCGCGAGGGTCGTTTCTCCGAAATGTCTCCGTGATTTTTCGAGGTGCGACAGCAGGATTACTGATATTATTTTGTTTGATCTGAAATGGTCCATCCAGATTGTCAATGGGGAAAAACAAATTTCTCACACCTAAGGCAATTGCCAATAGAATTAAAGCAAAGGGACTGCAGAAGCTTCTGTGGTATTGCCATATGTGCCAGAAGCAGTGTCGTGACGAGAATGGTTTCAAATGCCATTGCATGAGTGAAGGGCACCAGCGTCAAATGCAAATTTTTGGACAAAACCCAACTCGCATAATTGAGGGCTATACTAAAGAATTTGAGACTACTTTTCTTGAGCACATGGAGCGTAGCCATCGATTTAGCCATGTGGCTGCGACTGTAGTGTATAATGAATATATAAATGATAGAAACCATGTTCATATGAACTCCACTGAGTGGGCTACACTTACTGAATTTGTTAAGTACTTGGGTCGAACTGGAAAATGTAAGGTTGAAGAAACACCCAAGGGATGGTTCATTACATACATAGATAGAGATTCATAAACCCTGTTCAAGGAGAAGATGAAGAATAAGCGAATCAAGGCAGATTTGGTAGATGAAGAAAAACAAGAGAACAAAAACAAATTGAAAGGGCTGAGCAATTGATGCAGCTATCTAATCCAGAGTCCGATCAGCCTTCACAGGTAGAGACTACAAAGGAACTAAATGCAGAAGATGGAATTAAGATAGGATTTTCTCTTGGGTTGTCTGCTAAACCTATAGCCAAGGATAAAGGCGAGGCATCGAGGATGGCGTTTGATGAGGTTGATGAAGATAAATATGAGGAAAAGAATCCTGTAAACAATTTGAAGAGGAAAGAAAGTGGTGGTGGAAAATCAACTTTGGATGAAATGATCCGCGAGGAAGAGAGGAAAAAGGAAAAAATCAACAGGAAGGATTATTGGTTGCATGAGGGAATTGTTGTAAAGGTTATGAGCAAAGTCTTAGCAGAGAAAGGGTACTACAAGCAAAAAGGTGTTGTGAGGAAAGTGATTGACAAGTATGTAGGGGAAATTGAAATGCTAGAAAGCAAGCATGTGCTCAGAGTTGATCAGGAAGAGCTTGAAACTGTGATACCATAGGTTGGGGGACGTGTAAAAATAGTAAATGGGGCTTATCGCGGATCCCTTGCTAGGCTGCTCGGGGTGGATACATATCGATTTTACGCTAAGGTGCAGATAGAGAAAGGTGCCTATGATGGTAGGGTGCTTAAAGCCGTGGAATATGAGGACATATGTAAAGTAGCCTAGCGAGTTTGATTTAATGATAATTTTTGTGATTCTATTAATTTGCAGGAGTTGGAACGTTTGTTATTATGTATTATGTAGAAGCTCTAGACTCTAGTGTCCTCTCTATAAAACATAAGTTAAACCATTACAATTATCTTTTCTTTTATTGAATAAAATTCTTGCCTGGTAATTTAGAATTCTGATTTCTGGCTAGTACCAGTGTATCATGTTAGATTGTAATTGTTATTCAGTTTTATTTTTGAATTTTACTGGTGAATAATAAAAAGAGCTCTGGTGAATTTTGCCAGTACTATTAAAATAGGTAATACAACGTAAGCATTCGAATGATATGTTAGCTACTCCTAGAAAAGTTAGTATATAGTACAAGTGAAACAAGTATTTTTTGTTGCAGGCAAAGCAAGGTTCTTCATAGAGCATGTTAACAAAAGAAAAATAGAAAAAGCATGTTAACAGAAGAAAAATAGAAAAAGAATGTTAAGAGAAGAAAAATAGAAAAAACATGTTAACAGAAGAAAAATAGAAAAAGCATGTTAACAGAAGAAAAATAGAAAAATGAGACACTATCCGTTTCGATCCAGAGACCTATGGGTTATGGGCCCACCACGCTTTTGCTGCGCCATGGGCCCACCACGCTTCTACTGTGCCACTCTGATCTCTTGTTTCAATTTCGTCACAATATTTATATCACCGCAATAATTCATAAAAATATTAAAGTATAAAAATGTCAGTACTTTGAAATAATTGTCTAACATTATACATGAAATAGTTTTGAATTTTTTAAATCACTTTGATTAAATAATATTTTTAATACTTTAAAAATTCAGTAGTTTTGAACTAAGTTGTAAAACTTATAAATTCAACATATACAAGTGTCTCAAGACTATATTTACAAAAATATATTTTTTATATAGGCTCTTGTGTTTGAAATAATGTATTACTCCAGTAATTTGGAGCCTAACTAGATTAGTTTGGTTTGTCCCAAACAATAAAAAAATATTGAAGCCAAACAATTTGGATTGAATATAGGATTTATCGACTCAATATGTAATAAATAATTTGAAGAAAAGAGGAAAAACTGACATTTTTGCCTTAGTGTGCTAATGTCCAAGATGTGGCATCTTTGGTGAATGGTATTATGGTAATATCCAAATTGGAGTATATTTGTTGTTGGATTGAAAGGTCATTATAAATATTTATTGGTTGCCTACTTAAACAAAGAGTCTTACTTGAAGGTATTATTGATTAATACTAAAATAAAAATAACAATAAAAATATTTGGTTAAAATGATTAACTACTTAAGATCACTATGTAATTGTAATTTAAAGATAACCAAAATATCTAAGTTGTATTGGACTTGTAAAACTAGTTTATATTTACATTTAAAAATGTATGTCGTTTTTCTGACAAATATTATTATAAATTATTTATAAATGATCAATAAGATATTGATATTTAAAAATACTTAAACTCAAATAATAACTATGTTTTTTGAAAATAGTTGTTAACAATCATGTTTATTTTTACAATTAAAATAGTGACTTACTAGTTATTGTTTCGATTAAATAAGATAAAATAATATTTAAATTCTAATCATTTTTTTAATGTGAGTTATGTTAGACGATGGCGCGGATCTAGAAGGGGGTTGAATAGATCTCAATTAAAAATTGAGTAGGAGCTTACCAATTAAAAATTAGTTTAAAAAGGTTTTTCAAAATGCGGAAGCGGCCTTGGAAAAATACGTCTAAAACGAACCGTTATTGCAAGATCGGATATGCGTCTAGCCGACAGATATGATAATGAAAATAATAGATTCAACACACTAGTCACACTATCAAATGATTCTATCACTCTAGTAACACTAGTACCAATGTTTCACACAACCCACCAAAAATGCACAAATGCTAAGTAAACTTTGGTGTAAGCAATTTATCAAACACTTGGTGTGCAAGGCACTCCAAGTTAGTTTTTGACTTGAGTAGGTAACCTTAAATTCCTTGTGCAATGTTGTTGCATAATAGTTTTGAAAACAATAGTAATTACTTACTCAAATCAACACAAGTTATGATAGAACAACTTATACAACAAAATCACTTATTTTTGAGCCAAAATAAAAATGCTGAAAAATAAAGGAGACAAAGATTTGTTGAGGCAGTTCCCCCGTCGTCCTCGCTTCGGGGTACGTCTGCCCTCAATTCTAAAAATAGAATTGAGATTTATATTATAGATATCACCTGTAATGTTTGACAGTTTGTACACAAGAATTGATAACCAAAATTATACAACAAGCCTTCTTGATGTTGATGTTGCTCTCGCTTCTTGTCCCTTGATTCGAGTCGAATCAAGTCCTCCGATTAATGTGAATAGACCTCTGATTCTAGCCCCTTTGTTGAACAACTTTCAGTTCTTCAAACCCTCGGCCCGGCTGATCTCAGACACAAACCAATCGAACCCAGAACCCTCTTGAATGCTTCACTGAATCCGCTACTAAATTGATGAAGACTTCCTCTTCTCAATTACCTTCATTCAACTGAAGAGATAGAGATGATCTGTACCGAAAACCCCCAAATTCGCTGAATCTTGGAGGGCAAAACCTTCAAGGTTTTATTCAAGAAAAACCTGCCTTCAAAAACACCCCGAACCAAATTTCCTATCAATGGCTTCAGACCTTATCACCTTGAACAAGATCACAATCACTCCAAAAATTATTGTGTGTATTTGTTGTGTTGTGAGTTGTGGAAGATGAAGATTGATGACTTTTGATGGCACCTATTTCACTTTTCTTGTTTGGTTACAATTGACTCAAATTCTCAATTGTTGTCTTGAAATGAACATAAAAAGTCTATATATAGTAATCCAAAACAAACTGTCATAACAGCTTTTCAAAATAAGTGGGAAGGCTTCAAAACTGTGTGAACGCGCGAACGGTCGACCATAGCAGGACCATGCGTCGATGCATGGCCTGCAAATGTAGGCAATTTGAAATCTCTCAACTGCATGCGTCGACCATAAAGTTTTTGCACTGTCCTATGTGTCGACCATAGGTTGCTTGTGCTGACCTACATGTTTTCACTCTGATCTATGCGTCGACCTATGGTCGACTCAAAGCCTGCAAAACATCAAAAATGCATATTTTTGTGATTTTCATACCTTTAGACATGGCCAATTTTGTTCCACATTTATTGTATGAAATATAATCGATTATATGGATATATGAAGGATATGATATTTGGAATAATGCATTTTTCTTGAGGTGGTTGAGTCGATAACTCCGATTCATCCAAGGTTGAGGTTTGACATCATCGAAACTCGAGACTTCATGCTATATGAGGGTTTTTCCTCACATTCTCCCCCTTTTTGATGATGACAACCTGTGCGAAACCAATGAAAACAACATGCAATATTCATATCATAGTAACATAAACTCCCCATTTCTTTTGCGCTCTTATGCTAAAGGTTGATGTGTTCTTCTTGGCTTTGGTACACTCTCTTCTCCCCCTTTGACAACATCAAAAAGAGAAAGAGAATAATTCAGCAACATTTAGTTCATTTAGAGAAAACAGAATAGGTAATAGCATGCATTAGTCAATATTCACACAAAATACGGATAATGATTCATGAATAATAGATAACAAGGATGATACATAAAGTCATAATAAGCAAAACATAACGAAACATTTAGGCATGCGATACTACTATTTATCATGAGGATTTTGAGAGAGAGAGAGAGAGAGAGAGAGAGAGAGAGAGAGAGAGAGAGAGAGAGAGAGAGAGAGAGAGAGAGAGAGAGAGAAAGAAATGGAACAACATCACCTCTATACCGGAATAGCTTGAAGAGAAATATACTTGTGCTTACAACAAACTTAACTTGTTAGAAGTACATGAATATAATTGTAAATGAAATAGGACGAGACAAGCAATTATGACACCCGATCCGAAATGTCGAGAATGCCAAGTTCTCGACGGATATGAAAGAAAGGTTCAGTAGCTAGCGGCTTTATGAAAATATCAGTTAGTTGATTTTTAGTGTCAACATGTTCAAAGATGACATCTCCTTTCTCTACATGATCCCTAAGAAAATGGTGTCGAATTTCTATATGTTTTGTGCGAGAATGTAATACAGGATTTTTGATGAGATTAATGGCGCTTGTATTGTCACAGAAAATGGGAATACGTTCTAATTTGAGGTTAAAATCTAATAATTGTTGCTTAAGCCATAAGACTTGAGCGCAACAACTACCGGCGGCAACGTATTCCGCTTCAGCGGTTGACAAAGCAACTGAAACTTGTTTCTTGCTATGCCAACTAACCAAAGCATTTGAAAATAAATGACAAGTGCCACTAATGCTCTTCCTATCCGATTTGCAACTGACAAAGTCGGAATCGGAGAAGCCGACCAATGAGCAATCATTACCTTTGGAATACCACAGTCCATACTTCGGAGTACCAGATAGGTATCGAAGTATTCGTTTGACAGCTTTTAGATGGGATTCCTTGGGACATGATTGGTATCTTGCGCACATGCACGCGCTAAACATGATGTCTGGTCTAGAAGCAGTAAGATAGAGAAGTGAACCAATCATACCTCTATACCTTTTTACCTCTACGTCCTTACCACTTTCATCTTTACTCAAGTTTGCACATGTTGGCATAAGGGTGTCTATGGCTTTTGAATTTGCCATGTCAAATCTCTTGAGGAGTTCCAAACAATATTTGATTTGACTCACGAATGTTCCTTCTTTGAGCTGTTTAATTTGCAATCCAAGAAAGTATGTGAGCTCTCCCATCATACTCATCTCGAATTCACCCCGCATAAGGTCAGAAAATTCTCTCACGAGATTCATGTTAGTAGACCCAAATATAATATCGTCAACATAAATTTGCACCAATATCAAGTGTTTTCCTTGACGTTTAATGAAGAGAGTTGTGTCCACTTTGCCTCTCGAGTATCCTTGATCAAGTAAGAACTTACTTAGGCGCTCATACCAATCCCGAGGGGCTTGCTTGAGTCCATACAAAGCTCTCTTTAATTTGTAAACATGACTGGGATATTCGTGAGACTCAAAACATGGAGGTTGTTTAACATAGACTTCTTCATTAAGGTACCCGTTAAGGAATGCACTCTTAACATCCATTTGAAATAGCTTAAAGTCTTTCGCACAAGCGAAGGCAAGCAAAAGGCGTATAGCCTCAAGTCGGGCAACCGGCGCATAAGTTTCCTCATACTCGATGCCTTCCTCTTGGTTATAGCCTTGTGCGACTAAACGCGCCTTGTTACGGGTTATTACCCCGTTTTCGTACAACTTGTTCCTAAACACCCATTGGGTGCCGATTACTCAATGTCCTCGCGGAGGAGGGACAAGGTCCCAAACCTCATTTCTAGTGAACTGATTTAGTTCCTCTTGCATTGACAAAAACCAGTGTTCATCGAGTAAGGCTTCTTTAGGGTTTTTAGGTTCCATTTGTGAAACGAAAGCAAAGTGATAACAAAAATTACTTAGCTTAGAATGTATTGTGACACCTTTTGAGATGTCTCCGAGAATGTTGTAAATTGGATGGTCTTTAGAAGACTTCCAAGCTGAAGGGAGATCATTGCTTGTAGAAGGATGAACTTCCTCCGTTTCCTCATGGCGAACATCCATTTCCTCCTCAACTTTGCCTTGATTGGGTTGATCATTTCCCGGCTCGGCATCTTTGAGTATGTCTTCAGTGGATGTACCTGCACCATGAACAACACTACCTTTTCCGACATTTCTCGGATAAGATTCGTCAAACGTAACATGCACAGATTCTTCAACCGTAAGTAATCTTTTATTGTAAATTCTATAAGCTTCACTTGACTGAGAGTATCCGAGGAAGATACCTTCGTCAGCCTTGGAATCAAATTTGCCCATGTTTTCCTTTCCATTATTTAGCACAAAACATTTATAACCAAAAACATGCAGGTGAGAAACATTTGGTCTACGCCTTTTTAAAATCTCATACGGTGTTTTATTTAGAATGGGGCAGATGAGCACCCTGTTCAAAACATAACACGCCGTACTTATGGCGTCGGCCCAAAAATATTTAGGTAAGCCACTTTCATTGATCATAGTTCTACCCAACTCTTCTAAAATCTGATTTTTGTGCTCCACCACCCCATTTTGTTGAGGAGTGCATGGATCGGAGATGAGCACCCTGTTCAAAACATAACACGCCGTACTTATGGCGTCGGCCCAAAAATATTTAGGTAAGCCACTTTCATTGATCATAGTTCTACCCAACTCTTCTAAAATCTGATTTTTGTGCTCCACCACCCCCATTTTGTTGAGGAGTGCATGGATCGGAGAAGTTATGATCAATTCCGTGATTACCACAATATTCTTCAAATAAATGATTTTCGAACTCACCTCCATGGTCACTTCTAATTGGTACAATGTTTGTGCTTAATTTATCTTGGGAAAGCTTAGCAAACCATTCAAAGGCGGCGAACGTATCGCTCTTGCTAGCCAAAAAGATAGTCCAACAGAATCTAGAGAAGTCATCCACTATTACAAAACCGTAATAGTTTCCACCTAGGCTTTTATTTCTAGATGGCCCAAATAAGTCCATATGGATAAGCTCGAGAGGTCTCGTAGTTGAAACAATATTTTTGGATTTAAAACAGATTCTCGTTTGCTTTCCCATTTGGCAAGCATCACACAAGTGATCCTTGGAAAACTTAATTTTGGGGAGACCTAAGACTAGATCTTTTGAGACTACTTTGTTTAGCAAGTCAAAATTAACATGTGTTAAATGCCTATGCCATAACCATGAGTCTTCACTTATTGTCATGAGACATTTGTCACTTGTTAATGATACTTCATTCAAGTCTAGCATATAGACATTATTGACTCTTAGGCCATTAAACATACTCTTATTATCATCATTATGCACAATTTTGCAACATTCTTTTGAAAATGATACATTGTATCCTTTGTCGCATAATTGGCTAATGCTAAGTAGATTATGTTTAAGACCTTCGACAAGCAACACATCGAAAATAGTAGTGGAAGAAGGGTTACCTACACTACCTTTATCAAGTATTACGCCGCAATTGTTATCACCATATGTTACATACCCTTTCTTCTTTGCCACGAAGTCAATGAAGAGGGATATGTCTCCAGACATGTGCCTTGAGCATCCACTATCGAGAACCCATCTTCTCTCGGTGGTCTCGACATATTGTACCTGTGAAAAAATAATTAACAAGAGATGGTACCCAATGGCTTATTGGGTCCAACATCGTGAGTGACAAAGTGGTTGCATTTGGGCAACCATTGATAGATGCCTTTAGGAACTAGAAATCTCCTAAATCGGCACTTAGCAATGGAATGGCCTTTCTTGCAACAATAGAGACAAGAGAAGTCAACATTTTGATTACCTTTGCTATCGTTTTCTTTTATAACATATTTGTATTTTTGATACGGATTGTTCATACTTTCACGAAAGTTTTCTTTATCGATGGCAAAGGTTATCTTGGGCTCTAGAGCCTTATTAAGTTTGGCTTTCAGGTTTCTAACCTCACCTTGCCAAATATAACAAGTATCAAACCAATAGTTGATTATTCTACTTCTAAGATCCTCACAACCCGATTTAGTACTTTCCACTATGGAAGCTTTAAGTGCCTCAAGCCTCCTTTCGGATTCTTGTATTTTGTACTCTAGATGAGCAAATATTTGTTTGTTTGAGGCAAGCCTTTTAAAGGCTTCTTTAGCTTCACAATGCAAAGTATCAAATGCGGTTTGTAATTCAAAATGAGACATGCTAGAGGATTTTTCATATTTAGAGTGACGTACCTATTTTTTCTTGTTCTTTTGATTTGCGGAAAGACATAAGTTCACAGATTCTTCTTCATCACTCGAGCTTTCCTCTTCGGAAGAGTCACTATCGCTTTCCCAAGCTATATAGGCTCTTCTTGACTTTGAAGGCTTACGATGTGATTTAGTAGATTCCTTTTCTTTGCCCTTTTTGTTCAAAGGACAATCCGGTTTATAGTGACCGGTCTTTCCACATGTATAGCACAATCCTCTAGTCTTACTTCCTCTGGTGTCATTATTTCGAGTGTTCCTAGATTGCTTTCTGAAGTTGACAAGGTTCTTCTTGGAATGTTGAATGTCGTTCTTTCTCATGTAGCGATTGTAGTGCTTTACGAACAGCCCTATATCCTCACTCTTGTCATCTTCTTCATCGTCACTTGATGAATAATCACTTTGCTCTTTAGTATGAGACTTCGAGGATGAAGTCTTGAGAGCAATCTATTTCTTCTCAAATGTCTTTGTTTTGTCCTTCTTTTCTTTCTTTTCATGCTGGTCAAGGCTAAGTAGCACTTGTTCGTGCTCTTGAAGTTTACCAAATAATGTTGTTAAGTCTAAAACAGTAAGATCATTTGCTTCTTTGATGGCGGTCACTTTCGGCTGCCATTCCCTGTTAAGACATCTTAAAATTTTATTAGTAGCAACATCATTGGCCACCGGCCTACCAAGCGAATGTAATCTATTGATGAGATGAGAAAATCTCTTTTGCATGTCTGCAATGGTTTCCCTTTACTCCATGTAAAAGAGATCAAACTCTTGTGTTAGTGTGTTGATTCTAGCCAACTTCACATCATTGGTCCCCTTATGGGCAACTTGAAGTGAATCCCACATGTCTTTTTCCGTAGGACAATGAGACACACGGTAATATTCATCAACTCCTAATGAGGAGATCAAAATATTTTTAGCTTTCCAATCATAGTTGTATTTCTTTTCATCATCATCAGTCCATTGTGCTTCGGGCTTTGGCACTATCTCATTATTCGCATTGGTCATAGTTATTTCTATTGGACCATTGAGAATAACATTCCATACTTTTCTATCTAAGGAATTTATGTGCACCCGTATACAATCCTTTCAATAACCGTAATTTTCACCATTGAAAACGGGAGCTCTATTATAAGCCCTTTTAGGTTTGTTTGCCATTTTCTATCGAAGTTATATTTGAAGCACAGAGTTAATCGGTGCTCCTGATACCACTTGTTAGATGATGGCGCGGATCTAGAAGGGGGATTGAATAGATCCCAATTAAAAATTGAGTAGGAGCTTACCAATTAAAAATTGGTTTAAAAAGGTTTTTCAAAATGCGGAAGCTGCCTTGGAAAAATACGTCTAAAACGAACCGTTATTGGAAGATCGGATACGCGTCTAGCCGACGGATATGATAATGAAAATAATAGATTCAACACACTAGTCATACTATCAAATGATTCTATCACTCTAGTAACACTAGTACCAATGTTTCACACAGCCCACCAAAAGTGCACAAATGCTAAGTAAACTTTGGTGTAAGCAATTTATCAAACACTTGGTGTGCGAGGCACTCCAAGTTAGTTTTTGACTTGAGTAGGTAACCTTAAATTCCTTGTGCAATGTTGTTGCATAATAGTTTTGAAAACAGTAGTAATTACTTACTCAAATCAACACAAGTTATGATAGAACAACTTATACAACAAAATCACTTATTTTTGAGCCAAAATGAAAATGCTGAAAAATAAAGGAGACAAAGATTTGTTAAGGCAATTCCCCCTTCGTCCTCGCTTCGGGATACGTCTGCCCTCAATTCTAAAAATAGAATTGAGATTTATATTATAGATATCACCTGTAATGTTGGACAGTTTGTCCACAAGAATTGATAACCAAAATTATACAACAAGCCTTCTTGATGTTGATGTTGCTCTCGCTTCTTGTCCCTTGATTCGAGTTGAATCAAGTCCTCCGATTAATGTGAATAGACCTCCGATTCCAGCCCCTTTGTTGAACAACTTTCAGTTCTTCAAACCCTTGACCCGGCTGATCTCAGACACAAACCAATCGAACCCGGAACCCTCTTGAATGCTTCACTGAATCCGCTACTAAATTGATGAAGACTTCCTCTTCTCAATTAACATCGCTCAGCTGAAGAGATAGAGATGATCCGTACCGAAAAACCCCCAAATTCGCTGAATCTTGGAGGACAAAACCTTCAAGGTTTTATTCAAGAAAAACCTGCCTTCAAAAACACCCCGAACCAGATTTCCTATCAATGGCTTCGGACCTTATCACCTTGAACAAGATCACAATCACTCCAAAAATTATTGTGTGTATTTGTTGAGTTGTGAGTTGTGGAAGATGAAGATTGATGACTTTTGATGGAACTTATTTCGCTTTTCTTGTTTGGTTACAATTGACTCAAATTCTCAATTGTTGTCGTGAAATGAACATAAAAAGTCTATATATAGTAATCCAAAACCAACTGTCATAACAGCTTTTCAAATTAAGTGGGAAGGCTCCAAAACTGTGTAAACGCGCGAATGGTCGACCATAGCAGGACCATGCGTCGACGCATGGCCTGCAAATGTAGACCAATCTGAAATCTCTCAACTGCATGCGTCGACCATAGGTCGGCGTGCGCTGACCAGAAAGTTTTTGCACTGTCGTATGCGTCGACCATAGGTTGCTTGCGCTGACCTGCATGTTTTCACTCTGATCTATGCGTCGACCTATGGTCGAGTCAAAGCCTGCAAAACATCAAAAATACATATTTTTTATGATTTTCATGCCTTTAGACATGGCCAATTTTGTTCCACATTTATTGTATGAAATATAATCGATTATATGGATATAGGAAGGATATGATATTTGGAATAATGCATTTGTCTTGAGGTGGTTGAGTCGATAACTCCGATTCATCCAAGGTTGAGGTTTGACATCATCGAAACTCGAGACTTCATGCTATATGAGGGTTTGCCCTCACAAGTTAGCTATATTATTAGTATGAGCAATATTATGATCTTATTTATCTTTTTCCACCGAATTAAATTTGGTTTTGATATGCGGGGTACTGTTTATCATCTTGCACTTGCACTATTTTGATTTTTTAAAGTATTTTTCATATTGGCATCCTAGCCAAACATACACTTTCCAGATATCATCAAGTATATTATAACTTATTAACTATGTTCCGAATCAAAATTGGATAAAGTTGAAGAATTGGTGATCTTGAACCAATTACTCTAATCTCTAATACAATAGTGTGAGGTGAATCTGCAAAGTTAACAATTTAACGTTTATGTTAACTTAAGATTCAAAACGAGCATAATAAAAAATGGAGATCAAAGAATATACCTTGTTTTTCGTTTGAACTGACTTTTATAACTTGGGTCAAGTGATGTAAGGATTTGAGATGAATTGGACCTTAGTAATTTAGACTTTTGGTTGACTCAAAACAGTTGACCCCAAGATTTTTTTCGGACATTGAGAGAGTCGAAAAAGTCTTAAGTGATTTGGTCGGCCTCTAGGGCATTGTCTGATGAGATATATAACTGAAACACTTGAGATGAGTTGAAAGACTGGCGGAGAACAAGCACATTAAATGCAGTTCCATAATTAAAACATTTCATCGCCTCTTTTTGACACGTGTACTGACATGACAAGATAAGGCATGACACAACTTATAGTTCACGTGAGTTCACTCAAGTTTACGTGTATTTCCAAGGAGAAATGCAATTGTTGATCCAGTAACTTCCCTCTTTAGTTGATCTGAGTCGTTCAACTTCTTTCTCCTATAAATAGAAGGAGTGGAGCGTTTTGAGAACTTTTTGCAATACTTAGAATTCAAGCTTATTCATAGTCACTTTATTGAGAAAGACCTTAATATCTTCTTTCCTGATAGTATAAATTAGTGCAATTATAGTGCCTTGATCAAAGTTTTTGTCCATTCTTCTCTTCCTCAAACTCACACAACTAGGTATCCTCATCGACTAAGCTTTTATCTTTTAGCATTTCTTGTTCTATAGTTAGGATGAGTGATAGTACCATTAACCTAGTGAATAATTCTGAAAGGGATACCTCTTCTGCTGCGGGAATGATGGAATCCCCTAATTCACATTTACCTCCCTATATTTCTGATCGCGTAAACCAATAGGTGATATCCCTATATGACAGTTCTTATTAAAAAAGTGATTCTGGGAGTTCCCTTAAGGAAAAAGCTTCTTCATCTGACTCATTAGAAGCATTTTCATCAATTTTCGATAGAGAGGTGAATCATATCTATGTCCCTATGCTCCCTTGCATTCTGACAGAGGAGGAAACTCAGGCTAACAAACAGATGAGAGAACACGTCGATGATTTCGTCTAACTCTACTTAAAAACCAATAAGCATGAACCCAATGATGCTGAAGTGAGAACCCACATAGTATATAAAGGTAACATTGGTGCAAGGACCCACATAGTATATAAAGGTAACACTGGTGTAGTTTCTTGGATCATGCCCCATGAACACTCTAAGGCCGACCACTTGGCCCGGAGGGGCATAACATTGGTGGAGCATAGACACACTAAAGTACAACTGGGTGGATGCAAAAAGTAATGGGTACTCCATTTTATGTGATCACTGGAGCATCCATAGATATTATCGGCATCGTGGTCATTGATCTACTAAAATGACTGAATCTTCCAACGGGCCTAGAGAATAGGATATGCACTTTATTTGGCGACTCTGTGACCCCCTTCTATGAGTGCGTGTTCACAAGGATAAGACTGCAGATGCCTTTCTCCGACTTCGAAGTAGTCGTCCTAAAACATTTAAAATCTGTTCCTTTTCAACTTCATTCAAGGTCCCGGACCTACATGAGGGTATTCTAGTTGTCTACCAAGAATAAATCTAGAAAGTCTTTACTTGGACTGTTCTTTAATCTGTTCCACTTAAAGTGCTCCTCTTAAGACAACTTCGGTGACCAAGGGGTCATTAGTTTTTATCTGGATGATCCTTGGTTTGACCCTTTCACCCATTACCGAGGTGATCATGGGGGGGGGGGAGGGGGGTGGTTGGCGCTTCTTACTAGTGAGGCCTCTTATGCTAGAGGCCAATCTTAACTTTTCCTACTCATTTTCTGAATCTTATTGCATTTGTAAAGGCTCTTTTTTGAAGTATTATTCTTCATCTCACTTCAACCTAGACGTCCAATCCTAGCGCACTAAGTTGGGTTCTCTTTCTCTTGACGAGGCAGTGATGAAGGAGGAATTGCACTCCTAGTTTGATGTGTAACACCATAATTCTTCGACTCAATATTTAGTAAAATAATTCAATTTTAACTTAACACTTTAAGTGTCACGCATGTTTCACCAAACATAAAAACCAATATATATATATATATATATATATATATATATATATATATATATATATATATATATATATATATATATATATATATATATATATATATATATATATATATATATATATATATATATATATATATATATATATATATATATATATATATATATATATATATATATATATATATATATATATATATATATATATATATATATATATATATATATATATATATATATATATATATATATATATATATATATATATATATATAATCATGTGAATTAAGCAGTAGAAACAATTGAGTTTGAAATATAACGTCTCAACGATAAATGAATAATAAGGTGGTTCAACAAATCCAAAATGAATAAGAAATGTAATAATGAAATATAGAACAACCCGTCCCTAGTGCTAATACTAGAGCGACTCCACTAAGACCCAAACGATAAATAACTAAAGAGGCATTAATGTTGCCCTCTAGCTCAAACATATACTTCTCTACCTGATTGTTTGTACTCCAAATGAGCACATACACCACAATAAACAAACGAGGGAGGGGGGGGTGAGATTATACTCAAATATATTAATGGTTCAAAACATAGAAAGAGTATCATATTCATCACAATCATCAATCACACGCTTATTCACAATAATGAACAATCACAATGATTACTTGATCACACATGTAGGTATGTATGCAAATGTACCCACTACTCGACTTTACATGCATGCAGTACCAATTTGGACATCAAATATATGTTATTGATTTTTGTCCATACTCGGTCCTAGTACCCTTTTCTGAACAAGATCCCACCATAATTGTCACTGATCTCCGCTACTGAATCAATAATACTTCACTAATATCAATACTAAAATTAGCTACTCGCTCTCAGTCCCCACTTCTGAACCAGAGCTCACTATCAAACTGAAGTCCGTACACCATGATGCATGGACTCAACAAAAACATGTAAATATGATCATTCATAATCGTCCCCATTTTTGATCGCTCACACCACCAATAAGTCCATCAACTCAATGCAATAAGTGTTGGCGTTAGCTGTCAACAAGATTTCAGAAACTATAATAGGAATATAATTATTAATTGTTAATTATCATGATTTGGTCATAATTATAAATAAGGTTATATATATATATATATATATATATATATATATATATATATATATATATATATATATATATATATATATATATATATATATATATATATATATATATATATATATATATATATATATATATATATATATATATATATATATATATATATATATATATATATATATATATATATATATATATATATATATATATATATATATATATATATATATATATATATATATATATATATATATATATATATATATATATATATATATATATATATATATATATATATATATATATATATATATATATATATATATATATATATATATATATATATATATATATATATATATATATATATATATATATATATATATATATATATATATATATATATATATATATATATATATATATATAACATATTCCTCTCCTGTAAGATATAAAAAAACAGAAATAATATGAAAGTATTGTACCAATTTCACATGGTATCAGAGCCAGGTCTTAATCCTGACCTACGGTAGCACCTTTCATCTGTCCTTCATGGCCGACTCAGATTCAAACTCCAATAACGCTACCCCGTCTTCTATTATTGTTGAGTTGATGACAAAAATGACAGAAGTTTTGAATCGTGCTTAAGCTCCGTCACAAATTAGATCTGACCATGCAGTGGCACCGATTAGCATTAAGTTAGATAAAAGTAACTATCCCCTTTGGCCCCAGGTGGTCAAGATGTATATCTCCAACAAATACAAATTGGGATATATTAATGGAGATCTTCCGTAACCCCCTCAAACAGACCCTACCTTTTGAAGTTGGCGGAATGACAACGCGATTTTTAAGGGATGTATAACTAACTCAATGGACTATTCTCTAATCAGCAGATTTATCCGATTCTCCGTTGCCAAACAGGTGTGGGATACAATTGCAACCATGTACTTTGATGGTAGTGATACCTCCCAGGTGTATGATCTTAGGCGACGAGTGACACATCTTAAAAAAGACGGTGGTTCTCTTGAAAAATACTATAATGATCTCTAAGGACTTTGGCCTGAGATAGATTTTCGTCGTCCAAATCCGATGACATGTTAAGTTGATATACAACACTACAATACACTTGTATAAGAAGAACGAGTGTATGATTTTTTGAATGGACTTGATGACCGCTTAGATGATATCAGAAGCGATGTTTTACAAATGAAACCATTTCCAATAGTGGAGTAAGCATATGCACATGTTAGAAGGGAATTTCTTCGTCAGGCAGTGATGACAAACAACTCCAATGAATCATCTAGAGCAGTTATCGCATCTAAAGGTCTCAAATTATAGAGCAACACGATATTTTCTCAATCCAAACATAAAGAATCTTCTAAGGGAACTAAATATTCTATTATGGAGGTAACAAACATACTCGTGAGACCGGTTTTAAGCTTCATGGCTATCCAGATTGGTGGGCGGACTTTCAGACTCGAAAGCATCGCAATACAACTGTTAGCAACCTGAGAAAAGCTACAGTAGCTACTACCAAACCACATCTTTCCCTCATTCCTAAATCAAGTTCCCACACCACTGAAGGTAATGTTATAATTTTCTCTAATCATGATGATGACTCTAATGTACGGATACTTGATTTCTACCGATCATATGTAGTTTGATGCTGTTGATTTTTATGAACATTCAACCCCTCGGTGCTCAAGTATTGCCAATGCAAATGGTTTTTTATCGTCGGTAACAAGGGCTAGAACTGTGATATTATCACCATCCGTTTTGCTTTCAAATAAGCTACTTGTTCCCTGTCTATCTCATAAGTTGTTTTCCGTGAGTCAAGTCACAAAAGACTTGAATTATGTTGTGCTAATTTATCCTTTTTTCTGTTTCCTACAGGATATTCTCACGAAAGAGATCATTGAGTGTGGTAATAAGAGAGGGGGACTTTACTATATGGGGGGTTTTAGCGTAGGTCGAGCGCATCACATGCATTATCTAAGAAACAAAAAAATGGAGCAAGCATTAATTTGGCATCATCGATTAGGTCATCCTTAATTTGGCTACCTGGAGCATGTGTTCCTAAATTTATTTTCAGATACATCTTTGTTGAACTTCAAATGTGAAGCTTGTATTTTAGCCAAGAGTCATCAAGTCAATTTTCCATTAAGTATGAATAAAACTAATGTTTCTTTTGCTTTAATCCATTCTAATGTATGAGGTCCATCTCCAAATTATTCTATATCTAGTTATCAGTGGTTTGTGATATTTTTTATGATTGCACTCGAATGACTTGGATTTATTTGTTGAAATAAAAAAATTAAGTGTTACACATATCTCAACAATTCCATAAAATGATTCAAACTCAATATTCAAAGAAGATTAGGATCCTTCGTTCTGATAATGGTGAGGAGTTTATAAATCACCAATTCCACGAGTATTTCAAAAAATACGGACTTATTCACGAAACAACGTGTCTACAAACTCCACAACTAAATGGTATTTCAGAATGGAAAAATCGCCACATCCATGAAACTACTCGTGCTCTTTTACATGGAACACATGTGCCTCACCACCATTGGACTATGCTATTACTACAACAATATATATCATTAATTGGATGCCATCGAAGGTTCTTGAATTTAAAACTCCGTTGCATTCCTTGTCTAAATTTGTACGACTGCCTTCAAAACAAATGTTGCCACCTCGAGTCTTTCGGTGTGTTGCGTTTGTTCACCTACGCAGCGTACAAAGTTTGATCCTTGTGCCATTCACTGCCTTTTTTGGGATATGGTGTACAACAAAAAAGGTATCGTTTCTATGATCCTATTACATGACGCATGTATGTAACAATGGATGTTGCATTCTTATAATTCGACCAAGTCTTCTCCTCTGCATAATCCAATTCTTCTCTTTAGGGGGAGACACTAGAAGAAGAGTCTAATTGGTCGATGTTTGACTGGTTCAAGGATATTGATATACCATCAACTGAAGTTTTGGGTGATTCTTGTCAAACTCAACCAAATCATATGATAACTGAAGTAAGAGTATGCCCTCTTGAAGTTGAAGTATCAAAATTCCCCCTCTTTCTAGTATCCAACGATCCATCTCCTGAGAATATCATTGAGGAAAGATGTCACTCCTAATAATAATAATAATAATAATAATGTTGATATCTCTATTAGTTATGAATTACCTCATAGTCATAATCGAGGAAAACCACCAAAGCGATATTCCCCTAAAGAAGAGGATCATAGATCGAGGTACCCAATTGCTAATTATGTCTTTAAGAAGGACTTGTATAAACCCTTTAAGAAGTTTGCAAATGAGCTATCTTCACATAGTGTACTTAGCAAGGTTGAAGAGGTCATTGAAGACCCTAGATGAGTTCAAGATATGAATGAAGAAATGGAGGCACTAAACATGGACTCTTGTTCCTTTGCCAAAAAGAAAGAAACCAGTAGGGTGTTGTTGCACCCCAAATTTTGACCCCTTATATCTTCTTCATCATTCTAGGATCGTCATCATTTGTTTATCTAACCTTAACCTATTTCAAGTTTGATTCTCCATGATACAATATTAGATCAAGTATGAATCCAATTTGAGGTTGTTACCCGAAGATCAAGAACAATGCAGTTCAAGGCCCCGATTAGGGTTTCTAATTAGGAAAAGTCAAATGTAGTTTGAATTTTAATTTAAAAGGTGTTCCGATGATGGGATCATGGTCTATAAAGTTCATATGGCTTAGAGAAGACCACTCAAGAAGTTTCAAGGCCTCGGAAGACCCGGAACATCAACAGTCGACTCGGTAGTCATCGATCGATTGTTTCGTTGACCAAAAAGTCAACTATTCAACCATAAGGAATGTTACTAATGACATATTACACCTATCCATGAAATTTCATGATCATTGGATCAAGGATTGGAGAGTAATCGGAAAAATCGGGAATTAGGGTTTTGAAGGGGGCAAGACCATAACTTCCTAACCACACTTCTAATTGAGGTAGTTCAAAGCTTTTTGGAAAGGTCTTGACAATTCCTACAAAAGTATCACAGGGGTCCATGTGCAAAAAATGAGTAGATTGGGAGTTATGATCAAAATCATTACAAGAGGGGAAAACACTTAGAAAATTTCTAAATTTTATGGCCTTGCAAATCATGTTTTCAGCCAACTTTGAAGGGATGTTTGACCTAGTTCCACTTGGAATCTGAAGATGATGAAAACATGAAAGTTATAGAGATCCATGAGGGCTTTCCAAAAAGTACTAGAACTCCTCCACATCCCTTTTGAGTTGAGAGTTATGAATCAAGAAAGTTGGGGTTTCAACACTTGAATGCACCATTTCAACTTTTCCACAAATTCACTTCTCAGCCACTTGAATCATTCTAAACCATTGGATCATGTCTTGATCTGATATTTAGGAAGGATGATGGCTAGAAAATTCAGAAAGCATAAGACTTGAAAGGTTTGACAAGATTGGCAAGACAAATGGCAATATTATATTCAAAGAAATCCAAGAAGAAAGAGAAACTTTTGAAGAAAATCTGGAGCACCAAGTCCCCTACTCAGCACCAAGTCCCCTACTCTATTGGTACGCCTCAATCACATCCCATGGCTTGCATACAGTCTGATTAATGCATCACAATGCATCAAGGATACTCAAAACCAGCTGCATCATAATCTTGGACAGATTTTCCTTTCAAAATTTCCCTCCAAGACCAAAATACCAAATTTGCCCCAACTCTTCTCTTGGCCTATAAATAGAGACCTCAACCCACTATTCAAGACACACCAGAGCTATCCCAAAACATCATAAACAGATAGCTCTCCTATTTCCCTCTTTACTTGAAAGTGAAGAAATTCACAAAATCACCATTTTTACTACTTTGTAGTTTTCACACCAATCTTTGTTCCAAACACAAAACCACCATAAAAACCATATACACACCCTTAAAATGACCATTTGAATTTGTTTCCATAATCACATTCATCAAAAAATCCATAGATCAAAAAGTCAAACTTCATACCACCATAGTTTGACTTTTGTGCACATTTCATACAAAATCTCTACCTATATCCATTCCCACCATTTCAACACTCAAAAAACATCATATCCATGGTACTTTAGCTATTCACAATCTTAAATCACAGGTGGAAGTGCATTTACTCAAACTGTCCATAAGGTTGCTTTCTTTCTTCAAGAGGAAGTAACTCCCACAAGGTTGCTCAAAGGGAAGGATTTCTGGATTTCTTGGCAGCTAGCTTGCTTTTGGAGGACTACAAGAGGTAGGTGACCTCTAACTCTTGTTTTCTTCTCATGTATATGCATTATCCAAAACTGTTGACCATGATTTGAATATGCTTACATTTATTGTCATTAACTCATGTTTGACATGTGAAACATATGATGCATCTGATCTGTGAGGTTTGGCATTGTTATAATAGTTTGTGCTTGTTCTTGTTTCATGTTTATTATAACCTATTGTGTGAAACCTGGTTGAATGTATAATGACATTGTGATGTTCACATCAACCATGCTGTCAAGAGGCCATTGTAAGGTTTGAGTTTGTTAACTCATGTGCAAATGAATTAATGGTTGTCATTATGGAAATGTGTGTATGTTATTGCTTTTGCAAAAGTGTTGATCTATGATATTGAAACACATGGTGAAATTTAGGATTGACATTACTATGCCAAGCTTGTGTTCATTGCTGCCAAAACCTGTTGCTCATAACTTAAAACTTGTTTGTGATTCAGAAATTGTCTTTTCATGTTTTGGACAATTTGATGAGTTTGAATGATGCCATAATTGGATTTTCACTGCTGTTAGAGATGCCTTGTGTTTGAGTTTGTCAAACTCATGATGACCTACATGGAATCAGGGACTCTTTACTTAAAATGTGATTTTTTTTTCAACTTAACATTGTAATGATAAGTCTGCAACTCTCATGTTTGATTTGTTTTTACATATTAGTTTATCCAAATCTCTTTTGTTTGCATTAAAGTGGTGACTGACTTCAGAACAATGTATTAGGGTTGTTTGTATGATTGCCATGGTTATGTGTTATTGAGGGCTGATGATCAACATGGTATTGATTGTATCTGTTTGCTGTCAGCAACTGTATTTGAATTGAGATTGTTCAACCTGTACATGCTCATTATTGCATACATGTTTCCATTGTGATGCCAAACTATGTTTTCTTTCTGTTTTAAACAAAACTGTTTTTGATTTGTGAGAAGGATTGTTGATTGTGGTTTTACTTTCCAAGTTCTAGGTTGTGATCTCAATCAGATCGAGAACTTGGTATGCATATCTACTTTTGTAAAAGTTTGATTGTTGGACCTCTATGTGCCTGCTATCCTTTTTTTGTCAAACCTACATTTTTATCAGAATTTCAATAGGTTTAGAATCCATATGAGTTGAGCTTGTAAACTGTTTGTCTCATTTCTGCATTGTCTTTATTATTTTTGAAACTGTTGGTGAACATGTTGAGGCATTGGATCTACTGTCAATTGATGCTTTGAGGTTTGTTAACCTTTGTTGCCTTCAAGTTTCTGTTTTTTAAAGCTGCTAATTTGTGTGTGTGAAGCTCTTAGCCTGTTGCATTTTGAGTTGATCCATGTGGCTGTTGAACTCATGCCTTTGAGGCATTGTCTTTTGGAGATCTTTGTGCTGTGTTGAGGAAATCTTTGTGCAAAAACATAAGTTTTGTTTGCTAAGTCATGTCTTGTCTAGATGAGAGTTTGAGACCTTCTCTTTTAAAATTATAATAAATCTCTTTAGAGCTGGAGCAGGTTTGTGTTGGTTCTTGGTTTTCACTTTGGTTTGGTTTAACACCAAGTCATGTTATGACTAATGCAAATCACATACTTTTTTTGCTCTGATGCTTTTTGAATTGACTTTCTTTTTAGAACTATTTCCATAGCATGTTTGGAAGTTGCTCAGAGCATCACCTTGCTTTAAACACATCAGTTTGTAAACTTTGATTTCCAAATGCTCTTCAAAACTCACATATGCATGTTCACTCGAATTCTTTTATGTGTACATCTTTTGAAGAAAAGGTTGTTACCATCATAATCCTCATGAAAAATCCATCAGTTTTGGTTTAAATTTCTTTGAATTTGGTTAAGTATGGAGGGTTTTTGAATCAAATCGTCTTGCCATGTTCTTGCCTTAAACTTGCTTCCAAGCCTGCCCAGAAATTTCACGCCTTATGGTATATCTTCCTATGGGGTGGCTTGATACAATGGACCTGTAATCACTACCCTTGGTGTAGACACTCTCCTCTTTTTAATCACTATTTTTCTTTGTTTTTTTTCTTAAAACTTCAAATTAACATAATTCTCTCAATTTTAATCATTTTTAAATGATTCTTTTTGCCAAATTTTTGTATTAATGTGTACTTTGCATTATGAGGAAATCACGATTCATTTTAGGGTTTTCACCCTCATACCTTTCCTCTTTCATTTCCAACTTTAATTTCATTCTCTTTTGAATTTTATTTTGAAGTTATGAATTTGGCTTGTTAGCTCCCTTGTGTACTTGAGTTTGACTTAAACTATTGCTTGTAAGCATTTGTGATTGATTCATTTCTTAGAAACTCGAAAGTTTTCCCCCATGAAGTGTTGAACTTCTCACTTACTTTTGTTGTGACATTGTTTGATTATCATTGATGTTATAATATCTTGATACTTGCTTTGGTCGTTGTTGCGATGAGAATCGTGATACCAAGCTATTGATTAACTTGAATCTTTAATTCTTAAATTACAACCGGACTTTAATTTATCAAAAGGAAAGGTCGAAAGAAAGAAAAACCTTTTTCACGATGTAACAACAACGCTAAGAGATTCGGGGATTGGGGGTTGGTTATGCATAGGGTAGGTATTTCATATCCTAAACATCTGTAGTACTCTACAGGAACCTTTTGTTTGTTTGCATGCTAAATTTGGTAAAAGTTTGCTAAGGTTTGGGATTGGGTAAGGGTAGGTTAAGACCTAAAGATAGTTTCTAAGCTTGCTCGTAAAGACATCGCGTCCTCTGCCTACGTATCCTAACTAGGATAGAATCAGAGAAATCGTAGTTCACCTCACAAGGGTTGAAGAACACTTGATTATGATCAAGGTTCAAAGGGGAACAAACATAACAATGCTTGTATAGAGTTTAACAAAAACTCTCTAGATCTATGTTAAAACACTCAAGAGGGGAGTAAGTAATCATTACTATGATTCTTATATAGAGTTTACAAACTCTATCCTAGGGTTCTAGTTGAAGAAACACTCCTAGTGTAGGTAAGGCTTTCTAGACTTAAAGAAAAGTCTAATGGCTCATGTGTTCTAACTTAACTAAGCTAAGGTTTAAGATGACTTCACCAAGTCAAGGGAGAGAATAATGAGCTATCCATGGTACAAGGATCAATGGAGAGACTTTTCCTTTGGAAGGAGAGGGAGGAGGCAACTTGGATGAGAACTAAAAAGTTCCATCACTTGGGGAAGAAATACTTAAAAAAGTAAATGAACAATTAAACAAGATGAATAAGATTACAATCAAGTAAGCATGCATATTACAATAAGCAAAGATTGATAATACAGATGGTTACAATCGATGATCAAATATCTTAACAAAGATGAAAGCATATCTTAATAAAGATTGAGGGCATATCTTAACAAAGATTGAAAGCATATATTAACAAAGATTGAAAAAGATGAAGGTAACGACCATGTAAACAAATCACAATTTGAAAGTAAACATGTCATAAACTCAAGATATATCAAGTGTAACAACAATATGTATTGATGACAATCAAATATAAGCAAACATGTCATAACAGTTTAAACTCAAATTTAGGAGGAAAATAACATGAGATCATGGTGACAACCAAGGGAGAACAAGCCCTAACATGTTAACTAACATATGGGAAATAATCACAAGCAAAATGTTACAAGACAATTCAAGAGATTCGACAATATGCGAGATAACGATCTTAACAAAGAATCAAAATTTCACATAGAAAAAAGGTATCATAATTATGAACAATTTGGAATATTTTTGCATCACATGAAATTAGACATTAAATTAAACATGTTGCAAAAAGAATGAGTTACAAAAGATGAAAGATGAACAAGTTATGAAAGTTGAAAGTTTGAAGTTATTTATGACAATAAAACCACACAAATGAATAAAAAAGAAGGAGAAAGGGCCAAGCTGGGAGTTGAACCCAGGCCCTTGTGTTTACAAACACACACAACAACCAATTGGGCACCACACGCGTGCTGGTAGTTAGAATGGAAGTAAAGAATAAAATGAAAACAAACATAATTGGAAAATAAAACAACAAAAAGGGTTGATCCCAAGGATCGAACCCTGGTTTGGCAAGTGAAAGGCGCATGAGAGAGTAAGGTTTCTACCACTGGGGTGGCTATACATCCGTGTATTTAGCCACCCCTAAAAATATATATGGCAAGAATTCAAGGATTTCTGGGCAAACAAAGGAAGCAAGAACAAGGCAATTTTCAAAAGGCGTTTTGATTCATAACTATGTCAAATTTTAATCTTTTTTTATGAAATCTTAGTCAAACTTGACTGTTTTTTAACAAGGAATAAGATGGTGCAGTTGAAATTTTAAATTGATGCCTTGAAATGGAAACACGATAGAAGATGCAAATTTGGTGATTGGTTTGCATTTTGAAAACTACCAATAGCTATGAGTTCAAAAACATGTAAATGGCACTGCATACAAGTCACATATGTCATAACAGAGGTGTAGGATACTTAAGGCTCAAGCAAAAATCAGTAAAATGGAATATGGTACATGAATTGCAAAATGAAGCATGAAAATGCAGCAATTGTCAAGACAGATGGGAAGATGTGATTATGCACATGAGATGCATTTCGGAAACCAACATCCACTATGAGTTCAAACACATGTAAAGTAATGCACACCAGTTACCTAAGTCATAACAGAAGCACTATACACTCATGGCTCAAACATAAATTAAAAGAAAGGAAAGTGATTCATGGATTGCAACTGTGGTGTGTGGACCAGGCAAGCTGTGATGACAAACACATTGGCACTTGAGATGTAACTTGGTACAATTAGGTGTGAACCAAATACAATCATGATCATGAATGAGTTTAAGCAGTGATAACCATCAAATAGCATTGAATCAAAGAAAAGCACACCAAACTGCAGTGGTATGGTAAGATACTGCTGCTGTCCAGATTTTAACATAAAAAGCAAGGCAAGGGTGGAACTCACTTGATCATATCATAATCAATGCAAGCATGAAGTAAAACATATAGTATGCAATATGAGAACAAAGAAGATTACAATCATAGTGTCCAACACAAACTCATAACTGTCATGCCAAGTAAACTTGGAGAAAAGTGCAAGTAACAAAGCCAAAACAAGGAGGGAGCATGATCTGTTGAAAAAGGCCTCTCACACAAACTCAAACTATGATGCAAAGTATGTCTATGCTTTAAGATTAGCCACAGACAACCTAGAATTGAAATTCAACTATCAACTGCTCACTAAACACATAAAAATGCAATATTTGAAAACAACAAGATTGGAACAGCTTGAGGTCAGAAAAATGCCACACACAAGTTTCAAATATGATTGTAAATGAGCCTAGCACTTAAGATTATCATGAAGTGTACATAACAAGAAAATGGATTATCAAGTTGCAAATTGTATCAAGCATAAAGGCGGGCTGTCATGACAAAGAAACATAGCATACATAGAGTTGTTGACCCATCCACACACCAATCCTAAATATTATTAGAGGTCTAACTATGAATGAGTTATCCTAAAACAAATTAAACCAAAAAAGTGAAGTGTGTGCAATTGTTTTCAAAACTGTTTGGCAGCACAATGGTACAAACATGTATAATTATGATCAAGTGGTTTTATGTTGACAAACACAACACACACACATCATAAATGTAGAAAAGAATGAGTTACAACTCAGAAAATGAGCATATTGCAAGCAGGAAAGAATTTGTCATGCTCATGGTGTGTTTTAGCTTAAAGATGCAGTTTGAGGGTGAAATGCAAAAGCAGGTAAACATTGATCAATCCAATCATCTACACACATCAAAACCAAGCAAATAGATGAGTTTCAACTAAACAATTAGGCATATGACAGTTGGAGCACAAATTTTGTATGTTGTGGTAGAAAGTATGAAAAACTGTCTTGATAAAACTTAGCACAGTAGGTGCATTTTTAAGACAATGAGTTTTATGTTGAAACAAACAATATGCACATACCATGAATATGCTAACAGATGAGGATATGCTCTAGAAATAGCCTAAGACAGTACCAAACAGAATGTCACATATGAAGCTTATGAATATGCACAGAACCAATTTCAATCATGCAGCAGGCAATTTCATAACAGTTAGGGAGATTTGATAGCACATACAAGTTTCAAATAAGTAAGGCAGTGATTTTATGCACATAGATCATGTATAATGCAGTTGAAACAGAATATGGTATGTGTTTGTACTATGAGGTCTTGAAATGCAAGTGATGAAACCAAAACAGTTTTGAGCACATAATAGAGGTTTGAACAACTAGGCACAACAAACATCTTCAAAACATATTAACAAATGATTCTCCAACCTTAAAATCAAACAACAACTGATCCAAACCAGAAATAGTATACCTATCCAAATTTGACAGCAAAACCAACAAAATCTCATGACAGACCCTAATGGCAAAGTCTCATGTTTCTCATATTTAACCAATTCAAACAGGCAAGTAAGATCAAATAAACATCAACCAATAATTTAGAAAATTTGAGAACAAAATAGTAAGCACAAACAGTCCTATACACAACTCATGGTAGTGATAAGCAAGATGTCACAAAAATAGTATAAGTGTGAAACAAGAGCCACATTTGATTCAAACATGATCTAGGGCAGGGGGATCCTATGAATAACTTACAAATCATTCAAATCTCACTAATGAACCAAAGCTAAAGTATCTAGGGGAGGCACACCACATTTCAATGTTGGATTCCTAAAACTACCACATAACCAAAATCTTCACAAGCAAGTTATACATGATATCAAAGTGCAATCTGAAGGTGAGAAAATACTTAAAAGGGGGGTTGAATAAGTATTTTTAAAAACTTCTAGCAATAAAAACACAAAGATTTTTATCCTGGTTCGTTAAACTTAACTACTCCAGTCCACCCTATGAAGAGTGATTTGCCTTTCTCAAACAAGGACTTAATCCACTATTAATCAACTGATTACAATAGCAATCACTAAGAGCAACTGTTCTTAGTCTTCTCAAGAACTACTGATCCCAACTGGATCTTCTCAAGGAACTATTACAATAAAACGTAAGATAAATACAAGTGTTTGAATGCTTCTAACAAGCTTTATCACAAGAGTGATTTTTCACTTAATGTTAAGAACAAAATAATAAACTCAGCAAAGAGAATAAGAATATTTTATGAGAGCTTGTAAGAGTTTCTATCAAAGATTCGTCAACTGAAGAAGATGAGGAAGACTTGCTTTTATATGCACAGTAGTCCACAAAGTCTTGACGTTAGAGGTTGTGTACTGAAAAGGCCTGAACCTTTTTGTCTTCACATCACATGACATTTCCTGGAAGTAGAATGCACAGAGAAATGCTTTTGGTCTGTGTTCTAGTGTCAAGCATGAAAGAGGAAAGAGTCGTTGAGCCAAATCAACGGATATGACTTTGAATTCTTCTTCAACAAGTATTTCACTTCAGCAAAGTAAACATCAGAGTTTGCGTGATCAGAGTCTTGGATGCCCATCAGAGTTTGCTGAATCAGAGTAATGCAGCAAGTGTGCTTCAACGTGTAGTTCTATCAGAGCAGAGTTTTATGACTCAGATCCTCAGTACATGCAGCATGTAGTACTCTCAGAGTCTTCTGAAAAACTGTGCTTCTTAACTCTCATACAAAGATCTTCAATGCTTCAGAGTCTTCAGATCTTTCAGAGTCTTCTACAGCTTCTGCTTCAGATTCTTCTGTAGCTTCTGCTTCAGAATCTTCTGCAGGCGGCATTCAGATTCTTCTATAAGATGATTCTGACTCTTCAGAGCCTTCCATAGTTCCATGTTCAGATTAATTTTCTCTTATATATATATATATATATATATATATATATATATATATATATATATATATATATATATATATATATATATATATATATATATATATATATATATATATATATATATATATATATATATATATATATATATATATATATATATATATATATATATATATATATATATATATATATATATATATATATATATATATATATATATATATATATATATATATATATATATATATATATATATATATATATATATATATATATATATATATATATATATATATATATATATATATATATATATATATATATATATATATATATATATATATATATATATATATATATATATATATACTTTAACATCTGCAGCAAATATTCATGAACAAATTTTAGAGTATATAATTCTTTAATACAAAATTTCATAAGAGTTATCATCAAAACATAGAGATATTACTAAGAAACAATCTGTGTTCTTAAATTCTCCCCCTTTTTGATGATGACAAAACATGAGAAATTTTGTTCAATAAAAAAACAATAATTATAACTCCCCTTGAGATTAAGAATCTCCCCCTGAAATGAATACTCTAAAGGAAAGGAATACTTCCCTTTTTGCTTGAGTGTATTTCAGAATCAGAGTCTGATGACTTCTTTCAAACACAGAGTCTGGTTTTTCGTTTAGAATCAGAGTACAATTTGCTTCAAGAATCAGAGTCTGGTTGGGTAATTCTCAGGATAACTTCAATGAATTTATTTTGTCAGATGAAACAATAGAATCTGAAAGACTTAAATTCAAAGATAGTTAATAATATGTCTGAATTTCGTTTTAGTATTTGCTTATGGATTGAACAATCAGATTCTTTTTCTCCCCCTTTTTGTCATAATCAAAAAGATGTGTAAAGACAGAAAATATAATAGAAGTAAAGCAAAACAAACATTTTCATTCATTCAGATGGTTCACATAACAGATGATAAAAAACAAGCAAAAGAAAACAGATGCAAACAACAGTGCAAAAAACATGAAAAGAAACTAAGGTTGGCGAGATGCAATCAGGGTCAGAAGATTTGTGATCTTTGCAGTAGACTCTTCTTGCTTGGCCATCCAAGTCTTAATCTATTTAGTGGTTTGTTCTTGTTTGATCATCCAGGACTTGATTTCCTTAACCTCTTTCACAAGTTCTGAATTGCCAGTCTTCACTTCAGATTCAGACACATCAATGTCCATATCAGATGCAACGTCTTCAGATGGAGAGTCTTCAGCAAGAGCAGCTTCCAGAAGCAGCACTGGTGGTTTGGGAATGCTCATCAGAGTCTGTTTGACCAATTCAACAAACTTTGCCTTAGCATCTTTAGCACAGACTGCCTTGAGATGAGAAGCCACAACGTTGAACTTAGAGATAAATTTATCCCAAGCAGCTTCAGACTTAACAGGATCTATACTGAACAGACACTCTTCTTCCACACGTGCAATCCCCATACGAACTTCCTTTTTGAACCTTACCCATGTCCATCTACTATACTCATCAACAATGACTAATCCATACTTCTTGCCTCTGATGGATGCAGTTTTCACTGGTCTAAACATATCAATATGAAGTAATTCTAATGGTCTGGAAGTAGAAACAACATTTTTTTATTTAAAAGAGGATTTTGAAAACATCCCTTTTTGACATGCTTCACAAAGAGCATCTGAGGTGAACTTCAACTTAGTAAGTCCTCTGACAATATTAAGTTTATTAATCTGAGATATACGTCTCATATTAATATGCCCCAATCTTCTGTGCCAGACCCATTGCTCCTCATTAACAGACAAGAGGCATTTAACATTCTGAACCTTAAGTTCTGAAGATTTATTTTATAAATGTTGTTCTTCCTCTTTCCACTAAATAGGATTGAGTCATCCTTTTGACTAATAGCTTTACAACATTTTTGATTAAAGATTATGTCATAACCATTTTCACTTAATTGACTTATGGACAATAGATTATGCTTTAATCCTTCTACAAGTAGAACATTAGTAATAGAGGGAAGGTTACCATTTCCAATAGTGCCAGATCCAATGATCTTGCCCTTCTGATTCCCTCCAAATTTCACGTCACCTCCAGATCTAAGCTCTAGACTTTGGAACATAGACCTTTCTTCCGTCATATGTCGCGAGCATCCAGAGTCCAGGTACCATGACTGGCGTCCTGACCTTGCTGCTAAGAACATCTGCAACAGGAATTATTTTACTCTTAGGTACCCAGATCTTCTTGGGTCCTTTTGGGTTAGTTATTCTGAAGGTTCGTCTAAACTTCTGTTTTTCAACATAAGGTTTATTCTGACTAGCCTTAGATTTAAACACATGAATGTTCTTTTCAGAACGAGTGTGTTTAATATCATTCAAGTGACCAAATTTAAAATGAGAATATAAAGGAGTCTTCTTGTTGATAATTTTATCAACAGGTTTTGGATTTAAATCCTTTCCAGAGGAAGATTTATATCCAGTTCCTTTTCTGTTATTTCTGCTAACTCCATAGATCATGGAAGCCATTTTGCTTCTGTCTATGCTTTTAGCAAGAAACTTCTGAAAGCTGTAGTCATATTTTTCCAAAATATTTTTGCATTCAGACTCAGTTTCAGAATCAGAGTCTTGTTGAGCTAATTCAAAATCATTTTTCATTTTTAAGTTCTTTTCATTTAGCTCAGCCACTTCTGATTTGAGAATATTATTCTCAGATACAAGATTGCTTTGATGCTTCTTGCATTTGAGCTTAATATTGTTATATCCCTTCAGAACTTCTGATAACACTTTGATAAGTTCATCTTTAGTGAGTTTAGCCATTACCTCTTCAGCGTCAGAGTCAGATTCAGATCCTGAAATTCCTTCCTCCTGATCTTCTATGTCTGTCATCAATGCTACGTTGGCACATTCCTCTTCTGACTCAGATTCAGATTCAAATGTATCTGAATCATCCCAGGTTGCCATTAGAACCTTCTTCTTCTTATCAAATTTTCTTTTAGGCTTTTCTTTCAAAAGCTTTGGACATTCATTTTTGTAATTCCCAGGTTCTTTACATTCGTAGCAGACAACCTCCTTTTTTCCAGATCTTCTGTGTCCAGAAGATTCTTTTCTTTGGTCAGGATTCCTGAAGTTTCTAAACTTCTTTCCTTTATGCTTCCAGAGTTTGTTTATTCTTCTGGACAACATGGATAATTCATCTTCATCTTCAGATGAGGATTCTTCAGAGCTTTCCTCTATTACCTGCAACGCTTTAGCAGATTTATTAGATTTTAAGGCAATTGACTTACCTTTCTTTTGAGGCTCATCTTCCTCAAGTTCAATTTCATGACTCCTCAGTGAGCCGATTAGTTCCTCCAAGGAGATCTGGTTCAGATCTTTAGCCATTTTCAGCACAGTCACCATAGGTCTCCATCTGGTGGGTAAGCTTCTGATGATCTTCTTCACGTGATCAGCAGTAGAGTAACCTTTATCCAGAACCTTTAGTCCAGCTGTAAGTATTTGAAATCTAGAGAACATGGCTTCAACAGATTCAGCTTCTTCCATCTTGAAAGCTTCATACTTCTGAATTAGAGCCATAGCCTTTATTTCCTTGACTTGAGAGTTTCTCTCATGAGTCATCTTTAGAGATTCAAAAATATCACATGCAGTTTCTCTATTTGTGATCTTCTCATACTCAGTATGAGATATTCCATTTAACAAGATAGTTCTAGCCTTGTGATGATTTCTGAATTCCTTCTTTTGAACTTCAGTCATAGATTTTCTTTCTATTTTCTTGCCATTCCCATCAATGGGATGAACATACCCATCTATGATCAAATCCCATAAATCAGCATCATAGCCCAGGAAGAAACTTTCTATTCTGTCCTTCCAATAATCAAATTTCTCCCCATCAAACATAGGGGGTTTAGTGCTGATTCTATCCCTTTCTTCATATTTGTTGTTAATGTTAGATATTGAAGTATTAACCATAGTAACAACCAAATATATATATCAAAGTTTTTCTCACTGGATCTTTTCTGTCACTGTGGAGTGGTAGCACACACAGAACCGGAGCTCTGATGCCAACTGAAGGTGAGAAAATACTTAAAAGGGGGGGTTGAATAAGTATTTTTTAAAACTTCTAGCAATAAAAACACAAAGATTTTTATCCTGGTTCGTTAAACTTAACTACTCCAATCCACCCTATGAAGAGTGATTTGCCTTTCTCAAACAAGGACTTAATCCACTATTAATCAACTGATTACAATAGAAATCACTAAGAGCAACTATTCTTAGTCTTCTCAAGAACTACTGATCCCAACTGGATCTTCTCAAGGAACTATTACAATGAAATGTAAGATAAATACAAGTGTTTGAATGCTTCTAACAAGCTTTATCACAAGAGTGATTTTTCACTTAATGTTAAGAACAAAAGAATAAACTCAGCAAAGAGAATAAGAATATTTTATGAGAGCTTGTAAGAGTTTCTATCAAAGATTCGTCAACTGAAGAAGATGAGGACGACTTGCTTTTATATGCACAGTAGTCCACAAAGTCTTGACGTTGGAGGCTGTGTACTGAAAAGGCCTGAACCTTTTTGTCTTCACATCACATGACCTTTCCTGAAAGTAGAATGCATAGAGAAATGCTTTTGGTCTGTGTTTTAGTGTCAAGCATGAAAGAGGAAAGAGTCGTTGAGCCAAATAAACGGATATAACTTTGAATTCTTCTTCAACAAGTATTTCACTTCAGCAAAGTAAACATCAGAGTCTGCGTGATCAGAGTCTTGGATGCCTATCAGAGTTTGCTGATTCAGAGTAATGCAGCAAGTGTGCTTCAGCGTGTAGTTCTATCAGAGCAGAGTTTTATGACTCAGATCCTCAGTACATGCAGCGTGTAGTACTCTCAAAGTCTTCTGAAAAACTGTGCTTCTTAACTCTCATACAAAGATCTTCAAAGCTTCAGAGTCTTCAGATCTTTCAGAGTCTTCTGCAGCTTCTGCTTCAGATTCTTCTGTAGCTTCTGCTTCAGAATCTTCTGCAGGAAGCATTCAGATTCTTCTATAAGATTATTCTGACTCTTCAGAGCCTTCCATAGTTCCATGTTCAGATTAATTTGCTCTTAGATATATATATATATATATATATATATATATATATATATATATATATATATATATATATATATATATATATATATATATATATATATATATATATATATATATATATATATATATATATATATATATATATATATATATATATATATATATATATATATATATATATATATATATATATATATATATATATATATATATATATATATATATATATATATATATATATATATATATATATATATATATATATATATATATATATATACTTTAACATCTGCAGCAAATATTCATGAACAAATTTTAGAGTATATAATTCTTTAATACAAAATTTCATAAGAGTTATCATCAAAATATAGAGATATTACTAAGAAATAATCTGTGTTCTTACACAATCTTTGTAACATATCATCAACATATCATTTACAAATGAAAATACATTATCAAAAACAAGTATCATGACCATGAAACAAAAGTTCATGACAAAGAACTAAAATGGGGCAGCAAGACTACATTTTCATAAAATCACCTTAAAATGATAAAACATGATAATGTATGATCAATAAAGAGTTT
The DNA here is from genome assembly GCA_963859935.3 of Lathyrus sativus. Taxonomy (NCBI): domain Eukaryota; kingdom Viridiplantae; phylum Streptophyta; class Magnoliopsida; order Fabales; family Fabaceae; genus Lathyrus; species Lathyrus sativus. The sequence goes on along the minus strand of OZ012737.1, from coordinate 35,726,584 downwards.
GAATGTCACATACCTCTTGTAGACAAGTCTTGAGCAAGCTAAAAAGCTGAGAAACCCAGAGACTTCCTTCCTTGGCAAAGATTTGAAGCTTGCTTCCTCTTGAAGCAATAAACCACCTTTCAAGACAATTAGAGTTATATACCTCCCAGCTGGTATTTGTGAGTTTGGACAGTTGAGATATGATATATATGAGGTGTTGGGAGTGTTAGAATGATAGGAAATGCCTCAAGTGAAGATTTGGCTTTCAAAGTGCAAGAAAGTCAAACTACTAAGGTGTGAAGGTTGACTTTTGTGAAAATGAGATTTTTGAGTGGTTTGAATGTATGGAAACCTTCTACACAATGTTTATGGATTGGGTAGATGGTTTTGAGGGACTTGGAAATGGTAGAACTGACCTTGAGCAGAGTTTTGCTCAAGACAGCTTTTTAGTGAAAAATGGAAGTTTTGAAGATTTGAGATTCTTGAGGAAATGAAAGAGAATTGAGAGCTATTGTTTCTCTTGGTTTTGGAGATTGCTCTGGTGTATTTAACATCAATGAAGAGGCCTCTATTTATAGTGAAAACAAGAGTGAGGGCAGCTTGGTATTTTACCACTTTTTGAGGGAGTTTTCATGAAGTTTTTCAAATGAATCTTCCAAAATCTTTGTGGCAGCTCCAACACATCAGCTCCAAGGACCAATGCTGAGCCAAAATCAATTGAGATGGGAAGGATGGGATGGCTATGAAGGTAGGGGACTGCAGCTGCCCAACTTGCTTGAAAAGTTTCTCTTTCATGGTTTTAATAATTATTTAATTAGCCACTTGCTCCAACTTGCTAATCTCATCAATCCTTCTCTCCTTCTGGTTTTTGCTTCATCTAAACTTCACATTATTAGAATATAACATGATCCAAGGGTTGAGGATGTCTCAAGTTGTGAAAATCTGACTTTTGAAAAGTTTGACATAGTGGTTTCAAGTGTTGGCAGCCCCAACTTCCATGATCCATAACTTCCTGCTCACACATGCTATTGAGGAGTTCTACCACAATTTGGAAAGCCCTTAAGTATCTATATAACTTTCATGTTTTGGAGATTTCCAAATTCTAGATGGAACTAGGTTGAAAAACCCTTCCAAGTTGCTGAAAAAATCACTTAAAAAGACTAAATAACTTAGAATTTTTTAAGTTATTTCCCTTCTTAAAATGAATCTTGTCATAACTCCAAATCTATGCATTTTTTGATCATGGACCACTTTGAGGCTTTTTTAGGATTTTTCAAGAGCTTTCTAATGAGCTTTGAACCACTTCAATTGGATGTGTGGTTGAGGAGTTATGGTCTTGCCCCTTTCAAAACCCTAATTCCCGATTTTTGCAATTACTTATTAAACCTTGATCCAATGGTCATGAAATTTTATGGAGAGGTATAATATGACATAAGGAACATTTTTGATTCACATCTTGAAGTCAAATTCCTTATTGTTGAAGAGTTGACTTTTAGGTCAACCGTTCGATCAATCGGTGACTACCGAGTCGACTGTTGGTGCTCCGGACATTCTGAGGACTTGAAACTCTTTGAATATACTTTATTAAGCCATAGGAGCTTAATGGGCCAAAATCCCACCATTGAAACACTCTTTAAACCAAAAGTTGAACTACAGTTGACTTTTTCTGATCGAAAACCCTAATCGGGTGTCTTGTAAGAGAAACGAAAATAAGACACTAGCCTCATACTTGGCAGTGTTTTAACATGTGCAAATTATAAATCCATGAATCAGAAACCACACAATATACTTCAATCAACGACTGTCATTCGCAAGCCAAGGGAAATACTGAACATACAATCTTTATGAAATATTTACGAGACATCATAGCATAACAATTGAAATTGAAATAACACAACAACTAAAATACGCAAATCAGCCTTGGCCTTGGAAACATGATAAAAATGTAGTAGAGCATCATTAACAATAATCAAACATAGTGACAATTGAAAAGTAAAAGAAACACACCAACCGTCAACGAAACTGCAATTAGGGACCGATTTGATATGCGACTGGTTTCGAATCGACAATGGTGTTGATGTTGTGTTAAATCCATAAATGCTAGTAGCTGCTGCTGAATTAAGGTGCTTTTGAGGCTGCTACGATGTTCTCGCAACGTGTGCCTTGCTTTGAATCGAAACTATTGAATGTGATGTTGAGCTAGTGTTGCTGCGTTTGATGCAGGTTCCTTGTTTCTGGAAGTTTGTTGCTCTGAGGAAGAAACCAAAAACGTCAGTGACACAATAATACAATCGACATTTGTGCGCCTCGTAGCTCCATTTTTCTCTTCCAATTCTGCAGCTGTAACCAACAGGCCGGGATCTCTAAACCATTTCCATCGACTCAAGAACGTTTGGAAGTGGAATGAAGAATATGATGTTGTCTTGCCATGAGCTATTTATTATCGTTGATATAGCAAAGTCGAAGCCGTGTCGGTGTTGCTTATGAAACGAACCTGCACACAAACCAAAACAGACAACAACACAAGCGCTTTGCGAACTTGAAATGGAATACGAGTCGGGTCATCATAAATTGTTGTTGTTGTAGTGTCGTTGTCGCCGAGTCATCGACGCGAACTGAAAGGCTGTTGAGTTGAAGGTCGGTGGTTATTGTGTCGAGTTGATGCGAAATCAAACCAAAGTGTTGTTGACACCATTACCCATTCCTCATTGACAGAACTCGACGAACAAGATGGTTGATGTTGAAGTAACGTCCCTGAAGTTGTTGGCTTTAGCGATGGTGATGAATTTGAAATGAGCAGAAATCTCGCAGGCAACTGTAAGAGGTCTTTGGCGGGGATGATTCAAAGTGTTTATGAGGTGAGGAGTGTTGATGGTGAATACAGGAGAGAAGAAGGGTTTGATGTGGATTTCGTGTGATGGTGATGGTGATGATGATTTGAGGAAGGGTGCAATGAAGTTTAGGGAGTTTGACGGCAGCGAGTTTTTGTGCTTTTGTGAAGAAGACCCTCTTTGTGGCGGCGATTAGGGTTTCTTCTGGGGTCTAGGGTTCTCAATGGTGGTGCGGCGGCGGCAATTAGGGTTTGGGCGGCCGTTTTTAGAGATGAACAGTGAATTCCAATTAGGTTTTTCAATCAATTCCTCTTTTTTCCTTTATATGCATCAGAACAGGCCTCCCACTATTGGGCCTTCGGTTCATCCTCCTCCTTTTTTCTTTTCATTTTCTTAATTAACCCCTTTAATTACTAATTGACATAACTATAAGAAAATTAATGCTATATTAATTAATAAAAATAAACTAATATAAACCTAATCCATATTATTAACATAAATGATTTAATATTAATATAGACAAAATAGAAATAAAAAATAGAAACTAAAAGAAATAACTTATATATTTTTTAGAAAGAAAATAAATTAATATAAACAAAATATTGAATAAAAGGTGATAAAAATATTTGAAAATGCGTAGGACAAATTTAGGGTATGATAGCAGGCAGTGATGTTTGCTACAATGGAGTCAAATTTCCCCACTGTAATATCTCTGGTAACATGGGCTTGTGTCAGGATTTTGAGCAAGGCATGGCGATGTGCCGGAGAGCTTAAGAGTAAAGCCATGACCGAGATCTTAGATGGTGTTTGATTTAGTTGGTCCACCACCCTGTAATCACTTCGTCTGATGATCCTCAGGAACTCTTCTTCATCATTTTTTACGCTTTCTTTTCCTTTGACTAAGGGCTCTTTAGTGACAACTGCCTCTGGAACGGGCTTCTAAGGAACAGCAGCTTTTGGAATAGAAATTGCTGGTGGAGGAGCCACATTATATGTCCGCGGTTGGTATATACGACCACTTCGGGTCATCTTGCTCCCATCGGCAATGTTAGCTACATTTGCGGGCTTCCTTTCTTTGAAGATCCCTTCGCACCACAAATGGTCCTGCTTTGGTGTTATAGCCCTTGGATGAGGTTTGGATCCTCCCCTTGGTTCAAACCTGGCTTGTCCCCTCCTAAATTTCGGGGGTGCATCATTGCGGAATACCGGCCAGACGTTCTTGTAGTTGTCGTTGTTGTTATTATTTCTGAACACAGCTCTTTTATTGGGCTCTTCTGGCATGTTAAACACAGGTTTGATGACTGCCACATCTTCCCCTTTCTTTCTGCGAGCAATCTCGATCATCCCTTGTTCGATCATTGCTCGAATGTCTTTTTTCACAGCGTCACAACCCTCTGGGTTTAGCATGCATTCTTTGCAGTCTTCATGAGATGTCTTGAGCAACCATGCCTGAGCAAGACGTTTATGTAGGTCTGCCAATGGCACCTTGATATCACCAATAGTGGTAACTTTCTTGTCTTCTGATCCCTCACCTTCTTCAGTAATGGCATTGACTCCACCATGGTTTGGTAGAGGGTTGTTCTTTACGTTTGGATGATTATCTTTAAAGGACAAAATTCTTTTTTCAATCAATTCTCAAACGAGGTGCTGAAGTGCGAAGCAACCTTCAAGATCATGGCCTGGAGCGTTCTTGTGAAATAAGCAGCGAACGTTGGCATTGTAGTAGAATGGGAGTGGATTAGGTATTGCACCTAATTTTCTTGTTTTGACCAACCCCCTTTCTATCAACATGGGGAACAGCTCAGTGTAACTCATGGGAATTGGCTGTATTTTTGGCCTATTTGCCTGATAATTCGCCCTCGGAGCCCTGTTTTGAGGCTGTTGACCTTGCGGCTGCTGGTATTGTTGTTGATTATTGGAGTGATATTGTTGCTGATTGCCAGAATGATACTGGTGCTGATTGCTGGATGCCCCAGGCTGGGGACCCTGTTGTGATGACGGTTGAAAAAACTGGAGTCACCGCTGCTATATATGATGATGGATGGTACTGCTGGCGATGGCTCCTGGTGTTTTGTGCCTTCTTCCCATATGTTATCGCACTCACATCACCCTCTTTCTTTTTGTGAAAATTGCTGACCGGTTTCTTTGTTGTACTGGCGCTTGAGTTAGTATTTGGGGTAGCCACTTTTCCACTCTTTAAACCAGCTTCAACTTTGACCCCCACTGCCACAATATCAGAGAAATTGGTTGTGACACTGCCGATCAGTCGTTTATAGAATTCTGGCCGGACTGTATCCACGAACCAGTCTGCCAATTCCTTTTCGGTAAGAGGTGGCTCCACTTGAGCTGCAGTATCGCGCCATCTTTGCACATATTCCTTAAAGGTTTCTGTGCTTTTTTGTGTCATGCTGAGAAGCTGACGACGGTCTGGAGCTAATTCCATGTTGTATTTGTACTGTTGAATAAAGGCATCTGAAAGGTCTTGGAAACCATGGATCTTTGCTTGATCTAAGCTGAGATACCATTTAGCCGACGCCCCTTTAAGACTGTCTTAGAAACAGTGTACCAACAACTTGTCACTTTCAATATGCGGAGCCATCCGCCTACAGTACATGATTAGGTGCACTTTAGGACAAGTAGTCCCCTCATATTTTTCGAATACTGGCATCTTGAATTTTTGAGGAAATACCAAACCGGACACCAGGCATAGGTCCTTGGCATCAGACCCAAAGACATGGCTTCCTTCGATGGCCCTCATTCTCTTAGCCATGATCTCCATCTCTACCCTTAATTTTTCGTGTTTTTCATCTTCGGCTTCAGAACTGTCAGGTATGTTAAAGACTGGTTGTTGATTGCTGAAAACAAGTCGCACTGTAGTTGGCCCACCCGCCTGAGTGAAAATAAGATTTCTGATTGTTAAATCAAACAGTGGATTAAGACTTGAAGATTGCATATTGTTGAATGGTGGCACAAAATCCCGAGACATGCCATAGGGGAATTCTGCAGTGGTAATCGGAGCTACTGTGACATTGGCCGCTGCAGTGACGACTTCAGAGATCACCGTAGACTGTGTGTCCATTTTGCCTTGATTATATTGAGAACTTCCATAATCTGGCTGACGTCACCCTTGATTCCTTCAATGTCGTTGTCCATCTGATCGAACCTCTGTTCATTATCTGCCATCTTCTTCTGAGCTCTGGATCGAGTGTTGTATTTGTGAGTATTCAGCGTGATTCCTTCTCTCTCTTCTCTGAACAAGAACAAAGGATGAGCTGCGGAACCCAGATGCAAGACCAATGCAGGATGAAATGTGAATGCAAATGTAAATGCAGATGCATAAACCATTCAAGGAAAAACAAATTTTTTGTTTACAAACAAAAAGTTGGAACAACATGTAACGACATGCTTAAAAAGCGTTTTTTCATTGATATCTGGAAGTCCATTACAATAGATGACCCTTGCTGAAAAGCAAGACCTTTCTTACAAGAAATGAAAGTAAATGCAACATTAGGATTTCAATCCTTTTAGGGAAAGCAGGGAAATGGTGAAACAACGATCATTCTAACAAGACGATCCTTCTCCTTCTTGGACTTCAACATGAGCTTGGTCCTGGCGGATGATTTCCCACAGGTCTTCATTCTCTCGTTGCGCTTTGATTAAAGTGTATTTCAGCTCCTCCCTAGTCGTGGGGACCTCAGGTTCCATAGTTATCTCATAATCATGAGTATAAAACATGGTCAAGGCAATTTCTTTCGAGCATAGTAAATACCCTCTGGAAGTTAAACAGCTTGCATTCTCCATTGGAGTTATGCCCAAAAGGTGAGGATCTCTTTGAGCGTATTGAGCACGGGCTTCTAGTTCAGGGTTGCGACCAGTTTCGCAAAAGCAAGGTCTCAACAGTTCCGGTTCGGGCTCTGGTTCGGTGGGATACCCATATTGACGCCGGGCAAGAACAGGATTGTAGGTGATAACCCCCTTTGTCCCAATGAGAGGCACATTGGGGAACTCTCCATAGCTAGGGATCATGACTAGATCACCAAGGCTGGTGTCATACCATGTGATGTCATAGTGCCTGAGAGTGACGAGTTTAGAAATCCATGCGCTTTTGCTGGGAAGCCTCCAAAGGATATGAGTCTTGGGTAGATGAGAGGTAAACCGCCTATCAAGTAGTGCGAGGCAGCACGAGAATTGCCCGAGATCGTATAAGATGAAATGGTGGATGACCATATAGGTATCCGCCAATATCTCGTTCATCGGGTATTTGATGATGAAGAGACGAATTGCCTCCTCACTAATGAAGTCATAACGGCTTGGGAAGAGATACAACCCATATATTAGAAATGCCAGAATTGCTTCAAAGATGCCCAGATTTCTATTTTCATAATGATATTCGGCCATCTCCATTAGAGGTCCTGCCTCCATTCCGTACCATCCTCCTTTTGCTCTCATTGGTGGCAAATCCTCTGGCTGGAGATGAAGGGCTTTAGCCAAATCTCTCCTCTTCGGTTTTCCATAAGGAAGTTTGAAAGTCCATGGAATCTTCAAATAGTCAGTATACTCCTCTATGGTCGGGAGTAGCTGAAAGTCTGGGAATACGAAGCAGTGGTAGGCTGTAGAGTAAAACTCAACCAAAGCCTGCAGCATGGGCTTGTTGACCTGAGCACTTATTAGTGGTAGGAGGTCTCCATATTTGGCAATGAAAGCAGCGGGGTTTCTGACAAGTCTTGCCAACATCCTAAGACGGCCTAATCTTAAGTCCAGGAATTGAAGCATGTCTCTTCTCACCATGTTGTTGTCTGCAAAAAGAAAAGTTTGAATTTCCTTGAATGGTTAGAAGAAATGCAAATGCACATGCAAATGGTGTCATGGAACTCAGATATTTACGAACATCAGAAGTCGCCATTTCATTGATCAACAAAATAGGTTTACAAAATATTGTTTCCTCTTACAAGAATTTTAAACATAAACAACAGCTAAATGAATCCTAACAAGGTTCCCCTAGCAGCCTTAAGTTGAGCTTCTCGATCTTTCTTTCCATCTGAGCCTTCTCAAATATGAGTTTGTCCACAATTATCTTCCATGGAGTAGACTGAGGCTCATAAGGTTCTTCTTGTGCTTTCCTCTTCTTACAAGAGAGTACTTCTTCGTCTTTCAACTGGAGTTGTCTCTGGAGCTCCGCATTCTCTTTGACGACTACTTGATACTTGTGCTTCCAAGCTTCTTCAGTTTGTTGTACTTTAACCAAAGCAATCTTCCACTTTTCTTCTTCAAACATGAAGACCAAAGGGCGTTCTTCCTTCAAAGCCATAAGCTCTTGCTTAGGATAAGGCATCCTTAGTATGATGGCTCTCTTTCGAACCCATTAGAGGTAACGTTCCAAAGAGACATAGTTGAGTCTTCTAAGATCCTTTTTCCCTTTCTTGTGTAGATGCTTCCAAGCCTCTAGAATTTTTCCTTTTAGCTCTTGACTATATTTCTCTTCTTTGAAGAAGATGTTTTCCACTTGAACACCATTGGGCTTGTCTTTCAAAGGGTATCCCAATTGTCGGCGGGCGAGTATTGGATTATAACTGATTCCTCCATTAGCACTAAGAAGAGGTACATTTCCAAAATCCCCATAATTGTCAATGATCATTGTCCCATCATAGTCACGACTATACCAATCAATATCGGAGTGGGTGAGAGCCATGATCTTTTGTGACCACCATCCTTTCTTTGGATCCCAAAAAGCGTTGGCTTTGGGTAAGTGCGAAGTGAACCATTTGTATAATAAATGAGCGCAACAAGTAATCATCCCTCCATTGTGAAAGTTCCTCAGATGAACAGAATGATATGTCTCTGCTAGCAATGTAGGCACAGGATTCTTCTTCAAGAAAATTTTGATGGCATTGAGGTCCACAAAATTCTCGAAGCTAGGGAACAGAAAGATGCCATAGATGAGTAAGGCAAGGATAGCCTCGAATGCATCCATGCTTAAATGATCCGCATAATACTGAGCTTTCTCAACCAAGAACTCTGCTTTTAGCCCAAAAACTCCTCCTTTTGTAATCAGATCTTTTTAATATCAACCAATCCCAAACGTGTAGCCTTGGCAATATCTTGTTCTTTAGGGTCCTCCTCCATGATCGGAAAAGGAGACTTTTCAAGAATGGGCAATCCAACCAACTGGGAATACTCTTCTAGTGGGGGCACTAGCTGATAACCGGGAAATGTGAAACAGTGGTAGAGCGGATCATAAAACTGGAGAAGTGTAGAAAGGAGTCCACTATCCATCGTTATCTTCAAGAGTAACAACAACTTCCCATACCTGCTTTGAAATCCTTCTGGATCTGTCACTAAGGTGCTCAACCTTTTCAAGTCATCTAGGTTAAAACCCTTGTAAGTGTACTTCAAAGTTTTATTTCTTTCACTGTTCATAACGACCTCTGATGTTTACAAACAAAAAAGTCTGAGTTCCATGAAACCATATGATGATATAATGTTATGAATGCAAAATGCACAAACACAGGCAAATGCAAAGATCACACATATGCACACAACAGAAGCCTGGGTTTAAAGGGCGAGCATGAATCCAAGGTTTACCCATCCCCAAGGATTGTACTATGGATTGATTGTACCTGCCGAACGGGTTCTACAGAGTTCCTAGAGTCATCAACTCATCTTTCGGATATTATCAATTTCCCAAATCACTTGGTAATCGATAATATTCTCAAGAGAATCTCGTCATAGTGTAGTATCGCGTATCAACTACTTCGGAAATACTTCCTTATAGTCATCGCACTACGTCCTAATAAGGCCAAAGTGGGGTAAAACGTATTCTAAAAGTCCACAGTGTCATGGGCTCCTTCGTTGAAAGTAGCATTGTTTTCATGAATACTCGATCAACAATACTAAACTTTCAAGAGGGTCTACACTGAGTGGTGGTTTCTCAAGTTAGCTTGGTCGGGAATCAACTCCCTATAAGCCTTCTCGAATATACCACCATCCTATCACAATTGCACTCAAGTTCGAGTATAGGACCGTCTCACCACTCTAAGCACCCAATACCCAACATCAAACAAATATATTGACAAATATACATTTAAGAAAATATTTACAAATATAGCATGCAATTTAAACAAATTAGGCTAAACCCTCAAGAAGTATTAAGTATCCCCAGTGAATTCGCCATTTCTGTTGCGGTGAGAATCATGATACCAAGCTATTGATTAACTTGAATCTTTAATTCTTAAATTACAACCAGACTTTAATTTATCCAAAGGAAAGGTCTAAAGAAAGAAAAACCCTTTTCACGATGTAACAACAACGCTAAGGGATTCGGGGATCGGGGGTTGGTTATGCATAGGGTAGGTATTTCACATCCTAAACATCTGCAGTACTCTAAAGGAACCTTTTGTTTGTTTGCATGCTAAATTTGGTAAAAGTTTTCTAAGGTTTGGGATGGGGTAATGGCATAGGTTAAGACCTAAAGATAGTTTCTCAGCTTGCTCGCAAAGACATCGCGTCCTCTGCCTACGTATCCTAACTAGGATAGAATCAGAGCAATCGTAGTTCACCTCACAAGGGTTGAAGAACACTTGATTATGATCAAGGTTCAAAGGGGAACAAATATAACAATGCTTGTATAGAGTTTAACAAAAACTCTCTAGATCTATGTTAAAACACTCAAGAGGGGAGTAAGTAATCATTACTATGATTCTTACATAGAGTTTACAAACTCTATCCTAGGGTTCTAGTTGAAGAAACACTCCTAGTGTAGGTAAGGCTATCTAGACTTAAAGCAAAGTCCAATGGCTCATGTGTTCTAACTTAACTAAGCTAAGGTTTAAGATTACTTCACCAAGTCAAGGGAGAGAATAATGAGCTATCCATGGTACAAGGATCAATGGAGAGACTTTTCCTTTGGAAGGAGAGGGAGGGGGCAACTTGGATGAGAACTAAAAAGTTCCATCACTTGGGGAAGAAATACTTAACAAAGAAAATGAACAATTAAACAAGATGAATAAGATTACAATTAAGTAAGCATGCATATTACAATAAGAAAAGATTGATAATATAGATGGTTACAACCGATGATCAAATATCTTAACAAAGATGAAAGCATATCTTAATAAAGATTGAGGGCATATCTTAACAAAGAGTGAAAGCATATCTTAACAAAGATTGAAAAAGATGAAGGTAACGACCATGTAAACAAATCATAATTTGAAAGTAAACATGTCATAAACTCAAGGTATATCAAGTGTAACAACATGTATTGATGACAATCAAATATAAGCAAACATGTCATAACAGTTTAAACTCAAATTTAGGAGGAAAATAACATGAGATCATGGTGACAACCAAGGGAGAACAAGCCCTAACATGTTAACTAACATATGGGAAATAATCACAAGCAAAATCTTACAAGACAATTCAAGAGATTCGACAATATGCGAGATAACGATCTTAACAAAGAATCAAAATTTCACATAGACAAAAGGTATCATAATTATGAACAATTTGGAATATTTTTGCATCACATGAAATTAGACATTAAATTAAACATGTTCCAAAAAGAATGAGTTAAAAAAGATGAAAGATGAACAAGTTATGAAATTTGGAAGTTTGAAGTTATTTATGACAATAAAACCACACAAATGAATAAAAAAGAAGGAGAAAGGGCCAAGCTGGGAGTTTAACCCAGGCCCTTATGTTTACAAACACACACAACAACCAGTTGGGCACCACACGCGTGCTGGTAGTGAGAATGGAAGTAAAGAAGAAAATGAAAACAAACATAATTGGAAAATAAAACAACAAAAAGGGTTGATCCCAAGGATCGAACCCTGGTTTGGCAAGTGAAAGGCGCATGAGAGAGTAAGGTTTCTACCACTGGGGTGGCTATACATCTGTATATTTAGCCACCCCTAAAAATATATATGGCAAGAATTCATGGATTTCTGGGCAAACAAAGGAAGCAAGAACAAGGCAATTTTCAAAAGCCGTTTTGATTCATAACTATGTCAAATATTAATCTTTTTTGATGAAATCTTAGTCAAACTTGACTGTTTTTTAACAAGGAATAAGATGGTGCAGTTGAAATTTTGAAAACTACCAACAGCTATGAGTTCAAAAACATGTAAATGGCACTGCATACAAGTCACATATGTCATAACAGAGGTGTAGGATACTTAAGGCTCAAGCAAAAATCAGTAAAATGGAATATGGTACATGAATTGCAAAATGAAGCATGAAAATGTAGCAACTGTCAAGACAGATGGGAAGATGTGATTATGCACATGAGATGCATTTGGAAACCAACATCCACTATGAGTTCAAACACATGTAAAGTAATGCACACCAGTTACCTAAGTCATAACGGAAGCATTATACACTCATGGCTCAAACATAAATTAAAAGAAAGGAAAGTGATTCATGGATTGCAACTGTGGTGTGTGGACCAGGCAAGCTGTGTTGACAAACACATTGGCACTTGAGATGTAACTTGGTACAATTAGGTGTGAACAAAATACAATCATGATCATGAATGAGTTTAAGCAGTGATAACCATCAAACAACATTGAATCAAAGAAAAGCACACCAAACTGCAGTGGTATGGTAAGATACTACTGTTGTCCAGATTTTAACATAAAAAGCAAGGCAACGGTGGAACTCACTCGATCATATCATAATCAATGCAAGCATGAAGTAAAACATATAGTATGCAATGTGAGAACAAAGAAGATTACAATCATAGTGTCCAACACAAACTCATAACTGTCATGCCAAGTAAAATTGAAGAAAAGTGCAAGTAAGAAAGCCAAAACAAGGAGGGAGCATGATCTGTTGAAAAAGGCCTCTCACACAAACTCAAACTATGATGCAAAGTATGTCTATGCTTTAAGATTAGCCACAGACAACCTAGAATTGAAATTCAACTATCAACTGCTCACTAAACACATAAAAATGCAATATTTGAAAACAACAAGATTGGAATAGCTTGAGGTCAGAAAAATGCCACACACAAGTTTCAAATATGATTGTAAATAAGCCTAGCACTTAAGATTATCATAAAGTGTACATAACAAGAAAATGGATTATCAAGTTACAAATTGTATCAAGCATAAAGGCAGGCTGTCATGACAAAGAAACATAGCATACACAGAGCTGTTGACCCATCCACACACCAATCCTAAATATTATTAGAGGTCTAACTATGAATGAGTTATCCTAAAACAAATTAAACCAAAAAAAGTGAAGTGTGTGCAATTGTTTTCAAAACTGTTTGGCAGCACAATTGTACAAACATGTCTAATTATGATCAAGTGGTTTTATGTTGACAAACACAACACACACACACATCATAAATGTAGAAAAGAATGAGTTACAACTCAGAAAATGAGCATGTTGCAAGCAAGAAAGAATTTGTCATGGTCATGGTGTGTTTTAGCTTAACGATGCAGTTTGAGGGTGAAATGCAAAAGCAGGTAAACATTGATCAATCCAATCATCTACACACATCAAAATCAAGAAAATAGATGAGTTTCAACTCAATAATTAGGCATATGACAGTTGGAGCACAAAATTGGTATGTTGTGGTAGAAAGTATGAAAAACTGTCTTGATAAAACTTAGCACAGCAGGTGCATTTTTAAGACAATGAGTTTAATGTTGAAACAAACAATATGCACATACCATGAATATGCTAACAGATGAGGATATGCTCTAGAAATATCCTAAGACAATACCAAACAGAATGTCACATATGAAGCTTATGAATATGCACAGAACCAATTTCAATCATGCAGCAGGCAATTTCATAACAGTTGATAGCACATACAAGTTTCAAATAAGTAAGGCAGTGATTATATGCACATAGATCATGTATAATACAGTTGAAACAGAATATGGTATGTGTTTGTACTATAAGGTCTTGAAATGCAAGTGATGAAACCAAAACAGTTTTGAGCACATAATGGAGGTTTGAACATCTAGGCACAACAAACATCTTCAAAACATATTAACAAATGATTCTCCAATCTTAAAATCAAACAACAACTGATCCAAACCAGAAATAGTATACCTATCCAAATTTGACAGCAAAACCAACAAAATCTCATGACAGGCCCTAATGGCAAAGTCTCGTGTTTCTCATATTTAACCAATTCAAACAGGCAAGTAAGATCAAATAAACATCAACCAATGATTTAGAACATTTGAGATACAAAATAGTAAGCACAAACAATCCTATACACAACTCATGGTAGTGATAAGCAAGATGACACAAAAATAGCATAAGTGTGAAAAAAGAGCCACATTTGATTCAAACATGATCTAAGGCAGGGGGATCCTATGAATAACTTACAAATCATTCAAATCTCACTAATGAACCAAAGCTAAAGTATCTAGGGGAGGCACACCACATTTCAATGTTGGATTCCTAAAACTACCACATAACCAAAATCTTCACAAGCAAGTTATACATGATATCAAAGTGCAATCTTTGTAACACAGTATCAACATATCATTTATAAATGAAAATACATTATAAAAAACAAGTATCATGACAATGAAACAAGAGTTCTTGACAAAGAACTAAAATGGGGCAGCAAGACTACATTTTCACAAAATCACCTCAAAATGATAAAACATGATAATGTATGATCAATAAAGAGCTTGAATGTCACATACCTCTTGTAGACAAGTCTTGAGCAAGCTAAAAACTGAGAAACCCAGAGACTTCCTTCCTTGGCAAAGATTTGAAGCTTGCTTCCTCTTGAAGCAATAAACCACCTTTCAAGACAGTTAGATTTATATACCTCCCAGCTGGTTTTTGTGAGTTTGGACAGTTGAGATATGATATATATATATATATATATATATATATATATATATATATATATATATATATATATATATATATATATATATATATATATATATATATATATATATATATATATATATATATATATATATATATATATATATATATATATATATATATATATATATATATATATATATATATATATATATATATATATATATATATATATATATATATATATATATATATATATATATATATATATATATATATATATATATATATATATATATATATATATATATGAGGTGTTGGGAGTGTTAGAATGATAGGAAATGCCTCAAGTGAAGATTTGGCTTTCAAAGTGCAAGAAAGTCAAACTACTAAGGTGTGAAGGTTAACTTTTGTGAAAATGAGATTTTTGAGTGGTTTGAATGTATGGACACCTTCTCACAATGTTTATGGATTGTGTAGATGGTTTTGAGGGACTTGGAAATGGTAGAACTAACCTTGATCAGAGTTTTGCTCAAGACAACTTTTTAGTGAAAAATGGAAGTTTTGAAGATTTGAGATTCTTGAGGAAATGAAAGAGAATTGAGAGCTATTGTTTCTATTGGTTTTAGAGATTGCTCTGGTGTATCTAACATCAATGAAGAGGCCTCTATTTTTAGTGAAAACAAGAGTGAGGGCAGCTTGGTATTTTATCACTTTTGGAGGGAGTTTTCATGAAGTTTTTCAAATGAATCTTCCAAAATCTTTGTGGCAGCTCCAACACATCAGCTCCATGGACCAATGTAGAGCCAAAATTAATTGATATGGGAAGGATAGGATGGCTATGAAGGTAGGGGACTGCAGCTGCCCAACTTGCTTGAAAAGTTTCTCTTTCATGGTTTTAATGATTATTTATTTAGCCACTTGCTCCAACTTGCTAATCTCATCAATACTTCTCTCCTTCTGGTTTTTGCTTCATCTAAACTTCACATTATCAGAATATAACATGATCCAAGGGTTGAGGATGTCTCAAGTTGTGAAAATCTGACTTTTGAAAAGTTTGACATAGTGGTTTCAAGTGTTGGCAGCCCCAACTTCCATGATCCATAACTTCCTGCTCACACATGCTATTGACGAGTTCTACCACAATTTGGAAAGCCCTTAAGTAGCTCTATAACTTTCATGTTTTGTATATTTCCAAATTCTATATGGAACTAGGTTGAAAAACCCTTCCAAGTTGCTAAAAAAATCACTTAAAAAGACTAAATAACATAGAATTTTTCTAAGTTATTTCCCTTCTTAAAATGAATCTTGTCATAACTCCAAATCTATGCATTTTTTGAGCATGGACCACTTTTAGGATTTTGTAGGATTTTTCAAGAGCTTTCCAATGAGCTTTGAACCACTTCAATTGGATATGTGGTTGAGGAGTTATGGTCTTGCCCCTTTCGAAACCCTAATTCCCAATTTTTGCAATTACTTCTTAACCCTTGATCCAATGGTCATGAAATTTTATGGAGAGGTGTAATATGAGATAAGGAACATTTTTTATTCACATCTTTAAGTCAAATTCCTTATTGTTGAAGAGTTGACCTTTTGGTCAACCGTTCGATCAATCGGTGACTACCAAGTCGACTATTGGTGCTCCGGACATTCTGAGGACTTGAAACTCTTTGAATTGACTTTATTAAGCCATAGGAGCTTAATGGGATAAAATCCCACCATTGAAACATTCTTTAAACCAATAGTCAAACTACAGTTGACTTTTTCTGATCGAAAACCCTAATCGGGTGTCTTGAATTGCACTGTTCTCAATTCCCCGGTGACCACCTCAAATTGAATTCATACTTGATCCAATGGAGTATAATTGATCTTGTTTGAAGTTGAATCAATCCAAAACATTGATTAATCAAACCATCGAAATCTCGACTTTGACGGTACGGAACCCTAATTCATCTGCATCTTGACAAAGATAAACTGGAAATGGGTTAAGGTTAGTTAATAAAATAAATATGATCCTAAAATGAAGATGAGGATCTAAGGGGTCAAAATTTGGGGTGAAATAGTCGTAACCATTTATCTTGATTGAAATCCTTGCTTGATATTGTAATATGCTTGCATGTTCTTGGTTGTAACGATACCTCTTATATTCATCATGTTTGAATGATTATTGCTTTGTTAAGTTATTTCCCCAAGGGATGGAACTCTTTAGTTCTCATCCAAGTTGCCTCATCTTTCCCCTTCCAAAGGAAAGTCCCTCTATTGACCCTTGGGTCATAGATAGCTCATTACTCTCATAGGTCTGGATATAACCTTCCTCCCCCTTTTGGTCTGGATAGAACCAATAGGATTTAAACTCATAGGTCTGGATAGAACCTTCTCCCTCTTTTGGTCTGGAAAAAACCAATTGATCCTTATTCCTTAGTACGCGCCTGAACTACGACCGCTCTGATTTCTCATTGGACAATGAGAGTACGTAGGCACAAAATGCGATATCTTAATGAGCAACCTTCCCCCTTCTTTCTCCTTTTGGTTTGGATAGAACCAATTGGTCTTACAACGTAGAGTTAGGTAGAGTTTGGTTAACTCTATGTAAGAATCATAGAGATCATTACTTACTCACCTTTCTTGAGTGTTCAACATAGATCTAGAGAGTTTGGATAAACTCTATACAAGTATTGTGATGTTTTCCCCCCTTGAACTTTGATCATAATCAAGTGTTCTTCATCCCTAGTAAGGAGAACTACGGTTGCTCTTGTTAGACTAAGGCACGGATCTAGAAGGGGGGGTTGAATAGATCCCTTTTAAAAAATTTGAGTGGCGCTACCAATAAATTGGTTTTCAAAATTGTTTTAAAATGCGGAAGCGGCCTTGGAAAATATAGTCTAAAACGAACAACTATTGGAGAGCCGGATATGCGTCAAGCAGATGAATTTAAGACGATAACGGATAGTAAATCACTACACACTTTTATGCAAAACACAGATGTGATTCACTCGTACTATTTCCTTATTCCAATGATCAAAAATTACACCAAAACTAGCAGCAAAGATTAAGGCAATTTTAGTTCAGCACTTTTGTCAAACAGTTGGTGTGCACAAAACTAGCAGCAAATTTAAGGCAGTTTTAGTTCAGCACTTTTGTCAAACAGTTGGTGTGCACAAAACTAGCAGCAAATTTAAGGCAGTTTTAGTTCAGCACTTTTGTCGAACAGTTGGTGTGCACAAATACCTTAAATGATATTTGTGTTGAATGAGTGATAAAAAAAAACCTTAGTACAGTATTTCTACTGTACTTAGTAGTTAAAACA
Source organism: Lathyrus sativus (assembly GCA_963859935.3). Lineage (NCBI taxonomy): Eukaryota > Viridiplantae > Streptophyta > Magnoliopsida > Fabales > Fabaceae > Lathyrus > Lathyrus sativus. The sequence continues at coordinate 35,708,662 of OZ012737.1, read as the reverse complement.
ATGTTTCACCAACTCACTCAATCAATACTACAATTTGACAAAATCACTTATTCTAGAATCACTTAATTTTTAAGCTGTAATTGAAAATGCAGAAAATAAAGGAACACAAGATTTGATGAGGCAGTTCCCCCAGTCGTCCTCGCGTTGGGGTACGTCTGCCCTCAATTCTACAAAGAGAATTGAGATATGTATTGAATAGATATCACCTGTTTGGTAGAACAGTTATACACAAGAATCGATAGACAATTGATACAAACAATCTTAATGTTGCTGATAATTTCTACCACTTCTTGCCCCTTGATTCAAGATGAATCAAGTCCTCCAATTTGATGTGAATGACCTCCGATTGCAGCCACCTTATTGACAACTCTTCCGTTGATCAAACCTTCGGCACGGCTGATCTTAGACACACCCAAATTGAACCCGGAACGTCTTCAACCTTTCAACGCCCTAGCTACTAGATTGATCAACCCTCCGCTAATCAATCACCTTCGCACTCGCTTGATAGTTGAACCGACAATTCCGTAACAAAAGCCTTCAAAACCTGTAGTCTTGATAGGTAAAACCTCAAGGTTTTCTCCCAAGAAACACCTGCACCAGCTTCCACTCGAACCGGATCTTCAATCACGCGTTCGAACCTTATCACCGTCGAGCAAACCACAAACCGCAGCAAAAAATTGATTATCTGTAATTTGAGGATTTGTGAGTTGATTGAATGATGAAGATGAAGAACACTGATGCACCTCTTTCACGTTTCTTGACCTGAACACTTTCTCACAATGCTTTCAAAAATGTTCTCTTGAAAAAATGTTCTATGAAAATGTTAGTTGTTAAAATTGAAAAGACAGCTATTTATAGAAATACAAAGCAGACAGATGACAGATCAAAGAAACATAGCAGAATTTCTGTTTCTGCGCGCGAACGGTCGACCATAGGGTCGGCGTGCGCTGAGCCGTGTGACACTCAAACTGTCATGCGCCGAGTCAGCGGTCGACGCATGATCTTCATGTGCTGAGCCGTCTGATTCTTAAACCTTCATGCGCCAAGTCCATGGTCGACGCATGGTTCCATGCGCTGACCCATGGGGAATACACAGCTTCATGCGCTGAGTGGTATGGTTGACTCATAGCTACAAAACCTGCAAAAATTGATATGTTTGTTGTTTCGTGCATCTTGTCACGACCAAATATCAGTCACATATATTGCCAATGAAATATGATGATTTAAAAGGATATAGGAAGGATGTAATATGTTAAGTATTGCATGACGATTCTGATTCATCCGAGGTTGTACTTTGTCATCATCGAAACTTGAGAACGTATGTTGTGAGACAGTTTTCCCTCACATTCTCCCCCTTTTTGATGATGACAAACCTGTGCGAAGCTTGGTGAACACAACATGCGATATCTTTAACATAGTAGTAAGCTCCCCCTTTCTTTTACAGTCATAGCTGTTTGTGATCTACAATCTACTTGTCTTTTCTCCCCCTTTGACAACATCAAAAAGAGGTAAACTCGTGACACAAGAACAACACATTGAATCATGCATGAATGAGATACCAACAGATGAGAAGTAAACAACAGTTATACATACGATGGAAATTACAGTAAATAGATTATAGAACCACAAAAATGTCATGATAGTAACATAGAAGTAAGCAACAATCATAGTGAGTTTGGGCAGAAAAGCAAAACACAACCAACAAAATGAATGCAAGCCAAAACAGGAAACAACAAATGACATATGAGCGCATGCTAATAGCCCCGTCCACGTCCGCGACCACGACCACGCCTGTCATAGTAATGAGGATGGCGTTGGGGATGAGCTAGATCAGTAAATTCTTCTGTGATGTTATTCAAAAAGTCAAGACTATCGACAATGGCGCGCTCTTCAGCTTGGTGACAGTGAGTTAGAGTCTCGAATCGAGCGTCCAGCTGAGTCGACATTCCACTGATCCGTTCATTTTGGTTATGCAATTCAGAACGAATTTGTGCCATTCTTTCATTTTGATCCCTCATGAATTGTTGCTGTTGTTCCTGCATATTGGTCATAAAATTTCGCTGTTCCAACTGCATCGACTGCATCATTTCTAAGATCTCCGAATTGTTTGACGGTTGTTGAGGAGAAGGTGGGTCTGCATTGCTTGGTTGATACGGCTGATAGAATTTGCCAAGGGTGGTCCACCCGGTGTATTGCCATTCACCCCAGCCTTGGTTATTCTCCTCATCCTCATTTTCCTGTTGGTTTGAGTAGGTAGACCAGTTATTGTGTTGATTGTCATCTTGATATGTTTGTTGATAGTTTTCAGAAGGCACGTATGGTTGATGACCTTCATGAATATCGTGGTCCAGCTGAGTCTCATCAGCGGTTTCTTGTGCCTCTCCTGCATTGTCACCTTGATTTTCTTCATCTTCACTTGAGCTTCCTTCTGCTTCTTCATCTTCTCCACTCTCTGACTCATCAGCACTTTCTTCACTCGAGGAGGCAGCTGCAGCCATGGTTGAGCGCCGATAAAATCTGTACTTGTTGAGCGACTGATCCCACACATATCCCATCATAGCAAAGACCTTTGAACTGAACTCTTTATCGGGAGAAATAGGAGTATATGGAAAAGACGGGTAATTGATACCTGCAGAGTTTAAAGCATCCTGAATGAATGAGCCATAGGCGAGCGCGGTGCCTCGCTTGGAGTCTCTTAGTTCATACATCCGGCTTGTAATATAGTACGGCCAGTTAATTTTAATGCCGTGACCTAGTATATGGATGAGATGCACTTCAGCTTGTTCGACTCTTGACAAACCACCTTGTTTAGGCCGCAGAATGCGCGCCACAATCCATTGAAGGATCCTTGGATATGTTTTGAGTTTTCCGGATGTGACGGACCTCGGAAAAGCCGCACTGTTTACAATGTGCTCCGGATAAGGCCTCTTGAGCATATTATTCAGTGCTTTGTTATACTCATAACCTTCAAGAGTTTTAGAATCGGTCACTTCGGCTAGGGGAGGTTGACCATCCTCTACAGACATATCAAAATACTTACTCCAGAATTCAGTATTTACAGTCACTTGAGTTGTTCCAATATGGGAATGAAAGTTTTCTCCGTGAAATTTATCATTCAATTCAGAGTAAAATACACGCACCAGATCTTCGCTATATTGTTCATTGCATTCAATAAAGCGTTCAACACCATGATAAGCAAGAAAGTTCATGAACTCACCCAAATGCATTCGTTCAGCAACCAGTTCATAGAAGGCGTGTTGTCGAACCACTTTCCTCTTACCAATGTCTTTGTTAAAGTTTTCCCGACGAGACGGATGAACCAGGGATTCTGCAGTGATTGGAACTGTTCCGGAGGTTGACCCTCGTGACCTTTTTCGGCGAGCATAGGTTGCCATGGGTAAGAGACAAGTTGAAGATGGAGAGAATGTGAACTCTTTTCTGTTGCAAACACACTTAGGGTTTGTGGGTAAATGGAGGAGGCAAGCAGTTGTGGAGAAGAGAGAAAAGTAGGAGTTGATAGGAATAGTTGCGGTTACCAAAGAATATGAATGGATGCATGCTTTGAATTTGATAAATGCAGAATTTGAACAGTTAGCGCCAAAAAAAAAACTGGGATTTTTAGCGAGCCGTCGACCATAGCCCTGCATGCGTCGACGCATGCTGTAGAAATTTTGATAATCACAGATTTTGAACAGAGTGCGTCGACCTCTGTTCTGATATGGTCGACTCAAGCCACGAAAACTCAGAATTTTTCTTTTGCTACCTATGTTATGATGCTTAGTTGATGCAGACAAAATGCCACAATAGTGTTTAATCAAACAATATTCAATACATAACAGATAGGTCAACTATGCATCACATATTTTATTTTGAGATCACATAAAAATATATAGAGAGAGAGAAATGGAACAATATCACCTTAATGCCTGAGTAGCTTGATAAACAACATACTTGTACTTACACGAATATCAAATTGTTAGAAGTACAACAGCATGATTATTTGAATAAAATAAGATAACATCAGCAAATATTATTCCCGTTCCGAAATGTCGAGGATGCCAAGTTCTCGGCGGATATGAAAGAAAGGTTCCGTTGCTAGCGGCTTTGTGAAAATGTCCGCTAGTTGGTTTTTAGTGTCAACGTGTTCAAATATAACATCACCTTTCTCAACATGGTCCCTAAGAAAATGGTGTCGAATTTCTATATGTTTAGTGCGAGAGTGTAATACGGGATTTTTGGTAAGGTTAATAGCGCTAGTGTTGTCACATAGGATAGGAATACGTTCAAGTTTAAGATTGAAATCTAGTAGTTGTTGCTTAATCCACAGAATTTGAGCACAACAACTACCCGCGGCAACGTATTCCGCCTCGGCCGTTGATAAAGCAACTGAAACTTGTTTCTTGCTATGCCAACTAACCAAGGAGTTTGAAAACAAATGACATGTACCACTAGTGCTTTTCCTATCCGATTTGCACCCGGCAAAGTCGGAATCGGAGTAACCTACCAACGAGCAATCACTACCCTTAGAATACCACAATCCATACTTCGGGGTACCTGACAGGTATCGAAGAATTCGTTTAACAGCTTTTAGGTGGGATTCTTTGGGACATGATTGGTATCGTGCACACATGCACACACTAAACATAATATCAGGACGTGACGCAGTAAGATAGAGAAGTGAACCAATCATACCTCTATATCGTTTTACCTCTACGTCCTTGCCATTTTCATCTTTATCCAAATTTACGCATGTAGGCATTGGGGTGTCTATGGCCTTGGATTTTGCCATGTCAAATCTCTTGATCAAGTCCAAACAATATTTTGTTTGGCTCACGAATGTCCCTTCTTGGAGTTGTTTAATTTGCAGGCCGAGGAAGTATGTGAGCTCCCCCATCATACTCATCTCGAATTCGCCCTGCATGAGGTCAGAAAACTCTCTCACGAGATTCATGTTAGTGGATCCAAATATAATATCGTCAACATAGATTTGCACCAAAATCAAGTGCTTTCCTTGACGTTTAATGAAGAGTGTAGTGTCAACCTTTCCTCGTGAGTACCCCTGATTAAGTAAAAACTTACTTAGTCGCTCATACCAAGCTCTAGGAGCTTGTTTGAGACCATATAAAGCTCTTTTTAACTTGTAAACATGTTCAGGGTATTCATGAGATTCAAAACCGGGAGGTTGAGACACATATACTTCTTCATTTATGTGACCGTTAAGGAACGCACTTTTAACATCCATTTGAAATAACTTAAAATCCTTTGCACATGCAAAGGCGAGTAAAAGGCGTATAGCCTCGAGTTGGGCAACCGGCGCATAAGTTTCCTCATAGTCGATGCCTTCCTCTTGGTTATACCCTTGAGCGACCAATCTCGCTTTATTACGGGTTATTACCCCGTTTTCGTCCAACTTGTTCCTAAACACCCATCGGGTGCCGATTACTCGATGGCCTCGCGGAGGAGGGACAAGGTCCCATACCTCGTTTCTTTTAAACTGATTTAGTTCCTCTTGCATCGATAAAAACCAGTGCTCATCGAGTAGGGCCTCTTTAGGGTTTTTAGGCTCTATTTGTGAAACGAAAGCGAAGTGATAACAAAAGTTACTTAGCTTAGATCGAGTGGTGACTCCCTTTGTGATGTCTCCGAGAATATTGTCAATTGGATGATCTTTACACGACTTCCAAGCTTGAGGGAGATCATCGTTTGTAGGCGGATGAGCTTCCTCAGTTACCTCATGGTGTGCATCCTTATCCTCCTCAATTTTGACTCTATCGGGTTGATCAATCCCCGTTTCGCCACCTTTGAGTATGTCTTCTGTGGATGTACCTGCACCATGAACAACACTATCCTTTCCGACATTTCTCGGATAGGACTCATCAAACGTAACGTGCACAGACTCTTCAACAGCTAGTAATCTTTTATTATAAATCCTATATGCTTTACTTGATTGCGAGTACCCTAGAAAAATGCCTTCATCGGCTTTTGAATCAAACTTGCCCAAGTTTTCCTTTCCATTGTTTAATACAAAGCACTTGCATCCAAAAACATGAAGGTGAGAAACATTAGGCTTTCGCCCTTTTAAAAGTTCATACGGAGTTTTGTTTAGAATGGGACGGATGAGTACCCTATTCAAAACATAACATGCCGTACTAATGGCGTCGGCCCAAAAGTATTTTGGTAAACCACTATCATTAATCATTGTTCTTCCCAATTCTTCTAAAATTCTGTTTTTACGCTCCACAACCCCATTTTGTTGAGGAGTTCGTGGAGCCGAGAAGTTATGATCGATGCCATGGTTACCGCAATATTCTTCAAATAAATGATTTTCAAATTCACCTCCGTGGTCACTTCTTATTGACACAATGTTTGTATTTAACTTATTTTGGGAGAGCTTGGCAAATCTCTCAAAAGCGGCAAACGTGTCACTTTTACTTACTAAGAAGATGGTCCAACAGAACCTAGAAAAGTCGTCCACTATTACGAATCCGTAATAGTTTCCTCCTAGACTTTTGATCCTAGACGGCCCAAACAAGTCCATATGAAGTAGTTCAAGAGGTCTCGTTGTTGAAATAATCTTTTTGGATTTAAAGGAGATCCTCGTTTGTTTTCCTTTTTGACAAGCATCACAAAGGTGATCCTTGGTGAACTTAATTTTGGGAAGTCCTAGTACTAGATCTTTTGAGACAATCTTATTGAGTAAGTCAAAGTTGACATGCGCTAAGCGCCTATGCCATAGCCATGAGTCTTCACTCATAGATATGAGACATTGATCGCTTGTTGGGGATACCATATTTAAGTCAAGCATATACACATTGTTTACTCTAAAACCAATAAACACATTCTTCTTATCACTTTCATGCACAATTTTGCAGCAATCTTTTGAAAAGGAAACATTGTAACCTTTGTCGCATAATTGGCTAATGCTAAGGAGATTATGTTTAAGGTTTTCAACAAGCAATACATCGGAAATTGAAGTAGAGGAGGGATTACCTATACTACCTTTACCTAGTATCGCTCCGCGGTTGTTATCACCGTATGTTACATACCCTTTCTTCTTAGCCACGAAGTCTATGAATAAGGATATGTCTCCAGACATGTGCCTTGAGCACCCACTATCAAGAATCCATCTTCTCTCGGTGGACTCGACACATTTCACCTGTCAAAATATAACTCAGAAAAGGGAGGTACCCAATGGCATATTGGGTCCTAATAGGTTAGCGACAAGACGGTTGCGTTTGGGCAACCATTGGTAGATGCCTTTAGGAACAAGAAATCTCCTAAATCGACATTTACCAATAGAGTGGCCTTTCTTGCAACAGTACAAGCAAACAAAGTCGACATTAGAATCACTTTCACTTGCTTGATCCCTAATTACATATGCATATTTTTGATATGGGTTTATCATACTTTTTCTAAAATCCTTTTTATCGATTGCAAATGTAATTTTAGGTTTAAGTGCCTTGTCTAATTTGGCCTTAAGGTTTCTAACCTCACCTTGCCAAATATGACAAGTATCACAACCAAAGTTGAAAGGATTACTATTGTTCTTACAATCCGATTCATTATCTTTCACAATGGAAGCCTTAAGGTCCTCTAATTTCTTTTCGGACTCTAAGACTTTGTGCTCTAAATATGTAAAAATTCTTCTATTAGAAGCAAGTTTCTTAAAGGCTTCAGTTGCTTCCTTGTGTAAAACATCGAATGCGGTTTGTAATTCGGAATGAGACATATTAGATGACATATTATATCTAGAGTGACGTACCTGTTTCTTTTTCTTTTTCTGATTTGCGGAGAGACATAGATTCACGGACTCTTCTTCATCACTAGAGCTTTCATTAGAGGAGGAAGAATCACTGTCGCTTTCCCACGCGATGTACGCCCTCCTAGGCTTTGATGCTCTCTTATGTGACTTCGATTGATCCTTTTCTTTTCCCTTGTTGTTCATTGGACAGTCCGGTTTGTAGTGACCGGGCTTTCCACATTTATAGCACGTTCCTCTAGTCTTTTTGCCTTTTTGATTGTCATCTTTGGAGAACCTTGATTGCCTTCGGAAATTTACCAGGTTCTTCTCCGAATGTTGGATGCCGTTCTTTCTCACGTACCGGTTATACCGTTTAACGAACAGCCCCATGTCCTCATTTATGTCTTCTTCTTCGTCGTCGCTTGAAGAATAATCACTTTGCTCTTTTGCTTTAGACTTCGAGGAAGAAGCCTTAAGAGCTATGGACTTTTTTTCACTCATCTTTACTTTGTCCTTCTTTTCTTTCCTTTCATGTTGGTCAAGACTCAAGAGTACCTGTTCATGCTCTTGTAGTTTGCCGAACAATGTAGTCAGGTCTAATATCGTAAGATCATTTGCCTCTTTGATGGCGGTCACTTTCGGCTGCCATTCCCTGCTAAGACATCTCAAAACTTTATTAGTAGCAAGATCATTGGAAATAGGTCTTCCTAGTGAATGTAGTCTGTTTATGAGATGAGTAAATCTCTTTTGCATGTCAGCAATGGATTCCCCTTGCTCCATGAAAAAAAGATCAAACTCTTGTATAAGAGTGTTGATTCGAGCCAACTTAACATCGTTTGTCCCCTCATGGGCAATTTGTAGTGCATCCCACATAGTCTTAGCCGTAGGGCAATGGGATACACGGTAGTATTCATCTACACCTAATGAGGAGATTAGAATGTTCTTAGCTTTCCAATCGTAATTATACTTTCGCTCATCGTCGTCGGTCCATTGTGCTTCGGGCTTTGGCACAACTTCGTTATTCTCATTTGTCATGGTTATTTCAATCGGACCATTGAGAATAACGTTCCATATCTTTCTATCTATGGAATTAATGTGCACCCGCATACAGTCTTTCCAATAGCTATAATTTTCACCGTTAAAAACAGGAGCCCTATTATACGCCCCTTTAGGTTCGTTAGCCATTATTCTATCAATGTTGTATTTGAAGCACCGAATAACCGGAGCTCTGGATACCACTTGTTAGACTAAGGCACGGATCTAGAAGGGGGGGTTGAATAGATCCCTTTTAAAAAATTTGAGTGGCGCTACCAATAAATTGGTTTTCAAAATTGTTTTAAAATGCGGAAGCGGCCTTGGAAAATATAGTCTAAAACGAACAACTATTGGAGAGCCGGATATGCGTCAAGCAGATGAATTTAAGACGATAACGGATAGTAAATCACTACACACTTTTATGCAAAACACAGATGTGATTCACTCGTACTATTTCCTTATTCCAATGATCAAAAATTACACCAAAACTAGCAGCAAAGATTAAGGCAATTTTAGTTCAGCACTTTTGTCAAACAGTTGGTGTGCACAAAACTAGCAGCAAATTTAAGGCAGTTTTAGTTCAGCACTTTTGTCAAACAGTTGGTGTGCACAAAACTAGCAGCAAATTTAAGGCAGTTTTAGTTCAGCACTTTTGTCGAACAGTTGGTGTGCACAAATACCTTAAATGATATTTGTGTTGAATGAGTGATAAAAAAAAACCTTAGTACAGTATTTCTACTGTACTTAGTAGTTAAAACAATGTTTCACCAACTCACTCAATCAATACTACAATTTGACAAAATCACTTATTCTAGAATCACTTAATTTTTAAGCTGTAATTGAAAATGCAGAAAATAAAGGAACACAAGATTTGATGAGGCAGTTCCCCCAGTCGTCCTCGCGTTGGGGTACGTCTGCCCTCAATTCTACAAAGAGAATTGAGATATGTATTGAATAGATATCACCTGTTTGGTAGAACAGTTATACACAAGAATCGATAGACAATTGATACAAACAATCTTAATGTTGCTGATAATTTCTACCACTTCTTGCCCCTTGATTCAAGATGAATCAAGTCCTCCAATTTGATGTGAATGACCTCCGATTGCAGCCACCTTATTGACAACTCTTCCGTTGATCAAACCTTCGGCACGGCTGATCTTAGACACACCCAAATTGAACCCGGAACGTCTTCAACCTTTCAACGCCCTAGCTACTAGATTGATCAACCCTCCGCTAATCAATCACCTTCGCACTCGCTTGATAGTTGAACCGACAATTCCGTAACAAAAGCCTTCAAAACCTGTAGTCTTGATAGGTAAAACCTCAAGGTTTTCTCCCAAGAAACACCTGCACCAGCTTCCACTCGAACCGGATCTTCAATCACGCGTTCGAACCTTATCACCGTCGAGCAAACCACAAACCGCAGCAAAAAATTGATTATCTGTAATTTGAGGATTTGTGAGTTGATTGAATGATGAAGATGAAGAACACTGATGCACCTCTTTCACGTTTCTTGACCTGAACACTTTCTCACAATGCTTTCAAAAATGTTCTCTTGAAAAAATGTTCTATGAAAATGTTAGTTGTTAAAATTGAAAAGACAGCTATTTATAGAAATACAAAGCAGACAGATGACAGATCAAAGAAACATAGCAGAATTTCTGTTTCTGCGCGCGAACGGTCGACCATAGGGTCGGCGTGCGCTGAGCCGTGTGACACTCAAACTGTCATGCGCCGAGTCAGCGGTCGACGCATGATCTTCATGTGCTGAGCCGTCTGATTCTTAAACCTTCATGCGCCAAGTCCATGGTCGACGCATGGTTCCATGCGCTGACCCATGGGGAATACACAGCTTCATGCGCTGAGTGGTATGGTTGACTCATAGCTACAAAACCTGCAAAAATTGATATGTTTGTTGTTTCGTGCATCTTGTCACGACCAAATATCAGTCACATATATTGCCAATGAAATATGATGATTTAAAAGGATATAGGAAGGATGTAATATGTTAAGTATTGCATGACGATTCTGATTCATCCGAGGTTGTACTTTGTCATCATCGAAACTTGAGAACGTATGTTGTGAGACAGTTTTCCCTCAACTGATTCCATCCTAGTTAGGATACGTAGGCACGAGATGCGACGTCTTGACGAGCATACTTAGTGTATATACCCCTAGGTCTGATTCCACCTTGTTTATATTTGTGTTATTTTATATGTTTGCTTGCTTGTATATCTGTATATTTGTAAATATCAGTATATATGCCTATTTGCGCTTGGGTTTTCTATATGCAGGGTTGTTACCTTGAGTGGTGAGATAAGTCCTATACCCGAACTTGAGTGCACTTATGATAGGATGGTGGTATATTTAAGAAGGCTTATAGGGAGTTGATTCCCGACAAAGCTGACTTGAGAAACCATCGCTCAATGGAGGCCCTCTTGAGAGTAGTTTGTTGAACGAGTATTCGTGAAGACATTGCTACTTTCGACTTAGGAGCCTGTGACACTATGGACCTTTGGATTACATCTTTACCCCACTTTGGCCTTATTAGGACGTAGTGCAATGACTATGAGGGAGTAGTCCCGAAGTTGTTGATACGCGATACTACACTTCGACGAGACTCTCTTGAGAATATTATCGACTACTGAGTGATTTGGGAAATTGATAATATCCGAAAGATGGGTTGTTGGCTCTGGGAGCTTCTTAGAACCCTGTTCTACAGATTTGAAAACCTTTATTACACACCTTTGGGGATGGGTAGACCATGGCTCCACGCTCGTGTTCTCTAAACCTAGACCTTTGTCTGTTTATTTGTTTGCCTATGTGCATATGTGAATCTTTGCTTACCTGTGTTTGTGCATTCTTGCATTCATGAGCATCATATCATAAAGTTTCATGGAACTCATACTTTTGTTTGTAAACATCAGGGTCGTCATGGACGGTAAAAGGAAGAAAACTTTAAAGTACACTTACAAGAGTCTTAACTTGGATGACCTAAAGAGGTTGAGCACCTTGGTGATAGATCCAGAGGGATTCAAGAGCAGATATGGGAGATTGTTGTCATTATTGAAGATAAAGATGGATAAGGGGCTCCTCTCCACACTTCTCCAGTTCTATGATCCAGTCTATCATTGTTTCACTTTTCCCGATTATCAACTAGTACCCACACTAGAGGAATACTCTTATTTGGTTGGATTACCCATTCTTGATAAGTCTCCTTTTCCAATCATGAAGAAAGACCCTAAAGATCAGGATATTGCTAAGGCTACACGTTTGGGAATCGCTTTGAACAAAGCACAACAAACAGAAGATGCTTGGAAGCACAAGATCATGTGGTTGTCGAAGAAAACACAGAAATTCAGAAGCAATTGCAGTTGAAAATGAAGAAATGCTCTCTAGAAAGAAGAGGAAGGTGCAAGAGGATTTATTTTCTTCTAGCTCTCAGTCGACTCTGTAGAAGCTGGTTGTGGATAAGCTTATTCTCGAGACGTCTCAGATGGAAGAAGAGATCAAGAAGCTCAACATTAGGCTCTCAGGAGAATCTCTTTAGGACTTTTTTTAAGCTTTTATTTAGCTTGTTGTTTAAGACTCTTGTAAGAAGTACTGACATGTTGTAATTCAAACTGTTGGTTAATGAAAAGAAGTTTTGGTATCTTGATGTTTGTGAAAATTTTGAGTTCCATGAAACTTTTTGCATTACATGAGCATGTCGTCGCATTTGCATTTGCATTTGCATTTCTCAGCCTTGGGTCTCATCTTCCTTTTCATGTCTCTAGAGGGATACCTAGCACGCATTCTGGACCAATGGAAATAATAAACGAGTTTTTGAAAGGACAAGAAGCCTTGAAGGAGGAATTCAAGATCCTCAAAGGCCAATTGAACTGGGTTTTGGAGACCTTGCAGAATTTGATGAAGATTGAGGGGTTTTCTCACCCTATTGCACCCAGAGAGGTTGTCAGTACGTCACTTCCGGTGACTCTTCTAGCTCAAGGACCTCCTCAGTTTCAATGGTCAGACCATCGTCAACCGCGTAAGCACGCCCTACAAAGGCCAAGGAAACCAGAGAGGCATTTCACTCCGCTATCAATGTCATACAGTCAGATTTTTCCAGAATTGATTAAAGGTGGATTGATAGTGCCAAAGGAGATAGATCTAGTGATCCCTCCCTACCCTCCAGGTTTTGACGCCAATGTTCGATGTGACTACCATGCTAGGGCACAAGGGCATTCAATTGAAGACTGTAAGGTGCTCAGGAGCAAAGTCCAGAATCTACTTGACTCTGATATGATCTCATTCACGCCTCAAGACATTCAAATCAACAATTCTTCACCACTTCATATGCTTCCTCCGCATCAAGGACACACACCTAAGGAAAATGCTAGTCAACCAGCATTTGGGCTTGCGCCAAAATGTCATCCTCATCAAGTGGTTGGCAAAAGAGCACCTCAACATTCATTGGTTGTTCCCCCTCAAGGTTCTCGAAGCCAGAACATTAATAAGAAGAATCCTGTCAAAAGGAACACGGAAAGCTATAAGTCACTTCCTGTGCCGCTAAGTAAGCTTTATCCACTACTAATTCAGAATTCGTTGGTGACTCCACGAGCTCTTAACCCTGTGCTAGGACCATGGCACAATGCAAACTTGACTTGTGAGTTTCACAAAGGGGCTGAAGGACATGAGCTAGATACTTGTTTGGCATTAGAATTTGTTGTGCAAAAGTTGTTTTATGACAAAGATCTGATCCTTGAAGAAGAGCACCCAGAGGTTGAATGCAAGTACCATACTGGGACAATGGGGCATCTGGTGGAAGAGTGCAAAGGTTTTGGGTTAAAGTTGCAAAGCTTGTTGGAGATGCTAAAACCTGAAGAAGGTAAACCAAGTGCCAGTGCCTCAGCTCTTGAAGCAAAAGACAAAGGACCTATGAGGCCTCTCAAGGTTCTATACCACAAGGAGCAAGTAATTAGTGATGGAGGTGTTCCCTTGTTTGGGCCTGGAAATTGAAGTTGTTAAAATCAATTCTCCGAAGCTGGCTGTATTTTGATTGTTTCAGTATTTTCAGTTGTATTTTCCTTGTTATTTAATTTCATATATGCCTGTAAGCTTGGTTGTTTGTTTAATTGGCAAGATTAATGAAATGTTTATGCATCTTTTGGGTCAATCCATTCGTATTCACTCATTTTCTTTTATTGTCATAAAAAGCAAAATACTTATCTTTTTTCCATCCACTTATCTTTATCAAACTATTGTTTAAGTAAAGATTGGGGAGGATGACGAAAATATTATATCCATAACTGTTGTTGGTATGCTTTCAATTAAACTATGTCGATGATGTAAGACATTGTTTCACTTTCCAAACACTGGAGAAATGAGGAGTTAATCCCTTGCTAAACCTTTTGAGCCTAGAAGTTGGAGTTTTCTTCGAATCTCAATACCCGTAATCTCAAACCTGGGGTGGGTAGTTCTCAGTTAACTCGGCGGTGTACGACTGACCTTTCATATGGGGGTTATGCACATAGGTTTTCCTTCGTACACAGTGAGCAAATACCGAAGATGATTTCCAAGCCTAAAGGCCAATGATGTTTCTTCATAACCATTAAGCCAGGTAGTCACCTTCTTTCCCCAAAAAAAAAAAGAAAAAAAAAAGAAAAAAAAAGAGAGAAAATCAAAAGAAAAGCCCGCTAAGTCAAAACCTATGAAGGAGACTTAGGAAAAACTGGGGGCATCCCGCTGACTGTAAATCCAAAAGAAACAGTTCAGGAAAAAGTTAGGGATAATAAAAAAGAGGATGACTTTAAAGCTTTCACTTTGAAAAGTCCTCAAAAAGCAAAAAAAAAACAACCAAGTGTTGCGAGGGAGTAGTGACTACCTAGGGATGCTCATGGTTGGGTTTTTCAAATAACCAATCCATATCCAAAACAAAACCATTTATTTTAACCGGTTATTATAATCCATTCATATAACCGATTTTGTTTTTATAAAACTGGTTATAAACCGGTTATATCCATAACCAAATTTTATAACCAGTTATATATTTTATATCCGATTTTAAAGTTCATATCCGGTTTTCAAATTAAAACCGGATTTTGATATAAAAATTCAGTTTTTAAAACTGGACATTCATGTTTTAACAACTGGTTTTTCAGCTAAAATCGGTTTTTGACTTAAAAATCCAATTTTTATAAATTAATTAAAAAAAAAAGGTATGCAAGTATGCAAATAGAATAGTTCTTTGTTGATTTAATCACTTCCTGCAAGTATGCTAGTATAAATGAATTGGTTAAAACTTTCAAGTCTCAACAGCTTCGAGAGAATAATAGAACATGAAATGAATTTAAGATAACAAAAACTAGAAGTAGTACAATGATTCTTTCTTTGTATAATTACAAAATCTGTCTTACAATTACACAATAAGGAAAAGAAACATCCTAATAAAAAATAAACAAGAAAAGAAGTAGAATCAGAAGAAGAGGTTGAAGAAGAACCAAAACAAAAATTCCTACTTCTCAGATCTTCAAAACTCATACCATTTCATGACAGAAACCGCTTCGTCGCTCTCGTCAGCACAACGGCGTACTCTTCTATTATCGCCACCATATGCAACTTATACTTCTCAACTTCATGTTCACTAATGATGCTTATCCTGAAAACCAATGCCATTCCTGATGATCCTCCACATACATAAATATTCATACAATAGTGAGAATCACATAAAGCATAGCCAACTCAAAATCATCTAACATTTTGATTAAAAAGTCCTGAAAACGGAAATTAATGCTTAATTGATACCATATCTCTTCTACCACACAATTAATGCTTAATTGTGTGCAAATAGTTGCATGGAGGTTTAATAACTATTGGAGGAAGTGTTTTGTTGAGAAAGATGACTTTTTGATGCATGCAGAGAGATATGTGAAGGAGAACGGAACTGAAGCCTTAGAGAAACTCATTGCTAGCAAGGTAAAATAGCTATGTCACAGTATGGTGTATAAAAAATTTGGGTGTACAAATACAACATAGGCTACAAATACAGGGAAGCATGTATGCATATGCGTATGAGTAAGTGTATGTATATGTCTTTATATTTGCATCAGTTGAAAAGTTTAGCTAATTCTTCTTTTTTTCATATTGTAGAATACAATATGTAGACCTGATGCAAAAGTGATAAATGAAATCATAGCTACTGAGAATAAAAATGTGCTAAAGGTAGAGTTTTAATGTTAAGTTAGTTGTGATATGTTCGAAGTTCTTGTATAAATCAGTTCTACATGTTCTGATCTCTCGGTGACATTTAGAGTACTTAATGAGAGAACTTGACCTTGTGCAGACAAATGGAGAAACACTCCAAATTGTGCACCGAGACATTAAAGATTTGGAGGCTACTGAGAAAAAGGAAATTCATTCTACCAAGCAAGTAAGACTTCATTTATATTCTCTCCTAATAGACTGACTTATTGTCCCAATTATATTGGGTCGTCTTACATACTTAATGAGAGAATGTCAAGCATTGTTAAGCAAACAACTCCTAAACCACAAAGAACTTCTAATTAATGCCTCATCAAAGTTACTATTGTAGATTTATGTAAAACAACTTCTAAACAAGCTATCATAATCCAAAACTTCTAAACAACTTCTAAGCATAACGACATATTGTTGATGTCGAAACCACAGAGTAACAATCAATTTTATTAAAAGTTTTGGATGCTTCACAATAAAGTACTATAGCTATTGTGATTGGTTTATGAAATTGTGAGCAATTGATGACTTGTTGAGAGCAGTTTGATCAAATATTTTCATAATAGTACTTTAAACTTTTAGCTAATTTATGCAAAAAAATACCTGACAGTTAGAAGTCTCCTTTATCTTCAATCCTCATCAAAAGTATCATAAGAATTACCTCCGTTAGATTGGTTTTGCAAAAAATATTCTGAAAATAAGGTAGAAGTCTTTAAAAAAATTATATGAAATAAATACCATCTTTAATCAAACTTTCTCAATTTATTATTAAATTTAACTTTACCTCGCTCAATCTTCTCAAGCTCTTCAATATCATCTTGTGTGGGCAATGGTGAAGGTGATCCACCAAGCCAATCTTCTGTGCATATGAGTGCTTCCACAGATTTAGCAGTTAGGCGACTGCGATATTCATTGAGAACCCTTCCTCCGGTATTGAAGGCGGACTCAGATGCCACCGTTGAGACGCGTATAGCTAATAACTCTCTCGCAATGTTAGATAGGATTGGAAGTCGACTTGAATACACCTTCCACCAATTTAAGATATCAAAGTTAGGAATATCATCTTCTAATCCATCTTCTAGGTACTTTGTTAATTCAGATTTCACTCCACTTGATTTGACACCACTTGATTGCAAAAATACCCCATAATAATAGTCGGGATTTCCAATTCGTCCAACTAATACGGGTGGTTTTGCAGAGTCACTTTGAGATCCACCTGTCCCACCACCGTTATACTCCTCAAATATTGTTTTCAAATCTAATTCTAATTTATCCTTCAAGAAATCAGCCTCTTTTTTGACAAATTTTTTTTCGATAAACCAACGAGCATACATCATTTTCTTCCTGGGATCTAACACAAAAGAAATTAACAACAACATGTTCAATTTCTCAGGACTTCCCCAGTACTTATCATATTTCTCCTTCATCTTTAAAGTTATTTTTCTTGTATGAGCTAAAGATAGATCCTTAGACGAACACATGTCTTTTATAGCCAAACCAATTTAAAATACCTCTGCCAAGTACATATTACTTGTCACGTATGTTCAACCCGATATGCGCAAAGTGGAAGCCTTAAAAACTTCCAAAAATTTAGCGACCCCATGTGCCTTCTCCCAATCTAAAGGAGTAGGAATGTCGCTCCCACTCTCAAGTTCTTGACAATATTTTGTATCAATAATACCAAGCTCAACAAATGTCATTTCAAGTTGTAGAGCAGCCTTCAACATGTCGTATGTTGAATTCCATCGAGTCTCGCAATCAAATTGAACACTACCTTTGTATTCAATCTGTCTACTTCTAACACATGCCAAAAATTTATGTTCTCGACCCGGAGAAGACTTAACATACTTAACAGCACCCCTGATTCTAGAAACAGAAATGTCAATTTCTTTTAAACCCTTTTTAACCACTAAATTCATGACATGTGTACAACATCTTGTATGAAAGTGATCTCCATTCAAAACCAAATCATTCCTTAACCTTAGCCTATTTTTTAGATTTTCAATCCCACGATCATTTGATGCCGCATTATCAACAGTCACAGTTAAAACATTATTCAACCCCCAATTGTCCAAGCATTTTGCAACTGTATTTGCTATTACTTCTCCTGAATGACTTAAGACCCTAACAAAAATCAAAATCTTTTTGTGTAATTTCCAGTTGTTATGCACATGTAAGTCATGTTTTGACATGAAGTCCAACCATCTATGGTCAAGCACACACTTCGACAATGTTGGGAAAGAAAGGTCTTTAATTTTTCCCTTTCAGAATCCCATAAAGCCAAAACATCACGTGCTACTGTGCTTCGGGAGATTGGAATAAATCTTGGTTGCAATACACTCATACAACGACGAAAAGCTTTATGATCTACATGCATATACGGAAGCTCCATTTCCACAATCATATCAACCACAGCCTGCCTACATTTCTCTTGGTCAAATTTTCCTAACCCAATTGCTGAAGGAGAAGTCACATTTGTTGTTGATGATGGAGTTGTTTTCAATCTCTTATTTGCTTCACTATTTGGGTTACTCTTGCATATCTTTGAATGTCTGATCATGGAAGTCGTTCCATTATTGGACTTTAACTTAGAGTCACAGTAATTGCATCTAGCTATTCCAATCAAATCTGGATCAGGAGTGAAGTGGTTCCAAACAGAAGATTTGTTTCTTTGATGGGGTGGCGCCCGAGTAAAAGTAGTTCCCGAGTTTTGTGTTGTCTCATCCGTCGTAAGATTATTATGTTTGGGCATTTCCTGCTTTTGATAGAACAATCAAATGTTAAATTAATTCAAAGAAATAAGAAATTAATAAAAATTATGCAGAGATGTTAATAAAAATTACTAAAAGCATAGTGTACAGGGAAGTAACATTACTAGTGTCTTTTAGGCTGTAGTATACTAGCTATTAGTTATATGCAGTTGCGTCCAAGTTTCGACCACACTCATTTAACATACTACACAAGCTTTAATTGATTTCATTTCAGCCTTACATAACATGCACTGCAACACTACCATCATCAATAAATACAGTATACCCGTTTGCAAAAATATATATAATATAGTATTTCTATAATTCTCATCGCCATTGAAACCGACGGTTCTTTTATAGGGACATTATATTCACACAGTAAAATTACATATTAAATAACTTCAGACAATAGCCACTTTGAATAGCTATTATAATGTACCCAGAGAATTAATTTATAGATTAAAAAGTAACAGAGCATGTGGGTAAGTTATAAAAGAGGAATTTTAATGGTAAAATTAGTAACTGAATGCTCTATGCTTAACAGGATAGAAGACTTCCACCACGAACAACAGCTTTACTAAAATTAGAAGGTAAGACACCAACCGTAATAATTGCTTTTAAACTAAAAAAAATTTCTGACTCTAAACTAAAGTTATAGCAAGTATGATTACATATGTGTTGGTCAAGTTGTTGTCCTCCAATCAATAGCATTAAGTTCACAAAATGTATGGAAAGGAGGACAGTAACTACACAATCCAAATCTATAATGTTTTACAATGGTTTAAAGGTGTTAAAACAATGAAATTTGTATAATGTTTTGTAATGAAATGATTCATCTAATTCCATGCACAGCATTTGTGTTTAAACTCCAACAAAACATACGGTAATATTCAGTCAAATGTTATTACAGACTCCTACAAATAAAGTTAAACCATAATGAAAGTGCTAAATTGCACTCATCCTCTAATTCTTTTTCTACACAGAACTTGCCAACATTTAGTGGGAATTAACCAACTACATTCAGAAAACTCTATTCATAATTCTCTAGATCCTCATATTGTACACTAGAATCATCAAACTCAATATCATGATTTCACTAAAAGCCAAGCACTCGAACTACTTAAGATGGAACAACTACAACTAAAGCAGACTAAAAAGTAGTCGCAAGCAGTTCAAACACAGCACCATGTCAATTTGGTTACAGAATATGGGGCAAACTATACAATAATATTAGTAACATATTGATGAATTAATATGGTAGCATATATAGATTAGTACCTCTAAACTCAAAAAGCAATGTGGTTAACAACAGTCTTAATCAAACACAATAACATTTATGAACCTCATTGAGGCATTTTCACAAACAGCTTGTGAGTGCATATATTAAACATTTCTATGTTTTCCTATAACATGAATATTTATAACATATGAATTCAAATGAGAAAGAGTACAGTAGCTGAATTTTTTGGAACTAATAATCAATGTTCTGCAATTCGTGATAATGGAAAATGGAATGTAAATGCATTTACCTGAGTTGAAAGTGAGGATTATCGTTTATGTTAGGGTTTTCCAATGAGATTGAAAAAAAATACATCAATTGAGAGAGAAGAGCTGAGACTAGTTTAGGTTAAAATTAGGGTTTCACAATGGGAATGGGATTGAGAGAAGCACATTATCTTCTATCTGAGAGGAGAAGAGAAAATTGCAATTGGGCTTCTTCTGGATTTCTATTTGGTTGTGGTTATCCATTCAATTGGATGTGGGTGTCCAACTAATTTTAAAAATGGATTGGTTGAAAAATCAAAATAAAATTAACCGGTTTTTGAAAATTGGATTCGGATATGGTTATGGATAAACCATCAAACCGGTTAATTTGAGCATCCCTACGACTACCCTAGGTTTTTGAACCGTCAATAACAATCATCAGTTCAATCTTAGCCTATAGGAACTAGAGTGCATAACCTGAGTTAAATGCACATAGGATGGAAGTTCATTATGGAGTTTGGGTGGGAACAAATAATTTTTGAGCCTTTATCTTTCATTTCATGAACCTTAAACTAGGCCACGTTACAGCCCTTAAAAGACCTAATTGAGGTGAGATTGTTTTGAAAGCATACTTCAGCAAGGTTGGATAACCTGACTCCTATTTGATCTTTGATTTTTGTTGATCACTTCACTTGTCATTCTGTAAATGAAGGGATCCACTTTTGTTTTTATCTTTGAATCACTCCATTGTGTTATTTTATAAATAAAATTTGATTTCAAAAGTTTGCATGAATGTTGCATTGAAATTGCCATCTGGTAAATGAACAACGTTGTTTGCGAGACAATATCAAGGGAATCCCAACAAATGCAGCCAGTTAAGGAATTTGACTTGGTAAAGGAAGCCCAGTCTGGGGCAACCAATCTGAAGGATTTGATAATCGCCCATCCCCTGGAGTTAGTGAATTGGGGGCAGAAGTCTTCAAAATTCAGAATGAATCAGGGGCAGAACTCTTCAAAATTCAGAATGAATCAGGGGCAGTCAGGTCGAGATTTGATAGATCTCCCAAAGACTAGTTAATCAGAAGCAATCAAGTCGAGATTGGATTAATCTCTCAAAGACAGTTAAACTGGGGAAGTTACGTCGAGATTCGTGAATCTCTCCAAGAGTTTGAAGATATTGAAGCATCTTGCATGTCAATTCTTCTGTAAAATCCTCTTGCAGACCATGTATTTTGGGACAGAGAAATGTGGAGGTTACAAGGGTCGTTACTCGTTATGATGATAATTATGCAAGATAGAGTACAAAGCTATTTGGTTCTTGTAGCGTCTTCTGCCAGTTCCTTAATAAGTTGTCACTTCAGTTGATATTGGCAATTTCCCTTGGGTTTTCTTTCTCCAACAAAGAAACCGGGCTTATGATGACAACCCCCAGGTAAAGCACGAAGTTATATCCTGACCGGAGTACTATTTTCCCCAAAAAAGGTTGTAACCTTAAAGTAGACCTTGTGATGGTCCAATCTGGAGGTTGGCTAGGTATCCTTGACGAGACGTTTATTTCATCTCTAGTTTTGCTTCCCTTTGTCTGTTTTGTCAGCATAAGCATAAACATAACATACAAGCATTTTTGCATGTGCATAGCATCTGAGCATGTTGCTACCCTTCTTAGTGTGTTTTTGTTTGGTCCACTTTGGCGGTTATTCCCCAAGTGACTGGGTTTGTCTCTTCTATCCAATAGAGGTTTCAGCCCTTAGGCATAAAGTGACCGCCATTTCTGATTTCCCCACGGAGTTCGATCCTCGTGGATGATGGTTGTTTCAGTTATCTTTTCCACGCCTGGATAAGATAAATTCCAATTTGAGTTCACTCCTCAATGGTTGGAGTCTTGTTTGACTGTTCCTTTCTAGCTCGTTCCTAGA
The DNA here is from genome assembly GCA_963859935.3 of Lathyrus sativus. Taxonomy (NCBI): domain Eukaryota; kingdom Viridiplantae; phylum Streptophyta; class Magnoliopsida; order Fabales; family Fabaceae; genus Lathyrus; species Lathyrus sativus. The sequence goes on along the minus strand of OZ012737.1, from coordinate 35,686,499 downwards.
TTGAACTCTGGTCCCGAGAAATTGGTTTCCAAATCTATGTTGGGCGTACATTTATTGTGCATTGTGTCCCTCAGGAAGAATCTTTTGCAGATCCTCTTTGAAGAAAAAATCTTCCTCCAGCGGTGTTGTGGTAACGACGTCTCTTTGGATTTTATGCTTAAATTGTAATGGCATCTCCTTGTGGATTTGAGGATTTTCTATTGGTTATTTGTCATTGTTTGAGAAATTTTGGCTTGTAAATCAAATAGCCCACATCTTTTGGCGAGATCCCCAGTAAGTCCAGTGGTGACTGGCATTTCTTTTTTAAAGTCCAATGGTGACTGGCATTTCTATTTTAAAAGTCCAGTGGTGACTGGCATTTCTATTTTAAAAGTCCAGTGGTGACTGGAAGCTTTCATTTAAAGTCCAGTGGTAACTGGAAGCTTTCTTTTGAAGTCCAGTGGTGACTGGAAGCTTTCATTTAAAGTTTAGTGGTGACTGGCAGCTTTAATTTAAAGTCCAGTGGTAACTGACAGCTTTCTTTTAAAGTCCAGTGGTGACTGGCAGTTTTCTTTTAAAGTCCAGTGGTGACTGACATTTATTTTTTAAAGTCCAGTGGTGACTGACATTGCTTTTTTAAAAGTCCAGTGGTGACTAGCAGCTTTCATTTAAAGTCCAGTGGTAACTGGCAGCTTTCTTTTAAAGTCCAGTGGTGACTGGCAGCTTTCATTTAAATCCAGTGGTGACTGGCAGCTTTCATTTATAGTCCAGTGGTGACTGACAGCTTTGTTTTAAAGTCCAGTGGTAACTGGCAGCTTTCATTTAAGGTCCAGTGATGACTGGCAGCTTTCATTTAAAGTCCAGTGGTGACTGGCAGCTTTCTTTTAAAGTCCAGTGGTAACTGGAAGCTTTCTTTTAAAGTCCAGTGGTAACTGGCAGCTTTCATTTAATGTCCAGTGGTGACTAGCAGCTTTCATTTAAAGTCCAGTGGTGACTGGCAGCTTTCTTTTAACGTCTAGTGGTAACTGGCAGCTTTCTTTTAAAGTCCAGTGGTGACTGGCAATTTATTTTAATGTCCAGTGGTGATTGGCATTGTTTGAAAGTCCAATTGTTTTTTGCACTCTTATTCCATTTTGCTATTGTAATTCAGAGTTTGTTATTTCTCTGTCTTTCTTGGTATTTCTAGAAGATCCCGTTTGAACTCTTCATTTTAAGAAATTGCTGGAAAGTCTGCCTGACCTCTCGTAAGAGGATCATTTCTCAATTTCTCTTGGTCTTTGTTTGGAAGATTATTTGTCTTGATTTCTCTTGTAAGAAGATTAACCCTCTATTTTAATTCATTCCACAGTGGAGACCATCTTTTAGTTTTACCTCTAGGGGGAACCTTTCCTTCTAAAGTGTCAGCTAGTCACATTTGAACCAGTTCCTCGACCACTTTAGATTTCCCCAGTGTTGTTGTCTTTCCCCAGTGAGTGGTTACTCATGGTGTCGCTTCTCTCCCTGCTTGCTTTTGTTCTTGCCTGCATTCTTTGCATTTAGCATCCCATCATAAAGCATCATTTAGAATTCATGGCATTTAAACATTTATCCTTTTGCATACCATCGGATCTAAGGGACAAAATTTCTGGTTTGCTATATTTAAATACCTTTCACTACGATTCTATGAGGATTGTCATCTCTCATTCCCATCTAGTGAAGATATTTAAATAGGGGCAACTGTTGCACCCCATATTTTGACCCCTTAGATCTTCTTCATCATTCTAGGATCATCATCATTTGTTTATCTAACCTTAACCTATTTCAAGTTTGTCTTTGTCAAGATACAGGTGAATTAGGGTTTCGTACAGTCAAGAATCGAGGTTTCAATGGTTTGATCAGTCAATGTCTTGGATTGATTCTCCATGAAACAAGATCAAGGATACTATATTGAATCAAGTATGAATCCAATTTGAGTTTGTTATCCGAAGATCAAGAACAATGCAGTTCAAGGCCCCGATTAGGGTTTCTGATTAGGAAAAGTCAACTGTAGTTTGACTTTTAATTTAAAAGGTGTTCCAATGATGGGATCATGGTCTACAAAGTTCATATGGCTTATATAATACCACTCAAGAAGTTTCAAGGCCTCGGAAGACCCAGAACATCAACAGTCGACTCGGTAGTCATCGATCGATCATTTCGTTGACCAAAAAGTCAACTCTTCAACCATAAGGAATTTGACCTCAAAGTATAAATAAAAAATGTTCCTAATTACATATTGCACCTATCCATGAAATTTCATGATCATTGGATCAAGTATTGGAGAGTAATCAGAAAAATCGGGAATTAGGGTTTTGAAGGGGGCAAGACCATAACTTCCTAACCACACTTCCAATTGAGGTAGTTCAAAGCTTTTTGGAAAGGTCTTGACAATTCCTACAAAAGTATCACAGGGGTCCATGTGCAAAAAATGAGTAGATTGGGAGTTATGATCAAAATCATTACAAGAGGGGAAAACACTTAGAAAATTTCTAAATTTTTTGGCCTTGCAAATCATGTTTTCAGCCAACTTTGAAGGGATGTTTGACCTAGTTCCACTTGGAATCTGAAGATGATGAAAACATGAAAGTTATAGAGATCCATGAGGGCTTTCCAAAAGGTACTAGAACTCCTCCACATCCCTTTTGAGTTGAGAGTTATGAATCAAGAAAGTTGGGGTTTCAACACTTGAATGCACCATTTCAACTTTTCCACAAATTCACTTCTCAGCCACTTGAATCATTCTAAACCATTGGATCATGTCTTGATCTGATATTTAGGAAGGATGATGGCTAGAAAATTCAGAAAGCATAAGGCTTGAAAGGTTTGACAAGATTGGCAAGACAAGTGGCAATATTATATTCAAAGAAATCCAAGAAGAAAGAGAAACTTTTGTAGAAAATATGGAGCAGCAGGGCCCCTACTCTATTGGTACACCTCAATCACATCCCATGGCTTTCATACAGTCTGATTAATGCATCACAATGCATCAAGGATACTCAAAACCAGCTGCATCATAATCTTGGACATATTTTCCTTTCAAAATTTCCCTCCAAGACCAAAATACCAAATCTGCCCCAACTCTTCTCTTAGCATATAAATAGAGACCTCAACCCACTCTTCAAGACACACCAGAGCTATCCCAAAACATCATAAACAGATAGCTCTCCTCTTTCCCTCTTTGCTTGAAAGTGAAGAAATTCACAAAATCACCATTTTTACTACTTTGTAGTTTTCACACCAATCTCTGTTCCAAACATAAAACCACCATAAAAAACATATACACGCCCTTAAAATGACCATTTGAAGTTGTTTCCACCATCACATTCATCAAAAAATCCATAGATCAAAAAGTCAAACTTCATACCACCATAGTTTGACTTTTGTGCACATTTCATACAAAATCACTACCTATATCCATTCCCACCATTTCAACACTCAAAATACATCATATCCATGATACTCTAGCTATTCACAATCTTAAATCACAGCTAGAATTTCATTTACTCAAATTATCCATAAGTTTGCTTTCTTTCTTCAAGAGGAAGTAACTCCCACAAGGTTGCTCAAAGGGAAGGATTTCTGGATTTCTTGGCAGCTAGCTTGGTTTTGGAGGACTACAAGAGGTAGGTGACCTCTAAATCTTACTTTCTTCTCATGTATATGCATTATCCAAAACTGTTGACCATGATTTGAATATACTTACATTTATTGTCATTAACTCATGTTTGACATGTGAAACATATGATGCATCTGATCTGTGAGGTTTGGCATTGTTATGATAGTTTGTGCTTGTTCTTGTTTCATGTTTGTTATAACCTATTGTGTGAAACTTGGTTGAATGTATAATGACATTGTGATGTTCACATCAACCATGCTGTCAAGAGGTCATTGTAAGGTTTGAGTTTGTTAACTCATGTGCAAATGAATTAATGGCTGTCATTATGGAAATGTGTGTATGTTATTGCTTTTGCAAAAGTATTGATCTATGATATTGAAACACATGGTGAAATTTAGGATTGACATTAATATGCCAAGCTTGTGTTCATTGCTTCCAAAACCTGTTGCTCATAACTTAAAACTTGTTTGTGATTCAGAAATTGTCCTGTCATGTTTTGGACAGTTTCATGAGTTTGAATGATGCCATAATTGGATTTTCACTGCTGTTAGAGATGCCTTGTGTTTGATTTTTTCAAACTCATGATGACCTACATGGAATCAGGGACTCTTTACTTAAAATGTGCTTTTTTTTTCAACTTAACATTGTAATGATAAGTCTGCAACTCATGTTTGATTTGTTTTTAAGTATTGGTTTATCCAAATCTCTTTTGTTTGCATTAAAGTGGTGACTGACTTCAGAACAATGTATTAGGGTTGTTTGTATCATTGGCTTGGTTATGTGTTATTGAAGGCTGGTGATCAACATGGTATTGATTGTATCTGTTTGCTGTCAGCAACTGTATTTCAATTGAGGTTGTTCAACTTGTACATGCTCATTGTTGCATACATGTTTCCATTGTGATGCCAAACTATGTTTTCTTTCTGTTTTAAACAAAACTGTTTTTGATTTGTGAGAAGGATTGTTGATTGTGGTTTGACTTTTCAAGTTCTAGGTTGTGATCTCAATCAGTTTGAGAACTTGGTATGCATATCTACTTTTGTAAAATTTGATTGCTGGATCTCTATGTGCCTGCTATCCTTTTTTTGTCAAACCTACATTTTTATCAGAATTTCAATAGGTTTAGAATCCATATGAGTTGAGCTTGTAAACTGTTTGTCTCATTTCTGCATTGTCTTTATTATTTTTGAAACTGCTGGTGAACATGTTGAGGCATTGGATCTACTGTCAATTGATGCTTTGAGGTTTGTTAACCTCTGTTGCCTTCAAGTTTCTGTTTTTTAAAGCTGCTAATTTGTGTGTGTGAATCTCTTAGCCTGTTGCCTTTTGAGTTGATCCATGTGGTTGTTGAACTCATGCCTTTGAGGCATTGTCTTTTGGAGATCTTTGTGCTGTGTTGAGGAAATCTTTATGCAAAAACATAAGTTTTGTTTGCTAAATCATGTCTTGTCTAGATGAGAGTTTGAGATCTTCTCTTTTAAAATTATAATGAATCTGTTTAGAGCTAGAGCAGGTTTGTGTTGGTTCTTGGTTTTCACTTTGTTTTGGTTTAACACCAAGTCATGTTATGACTAATGCAAATCACATACTTTTTTTGCTATGATGCTTTTTGAATTGACTTTCTTTTTAGAACTATTTCCATAGCATGTTTGGAAGTTGCTCAGAGCATCACCTTGCTTTAAACACATCAGTTTGTAAACTTTGATTTCCAAATGCTCTTCAAAACTCACATATGCATGTTCACTTGAATTATTTTGTGTGTACATCTTTTGAAGAAAAGGTTGTTACCATCATAATCCTCATGAAAGATCAATCAGTTTTGGTTTAAATTTCTTTGAATTTGGTTAAGTATGGAGGGTTTTTGAATCAAATCGCCTTGCCATGTTCTTGCCTTAAACTTGCTTCCAAGCCTGCCCAGAAATTTCACGCCTTATGGTATATCTTCCTATGGGGTGGCTTGATACAATGGATGTATCTCCACCCCAGTGGTTGTCACCTTGCATATAAGTATCCTATCTTGTGCACTGTCCTTGGTTCGATCCTCAGTGAGGACAACTTTTTGGCTTTTTAGCATTTTTCCATGTTTTAATATTTTAGTGCCTCTCTTCCCTCAATGTTCACACGCGCGTGCTAGATGTAGTGGTGAGATTTTGGACATGTAATCACTACCTTTGGTGTAGACACTCTCCTCTTTTTAATCACTATTTTTCTTTGTTTTTTTTCTTAAAACTTCAAATTAACATAATTCTCTCAATTTTAATCATTTTTAAATGATTCTTTTTGCCAAATTTTTGTATTAATGTGTACCTTGCATTATGAGGAAATAACGATTCATTTTAGGGTTTTCACCCTCATACCTTTCCTCTTTCATTTCCAACTTTAATTTCATTCTCTTTTGAATTTTATTTTGAAGTTATGAATTTGGCTTGTTAGCACCCTTGTGTACTTGAGTTTGACTTAATCTCTTGCTTGTAAGCGTTTGTGATTGATTCATTTCTTAGAAACTCAAAAGTTTTCTCCCATGAAGTGTTGAACTTCTCACTTACTTTTGTTGTGACATTGTTTGATTATCATTGATGTTATAATATCTTGATACTTTCTTTGGTCGTAACCGTTTATCTTGATTGAAATCCTTGCTTGATATTGTAATATGCTTGCATGTTCTTGGTTGTAACCATACCTCTTATATTCATCATGTTTGAATGATTATTGTTTTGTTAAGTTATTTCCCCAAGTGATGGAACTCTTTAGTTGTCATCCAAGTTGCCTCATCTTTCCCCTTCCAAAGGAAAGTCTCTCTATTGACCCTTGGGTCATAGATAGCTCATTACTCTCATAGGTATGGATAGAAGCTTCCTCCCCCTTTTGGTCTGGATAGAACCAATAGGATTTGAACTCATAGGTTTGGATAAAACCTTCTCCCTCTTTTGGTCTGGAGAGAACCAATTGATCCTTATTCCTTAGTTTGCGCCCGAACTACGACCGTTCTGATTTCTCATTGGACAATGAGAATACGTAGGCACAAGATGCGATATCTTGACGAGCAACCTTCTCCCTTCTTTCTCCTTTTGGTCTGGATAGAACCAATTGGTCTTACAACGTAGATTTAGGTAGAGTTTGGTTAACTCTATGTAAGAATCATGGAGATGATTACTTACTCCCCTTTCTTGAGTGTTCAACATAGATCTAGAGAGTTTGGATAAACTCTATACAAGCATTGTGATGTTTGTTTCCCCCTTGAACTTTGATCATAATCAATTTTTCTTCATCCCTAGTGAGGATAACTACGATTGCTCTGATTCTATCCTAGTTAGGATACGTAGGCACGAGATGCAACGTCTTGGCGATCATACTTAGTGTATATACCCCTAGGTCTTTACCTTAGCACCTTTTCACTTAGCAAGCAAACTTTATCAATAGCTGTTGCACCCCAAAATTTGCCCTCACAATACAAGACTTTGTGTTCCAAGAAGGTTCACAAGGTTCACAAAATTCACAATTGGTCAGAAGAGTTGACAATTCCCTCAGACAATGCACCTCCTAAGCAGTGCATCCAAAACTAGGGTTTTGACTTTAATCAGGCTAAATGGACTTCCAAGACTTCAAGTGAGCTTCATAACATCTTATATGTGTATAAGAACCCCCATGTCAAGTTTCAAGACTTTTCTCAAAAGTTTGCTCAGTCAGATGATCAGATAAGTCAAAAGCAGTCAATGCAGTTAAAAGGTCAAACTGAGGTCAACTGTGGTCAAACCAAAGTCAAACTTCATGATTTTTTTTTGCCAACATCAAAGAGAGGTTGGGTGAGAAATATTATCATAATAACTGTAATACCCCAAATTTTGCCCTAAGAGTTGTCGTCGCATTTCATTGCATTTAATCAATTACTAACAAATTTGTGTAGTCGTTTGACTTTTTGCAGGTAAATATCATATGGCATGCATTTTTTTTCTAAAAAGTAAAAATGGCACAATTGGCAGGAGGACATGTGTAAGGAGTTATGAGTGTGAGAGGTTGAGAGTTCGAATCTCACCTTTGTCACTTTTTTTTTTGTTTTTTATTATTTTTACTCTAAATTTTTCTATCTTTCATTAAAAAAATAACAAAAATAGTTTTTTATTATTATTTAATTATTATTTTCGTATTTTAATTAAATCATTTTTTAAAATATTATTTTTTTCACTTTTTTCTAAATTATTCATAAAAATATCCAAAAAATCATAAAATAAAAAATATTGAAAAAAATTTTGTTCTTTTTATAATATTTTTTATTTTAGGAATCAATAGGATTATTAGTTTTTATTTTAAGTTTATTTTAATTATTTTAAATTATTTAAATTTTATTTTTTCTTAACTAATTATTTAGTTTGGGCTTTAAAATGGGCTTTAGGGACATTATTGACAATTTGGTGTTAACCCTAATTTGTTCCCTATATATACATGTGTTGCCTTGTTGGAGAAAAGGGGAGAATGAAAAAAACCTAAGAGGAGTGAGTGTCGTTTGCCGTTATTTAGTTTTCTTCTTCATCCATTACTATTGTTTCTTTTTCTTCATCGTTTACCGTTATTTCTTTTCCTTCATCTATTATTGTTGTTTCTTTTTCTTCATCTTTTACCGTTATTTCTTTTTCTTCATCTATTCCCGTTATTTCTTTTTCTTTATCTATTACTGTTACGTTTATATATATATATATAATTTTTAAATTGTTAGAGTTTATATATATAAGATTTTTGATCGAATTATGTCGATACGATGTTTGCACATTTGTGTGCATGACGCGTGACATTTGTGTTAGTTCGATCTGGTTGCGATGATCGCATTTTTGTGTGAGCAATAATACTATTTTTTGCTTAATTTCTTTTTCTTTGCGATAAACTTTGTTTCGTCCGATTTAGATCTGGTTGCGATGAGCGCATTTCTGCGTTAGCAACATTGTTGGGTTATTTGGCACATTTAAAATTCATTATTGCTTTATTATTATTATTATTATTATTATTATTATTATTATTATTATTATTATTATTATTATCATTATTTATTATTATTATCATTATTATCATTATTATTACCATTATTATTATTATTGTTATCATTAATTTATTAAAATTTGTTATAATATAAAAATCTGTTTTTTAAAATAAATAACATTAACATCTTTTCCAAATTAATATGAAAACCTATTATTTTTAAGAAAAACTTTTTTTTAGATAAATTTAAAATAATAACTAAAATCTTTTTTTTAAAATAATAACTAGAACCGTTATTTATTTTATTTTATTATTGTTCAATTCAAATTTCATTATCATATTGTATCTGCTCCTCTCATGTAACCTCGCGAACTTAACAATCGCTCTTTAAATTCTGCCTTTAAATTTCTGCTTGCATGGTTTAAATTATGACATTATCTCTCTGTATGCATGATTCAATCATCTCACGCGTTTACTATTATTTCTGTCACATTGCGCACATCCGAAGGTTAGGTCTAACTGTTTGGCCGCCGCGCCAATAGTCCGTAAAACTTCACACATTCAATTTCAAATCCTCAAAACTACAAACTACAAACCCTAATTTTCACAAATGCCTCGCCGCAGGCAAAATTACAATTTTACCCTTAGCATTAGGTCAAAGAGCCGCCGCGCTCATTTTAGGGTTTCCCGCCGTGGAATCCCTAATTTAACCCTAATTACAACTTAACATTTCAACGTAGAGATTTGGAGTTTCTACACTCCACGTAAGCGTGTCCTTAAGATGCGTTTATTCCCCTTGAGACCTTGACCACAGTCAAGAAGTTTCTAACCTCCCTATTGAGGGGAACTACGATTACTCTGATTCCACTCCCGTAAGGATACGTAGGCACAAGATGCGATGTCTTGCCGAGTAAACTTAGAATTAACCCCCCTTATTATTTATTATTGCTTATTTATATTTTATTTAATTATTTTGCTTATTATTTTGTAATTGTTTCTTGGATGTAAAGTTGTTTAATTATTTAATTATTATTATGGTTAGTAATTAGGGAGTGTAACAACATGTATGTAATATTAAAATAAATTTAGATCACTTTTAAATAAAGATAATTAAAATAAACACGTCACACACGTAAGTCGATTTTAATCGCCGTCTCACTTCCTAAGGATATCCCTCAAGTTGCCTACGAATAATGGTTAAGTGGGGTGTATAAAGCAAGTCCCTCAAATAGAAAAATCATCAAAGTCCCTTATGGTTGCCTTTACGAATCGAGTCCCTTTCGAAAAATGATGATGGTCCCTTATATGTGCTTATTACATCCCACAATGGCCTTCAAAGTCAAATTGTCCCTCACATGTCCCTTAACATCCAAAGTAAGGACTACCTACTCCATTATAGTAGGGATAGTCTTACTAAAGGAAAGAATGAAGAATAAGAAAGACCTTTAAACATTAGGGTAGGTTACTCCTAGGTGCTTGCTCACTTCAAAATTGTTTCGCACTTAAACAAATTTTCAACAAGTTTTCAAACAAGTTCTTAACACATCCTTACATGGATTATTTATTAACTATTCTGAAAATTTTCTATTCACACACTACAATTTCAAAACAATTCAAAAGTGAGCTTAAGTACCTAAGAGCCCATGGATAACCATGGATGAAAAGGATGCTAATACCTTCCCTTTTCATAACCTACCCCCCGGACCCAAAATATTCTCTAAGGTCTTTCCTGTTCTTTTATAACCTTTCCTTATGGATAAAATAAAAGTCGGTGGCGACTCTTGCTATCCGCAACATTGTTTAAAGTCAGTTCTCCCACCGTGTTACAGAACTGGCGACTCTGCTGGGGAAAAATTTAAGAGGGGTACCCTTAGGAATTAAGATCACTTTAAATTGTTTGCCTTGTTTGCTTTATTATTATATTGTTGGGGTGCTCTTATGTGTAAAAGGTCCTAACCCGGATCTAGTGTACCTTAGGTAAATGGCAATAGACCAAGGAAATTGTACGACGTATATCGATACGGTTGATCTGGTGGCCATAGTTAGTGCGACTTCTTGGTTGGTGCTTATATTCCTTAAGTCAAGTTGAGGATAATATTGAGGCTGCCATATGTTGTCAATGCACTAACTGACTTTTAGAACCCTAGTTAACTCATCTTGGCCTTTAGAAAGTAGTGAGGTAACCGGCTTTGGTGCAGACTGAAGTTGGTTGACACTCGATACTACGCTCATTGAGATCTTAAACTTGGAGGGTTTTGGTTGGCAAGTAAGTTGCCTTCTGAACAACCACCCTTGTGAAGGATCAATGATATTGAGATCCCTTAGAACCTGGTTACTTTTGTAGGACAGGATGAACCATCTAACTTCAGGGGAGGGTACTTGCCTTTGAACCTCATGCAAGCCTTTAAACCTAGGGCTATGGTGTGACTTGTTTGTGTGTGCCACATGTTTGTGATTGAGCATGACATCATGACATCATCATGCATCATAAGCATATCATTTTCCCTAACCATTTCAAGGACCAAAGGATTTATCTTTGTTCTTTGTTGCAGGTCATGGCTTCTGCTCGTAGAAACACCATCAGGATCAACTTTGTAGGGATACCTGCTAAGCTCAAGGAGTTGGTTTCCCTAGTGCCTGATCATTCCCAGTTCAACAAGAGACATGGTCACTTATTGGATCTAGTTACTTCAGGGTTCAGTGAAGACATGATGAGTGTGCTGTTTCAGTTCTTTGACCCTAAGCACCATTGCTTTACATTTCCTGATTATCAGCTGGTTCCAACCATGGAGGAGTTCTCTAAACTTCTGGGTATACCTGTTCTTGATCAGAAGCCATTCACAGGCTTAGAGAAGGAGCTTAAACCAGAAGTTATTGCTGCAGCTCTACATCTGAAGAAGTCTGACATTGTTCTAGAGACGAGAAGTGGAGTTAAAGGTATTCTTGCCAAGGTATTAGTGGATAAAGCTCAAATGTTCTTGAAGGCTATGAGCTATGATGCTTTTGAGGAGATCTTAGCCTTATTGATTTATGGCTTAGTGTTGTTCCCCAATCCTGATCAGTTCATAGACGTTCATGCCATCAACATATTCCTGAGTCACAATCCAGTGCCTACCTTACTTGGAGACATCCTACATTCTCTTCACACCCGTACTACAAGGGCAAGAGGAACTTTGATGTGCTGCATACCTTTACTTTCTAGGTGGTTTATTTCTCACCTTCCTCGCTCAGTAATGAAGAATGAGCAAGGGTTCAGATGGTCCAAGAGGATCATGTCACTTTCTCACTCAGACATCCATTGGTGCTCCAGATCTATGGAGAATGTCACCATCATTGACCGTTGTGGGGAGTTTCCTAATGTGCCACTTCTAGGCATAAGAGGAGGCATCACCTACAACCCATCTCTGGCTTTACGACAGTTTGGTTACGCCCGGAGCGATGGTCCACATGACATGTTGATTCAGGGCATTGTGTTTGACTACGACAACGATCTTCAGAGTTACCGTCAGAGATTCATACGAGCTTGGGGAAAGGTAAACAGGATTGACAGCAAGACACTGGAGCCTAAGTACACTATTCCTATGGAGGCTTATCTCAGATGGGTACGATCTCGTGCTCAGACACTCATGATGCCATATCCTGCCGTCCTACCAGTTACCATGGAACCTGTTGCTGAAGGAGACACAGCTTATACCATCCTTCACCCAGACATGCCTACTGATATGGAAGACTTGCAGAGATCATGGATCCAACTGAAAGAGCAAAGGGATACTTTCGAGGCTCATTACAAAGCAAGCCAAGCAAGGATCCTAGAGCTAACAAAACTACTTCATGAGGAACGAAACCTCAACTCATACCTCAACAGAAAGAGGAAACGTCCATGGGAGACTTAAAACCCCATCTTTTGTACTTATTTCGTTTTCATTTTTTGTAAGCCTAAAAGGCAAAACAAGTTATTACTAATAAAAAGTTACTTTCTTGTTTGTTTAAGCAAATTTAAATCCTGCGGTCCTTGAAAACATTGCATATGCATTCCCATATCATTGCATCACAGGTTTATAATTGTGCACAGGTTTCTCATCTCCTCGCTGTTTATTTCAGCAATGGCTCTTGAACAATCAGTTAAGGATCTCCAGGCACAGAATGCACAGTTCCAAGAGCTGATCCTGAACCTATCCAAGGGGCAGGATGAATTGAAGACACTGCTGGCCAAGAAGACTAAGAAGGCTAGAAGGTCTGCTGGGTTGCTCAACATGGGAAGAAGGTTCAAAGGTCCTGTCAAGACCAAGGAACATGTTGAAGACTATGAATCTGAAGAATCTGAGCAGGAGAGAGGCAGTCTCCACAACACTATGGGGGACTCTGATTCTGAGGCTAACTACTACCATGAGCCTAACGAAGACAAATTCAAGATGCTGGTGGATAGAATGGATGCTATGGAATTACAGAAATCATCTGGGCTGGATTTTGAGGATTTGAGCTTGATATCTGGGGTGGTCATACCCATTGGGTTCAAAGTTCCTACATTTGTTGTCTATGATGGGGTCTCTTGTCCCAAATTGCATCTGAGGTCTTATGTCAGAAGAATGCAACCCCACACTGCTGATAAAAAGTTGTGGATCCATTTCTTTCAAGAGAGTTTATCTGGAGCTCAGCTAGAGTGGTATTATCAGTTGGAGAGTGTCAACATCAGAGATTGGAATGACCTTGCTGAAGCTTTCTACAAGCAGTATCAATACAATGCTGACTTAGCCCCCACTCGCATGCAGCTTCAAAGCATGTCTATGGGTGCCAAAGAAAGCTTTAAGGAGTATGCTCAGAAGTGGAGAGACTTAGCTGGAAGAGTTCAACCCCCTTTGACTGATAGGGAGTTGGTTGATATGTTCATGTGTACGCTGAATGGTCCGTTTTACAGTCATCTCATTGGAAGCTCATCATCTGGCTTCACTGAGTTGATCATGACAGGAGAGCGAGTAGAGAATGGTATCAAGAGTGGTAAGATCCAAGTGGGCACTTCTTCATCAGGTGCTGCAAAGAAGCCTCCCACTGGGAAGAAAGAATCTAATGCTGTGTATGGTCAGCCTGATCGTAACAGAAGGCATCAGTCTGTTAGTGCAGTTCATATTTCAAATCCAACTCCTGCAACAACAGAGCAGCCTCAAGGCAACCAACAGAGGGCTAGGAGACAGTTCAGGAAGATCAACATGTCAATGGCTCAGGCATTGCAACACTTGTTGAAGGCTGAACTTATTACCCTGAGGGAGGCTCCTCAGAATCCCAATGTTACCTCTCCCAAGTACAATCCCAATGCACGATGTGCATATCATTCAAACTGTCCAGGACATGATACTAATAACTGCTGGGTCTTGAAGAACAAAATTCAGGATATGATTGATGCTGGAGAAATTGAGTTTGATCCACCAGGTACTCCAAATGTGATTACAGCTCCAATGCCAAATCACGAGAAGACTGTCAACGCCATTGATGAAGATATTGATGAAGATCTGCATGTCTATTCAGTTATGGAGTTGAGCACACCATTGTCTGTTATCAAAAAGAGGTTAGTACAAGCTGGGATCCTTCCAGGTTGTCATGAAGATTGTCTATATTGTACCTATAAGCCGGATAGTTGCTTCATTTTGAGAGATGGGATTCAACGTCTCATGGATAAATATACTATAGTGTTTGAAAGAAGACCAGCATCTGTAGAAAGTATGGTGGATCATCTGACTCAGGGTAAGAAGATTGAAGAGGTTGACATGGTTGACAAAGTACCACTAAGAATCACTTCAAAGGGTCCCATTAAAATCACTCATCAGGGCCCAATCAAGATTACTGCTGAAGGTCCTGTGAAAGTTGTTGCTGAAGCCAGAGTAGCTCCTCTGATCATTACCACTCCTGGTCCTATTCCTTATACATCTGACAAAGCTGTGCCTTGGCACTATGGGTCTGATGTTTACATCCATGGTGTCAAGCAGGAGCCTTTACCTGATATGCCTGTTGACATTGATAATATTGCTGGATCTAGCAAGATCACTCGTAGTGGAAGAGTCTTCTCTCCTCCAGTTGCTTCTAAGAGTGCAGTTACTCCTGCTGTTACTTCCACCACTGATGCTCGGGGCAAGGGTCCTGTTATTGAGCCTGTATCTACTGATGTGCCAGCTGCTGATGACCTCTCTAAGCAGATGGAAGAAGTATTGAAAATCATTCGCAAGAGTGATTATGATATTGTTGATCAGCTGGGGCATACTCCCTCAAAGATTTCTATGCTCTCCCTGTTATTATGTTCTGAGGCTCATGCCAAGTCATTGATCAAGTTTCTAAAGATGACTCATGTACCCAGTGCAATTTCTGTGGACCAGTTTGAGAATTGTGTTGCTCACCTGACCTATGACAACGGGTTAGGATTTTCTGATGCTGACTTGACCCCTGCCAAGAGGGATCATAACAGGGCCTTGCATATTTCAATTGAATGCAGGGGCACTACCCTGTCTCATGTGCTGATAGACAATGGTTCCTCTCTGAATGTGTTGCCTAAGGAAGTCCTGAACAAGCTGAGTCCTGAAGATACGGTATTGAAGCCCAGTAATATTGTGGTAAAGGCTTTTGATGGTTCTAGAAGAGTAGTGCATGGGGAAATTGATCTTCCAATCAAGGTTGGCTCTCAGGTGTTTACTGCTACATTCTATGTGATGGATATTCGTCCTTCGTACTCATGTCTGCTTGGTCGTCCCTGGATCCATGGGGCAGGTGTTGTGACCTCCACATTACATCAAAAGTTGAGATATCCGGTGAATGGAAAAGTTGTTACTGTCTTTGGAGAGGAAGAATACTTTGTCAGCCATGTAAACACTTTCAAGTATCTGGAAGTAGAAGGTGAATACATTGAAACTCCATGTCAGTCATTTGAAGTGGTTCCCTGGGCTGTTAAGGATTGTGTGACTCCTCCTGCTGTGAAGAAGGTTCCTGTGGTCATCAGAAACCCTCCAACAATGGCAATGGCCTCCCTCAATGATGCAAAAGCTGTGGTGGAAGAAGGTGGTTGTACTATTTGGGGTCAGCTTCCTGATATTCCATACAAGTCTGACAAGTTTGGTTTGGGTTTCACTGCAGAGTCCCAGAAGGCTGTCCGTCGTGCCCGTGCTGTTCGTATCACCAATCAAGGGGTTATCAATGCTGTGGGAGATCAAGATGAAGACCACAACTTGGAGGCATGGATTTTTCCTACTGTGGGTGCTGGACTCAATAATTGGACAGCTGAAGATGTTATCCCTATCTCCTTTAGTCAGGAGTAAATACTATTACTGTGTTATGTTTTTAAATTTATAATTTCTGGAACAATTAAAACTTTCAAGCCATGTGCCTTACCCGGGGCACAATGGTGTGCTTGTTACGGGTTGTCATTTCATTTGCATACTTCATTCAATAAAATCAGTGGACGTTTCGTTTTCGTAAATATTGTGTTCCTTGTCTTTCTTTTTCTTTTTGCTTTATCAGCTATGTGTTCTTACACACACCCACGTCACTAAAATGCAGATCCTCATCCACTCTGGATCCAGTTGATAACAGTTCTACTATTGCCAATTACAATTTCGAGAATCCGATCTATCAAACTGAAGACGGAAACGAGGACGATTGTGAAATACCTGTAGAGCTTGCTAGGTTGTTACAACAAGAAGAGAAAGCTATACAGCCACATGAAGAGCCAGTCGAAGTTGTGAATCTGGGAACTGAAGAAAACAGAAAAGAGGTCAAGATAGGGGCTGATTTAGAGGACAGTGTCAAGAGCAGGTTGATTCAGATGCTATGTGACTATGTGGAGATCTTTGCTGTCTTATGAAGATATGCCAGGGTTGGATACAGACATTGTGGTTCACCGTTTGCCAGTGAAAGAAGATTGTCGTCCAAAGAAGCAGAAGGTCCGTCGTATGCGTCCTGAAATGTCAGAAAAGATCAAAGCAGAGGTAATGAAACAGTTCAATGCAGGGTTCTTGGCCGTAACTTCTTATCCTCAGTGGGTTGCAAATGTGGTACCAGTTCCTAAGAAAGATGGTAAGGTACGTATGTGTGTAGACTACAGAGATCTGAACAAGGCTAGCCCTAAAGATGACTTTCCACTTCCTCATATTGATATTCTGGTAGACAACACTGCTCAGCATAAGGTATTCTCTTTTATGGATGGTTTCTCTGGTTACAATCAAATCAAGATGGCACCTGAAGATATGGAGAAGACTACATTTGTGACACAGTGGGGCACCTTTTGCTATAAGGTAATGCCATTTGGTTTGAAGAATGCAGGGGCAACATATCAGCGTGCTATGGTGGCTTTGTTTCATGATATGATTCATCATGAGATAGAGGTATATGTGGATGATATGATAGCCAGGTCTCAGAATGAAGAACAACATCTTGATCATCTGCACAAGTTGTTTGAGAGGTTGAAGAAATACAGGTTGAGATTAAATCCAAACAAGTGTACTTTTGGAGTTAGATCTGGAAAGCTCCTGGGTTTCATTGTCAGTGGAAAAGGTATTGAAGTGGATCCTGCAAAAGTGAAAGCTATACGAGAGATGCCAGCTCCCCGTACTGAGAAGGAGGTTAGAGGTTTCTTGGGACGATTGAACTACATTGCAAGATTTATTTCCCAATTAACTACCATCTGTGAGCCAATCTTCAAGTTGTTGAAGAAAGATCAGGTGATGGAATGGAATGATGAGTGCCAGACTGCCTTTGATGAAATCAAGAGATATTTGCTAGAACCTCCAATTTTAATGCCACCAGTTGATGGAAGACCCTTGATTATGTATTTAACAGTATTAGACAACTCAATGGGGTGTGTATTGGGGCAACATGACGAGTCTGGTCGAAAAGAGCAGGCAATATACTACCTTAGCAAAAAGTTTACCGACTGTGAAACAAGATACTCACTGCTCGAGAAAACTTGCTGCGCTTTGGCATGGGCTGCTCGCCGACTAAGACAGTATATGTTGACCCATACTACCTTGTTGATTTCGAAGATGGATCCAATCAAGTACATATTTGAGAAACCTGCTCTCTCCGGAAGAATTGCAAGATGGCAAATGATCTTGACGGAATATGATACACAGTATACTACTCAGAAGGCCATTAAGGGGAGTGTTGTTGCTGATCATTTGGCTCATCAAGCAGTAGATGATTACCAGTCAATGAATTTTGAGTTCCCTGATGAAGACATTATGTCTGTTACCAAAGAACCTGGACAATATGACGGACCTGAACAAGGATCCCGATGGACTATGGTTTTTGATGGTGCCTCCAATGCACATGGTAGTGGTGTTGGTGTTGTGATTAGTTCCCCTGAAGGTTGTCATACCCCGATTACTGCCAGACTTTGTTTCTATTGTACCAATAACATGGCTGAGTATGAGGCATGTATCATGGGTATGCAAGTTGCTATTGATATGAAGATTCAGTTCCTTGAGGTGTATGGAGATTCAGCTCTGGTAGTAAGTCAGATTAAAGGAGATTGGGATACAAAGCATGATAATCTCATTCCTTACGGAGAACATGTGTTGTCTTTGATCCCACATTTCAAAGAGATTACTTTTGGACATATTCCACGAAGAGAGAATCAGTTGGCAGACGCATTGGCCACCATGGCATCTATGTTTGAGATCAGCTGGGATGATGAAGCTCCCAAGATTACCATTGATAGATTTGAGAAGCCTGCATACTGCAATGAGATTGACACTGAAGGGGCAGAGGAGAAGCCTTGGTTCTATGAAGTGAAAAACTATCTTGAAGCTCAGGAGTTCCCTGAAGGGGCATCTGTCAAAGATAGGAAGTTCCTGAGAAGGTTTTCTGCTAAGTTCTTTCTGAGTAATGGCATTCTGTATAAGCGTAATCATGATTCAACTATGCTTCGTTGTGTGGATAAGAAGGAAGCTACAGAAATTATGGAAGAGATGCATGATGGGACCTTTGGCACTCATTCTAGTGGTCATACCATGGCAAAGAAGATTTTGAGAGCAGGTTACTATTGGTCTACCATGGAAGCTGATTGCTATCAACACTCCAGAACATGTCACAAACGTCAAATCTATGCTGATAAAGTACATGTACCTCCATCTCCATTGAATGTGTTGACTGCTCCTTGGCCCTTTGCCATGTGGGGCATTGATATGATTGGTGAGATCAAGCCTACTGCTTCTAATGGGCATCGTTTCATCCTGGCTGCTATTGATTACTTCACGAAGTGGGTAGAGGCAGCTTCATTTGCATCTGTGACTAAGAATGTGGTGGCTCGGTTCATTAAGAATAATCTCATATGTAGGTATGGTATCCCTGAAAGGATTATCACTGACAATGGCTCTAATCTGAACAACACTATGATTACTGATCTCTGTACGCAGTTCAAGATTAAGCATCACAACTCTTCTCCGTATCGTCCAAAGATGAATGGGGCAGTTGAAGCTGCTAATAAGAACATTAAGAAGATTGTACAGAAGATGACTATTACTTACAAGGATTGGCACGAGATGTTACCATTTGCTCTGCATGGTTATCGTACTACAATACGTACTTCAACAGGGGCAACCCCATTCTCCTTAGTCTATGGTATGGAAGCAGTTCTGCCTATTGAAGTTCAGATCCCCTCCTTGAGAATTATGAAGGATGCAGGCTTGGATGAAGATGAGTGGATTCAGACTCGACTTGACCAGATAAATTTGATTGATGAGAAAAGGTTAGCAGCAGTTTGTCATGGCCAGATGTACCAGAAACGGATGATCAAAGCTTTTAACAAGAAGGTTAAGCCAAAGGTATATCAGGCTGGTGACTTGGTAATCAAGCGTATCATATTACCACAGGGTGATCCTAGGGGCAAGTGGACTCCAACATATGAGGGACCATTTGTAGTCAAGACAGTGTTCTCAGGAGGTGCCATGATACTGACTACAATGGATGGTGAAGACTTCCCACAACCTGTAAACGCAGACATAGTTAAAAAATACTACGCATAAAAAGAGACCCGCTAGGTTGACAGGCCTAGGCAAAAATAAGGGCATCCCGGCAAACCAAAAGGGTTTGGGCAAAAATTAGGGATATATATATAAAAAGATGTACACCCGGCAAGTCGAAAACCTGAAAAGGCGGCTTGGGCAAAAAAAGGGTATCCCGGTGGATTGAAAACCTGAAAGGGCAATCCAGGCAAAAGTTAGGGATTAAAGCGTATGACTATGTCTCGTTTGGATCACTCATGAAACTGCAACCAGTTGTACTACTTACTCAAGCTCAAACAGATAAAGCTCAATCCAATCGTTTCCGTCTCAACAGCAAGAAGATGAGATACTTGAGTGGCAATAGTAGAATTGAAACTCAATAGGATTATTTCCCACATAGCTGATTCTTTTTGTAAAACTTCATGACAAAATTCTCTTACTAGGGTTTATGTCTCCTTATACAAACTTACCCGTGTATGGGTCACTTTTGATATAAATAAATTCCATCTTTTGAATCCAGATTCACTTTTACCCTATTTACATAAGCGAAACGTCCATTGGTTGTGTTTGAATGTATGTATGCCTTTGAATATGATTGATGTTTACCAGAAACGCATGTATGCTTTTAATATGATTGATGTTTACCAGAAATGCATGAAAATGCAGTAATAGTATTTACTAAGGACGAACGAGGGAAGGATTTCAACGAAGCTTCGCCGGTTCATCTTTACAAGACAGTTACAAACCATCAGTAGGACTAATCCATTTTCACAAAGTCTAATCTCCCCTGGAATTTATATCCATCTCTTTTATCCTCATACGGATATACGGGAAATTACTTTCCAATAAGGGCACGATGAACGAAGACGGGATGTTATACTTATCCTACTATCAAACGAAAACGAAGGTTATCTATACCCTACTATCCCCAACAACGGGAGGTTATCTATACCTTGTTATCCCCAGCAGACGGAGGGTTATATATTCTTCAACAACGAATCGGGATTTATTTTCCTTGGCCAGCAGTTGTTATACAAGGATATCCAGACACTTCCAGCAGTGTCATAGCATACATACATCATTTACATCATACCATAACATATATGTCTATAGTACATTACCTAAGTGCATCATGTCATACATGCATACATAAAGCATAAACTAATGTTGTTATACAGAATGCTACCTTGTTTTCAGGTTAATTATCCAACAAACAATCTTATGATCTTTGGGACTGCTTTATTGTAACCTCAGGGTTACTTTATCCTCCTGATGAGCTTCTTATTACTTTGGGACTGCTTTATTGTAACCTCAGGGTTATTTTATCCTCCTGATAGCCTCTCATGACTTCAAGACTGCTTTAGAGCTACTGATTGCTCTATCCTCCTGAAATCATCCTATTACTTCAAGACTGCTTTAGAGCTATTGATTGCTCTATCCTCCTGAAGCCATTATTACTTCAAGACTGCTTTAGAGCTATTGATTGCTCTATCCTCCTGAGGTCAGATTTATCACTTCGAGACTGCTTTAGGGTTATCATTATTGATTGCTCTATCCTCATGAAGACATGCTGTTACATCAGTATTACTCCAGACTCCTGACAGTTCTCATTATACTACTGAAGAACTTTCCCCTAGTGGCATCTTTAAGCCCACTCAATCATGTTCAACCAACCATCAATATCACTCCATGCACTGGTGAGTGCAAATTTTTGGGCTTTTGTGTTCAATCCCCTTCAACCTTCCAGGTTACGACTGGCAAATATACCAATCTAACCCCTCAGGTTTCAACAAATTGAACAGGGGCAGCTGTTGCACCCCAAAATTTGCCCTCACAATACAAGACTTTGTGTTCCAAGAAGGTTCACAAGGTTCACAAAATTCACAATTGGTCAGAAGAGTTGACAATTCCCTCAGACAATGCACCTCCTAAGCAGTGCATCCAAAACTAGGGTTTTGACTTTAATCAGGCTAAATGGACTTCCAAGACTTCAAGTGAGCTTCATAACATCTTATATGTGTATAAGAACCCCCATGTCAAGTTTCAAGACTTTTCTCAAAAGTTTGCTCAGTCAGATGATCAGATAAGTCAAAAGCAGTCAATGCAGTTAAAAGGTCAAACTGAGGTCAACTGTGGTCAAACCAAAGTCAAACTTCATGATTTTTTTTTGCCAACATCAAAGAGAGGTTGGGTGAGAAATATTATCATAATAACTGTAATACCCCAAATTTTGCCCTAAGAGTTGTCGTCGCATTTCATTGCATTTAATCAATTACTAACAAATTTGTGTAGTCGTTTGACTTTTTGCAGGTAAATATCATATGGCATGCATTTTTTTTCTAAAAAGTAAAAATGGCACAATTGGCAGGAGGACATGTGTAAGGAGTTATGAGTGTGAGAGGTTGAGAGTTCGAATCTCACCTTTGTCACTTTTTTTTTTGTTTTTTATTATTTTTACTCTAAATTTTTCTATCTTTCATTAAAAAAATAACAAAAATAGTTTTTTATTATTATTTAATTATTATTTTCGTATTTTAATTAAATCATTTTTTAAAATATTATTTTTTTCACTTTTTTCTAAATTATTCATAAAAATATCCAAAAAATCATAAAATAAAAAATATTGAAAAAAATTTTGTTCTTTTTATAATATTTTTTATTTTAGGAATCAATAGGATTATTAGTTTTTATTTTAAGTTTATTTTAATTATTTTAAATTATTTAAATTTTATTTTTTCTTAACTAATTATTTAGTTTGGGCTTTAAAATGGGCTTTAGGGACATTATTGACAATTTGGTGTTAACCCTAATTTGTTCCCTATATATACATGTGTTGCCTTGTTGGAGAAAAGGGGAGAATGAAAAAAACCTAAGAGGAGTGAGTGCCGTTTGCCGTTATTTAGTTTTCTTCTTCATCCATTACTATTGTTTCTTTTTCTTCATCGTTTACCGTTATTTCTTTTCCTTCATCTATTACTGTTGTTTCTTTTTCTTCATCTTTTACCGTTATTTCTTTTTCTTCATCTATTCCCGTTATTTCTTTTTCTTTATCTATTACTGTTACGTTTATATATATATATATATATATATATATATAATTTTTAAATTGTTAGAGTTTATATATATATAAGATTTTTGATCGAATTATGTCGATACGATGTTTGCACATTTGTGTGCATGACGCGTGACATTTGTGTTAGTTCGATCTGGTTGCGATGATCGCATTTTTGTGTGAGCAATAATACTATTTTTTGCTTAATTTCTTTTTCTTTGCGATAAACTTTGTTTCGTCCGATTTAGATCTGGTTGCGATGAGCGCATTTCTGCGTTAGCAACATTGTTGGGTTATTTGGCACATTTAAAATTCATTATTGCTTTATTATTATTATTATTATTATTATTATTATTATTATTATTATTATTATTATTATTATTATCATTATTTATTATTATTATCATTATTATCATTATTATTACCATTATTATTATTATTGTTATCATTAATTTATTAAAATTTGTTATAATATAAAAATCTGTTTTTTAAAATAAATAACATTAACATCTTTTCCAAATTAATATGAAAACCTATTATTTTTAAGAAAAACTTTTTTTTAGATAAATTTAAAATAATAACTAAAATCTTTTTTTTAAAATAATAACTAGAACCGTTATTTATTTTATTTTATTATTGTTCAATTCAAATTTCATTATCACATTGTATCTGCTCCTCTCATGTAACCTCGCGAACTTAACAATCGCTCTTTAAATTCTGCCTTTAAATTTCTGCTTGCATGGTTTAAATTATCACATTATCTCTCTGTATGCATGATTCAATCATCTCACGCGTTTACTATTATTTCTGTCACATTGCGCACATCCGAAGGTTAGGTCTAACTGTTTGGCCGCCGCGCCAATAGTCCGTAAAACTTCACACATTCAATTTCAAATCCTCAAAACTACAAACTATAAACCCTAATTTTCACAAATGCCTCGCCGCAGGCAAAATTACAATTTTACCCTTAGCATTAGGTCAAAGAGCCGTCGCGCTCATTTTAGGGTTTCCCGCCGTGGAATCCCTAATTTAACCCTAATTACAACTTAACATTTCAACGTAGAGATTTGGAGTTTCTACACTCCACGTAAGCGTGTCCTTAAGATGCGTTTATTCCCCTTGAGACCTTGACCACAGTCAAGAAGTTTCTAACCTCCCTATTGAGGGGAACTACGATTACTCTGATTCCACTCCCGTAAGGATACGTAGGCACAAGATGCGATGTCTTGCCGAGTAAACTTAGAATTAACCCCCTTTATTATTTATTATTGCTTATTTATATTTTATTTAATTATTTTGCTTATTATTTTGTAATTGTTTCTTGGATGTAAAGTTGTTTAATTATTTAATTATTATTATGGTTAGTAATTAGGGAGTGTAACAACATGTATGTAATATTAAAATAAATTTAGATCACTTTTAAATAAAGATAATTAAAATAAACACGTCACACACGTAAGTCGATTTTAATCGCCGTCTCACTTCCTAAGGATATCCCTCAAGTTGCCTACGAATAATGGTTAAGTGGGGTGTATAAAGCAAGTCCCTCAAATAGAAAAATCATCAAAGTCCCTTATGGTTGCCTTTACGAATCGAGTCCCTTTCGAAAAATGATGATGGTCCCTTATATGTGCTTATTACATCCCACAATGGCCTTCAAAGTCAAATTGTCCCTCACATGTCCCTTAACATCCAAAGTAAGGACTACCTACTCCATTATAGTAGGGATAGTCTTACTAAAGGAAAGAATGAAGAATAAGAAAGACCTTTAAACATTAGGGTAGGTTACTCCTAGGTGCTTGCTCACTTCAAAATTGTTTCGCACTTAAACAAATTTTCAACAAGTTTTCAAACAAGTTCTTAACACATCCTTACATGGATTATTTATTAACTATTCTGAAAATTTTCTATTCACACACTACAATTTCAAAACAATTCAAAAGTGAGCTTAAGTACCTAAGAGCCCATGGATAACCATGGATGAAAAGGATGCTAATACCTTCCCTTTTCATAACCTACCCCCCGGACCCAAAATATTCTCTAAGGTCTTTCCTGTTCTTTTATAACCTTTCCTTATGGATAAAATAAAAGTCGGTGGCGACTCTTGCTATCCGCAACATTGTTTAAAGTCAGTTCTCCCACCGTGTTACAATAACACAATACTAACAAGAGGTTCCTGTAGAGTACTACAGATACTTAGGATGCTAACACCTTCCCTAGGTATAACCAACCCCCGAACCTTAGATCTCTTAGCTTCATTGTTACGTAGCGCACTTAGGGTTTTCTTCTATCTTTACCCTTTTCTTTGGATAAATCAAAGCTCGATGGTGAACTTCATGATTTGTGATTCAAGTTAATTAATAGCTTGATATCTGATTCTCACCGCAACAGGTGTAAGTGGGTTTTCTCTATCAAGTACAAAGCTTATGGGTATATTAAAAGGTACAAAGTAACACTAGTAGCTAAAGGCTTTACACAAACATATGGCATAACTATCAAGAAACCTTTTCACCTATTGCCAAGTTGAGCACTATCCGAGTTCTTTTATCTCTTGCAGTAAATATTAATTGGCCATTGCATCAGTTAGACGTAAAAAATGCCTTTCTCCATGGGGACTTGAATGAAGAAATATATATGGATATCCCTCTAGGATACATGAAAATTATGAGACTAAGGTGGTGTGTAAATTGCATCGCAGTTTGTACGACTTGAAGCAATCTTCTAGAGCGTGGTTTGCTTTATTGAAATAAAATAAAATTATTATTCTGGACTGGACCAGAGGCTGACCCACCATCGGGCACGATCCAACCTAACTCCTCGTCAATGAGGGTCTAATGAAGACCCATCATCTCACCCGGGGAGCCCTCACGCGTCTCCCCCACGGTCTCCACATACTCCCACACGGAGACACATTATCAGACAACTTCTCACGTCCGAAAGAATAGGTCACCCACCTTCAGAAGATCACAGGACAGTTGACCCATGACGAATACCACATGTTGGTCTTCTGTACGCCACGTAGACTCTAACAGTTATTTGTATTGGACCTCATGATCCGACCCAATGCAAATAACCATTGGTCTTGCACTGTGGCACATTATAAAGACCTTCTTTCAGTAGAGGGTCATATATTCTAATTCTAAACTCACTAGCCTTTATGCACTTGCTCTCTCTTTACTCTGTTTCTTACTTTGCCATCAGAGTACCTTGCAAGTACACCCCCTCCTCTTCACCGCCACCCACGAATTAGAAGCTCACGACGCATTGATGGCTGTTGATCTCTTTCTAGTCCGATAAGATCAATTATGAATTGAAATTTAACTTCATATTAAAATTTTACTAATTCAAAAACTACACAAAGGTTGACTCCAAAGCTACAATAGATATTTCATCAGTTATTTTTTAAGTGTCACTATTTGATTTTTTACACATTCCAAGAAAACTAATTAATATTGTAACTTTTTATACAATAATTTTCTTTTTACCTATAATACCCTTAATTATTTATTACATTTATTTTGTTTTTTATCTCTCTGTAATAATTATCTATGAGTAATTTTGACAAAACTGCATTTAATACTATCTTAAATTTTGCAAGTGACAATTAAAAAAAACAAAAAGATTATCCAAAAAATGACACGTAAAAAGGAACGAAGAAAATATTAAAATGAATAAAACATTTGATGTCATACGGAATACCACTCTATATTTTCTACCGATTGAGTAAAAGAAAATATATAGTTAAATTTTAAAATAAATTTTTTAACCTCCACTTAAAGATAATATAATTATTTTTATATATAATTGAGTTGATTTATAAATCTAATGAATCGAATTATAAATAATTTAAATTAATTAATTTATTTAACTAATTTTTCGTTTGTATTAAATTCATTTAATTTTTATAATTCAATTATTTAATTGTGGAATCAAATTTGATTCCGTTGATCGGCCGTAAAAGATTCTTTTAAATCAACTAAATTCTTTTTTTAAATTATAATTTCCCGAAAATGTGAAAATTGCTTTTCTCATTTAAAACCTGGTAATTAAAAAAACCCTATAGCATATGTCATCTCCCTCATCAAGAGCTTGCTGGATTTCAAGTACGATTCATTTGGTTCCTTGCAAATACACCCAGTAGAATTCATCTTTTAATAATCCTCCTTCATAACTTCACTTTAAAATCGGGCTTTAATGCTTTATTCTTCTTCCTTCAAAGAGCTTCAATTTAAGCGTGTGGCTGCGACTGTAGTGTATAATGAATATATAAATGATAGAAACCATGTTCATATGAACTCCACTGAGTGGGCTACACTTACTGAATTTGTTAAGTACTTGGGTCGAACTGTTAAAACTCAGAGACAAATATAACAACTGGAAGGATGATTTATTAAATGATAGAAAACTGAGGCTATATATATTTCCAATACAACGTGTCTGAGAGTAAATAGCAGTTACATCTAACAGCCCTATAATGTAGTGGAAAGAATCAAAGCACTAACTAAACTCCTAAAGAATAGGTCCTCCTAAATACTAGGACTTTATTAAACAAACTGACAAATAATTAATGACTAACTCTATCATTCCCTCCCTTAAACTAATGCATCTTAGCTTTCTACTATAACTTCAGTCACTCCAAGCATGCCGCGAAGCTTCTCAAACTGCTCTAGTTTCAGTGGCTTTGTTATAATGTCGGCAATTTGTTCTTGAGTGTTGCAGTAGCTCAGTTTAATGACTCCATCATTCACCAAGTCTCTGAGGAAGTGAAACCTTACATCAATATGCTTACTCTTGCCATGAAACACCGGATTCTTCGATAACTGTATGGCAGAGCTGTTATCATACATGATCGTCGTACTAGTCTTCTCTTCAATTCCAAGTTTCTCCAATATCCTCCTTAGCCAAACACATTGACAACCGCACATTGTCGCAGCTATATATTCTGCCTCCGTAGTAGACAGAGCAACCACCGTTTGTTTCTTTGATGACCATGAAACAGCTCCAGCTCCCAACATAAATACGAACCCAGATGTACTTCTTCGATCATCCAAGTCACTGGCATAATCACTATCCGTAAATGCCAAAAGTTTAAAGCTGCCATCGCCTTTTTTGTAGAAAATTCCATGATCAGCTGTACCTTTTAAATACCTCAGAATTCTCTTTGCTGCAAGCCAATGTGACATAGTAGGACTTGTCATGAACCTGCTTATTAAGCTAACACCATACATTAAGTCAGGCCTAGTCACAGTCAAATACATGAGACTTCCAACCAATTGCTTGTATAACGTTTCATCAACTCTATCTCCAATCTCATCTTTGTACATCTTTATACCTGGCACTATTGGGTTCTTGACTGCATTGTTGTTTTCCATGCCAAACCTTGCTAATACTTCCCATGCATATCTTCTTTGGCATATGAATATTCCATTTGAACACTGTTTGACTTCTATCCCCAAAAAATATTTCATTTTTCCAAAGTCAGACATATCAAATTCTGACATCATTGAAGCTTTAAACTCGTCACACATGCTTCTATCATTTCCGGTAAAAATCAAATCATCAACATATAGGTTAACTATCAAAATTTTATCTCCTTTTGTCTTGGTGAACAATGTGTGCTCATTTGGACATCTTTCAAACCCTTCATGCACAAAGTAGACTTCAATTCTGCTTTACCACTCTCGCGATGCCTGTTTTAGTCCGTAAAGTGCTCTCCTCAACTTATAGACTTTCTCTTCTTCTCCCTTTTTAATGAATCCCTCTGGTTGCTGCACAAACATTTCCTCCTTGAGTTCACCATGAAGAAAGGCACTCTTTACATCGAGTTGAAAGACCTCCCAACTGAACTGAGCAGCCATTGAAAGTATCACACAAATGGTGTCAAGTCTCGCCACCGGAGCAAATACTTCAGTGTAATCTATTCCATGACGCTGCACATACCCTTTTGCAACCAATCTTGCTTTGAATTTCTCTATTTCTCCAACTTCATTACGCTTAGTCTTGAACACCCACTTAATTCCGATAGGCTTTACTCCTTTAGGCAATCGTGTAAGCTCCCAAGTGTGATTCTTTTCTATGGCCTCAATTTCTGCTGACATTGCTTCCCTCCATTTCTTGCTTTTATTTGCTTCTACAAATGTAACAGGATCAGTGACTTCCAGCATTACATTGAGATTCTCTTCCTCTGAAAGCCCCTCCCCTGTTTCATAAGCTGTCATTCAACTTGGTGCTCTTCTTTCTCGTACTACCCTCCCTTCAACTAATTCTCCAGTTGCGTCAAGCACTACAGGTGTACTTGGATTTTCCTTATTTGAGGGTGTCTCCGTAGGCCTGTTGCTTGAATTTCTTGTTTCACCACTTTCTTCTTCAATCTGATCATCACTTTCATCTTCAATGATACCATCACCACATTCTAATATATCTCCCTTGATCTCCTTGTTTGTTCTTCCCCAATCCCAGCTTTCTTCTTCTTCAAAAACTACATCTCTGCTGATGATAATTTTCTTCAAAACCGGATCGCATAATCTCCAAGCTTTTGATTCTTCACTGACTCCTAAAAAAATACATTTTTTGCTCTTATCATCCAACTTGCTCCTTTTTTGATCTGGCACATGGACATGTGCTACACAACCGAAGATTCGAAAATACTCCACCATTGGTTTCTTACCACTCCATGCCTCTTCCGGTGTTATATTTTAAACTGCTGCTGTTGGAGATTGATTTTGAATGTGCACACACCATCGCACAGCATCCGGCCAGAAAGTTTTGGGAACTTGTTTCTCACTCAGCATGGATCGGACAACATTCATAATTGTCCTGTTCTTCCTCTCGGCAACACCGTTCTGCTGGGGGGTATAGGCTGCTGTCAATTGCCTACTAATGCCTTGTGATCGACAAAATTCTCCGAACTCATTTGAGTTAAACTCACCACCCCTATCTGTCCTCAAACATGTTATATATGCCCCTGTCTCCTTTTCAACACAAGCCTTGAAGTTTTTGAATGTGACAAAAGCTTCGGATTTTTCATGCAAGAAATAAACCCAAGTTTTACGAGTAAAGTCATCGATAAAACTTAAAATGTACCTCTTGTTGCTGCTAGAAGTTGGCGTGATAGGACCACATATGTCTGAATGGATTAGCTGAAGCGGTTTTGATGCCCTCCATAAGCTTTTCTTGGGTATGGGCTCTCTATGTTGCTTTCCAGACAAACATGTGGTGCATATCTTCTCTGGATTTTTCAACAAAGGTAAACCAATTACCATCTTGTTGATAGACAACATTCTCAATCCCTTGTGATTCAAGTGCCCAAACCGGCAGTGCCATATGTGAGCTTCTTTATCAGCCACTCCTTCAGTCTTTAAGCACATGGAGCTCTTTGTTTCCATGGAGGCTAACACAAAGAACATTTTGTTTCTACTCATATCACTTTGCATAATCAAACCTCTCTTAGGATGAAACACTTTGCAAGTCCCATTTTGAATCATGATTGCTAATCCCTTCTCTTGAAGTTGCCCCAAGCTTAATAAATTGTTTTTAAGCTCAGGAATATAGTAAACATCAGTAATCAACTGGGTTATGCCACTCACTTCCACTCTTATGCTTCCTTTTGCAACCACTGCCAATGTTGTGTCATTCCCAAGTTTTACGGTTCAGCTAAACTCTTCTTCCAGATCAAGGAACCATTCTCTATTCCCGGTCATGTGATTACTGCATCCTGAGTCGAGGAACCACACCTTGTCCCTCTTTGTTTCATGATGTTCTACATATGACATCAACAAAAGCTCCTCTTCTTCTTCTAACTCAGCATAATTTGCTTTCTTTTCCCAATCAGGACATTCATATTGAAAGTGCCCCAACTTATGACATTTGAAACACTCAATGGTTGCTTTGCTTTGAGGTTGTCTTCCTCAACCTCGACCACGTCCTCCTCTGAATGCGCCTCGACCTCTTCCCCTGCCTGCTCTGTCTTCATGAGCCACTTTCAACAGATGTTCCTCCTCATGATAGCCATGCATCCTCTGTTCTTGAACCAACAGACTCCCGTGCAATTCATTGATGCTTAATGTACTTAAATCATTTGACTCCTCTATTGAACAAACAACATAATTGAATTTGGGAGTCAAAGACCTAAGTACCTTACTGACCACTGTACCATGCTCTATTGTCTCGCCATTTGACTTCATTTTGTTTACTATAGACAAGGTTCGACCCAGGTAACTGTCTACCTTTTCTCCTTCTTTCATGGTGAGAAGTTCAAACTCTCTTCTTAGTGCCTGAAGTTGATCCCTTTTCACCTTAGTGGATCCTTGATACTTCTGCTTCATTGAATTCCAGATTGCCTTTGACGTCCCTTTGTCAAGAATTGTCTCTAGAATTTGTCTATCTATTTCCTGGAATAGATAGTTTTTGACCTTCAAATCTCTGAGTTTGGCTTCGTCCACCATCTTCCTCTGTGCGTCATTTGCTGATGACGTCCCAATTATCGGTGCCGGTATTCCTTCATCCACCAGACTCCACATCTCCTTACTTCTCAAAAAGTTCTCCATCGTCATCGCCCAAAAATCGTAATGGCCATCGAAACTTAGGATGGAGGGTTGCAGAAATCTCTCTGATGTTGACATTCTGCTCTCTTTCTCTCTCTCTGTTTTACTCACACCCTTTCTCTCTCTCTGTAGGATCAAGCGCTTACCACTAGGCCAAAAGCAATTGCTGTTAGTCAGGGAGCAACTATCTTTCTTAAAGTGAACCCCAAGGGGCCTACCTAACACACCTGTGTAGGCGCCCATGGGTGGGATGTTAAGCCCATCGAATCCCTCAGGGAGAGGCTAAATTAAATAATTCAACAATCTCCCCCCAGTGTCAGTCGGGGGGATTCGAACCCATGACCTTGCTCTGATACCAATTGTTAAAACTCAGAGACAAATATAACAACTGGAAGGATGATTTATTAAATGATAGCAAATTGAGGCTATATATATTTCCAATACAACGTGTCTGAGAGTAAATAGCAGTTACATCTAACAGCCCTATAATGTAGTGGAAAGAATCAAAGCACTAACTAAACTCCTAAAGAATAGGTCCTCCTAAATACTAGGACTTTATTAAACAAACTGACAAATAATTAATGACTAACTCTATCACGAACTGGAAAATGTAAGGTTGAAGAAACACCCAAAGGATGGTTCATTACATACATAGATAGAGATTCAGAAACCCTATTCAAGGAGAAGACGAAGAATAAGTGAATCAAGGCAGATTTGGCAGATGAAGAAAAACAAGAGAAAGAGATCCAAAAACAAATTGAAAGGGCTGAGCAATTGATGCAGCTATCTAATCCAGAGTCTGATCAGCCTTCACAGGTAGAGACTACAAGGGAACTAAATGCATAAGATGGAATTAAGATAGGATTTTCTCTTGGGTCGTCTGCTAAACCTATATCCAAGGATAAAGGTGAGGCATCGAGGATGGCGTTTGATGAAGAGCAATATGAGGAAAAGAATCCTGTAAACAATTTGAAGAGGAAAGAAAGTGGTGGTGGAAAATCAACTCTAGATGAAATGATCAGTGAGGAAGAGAGGAAGAAGGAAAAAATCAATAGGAAGGATTATTGGTTGCATGAGGGAATTGTTGTTAAGGTTATGAGC
Source organism: Lathyrus sativus (assembly GCA_963859935.3). NCBI lineage: Eukaryota > Viridiplantae > Streptophyta > Magnoliopsida > Fabales > Fabaceae > Lathyrus > Lathyrus sativus. Next base: position 35,654,243 of record OZ012737.1, on the reverse strand, counting down.
AAAGTCTTAGCAGAGAAAGGGTACTACAAACAAAAAGGTGTTGTGAGGAAAGTGATTGACAAGTATGTAGGGGAAATTGAAATGCTAGAAAGCAAGCATGTGCTCAGAGTTGATCAGGAAGAGCTTGAAACTGTGATACCACAGGTTGAGGGACGTGTAAAATTAGTAAATGGGGCTTATCGCGGATCCCTTGCTAGGCTGCTCGGGGTGGATATAGATCGATTTTGTGCTAAGGTGCAGATAGAGAAAGGTGCCTATGATGGGGGTGCTTAAAGCCGTGGAATATGAGGACATATCTAAAGTAGCCTAGCGAGTTTGTTTAATGATAATTTTTGTGATTCTGTTAATTTGCAGGAGTTGGAACGTTTGTTGTTATGTATTATGCAGAAGCTCTAGACTCTAGTGTCCTCTCTGTAACATAAATTAAACCATGAGAATTATCTTTTCTTCCATTGAATAAATTTCTTGCCTGATAATTTAAAATTCTGATTTCTGGCTAGTACCACTGTATCATGTTTGATTGTAATTGTTATTCAGTTTTATTTTTGAATTTTACGGGTGAATAAAAAGAGCTCTGGTGAATTTTGCTAGTGCCATTAAAATAGGTAATACAGCTTAGCCAAATAAATTGTTTTTTTTGCCAATGTACACATTTTGGCTTAAACAACCAATCCAATGTATGGCTATACTACTATTGCAACATTCATAACATGTTTAAGTTACATTTAACCTATTGGTTCACAGCATGATACATAGTACTCAATTTTTATCTCTTAATTTCACAAATTCTTGGTATATTTCCATAATCAGATATAAATTGAAGTTTATAAAGAATCAGCATAAACTTTCCTTAACCTTACAGTATCACTCTAGGTAAGATGTATTCTCAGTTTCAGTTGTAAATTGTGAATTGCAATACTCATTTTCAGTTGAAATTGGCATACGGTTCATCATGGTTGGTGTCTGTTTGAGCAGTTGATGGTAAATGGTATGGTAGTTTGTAAACTCCATGGTTACCAAACTGTTGAGTTTACTCATAGCCTTGCATGTTGAAATTCTAGGTATCAAAATCGAGTTAGCGCTTGTTTATTACTCCATATCTTGAATACTTCATGATTAAGTAAACACAGACTCTCGTGTAACGTTGGTGAACTCTGCCACATAATTTCGAGTCTGCTATGATACCATGGGATGAGTGGTGGGACTTTGAACTGAACAAAGATGATTCTAATCCCCATATTGCTCTTCTTCCATTACACCCTGACATTCGTGCGAGGTTTAACGAGACTGCAGCATGGGAGTATGCTTTGAGTATGGACGGAAAACCTTATGGTTACCACAACATGATTTTCAGTTGGATAGATACTTTAACTGCAAACTATCCACCTCCCTTGGATGCTAATGTGGTATGAATTTATGTAGCTGTTCTTTTTAAATTTTCAGTTAATCTGTGGTGGCATTCGGTGCAACCATCTTGGGTTTTTTGCTCTCTAAATTTCAAGGTTGATCTTTTTCTACTTCCCTTTCCTAACAATAATATGAATTGTTTCAAACTGATAACCAACCCATATAGTCTTAAACTCTTGATCTTGCAGAAATTCAACATAAGCTGTCTATCCAAGTTTGTAAATAATAAAAAATAGTTTTACTTATGATCAGCTCCTTTCCTAACAATAATATGAACTGTTTCAAACTGAGAATCAATAAACCATGTAGTCTCGAATTCTTGCTCTTTCAGAAATTCAACATAAGCTCTCTATGCAAGTTTGTAAATAGTAAAAAGTTAGTTCAAAATTTCAAATTCCAGTATCATCGGCTCTTTTAGTTTTCCTTCTATTGCTTGTTTGTCACTCAAGAAGACCATTTCTAGTGGAGAAAAATTTCATTCACTTTAAAAGAAGCATTGAATTTTTTTTAGCAATTTACCTTTCTGCTTTTCAGGTTGCTTGTGTTATGACAATTTGGAGCCAACTTCAACCTGAATATGCTGCGAATATGTGGAATGAAGCCTTGAACAAACGACTTGGAACTAAAGTATGCTACAGCCTTTACTTGCTTCTTGCTCCAATATGTGTGTCTTTATATAGATTTCTTTGCCTTAACTTCAAGAATCACTATCACACACACACACACGCAAGTCTATGCATACCTTGAAGAATATCTGCACAAATAGCTGGTTCATTAGCCAAAAGCCGAATAACGAAAGTGATTACAATAGATGATGTATCATGTCCTGCAACCATGACAAGCATAGCATTATGGATGATTTCCTTCTCTGTTAAAACTTGTTTTCCATCTTCAACCATGCTAAGCAAGCAACTGATTAAGTCTTGGCGGGAATCGGCACCATTTTTCTCGTGTTCCTCTTTCTTCTGGTGCACAATCTCCTTCAACAGGTTTTGGATCCTCGCACTTGCCCTGAGGCTGCGGTTGTAGCGCGTGAAAGGTGCATTAACTGGTATCGACCGCATTCCTTGAATCATTGCTTGAAAGGGTTTCATGAATTGATCCCTTTGTTTTCCACTCTCAAGACCAAACAGAAGAGAGCAAATTATGTTGAATGTGAGAGTCTTCATCAGAGGTAATACCTATAGATTATCATTAGGTATTTCCGACACCGACATTGTCGGACACTAGAACACACTTAATATCAGTTCGAATGATATACGGATGCCCCATGTGGGACTCAAAATCACCCTTAATTCAGAAGTCTGCGTGATTCAAAGTCTAGCAAAAGATAACTAGTGCAAGTGCATTGTTTAACAAGTGTAAAAAGGTAAATTTGTATAGGAAGTTGTGTATTCAGTATATTAGAAATAGATATAGATATAGATAACATAGTAATGAATAACTTATATGGTTGACCTTGTACCCAAAATAAATTGTTGATTAAAAAATTTATAATTATTGCATAAAAACATATTTCTAAATATTGAGACAATGAGAGGAGATTTAAACCCAAAAGCTTAGATGCTTACATTATCATATTTTTAGAGAACAATTCAAGTCATTTGACAACATTGTGCGCAACTATGGTGACTTCATGAAGCTTCCTTATTGTCTGAATTAAAGGAAAATATGGATGGCTACTGTTAGAGTTTTTTATCCTTATAAAACCGGCTTGTAAAATGAAATGTGTCACTCTATATAAATTCTTTAAAGACTCTATTTCGCCTTGTAAAATGAGAAGTGTCACTCTATATAAATTCTTTAATGACTATGTGTGTAACTAATGTGAGACTTAAAATCTTTCCAATGCACCTCCTCACGTCCAACACTTTTTTGAACTTAGTGTATGAATATAAACGATGGGCGGTTAATGGTCCGATCGATAGACTCATAATTAGAAATGTGGTTAAACCTAACTCAATCATACAAAACTGTCTTGTAGGGTGAGAATTGCCCCCACTTATAAGCACTTTTTTTAGGCCATATATTGTCTAATGTAAGAATCTTAACACAACCCCTCACGTCCAAGACAAAACATTTGAAATATGAAAATAAATGGTGGGTGGCCCAACAACAAAAACCTAACCTGATAGCAGGTGGTCCATCAAATCTTAAACAAACTCTGATGTCATGTTAAAAATTGTGGTTTAGGCCTAACACATCATTTTATACTAATGAAAATGGTTTGGATGATTTGTAAAGGAATAGAAGGTGAGGGTTACGAGTGTGTTTAGTCAACTGGAAAATTTCACAATGTAAATTTTTTGGCTTTTCATTGATTCTATCACCTAAAGATAAGAAGGAATAGTTGATCCTCATTATACTTAAAACTAATAAAAGTACAATTGATTCACCATTGTATATATTCTCATAATTCACATTAAGTGATTTATGTAATTTGTGGAAATAGATGGAACAACTTGAATATCTGTAACAACAAGTCCTCCTTATAAGATTTTAACTAGAATTAGTTTATATTGAAGTTGAGTACAAGATAAGCTAATACAAATATACATTAATCTACATAACATAATATTCTAGTAAAAATCTTATGAGGGGGACCAGAGGTAGTTGAACGAGAGCTAAGATAGTTTCCTTGGGCAAAGCTCAATCAACAGGCCTTGAGATGGTGTTGGCATTGGATCCCTGCTGAAGGAATTGTCTGAAAGCCGCTTCCAACTGAACTTTGTCACAAGGTAATGAATTATCACAAGAGTTTCAATCTTGGAAAACTCATATCCTGGACATATTCTTGCTCCTCCTCCAAATGGAACATAGCAATAAGATGATGTAGATGCTTGGTTTTCAAATCTACTTGGATTAAACTTTGATGGCTCTGGGAATATTTTGTTGTCCATGTGAGTCATTGATGTGACCCAAAAGATCTATAAGAAAAGAAGAGATTTATGTTAACTAGAGTGTATGTGAGAATTTTACGTATGATTGATACCAGTGTAGTCATGATCTAGTGTTGGATCGTACGTGCTAAGGATGCCTGAGAGTGCTACGATCAAAGAAATATGTGTTTCGTCACCGGCGTGGTCAAGATTGTAAAAAAAATGTGTTGGGGTTTTTTTTTTGGCTCTATATTATAATTTTCATGTGTTTGTGTGTATGTGTGTGTGTATATATATATATATATGTATGAAATTATCATTTTCCCCTTCGGTTGGATCTTACATGTCGTGCTAATGTTCCGAGTTTATGATCTTTCACAAGGCAACCGATCCTACTTAGGATCTCGTGCTTGACTATAAAGATTGACACTACACTTTCATTTACCTGCCACCCTTTGGGTATAATGTATCCACCATATTCAATATCTGTTGTGGCTTTTCTGATTCCACCAAAAATCGGAGGAAACCTTCTAAGAGTTCCCATTGCTACTCTCCAAGTATATTTCATCTTTCAAATGTCCTCCCATATTAAAGCCTCTCCCAAGAGCTTGCCTTTTTCTATTTCTTCCTGTTCTGCAAGTGCAACCATATAATTAAATACATAGGTTTCTCTACCTAGAAGAACATCTACACACTCACACAAGTCGATGTATACCTTGAAGAACAGTTGCACAAATATCCGGATCGTTACCCAAGATCCGGATAATGAAAGTGATTAGAATAGCTGACGTGTCATGCCCCACGACCATGACAAGCATAGCATTATGGATGATTTCCTTCTCAGTCAAAACTTGTTTATCATCTCCAACCATGCTAAGGAAGCAACTAATTAAGTCTTGGCGAGAATTTGTGTCATTTTTCTCATGTTCAACCTTCTTCTGGCGCACAATCTCCTTCAACAAGTTTTGTATCCTTTCACTTTCCCTGAGGTTGCGGTTGTAGCTTGTGAAGGGTATATTGATTGGGACTGACCACACTCCTTTAATCAATGCTCGGAAGGGATTCATAAGTTGATCTCTTTGTTTTCCACTCTCAAGACCAAACAAAAGAGAGAAAATTATGTTGAATGTCAGAGTCTTCATCAGGGGCAATACCTATCAGAGAAAATAAATAGTTGCATGAAATTTTATTCTAGTTTCAGTCGAAAGTGATTGTACTGGTGTGTGACTTGTAACAACTTACCTTGACCTGCTGCTTCCCTTCCCAATGCATCTGAAGGTGGCTCCTAACCTCTTCATCAATTTTACCAACATAGTGTTTCAAAGATTCCGGCTTCAAGAACGAGACAAGTGCACCTCTAACTCTGTTATGATCTTTTCCACTCAGTTCAAGCAAGTTCCTTTCACCTAATATCATCTTAGTAGACCGTGTTTGCTGGTTAACAATATTGTTACCAGTGTTGGCGAATATAAACTTATTTGCCGCCTATCCATGAATCAAAACAGTTGGTTTGCCAAAGATATTTAGCTTTGAAATAGGACCATACTTGTTTATTCTGTCTTCAATCCATTTTTCTGCAGTGTTGGGTCGCATAGCACGAAGAAAGTCAAAACTTTGACCAATAATGGGAATTCCAAGTTGTTAGTACCATTATTTCATGGTTTTATGACTGGCTAAATTTTAGTAAAACATGATCCTGCACTGATGTCATTACCAAAGTTATGACATCGAGGTCTGGTGCAGCAAGAGCTGATGACAATACTGATGTCATGTGTTTTGAACAGGATGTCATTACCAAAGTCATGACATCACTGTCTGGTGTAGCAGGTGCTAGCAAGAGTTGAAGAAAGAACTGCTGCCATGTGTTTTGAACAGGATGTCATTACCAAAGTCATGACATCACTGTCTGGTGCAGCAGGAGCTGAAGAAAGAACTGCAATGTCTGGTGCAGCAGGAGCTGAAGACAGAACTGCTGACTGGTACAACAAGAGCTGCTGTTTTGTATCACCTGATAGAAGTGCTTTGGATATACCTCATCAAGTGTGTGCAGTAGGAACAAAGTGCAGATTTAATTGGTGTTCATAAAAAGGATCCTTGAGACTTTTTAGGAAACTATAAGATGTTTGTTTCTATGGGTGTGAAGAAGATTCTGCAGGAGTGTTCAGCAGAGTTAATTTGGTCAGCTAGCACAAAGAGAATTGAATGTCATGACTGAATGTTATGACATTGATCGTATGACATCAGGTAGCTGACAAGCAGGTTTGTTTTCTATTATATTGCATGAGTCAGCTCAGGCAAGATTTCAGGAGATTTATTAGGGTTCCCTAGTTATCTCAAGAGAGATTCTAGGCAGTGCTAACCATATCACAAAATGCCATGACCTAATTCAAAGCACCTTGAATTGTGGAAATTAGTTTTACTTTGTTAAAACTAATGTTTGTTACTTTGGATCAGCCCAAGCCCAGTCTGCATTGCTATAAAAGGAGGAGCAGAAGCAGAGGAAAGTAAGCACTCACATCAAGAAGAACTTGAGTGTAAAATAAAGGTCTAGAGTTTGAGAGTCCCTTGTGTGTAAGTCACCCTTTGTATCTTTTGATATATTGTGGTAGACATATTTGCAAGTGAAGAAGGTTAGTCTTCACGTGTAAAGTCTGTTTAGGAATACTTGTAATCCAAGCAATTGTCTGGTTGATGATTGCATTGGTTAGGTAGATTCTAGGTCGTGTCTCACTCAAAGTTGTGAATCAAGAGTGTGTGAGTTCCTTTTTGAAGCAAGATCAAGGTGTGTATGAAGTGTCTCTTCATATTGAATTAAGTAATTGTCTGATATCACTGGTGTGTGATTGTAGGGGAGTGAGTGGGTATACTCAGGTCTAGAGTGTCTCTAAATTGAAGTGTCATTGGGTAGGGATTAAGTGAGGAGTGTAAACTGGAGGTTTAACTCTGAATTGATTCTACTAATAGTGAATTTCCTCCCTGACTTTGTAGCCCCCAGATGTAAGTGTGTTGCACTGAACTGGGTGAACAATTACTTGTGTTATTTATCTTTTTGCATTTACAATTCTACACAATTTAAATGGTGAGATAAATAGGCCTGTCAGACTGCAGATGTCACAACAGAGGTAATGACATTGGTACAATTTAAAGAAATTTAAATTGGTCATGGTATGTCCTTGTTCTATTTCAGCAGAGATCAATGTTCTTGGAACATATGAAATCCGCATACCAGAATTTCAATTGGTATCAGAGCAGACATCCTATCTGTTCTGGATGAGATCTTGGGAGATGCTTTCTGGTGTTTTGAACAAGGAGAAGCTGTAGTTGATTGTTGATCTTACTGAATGTTTGAGCTACTGCTTATGGAGCTAAGGTGAAGCTTGTACCTGTTGTCGTGCCCTCTGATATAGGAGCTTCTATGACCAGCTGTATGTTATGCCAAAGGAGGAGTGGCTACTTCTGTCTTATGGCCTGTTGAATGATCAGACATCTTGGTTAGGGCATGTTCTTTTGGTGGTTTCGCTGCATATTTCTCTGATAAAAGAACTCTGATGCCCATGGGAGAAGACTAGCCCATATACAGTTTGCTGCATGGCTGTGGCAGTTGTGTAGATGATTGGAAGATGGTGGTTCGCTTTGTGTCTGAGTTGTTCTGTATTATAGACTGCTGGAAGCTGTGCTAAGAGGAGATAGTGGGAGGTGATTTATTTTCACCACTCATGACTTGGAAAGGCTCAATCAGCAGAGGAAGACATAGACAGGTTGAGTCGAGGGTGTAAAACTTGATGGTTCAACAATAAAGATACTGTTATGATAGGATAGAAATCTTCGACGGAGTATGATGTAAGTGATCTACAATTTTGTAGTCACTTTTGTGAATGAGTCTCATAAACTTCTCGGCGTCCTTTAAAAAAGCATCATTACTAGCCTACTGTTGGACATCTTCCTCAACTACTGCTTTACCCTTCCCCTTATCATTATTATCAGTACTGAATTCAGCTGGAGAGAATACCCTCCCACTTCTAGTAATTCCTTCTGCTCAAACTATATTTTCAACTGAAGAACTACCATATGAAGACCCTATCAATTTCTACTTCTATCTATTACAAAACACTTTCGAAGGAGAAAGCAGCTCGAAGATGAGAAATATTGGAGTTCAGATCTTAAAAAAATGATGAATGAGGCTAGGTTTGGATCTCAAATGCTTTTATATGACCTATTTTTAGGGTTGGAAACAAGTCTGAGGCTTGGGAGTTGTTGTTTTTGGTTTGGACAGAAAAATGTGAAAACGATACACATGGGGTAGCTTGGCTCGGCTATGGCAGTTTTTGCTTAGAAATCAGCTTTGAATGGTGGTATTGTTGTTGTGGTAGTGAGTGGAAATGAGAGGGTCATAAAATGGGGTGGAGTAACAATCTTGTCAAGCAAGTTTTTATGTTACTTTTTTGGCAAAATAATGAAAATAAGGTACATGTGATAAGAGTAATTATTGGATGTTTTGGGTAGTGTTTTGATAAGCCAAACAAGAGCCTTGGTGCGTGTAACTTTGTGCACAAAAATTCCTTGCATGAAAGATCAATTAGTTTATGGAAATGAGGTGTGACATGGGGATTTCCAAGTTTCATGCCAACAACTTTAAATGTTCAAATCTTAGTGAATTCTTATCCATTTGAAAAGCCCTTATGCTAAAAATCAAGTATGAAGAATATGGGACAAGATTCATGTTAGAAACAACTTGTAACAAACCTTGTATCAATGAGGAAAATGGAGTGGAAGTTGTGTCCTCAAAACTGTCCAAAGTAACTTAGAAAAATTCTAAGTTATTGAACCTTTAACATAATTGAAACCTCATATTTGAATCCATATAACTTGAAGAGTTTTGATCCAATGGAGATGTTTTAGTAATGGATAGAAAGCTTGAATAATGATCTTCAACTTTCATGTTCAAGGGAAAGTGATTTGAGGTCAAGAACTTGGTGAAAAGTGCATTGGAAAGTAGCCTCAAAAATCTGCCTAAAACTTGTCCACTCTTGACAACATTGGAATCCTAAATTGGATAGATCATAACTTGAGTTATACACATCCAATGAAGATGATCTAGTACTCAAAAAAATATTGGAGGATTCCCTACAACATTTATGTTCAAGGAAAAGTCATTTGAAGTTTGTATCATCATGTAAGATAGGCTTGAAAGTAGGTACTTCAAGCTGAATTTTTATACTTAGAAAAATTTCTAAGTGTTGAAATGACAAAAATCTTGATTTTCTCAACTTTAGCTCTCCATATCTCTCAAAATATGGATCTTTTGGACTTGATTTATTCTACAAACTTGTAGTTCATGATGTCCTCTTTAATTTGATAACAAGTTTGCCCCCATTGGATCAAGGATGAGAAAGTTATGGAAGTTGCAAAATGGCTAGAATTTAGGGTTTTCCACACTTAGAAAAAATTCACTAAAACCCTAATTCAACCAATATCCTAATTTTATGATGTTTCCTCTTAACTTTACTTGTATCAATCACATGAAAACACCTAGCATCCCCTTGGTTGACCTTGAGATCCAAGGTTTTGATCCCATTGGATCACAATTGACTTTTGTTGACCAGATGAAACCCTAGGATCATTTCAACTGATTGAAGCTCTTGTGATGGTTTTTGAAAACACATAATCCATGTAGAGGACCATAAAGGTGTGTGTTAAGCTTTAGGATCATGTCTTGCCCAAGGAACTAGCCACAAATCTCCTCTAAACCAAAACCCTAGTCCGATTGTCCATAAGATAGAAGGAGGTGATCAATGCATGGATTCTTGATTCAAGTGGTTGAGTGACGTGTCTTGATGATGATGAAGACCTTGTGACTTGATATTTCCATAAAGTTAAGCATGAACCCTTAATTGATCTATAAAGATGAAGCTCCTCTCTTAAGTGTTGAATAGGATACCTTGATCCCCTGCCTAAGATCAATGTTATACATAAATGCTAATGCAAAATGATATGAAACATAAGCCAAGATATGAGAAAAGGGAAAGGAAAATTTTGGGGTGTTACAGGTAGACTTTCACATATGCCCAACTTTCTGGATGAAGTTGTGAAGTAGACATTATCATATTATTAAGAACATCCATCTCAAAAGAAGTGAAGGGCATGCAAAGACCAAGAACTGAAAAAAATACATTCACAAAAGAGGATGGCACAACCACCATACTCACTACATATGTTTTCATTCTTGTTCGAGGTTAAGATGCCCCAATGTGAAGATGGACCAACTTCAAGAAAGTCCCCAACAAGACTCATTTCTCTATCAATAGCATAAACATTTGAGGAGTAAACAGATTCCTCCCATGAATATTGAATATTCTTTTGGGAATTTTGAGCACTCTCCTATGATTTTTGACCTATAATGCACTAACTTTTCAGATGCAGGAAAGCGAAGTTTCAAAGAGGAAGGTAACTGCTAAATTAAGGAAGTGAATTAAATAAAAACAAAAATGAATCTTTAAGAACTATACTCTAGCATGCAAAAGGGAGTAGACTCTACCAAAAGCGTCAACTCACTCGCACGTAATATCGAGTGTTTCAGTTTACAAGAGTCATAATGATGGCACCTTTGAAAATATGTTTGAAGAATGGAGCAATATAAGCGTGAATACCCACATTCCTTTTTCACTTCTAGAAATAAATGCGAGAGTGATCGAGAGCTAAGGCTAAAGCAAAAAACCATTACCTTGTGATGTTAAGTAAATCAAAAGTAAGTATTAAGTATTGTATCCACAGAGACCGACACGATATTACAAATGTTCAACAATTAATATGATTTTAAGTGGAAGTTTTGCAAGATATTTGATTTGTATGTTACCAAATGTAAAAACATATAATTAATAAGGATAGTTTTCAAGGAATAAGCTTGTTGGGATTGGATTTCATCCACCGATTAAATATGTGAATCACTGATCAGTTATACACAATCTAAATATGTATCAATATCATCATGTATCGCTCACAAACAGAGTTTATGTATAAACATATGATGGGGATTCTACCCTATTGTTTAATCGAAGATTTCTCAGCCTATTAAACAATACGTCATCCTTAAGAATTGATATTTACGATGAATATTAAATATAAATCTATGTCTAGCATTTAGAGTTTAATCGATGATTATCTTGGATCGAGATTAGAATTGTATTTCTCAATATGAATTCAAATCCATGGAGTTAAAGAATAAATCAAAGATATCACCGATAATGATTTATAAATAAATTGCATATAATTCCATGATCAATGAAAATACATTTTGTTTTGATGAACTACAACCAATCCCAACAAGAAAGGAATTTAGCTACTCATGGTAGCTTGATACAAAATGGAGGAATTGAGATGAATCAGCATCAACGATGATTTCCCGACTCTTAATGCGTATCCAACTCGTATCCTCACTTTCCCTCTCTTACTATCTATTAAAAACTATCTATTATAAAGTAATAATGTAAAAGTTCTCCTCCAATGCTTCTGCTGCACTCCTTTTATACTGGTTGAGATGAGGGACTTTCGCTATGCGATGTTTTGGTCGCTATGCAAAGTCATCATGCTTAATCTTGAAGAATTTTAAAACACCCTTGGAAACCGCCATACTTCGCTATGCAAAGTAAAGTTTGATATGAAAACTATTCTCGTTTCTGCTCGCTTCAAGAGAAACTGGATGATTTTTATTCTGTTTTAGTTCACTTTGACTTTGCATCGTGACCTTCTGTCGCTACTCGAAAAATGCATCGTGCAACGACGGGGAGGCGAAAAAGATAGACAGAAGAGTCGCCACCGAACTTTATTTATCCCATGAGGGGAAAGGAAAATATCGAGAAAACCTTAGGAAAGAAATGGATAAGATGGTCTCGCGACCAAGAACGGGTTCGGAAGCCGGTTATGCGAGGGGAAGGTATTAGCACCCCTCGCATCCATCGTACTCGATGGGAACCATTTGTTTATCAACGTGTGATTATATTTGCTAAAATATTATGCTATAAAAGTGTGTTCCAAAGGGAGAGAGATAAAGGGTTAGAAACAGGGAAAGAGAGGTAACGGGGAAGAAGAGAGAAAGAACAGACTCGGTAGGACTTCGCGGTCCTAGGCCTACGTATTCTCAATAGACATGAGAAAGTCAGAGTAGACGTAGTTTGGGGAACTACAGATATGGGGGGAATGTGCTCGGCAAGGATTGTGGCCCTTGTGCCTACGTATCTTTACTTGAAGAAGTAAAGAATCAGAGCAGTCGTAGTTCAGCATACGGTGTGTTGATGTTTTGTGGATGATGCTATCGTGCGTATTCTAGCAGTTTAGGTGTTTTGCTGCTCGCATGTGAGGAGACTTATGCGTTACCTGTTTGCGGTAGAACGGACGTAACATATCCTTTTTGAAATGATTAGGTTTTCGCCATGCGAGGCAAGATGTCACATTTGATTTGTGAGATTGTTTTTTTAGGGGTGAGATAGATCCTCGGATAGTAACCCCTTGCGGGTAGTACCCAATTCTTTATCTCAAAGTTTTTGTTATGAAAATGGTGTGGCAAACGTAGCGTCCTCATATTGAAAGACGAGTATCAAGACCACACACACTACAGTGAGTATCCTGACACTCGGAAAGGAAGAAGACTACACTTAATCCTCTCTCTTTAATTCAATGCAAAGAGAACTTCATTCTCTTATTAAAGATGTTTTTGGTTTTGAATGGTAAGTGCTTTTACGACAGAGAACCCTACGGTAAATGTCAGCACTCGGGATAGAAGAAGGCCTATGCCTAACCACTCCACGATCATTCAAGTTTTTGTTAGGAAAAGAGTTCGAAATTGCACTCGATGCGGAACCGAGGTTTTAGGTGAGAAAGGTTTCGGAAAGGAGTTGTGGAAAGAGATATGGTGGAAGGAGTCGCGTCTTCATATTGAAAGACGAGTGTCTAAACCACCCACACTATAGTGAGCATCTCGATACTCGGAAAGGAAGAAGTCTACACTTAATCCTTTCTCTTTAATCCAATACAGAGAGAGGTTGATTCTTTATTGAAAGGGATTTTGAAAATGCGCTCGGCGCGGGGGCCGAGGTTTTAGGAGAAAAATGGTTTGAAAATGGAGAGAAATGGAAAGAAAGACGTCTTTGTATTGAAAGACGAGTGTTTAAACCACCCACACTACAGTGAGCATCTCGACACTCGGAGAGGAAGAAAGTCTACACTTAATCCCCTATTTTAGTTCAATACAAAGATGATTGATTTTAGGAAGGTTTGATAGCGTCGATGAATCGAATCGGGACAAGAAATGAGGAGAGAAAAGAGGTGGTCTCGGGTCCATCGTTTCTCATCAATAATTTGACAGAAAAACAATAGAGGTCTCGTCATCGACCAAAACAGAATGAAAATGGGACAAAATGTCCAATAATACAAGAGAAATGAAATAACTCTGAAAAATAGGAAATATAAATCAAAATAGTCTAAAAAAACTCCTAAATATAATATATATAGAAAAACTCTAAAGAAATTAATATTAAAAGATTTAGAAAATAAAAATTTATATATAAATCTTAATGAAAAAAACTAACTATAATATATATATACACCAAGTTCTAAAAATATAATATATAAAACATAAATAAAATATATTTTAAAAAAACAAAGACAGAGGGTTTTATGAAAAAAAGGGCGGTGTGTAATCTCAAGACGAAAACGGGCTCAAAGCCCACAACACACACACTAAAGGAATCTGGTGGGGGGTTGCAAAAGACAAGGGTGTAAATAAGATAAATGAAAGTCATTTGGGCTGTTTAAAGCCCATCATCTCATCAAACCTCCAGCCCGTAAAAAAAACAGATACAATGGGATAAACAACAAAAAAATGGATCAAACTGTCAAACAACAATCTCTCTTGGTCCTTCTGCGAACCCACACAACACACAACAGAGATGACCGAAGAACACTAATTCCTTGTCTACTCCATTCTTCACTTTATCGTGAAATCCAAACCTTCGAGCAATGGGTTTCGAGTTCAATATTCATGTGGGACGTTCTGATTGAGGGAAGAAATGGGTGGAGTTTGTGATTTGAGTTTTGGTGAGGATGATTTTTGGAGGAAGGTGGCGTTAGTTCGGTGATGGTTTTCGGTTTGTGTTGCACCCTAAAATTTGACCAACCAATTCTCCTATCTGACTCATGGTTTAATTTCATATTCACAGCTCAGATGTGTGATTTTTGTGCACAAGCAGGGGATATCAGAGTTGACAGCTTGATTTTTGTCTATCAGAGGTGGCAGACCCAGTCCAGATTATCGGGGTTTTATTTTCGGGAAATTGTGTGCTCCTCGGTGATTTTTCAGTGATTTTGGGGATATTCTGGAGCCCGGGGATCTCCGTTCGATTCAATCTGGTCTCGTGCGCTCTTTTACGGCGGTCATTTGCATTTTAGGATTTTTTTTGTGAATTTTTAATAGGCTTTATAGATTTTTCTGGAATTTAAATAGGGCTTTTTGAATATTTTAATAGCTTAATCTTTTTTTTAGAATTTTATAGGATATTTTAAATAGATTTTAATCATTTGTAGAATTTTAATAGAATTTAAATAGCTTTTATCATTTTTAGGATATTAGTGAATTTTCTCTTAGCATATTAAATAGAGTGACAAATTAGGGTTAATAGGAATTAATTGTTTTTAAATAATATAGTTTTTCTTTTTTAATAATAGATTTTTAGTAGATATTAAATAATATTAGAAGTTTAATAGAGTTAGTAGAGATATAGAATTAATTAGACTTTAATCATTTTTTAGAGTTTAATTAGGATTGATTGGATTTTTAGAGTTAATTAGAGGTTAATTGATTTTTTAGATTTAATTAGTATAATATAGAATTAGTTAGACTTTTAATCATTTTAGAGTTTAATTAGGTTAATTGAGTTTTAGATTTAATTAGGGTTATTAGTATTAATCAGATTTAGTTAATATTTTACAGTTTTTACTCATTTTTGTTCGTATGGGCCCATATGGGGGTTCTGTTTGAGGCCCAGTCATTTTTGTCCAAAGAATTCAGCAAAAATAGTCCAAAAACGGTCCAATTCAGCCCAGTTCATTCCAGCCATTTTTCCAGTAATCTCCAGGAGCTTCTAGAGAGTTCTAGCCTTCTCAGTGATATAAATATTGATGACACGTGTAGCAAACAGAAGGGCCCACGCATTCCCACTAAGACTTCCCAGAATCACGCCACGCGTCCCACCGAAGCTCACCCTCTCTCTCTCCGCTGACACGCGTATCCCATGCAACAAGTCCCTGAGCCACTTGGCGCCCCCACACCCATCGCCGGAGCCTCACCTGGAAACTCACCGGCGGCCATGCATCAGCCCTAACCGCACGCCGCCGGCCACCGTCCAACCCACCTGAACCACCAAAATCTCCAGAACCCTCAAGATCTTCATCTTTCTACTCCGTTCGCCCCTCACCGGAAAGCGCAATCTCGCCGGAAAACATATCTTCACCAGAATCTTCATCCTTATCCACAATCTTTCCAGATCTTCACATCTTCTCTCATCATCGTCCAACAAGATCCGTGTTAGTCCACCGCGTACTCAAGCATCTTCATCGTCTTGATCTTGTTCGTCCACGATCTCCAGAAACTGCAACCACCAAGAACGACGAAGCAGATTCAACATTCTCCTCAGCGAACCTCAAGAACATTGTTACGTTCTTCATCTTTTGAGAGGTCTTCAATAGACGAGGCAACACCTTCAGTCTTCTTCAACGATCCAGCGAGATCCATCATCAAGAACTTCACGCTCCTAGGTCTTCAATTTCTCCAGCGAGCTTCAAGATCTACGCTCGTTCTTGCTTCATCTCCAGATCTTCAAGACCTTCAATGTTTCCTTCAGAATCTTCTAGGTTCTCAGAAAAAGCTTCCTAGATCTCCTCACGCCTTCAACGAATCTCCAATCTCCTTCAATCTTTCCAGAAGGCTCCTAGCTCGTTGCGTCAGGAATTCAAAGGGCATTCTCGCTCATCAGTAGATCTAGGATCTTCAAGAGTCTCCTCAGACGACGTCGTCTTCACAGCACCACCCAGGTTTTTCTCTCTAACTCCTTCGCCCTATCTTTGTTGTTTAGCTGGATTGAATGTCAGGGTAGCATGATGATTTTGAAACGAGAGTGTGAGATGAAGATTTTTTCGTGTTTGATAGTTGATTAGGGTGTAGGTTTCGTTCAGGATTCAGAGGGAGTTTGAGAGGGAGCTTGAGAGGAACGGCGCAAATTCTAGGGGTGAACAGTAGTTAGGGTTTGGGGGGTGACTCAGGTTTTGTTCAGCTGAATGTTGGATCAGGGTTGAGGTTTTGGGCTAAGCCCAAACGTGTTTTCTGAACAATGCACCCCCAGTTGTTCGTCACCCCCCCCCCTGTTTGAGAGACCTGAGAGTAATTGGTGTGGGCCTTAGGCCCTTATTGTTTTTCACACCCCCCTGGGCGTAGCCCAGTAGTAGAATCAACTGAAAACTTGCTCACGGCACCCCCCTAGGTTTTTCTTTTTTCTGAGTTGTTTAAATTCAACTTGGGCCTTACGCCCTTTGCTTCTAGCACCCCCAGAATGTGGGCCCAATGTAGAATACCTAGAGTTCTTTGCTGATAGTAACCCCCCCTGCTTTATTCCATGTTATTTCTTTTATTTTTTCTTTCTTTTATATTTTTTTTGGCATATTAAATAAGTCATAAATAATTGAATATAATTGTTTTGTTAATAATTCTTTTTCCATCCATCTCATGAAAATGTTAGGAAAATCCAATAAAAATAAAATTTGTCATTTTATTTTAGTTTGCTATTTTTTGCATATTTTCCATATTAATTGATGTCTTTTTAATATTTTTAATGCATGCATATCATTAAAAAATTCATAAAAAAGGGTAGATTTAGTCAAATAATTCCGTTCTTTTTTCTGTAGACTCGTGATTCAGTGTAGAATTTTATAGTACAAAAATATTAGCTTAATCATGCATTTTTATTTTAATTGCATTTTTTCACTGTTATTGATGTTTGAGTAAACTGGTCTGTTTGATATGTCTGTGCTGCTGATTTTTAGTTCTTTCATCTGGTGTTGAATTTTATTCTGATTTTTTTTAGTATGTTATCCTAGAGCCATGTAGGTCTCCCATTAGATTTTTGTTAGATTTTTATAGAGTATTCTGATAGGATTTGTCTGAGCCTGAAGATAGGAGAAGTCTTGATGACTTCTGACTTTGAAGTTCAACTGTGGTTGAACTTCAGAGATAGTCTTTTGTAGTTTGTTGGCCTGTGGGTTCTTCTTGAAGGTGGGAGCTGATTGAGGTCCTGTTGGAGCTTGCAGAGATGCATTGGATTGAGGCTTAGTCTAGGAGCTTGTTGTCTGTTTGTGAGGTTCGAGATCCTGGAGTTTGAAGGGAGTTTATGGTACTTTCCTGAGGAAGGCACTATGAATGACCTTCATTCTTTCTTCTCACCTCCTTCGTAAGTATCCAATGATGTCGGAGCCGACTTGTGAGTTTAATTTCTCCTGAGGAGGAATATAAACTGATCACTTGTCGTTGAGCCACATGGGATACAATTCCTAAGTGGAAGCCCCTTAGCACTTTCCTGAGGAAGGTCCTATGGGTCTATTCACTTAGTTCCAGTAGTTTGTCTAGGACTTCTTAAGTGTCCAGTGATGTTGGAGCCGACTTGTGAGTTTAATTCCTCCTGAGGAGGAATATAGACTGATCACAGTTGTTGAGCCACGTAGGATACGATTCCTAAGTGTCAGCCTCCTAGTACTTTCCTGAGGAAGGTCCTCTGAGCCTGCTCACTTAGTTCCCTTAGTGCATATAGGTTCTTTCCCAAATATCCAGTGACGCCGGAGCCTTCATGTGAGTTTAATCTCTCCGGAGGAGGGATGTAAACTGATCACAGTTGTCGAGCCGCATAGGATATGACTCCTGAGTAGTAACCTCCTGGTACTTTCCTGAGGAAAGCACTATGGGCTTGTCTGCTTAGCTTCCTTTCTCTGGTAAGCTTGTTCTGAAGCTTGGAGAATGGGATTGATTCCTCTTGCCTAGGAGTTTGTTTAGATCCTTGCTTAGGGTTTTGATTAGAGTTGTTGCTTAGATCCCTGCTTAGGGTATTGTATAGAGTTTTGTTAGGAGAGTTATTAGGAGCTTGTTTCAGGTTTGTTTGAGGCCCTGCTTAGGGTTAGTCTCTTTGTGTTGTTTGACTTGTGTGATGTTATGTTGCATTAGACTTAGGTTCATCTAGATAGTTCTGAATAGGTGCATCTTAGAAGTAGACTTTGCATGCATGAGAAGTTGAGGTGGTCCTCCTTCTGCTTGTTTGTTATTGCGTGGCTTTGCTTGTTGGTATTCGGTAGAGCTGAGCTCCCTTGCCTTTGTGGTTTGCAGCCTTTGCGCCTTGTTCGTCTAGTTGCTGCATTCATGCATATTTTCAGTATTCTTTTCCGTTGCAGTTTCTTGTTTGTGGTTTAATCCTGTTGCCATGATCCCTTAGGAGCTCTGACTTCTCCGCTGCGGAGTTGTTATGATAGACATTAGGACGGTCAACCAGGTGTGATAGCAGTAGGTAGATTCCCCTTTTCCGGCTATAGTTCTAGGGTTCCCCTTTCCTTTCTGTAGGAGCTTTTGAGTAGCTTGATCCGTAGTTAGCTGAACTACAGCTGCTCTGATTCTTCGTTCCAGACGAAGATATGTAGGCATAGGATGCGATATCCTAGCGAGCACACTAACGACTAACTTTTGTTCTCTCGCGGCTGTGCGATCGAGACTTTTCCCGCTAACGACTAATTGTTTCCCTTTCTCTTGCCCGAGCGCATTTGAGACCAGATCATAGTTGTAGGTTCCCGAGCCTTTAGGACCAGTTTGTTTTCTCACTGCTGTGTGAGAGCCCCTGTTTACCCGTAGTTAGCCGAACTACGTTTGCTCTGATCTTTCATTTCAGATGAAAGTACGTAGGCATAGGACGCGATGTCCTGGCGAGCAACCTTTCCCCCGTTTAGACGTAGGAAGTCGAACTACGTTGACTCTGACTTTCCCATTGCACGAGGGAATACGTAGGCCCAGAACACCGTACGTTCTGTCGAGTCCTGTCCTTTTATTTTCTTTTCAGACCAGCCATTAGCGTAGATAGATAATACACCCTTTTACCTATAAACACCAAGCGTGGATCCCATCGAGTACGATGGACGTGAGGGGTGCTAATACCTTCCCCTTGCGTAACCGACTCCCGAATCCAGGTTTTGGTTGCGATGACCATGCCTTTTCCCGTCTTTGCGAGGTTTACTTCGAGCGTTTCCTTTCCCGCTCTGAGGGATAAATAACGCACGGTGGCGACTCTCCTGTCAAGCCGGCGCCGATTTTCGCAGTAGCGACAGCTGGCGACTCTGCTGGGGACTTATAGCATCTAGGGATTTTCCCATCCCTTATGCTGGGACCGTTTCCCATCCCCTACGCGAGTCAATCCTAGCGCTTGGATGGTTATTTGTTGGGTGTTGTGCATATTGTGTTTTACTTTTCTGCACTTTACTTTTCTGTACCTTTACCTTTCCGCATTTATTTTCCAGCATTACATTATTGTGATTATTGTTGTGGGCAAAGGGAGGTTACTGTGAGTGGAAAGCCGGACCTGGGCTTGAGTACACACCTAGATATAGTTGTGGAGAAGTAGTAGACGAACCTGTCTGCTGAGCAGGCACAGTTCCCTACGAAAATCTGCGCTCAGACGAGATTCTTGCAGAGGTGCTCCTTTCCGGTCCTGAGGATCTGAGGGGAGTCCAGACGTGAGGGTTGTCGACTCTGGGGACCGATCATTTGGAAGTCAGCTAAGTGAGGCCTCTTCATGACTTGATGATGCCACTCCTTCTGGGAATCGTATCGTCACTCATGAAAGTCTGTGACGCTGACAACCGCATAGGATGCCGTACCTTTGTCCGTGGATTAGGTCTATCCTACCTGTGAGAGGGACTGGGTTATTGCAGGAAAACTGGCCATCAGAAACCATGATTCAGTATCTTTGTCAGATGGTGTTCTTGATTCATCTCCAGGTGTGTTGTCTGGGTCAGATGGGTTTCTTATCTGAGGTTGAGGCTATTATCAGATGGTATTTTCGTCAGATACAGAGGTTCAGATGGTTTTCTTACCAGGGGATTGATATTTTGAGTATCAGATGGTAGTTATTCGCATGAGGTTCTGATGACCGTGATGGTTTTCTGTTCTTGATCACAGAGATATTCCTCTTCAGGCTACAGCATAGCCCCTGTGTTCGCAGATTGCATTATTTATCATATTGCATCATTGCATTACCATCTGCATTTAACTAACGTGTGTGTATTGCAGGTACATATTTTCCCTTCCAGTTCTGGTGTTCGTTCCTAGCAAGACATGGAAAACCTGAAGAGAGTATTGCCCTATAAGTTTCCGTCGCCGAATATCAGTCTATTGTTAGAATTGATGGCTATTGCTAAGAAGAGAGGAATGGGTGACTTCAGAAAGAGATATGGGAGGATTCTGACATACGTTTATCAGCCATCTGTCTACGAGACCAGCGGCATCTATACTCTGTTACAGTTCTACGACGCGGAGCTCAGGTGTTTTGTATTTCCCGACTTCGTTTTGGCTCCTACCCTGGAGGAGTACTCTGCACTTCTGGATATACCGATCCGTGAGCAGATGCCTTTTTATCGTACGGACGCTGAGCCTAAGCTGGCTGAGCTTTCTGCCATCCTGTGTTTGAAAGAGTCTGAGTTGTCTGGGAAGATGATCAGAAGAGGAGATGTATGGGGATTTCCATTGGATGTCTTAGTGGAGAAGGCTCGAGAGTATGCCCAGAAGGGCAAATGGGAGGTTTTTGACGTCATTCTTGCTGTATGTGTGTATGGCATCGTGTTATTCCCGAACATTCCTGATTTTGTTGATTCAGATGCCTTCTATATTTTGGCTGCGGGAAACCCAGTTCCTACTTTGCTGGGAGACATCCACCATTCAACTCATTACCAGAATGAAAAGCGACGAGGAAGGAATGTGTCTTGTTGTGTCCCTCTCCTATGCAGGTGGTTCACCAGTCATTTGCCTAAGTCAGGTCCTTTTGTCACGTCTATCAATTCTCTAGGATGGCCCGAGCGCTTAATGGGATTAACTGCTGAGAACGTGGTATGGGTCATTAAAGAGGTATTTGGAGCTGAAGTCATACTCAAAGGCGAAGGATTCCCGAATGTTCCGTTGATAGGAAGGAAAGGTTGTGTCAACTATAACCCTTCTTTATTGATCAAGCAATTTGGGTATATACCTCAAGGAGTGCCAAAGCCCGAGGAGATACAGGAATCTCTGTATCTCACCGGGGCAATAGGGAAAGAGATGCTGACCAAACTTGAGAAAGCCTGGAGAAACTTGCACAAGAGAGGGAAGCTTTCAGGTAACAGAGGGGATACTCGAGTTCCTAGCCCATATGAAGAATGGATTCGTGAGCGAGCTGTGAAGTTCCTTATGCCGTATCCAGCAGTTCAGCCATTGCATCCTCCTCCGGTGGAAGAGCCTACCACTGTGGACATTCAGGTCTACAAGCAGCTGATGGCGGAGAAGGAAGAGCTAGCAAGGGCTAAAGAGGTTTTAGAGCAGGAGAATGCCCAGCTTCGGCATGAAAAGATTGAAACAGGATATATTTCTAAGCAACAGGATGAAACTCTGAAACATCTGAAGACTACGCTATTGGAATTGACTGAAACCAAGAAGCGACTGGAGCTAGATGTAGATGCAGTTAGTAGTGTGTTGGCCACCAAGAAGCAAGAGCTGGAAAGGGCCTACACAAAACTAGCCAAGTTCAGAGAACACTGGGATCTCACTATGACCAAGCGCAAGGAGCGAGAAGAAGGTCTGAAGACACAGATTGCTCAGTTAGAAGAACAGGTCAAAGTGAAGAATGAAGAGCTTGAAGAAGAAGCCTGTCGCCGATACGAGGCCGAGCGCAAGTTGACAGATGCCATGAAGAATTTGGAAGATCTCCAGCATAGAGCAGATGCCAAGAGACCCAAACCTGGGGATGGTGCTAATGATAAAGCTTGGGAAGACTTTGTCAGAGACATCCAGGGGACAGTCAGGAAGAGGGATCGACTGATAGAAGGTTTGATTTATCAACCAGATCATGCAGAGACAAAGAAGATGGTCGAAGACTTCCGCAGCCGTACCCGTATTTGATTTCTCTTGTATTCTGTATGTTGAGATCACCACCAGGCATGTTGGCTGGGATCCTCCCTATCATATCAGCTGTATGGAGCATAGTTATGTAACTCTTGACAAGACAGTTATTCTAATCAATATATAAGGGTTTTTCCAAATATTGTCTCTATGGTTTATCTCGTCTTGCTACCACTGACACTGGAATTGGAGGGAAAATATCTCCAATGCACACATGCACGTTAGCATTTTTGTATTTTTGTTTGCATAAATCATACTGCATAGCATTTCTCTAGCAGGTCAAAGCACTTATCCAGCCTTTGTTTTCACCCAGAAAGTGATTCTCGGGGAACTATTTGAGGCAAGAGTGGAGCGTTGAAGACGACCAAGGGGCTGAAGCAGATTTGAGCAGAATCAAGCAGTACAATCAGTTACCGGTAATTGGTGGCTATGTCTGAAGGCAATTTCCAGTTTCCTGACACCCAGGCAGGGTTTACTATGGCGTCCAACCATCAGTATGATTTTATGGAGGACTTCCCGCAAGCGAACAATCTTACTGCAGACCAAGTTGTGCAGCCAGCTGTTGAGAACAGAGATCGGCATGAGCAGTTTCTTGCCCAAAATGAGCGTTATCCTCCTGTTAACAATCAATGTGTTGCTTTCCCTGCGATGAATTACCGGAGAGATATTCCAGTGACCGGGTTAGTAGATCCAAGAGCTCTTGACTATGGTAGAAGACTCCGAGTGTTGGAAGAGCAAATGAAAGCCTTGGAAGCTAAAGATGCTGTTAACCTGGATGCTGTAGCCATGTGTTTGGTCCCTGACCTCGTGTTACCGCACAAGTTCAAAATGCCGGAATTTGAAAAATACACAGGAGATAGCTGTCCAAAATTGCATTTGATGATGTTCTGCCGAAGGATGACTTCGTTTGTGCGAAATGACAAATTGATGATCCATTGCTTCCAGTATAGCCTGACTGGGGCATCCCTGAGATGGTATGTGCAATTAGAGAGTAACCAGATTCGATCTTGGGTGGATTTAGCCAGAGCTTTCATGAAGCAGTACGATTACAACTTGGATTTGACTCCTAGTCTCGTAGATCTGCAAGAATTATCTCAGGCAGAGAATGAATCATTCAGAGCATATTTGCGAAGGTGGAAAGAATTGTCTGCTAGCGTTCAACCGCCGCTTCCGGAAAGGGAACTGGTTGACATCTTCTTGGGTACTCTGAAAGGCCATTATTTTGACAAATTGTTCAGTTGCACAAGTTTTGTGAGCCTGATGAGGCTGGGCGAGATTGTTGAGAGAGGACTCAGGAGTGGAAAGTTTCGAGATGTTCCTTACGTCCCAGTTGATAGGATTGAGTCAGTTGTCAGTTCTCAAGAAGAGTGGGAAGGAGATGATGCCACCTCAGAATCTCTAGCATCTCAGGATCAGTTTTCAGACACTTCAAGTCAACGGTCATCTTATCGCCGATCGCGTCAGCATGCTCCACGAAGACCAAGGAAGCCTGAAAGGCAGTTTACTCAGCTACCGGTGTCGTACAGCCAGTTGTTGCCAGATCTGGTCAGAAGTGGATTGATAGTACCGAAAGAGACTAAGCCGGTGATTCCACCGTATCCTCCAGGTTTTGATGCCAGCGCCCGCTGTGAGTACCATGTTGGGGCACAGGGGCATTCAACCAATGATTGTAAGGTGCTTAGAAGTCAGATTCAGGATTTGTTAGACTCTAGCCGTATTTGCATCACTCCTCAGGGTTGTGTTCAGATTAATGATTTTCCATCTTCCAGTTGTGGGGGTTCGTCAGTTAATATCATGGAAGACTCCACAGGAAGTGTGTGCTCTGAAGATTGTCAATCAGAGAGTTCAGTTGAATATGGGGGAAGTTTCTAGAGGTTTCTATGCCGGGTGTCGCATCTTTTTCTCTGCCTAACCCGTTTAGCTTTTGTGCATCAGTATTTGTCGATCACCACCAGGATTGTTGGATGGGGTCGTTATATTCAGACTCATTTGTGCTTACCTGCTGATTTTGTTGGTTGTACATGTGTGGGAGATATTCGTCTGTGTGTCTATAGTTTGAGTTTCTCTTTGTCGCGTTATGAATGTGTGTTTGTTTGCTACGCTGCATTATCATTTAGCAGGTATATCAGAACCGTGGGCCTTATTTCTTCATCACCCAGTTTGTTGCAGGAATTCCCTCAGAGATATGGAACAGAATCAGTTTGAATTGATCGAAGTCCGAAGCCAGCTGGGGCAGATGATGAGAGACATGCAAGAGATGCGTCTAGAGCAGAAGATTCTCAAAGAGGAGAACAGTCAGCTGAAGACCCAAGTGAGCTTGATCATGGAGGTAGTCAAGAATGTGCTTAGGAAAGAAGACGATCAGCTATTTGAAGCCGCAATGAAGAAGCTCGCGCTACCTGTGCATGTGGAACCTGAGCAGCAGCAACAGAAGATACAGCCGGCTCAGCGGAAGATCCAGGAAGGAAAGCCAAGGAGAATATTTGAGGCACCACCTATGGCATATGCTGAGCTCTTGCAGATCTTACTGAGGTTTAATCTGGTGGAGAAAAGAGCGTTGACACAACCAACGAAAGCGTTTCCTCAAGGGTACGATGCCGGTAAGCAATGTGAATTTCATTCTGGGGCATTCGGACATGACATCGAGGGGTGTCATGCTTTCAAGCACAATGTTCAAGACCTGATTGACTCGCACGATATTGAATTCACGCCGGGCGGCGTAGCTGTGCATATTGCTCCTGTCTCAGTCGATGCAAAGATGACAGATGTTTCCAAAGCTGCAGTGGGTCAGAAGCGTATCCTGGACTCCATGGTGTCAGAATCTCCAGGCCCACAATTGTTGCCTATTCCTGGGGCAGATCTGAGAAAGCAAATGGCTAAGCATAAGGAGAGCGTTAATCAGTACATCGAAGATCAAGAAACCGATGTTGCATTTGATACGAAGGGTGCTCAAGGGTCAACCCGATACCGGCAGCAGCAGCCTCAGCAACAGAATAATCGGGGGTATAAAAGAGGTCAGAATCAAGGTCCTTTGGCAAGCCGTCATTTGGAAACTCCTCCTATACCATACGCACAGCTTCTGCAGACATTGCTTCAGCTCCAATTGGTTCGTAAAAGGACATTGGCTCCCTTAACGGGACCACCACCACCGGGGTACGATGCTGACGCTACTTGCGAGTTCCATACCGGGGCACCTGGCCATACAGTTGAGAACTGTAAAGCATTTAAGCACAAAGTGCAGGATCTGCTTGATAGTGCAGCAATCAGCTTCGGACCGGGAGGTCCCCACATCATCTGAATGAAAGAGGAAAAGCTCTATAGTTTGGTTGAGTCGATTGAAAGCAGATCAGGACAGCATTGGGTTGCCTCTAATAAGGATAGACTGGTTCAGCAGCAAGGCAGATGCAAAAGCCCAGTTCTCGGGAGCTAGCATATTTCCTTTGTTTTAGCTTGTCATTTCTTTACATTTGTAATTGCTTTCCTGTTTGAATTTGTAAACTTGTTTGTAAAACTCGTTGTTTTCATTCAAATTGATGATAATGAAATAAATGTACATGTTTTGATTGAATCCATTCGTGTTCACTAACTGTTTTGCAAATATCCACCACTTGGTTAAGTAGAATTTGGGGAGGATGACGAAAATGACCGACATGCAAATTCCGATATTGTATGCTTTTGAAATAAAACCTGCTGATGATGTACAGGCATTGTTTCAAACCCTTAAACACCGGAGATATAAGGAAGATAATCCCTTGTCAACCCCTTTGAGCCTTGTAGTAGGAGTTCTTTCTGAAAACGAAAAACCCTCAATCTTAACCTGGGGCAGGGTAGGTGTTAGCTAATTTGACCGAGCGTCCAAATTACAAGAGGAGTGTCCGTTCAAGGATCAATCACACCCCTAGAGGTCGTGCCTAAAAGACCACAATGGTTCAATCAAGAGTGGGACAGCCACATCATTCCCAAAGAGTCAGACAACCAATGTCACACGACTTGTTCGAAAAAAAGAAGAATGAAAGAGAATCAAAAGCCCGCTAAGTCAAGAAAAAAATTCAAAACAAATGACTTAGGCAAAAATGAGGGCATCCCGCTGGACTTAAAAAAATCAAAAGATACTCAAAAGGAGTCAGTCCAGGCAAAAGTTAGGGATATGAAAAGAAAAGGTGAAAAGGATCAAAAGAAAAATCCTCGATGAAAATACAAGTCGTGTGACCACAAATGTCAAAGACGAAAAGTGAGTGACTGTCACTCCAAAATCCAAAAGTTTCTCGAACTATCACTCCTATCTTTCAACCTCTGAGAGGTGAGCGCTAAGGTCGAATTAGCTGAACGTAGGATGGGAGAACATCAAGGAGAATGGGTGGGTTAAAGTAAACTTTGAGCCTTTATCCTTTCTTTCAAAACCATGAACCCGACCACGCTACAACCTTCAAAAGTCCTAATTGAAGCAGGCTGTTTCGAAAGCATACTCCGGTAAAGGTCGCGTCGATTCTGACTCCTAAAAGGTTCCTCTTACCATGTTGATACTGATGTTGACAAATGTTTTGTGCATTATATGCCATAAACTGTTTTTCCTTTTTCCCCGTGAACGGATTGGATGTCAAAGCTGTCATATGTGTTGCATTAATACATCTTTTATGCATAACAACTTGTTTTACTTGCGAGTAAGCGCCTGACAGCAGAAAAGCTTCCTACAATGGAAAGTATGGTCAAGATAGAATGTGGAGCGCCCGAATGTTCCGAGAGCAGGGGCAAGCTTTACTGTGATCCCCCAGTCAGGTCAGCCTTTCGAAGACAGTTATTCTGGGGCAATCAGGTTGAGATTCAGGCGAATACGGTCAAGAGCGCTACTCTGAATCAGATAATCGAGGCAAGGTCATTGCAGTCAGGGGCAGACCATCTTAAGCACGCAGAAGTTATTCGAGGAGCATTCGATGTGAAGTATCCTTCCAAAGTTCAGAATATTAGGGCATGTCATATCAGACCATCAGGGTACAGATCTTCAGATTTCCTTTCGAGGACTAGCCCCACAGAGGTCCCGCAGGCTGGGGCATACCATAAGCGAAAGGATTGTTGTTCTCCGTACCTACAGGGTCATTCGGAGTTATTCGAGCAGATGCAGTCGATTTTTTGAGAGCGAGATGAATGCGGGAAGTCGTGTTACTATCCCTTGACTCTTCACTGAAAGGCTGTGTATTCAGGAAGAATATTTTCCAGCGTCAGTTGGACCTAACCCAGCAAGATAGCTTAAGGGCTCAAATCCATGTTTGCGATCGCTGTGAAGCCCATCCGTGTTGACACATCGGTTTCCAGATCCGAGCTTCATCAGTACGCGGGAAGACTCCCTCCATTTTCTCCAGTAAAGTCCAATTTGTCATTGATATGAGTAAGTTATTCCTAGAGGAGTCTAATCATATTCAGCACGTCTGCTATTTCACAGCGGAGTTATATACCCCAGCAGGGTATTACTTCGTCGAGGTGTTCGGTTAAGTTCCCAATATCCCCAGCGGAGTTGATTTCACTCTCCCAGCATTTATTTTGCTGGGATAATTCAGTGATATCCAGTTTATCCCCAACAGAGTTGGCCTCGCCTTCAACATTTATTTTGCTGAAGTGGTTCTGTACCCAGCTCTCTCCGGCAGCTCGAGCCTGCATTGGCATATTGCATGCATTATCATATTTGCATCATACTTGCATATCATCGTCAAAATGCGTAGCATTTCCATCTAGAGTGGAGCATTACGCCGTAGAAAGATTAAAACATACGCATATGCATACGAAGCATAAGTCAGATTTTCTACCAGCCTCATATGGCGCGTGAATTACTCTGTGATCAGTTCAGGGGCATTTATCTAGCGGCAGTGTTCAGACAGTTCAGCAGATTATTTGTATTCCTGATCATACAGTAGCTGTGCTTTGATCAATCAGTCATCTGGTATCGGCAGGCTTTTCTTCCCGTCAATTCATATTGACGATGGGTTCCTCCAATAAGTGGATTTCTCCGTCTATCATTAGACGTCTTGAGTACGAATGTGGTTTTCTTCCCGTCTATCAGTAGACGATGTGAAGTTTCGGGTTACCGTTCAACGGGTTTCTTATTGCCAGATCATACGTATGATGAGGTGTTTCCCCAGCGAGTCTTCTCCGGCTATCCTTGGTTGTTGAGGGGTTTCAAAACGATTTTGGATATTGGTTCTCTTTCTGGTTATTGGATATGATGACGTTTAAGAGGGACTTTTCTGACCGTCAATCCTTATTGATGTCGAGGCTCTTCGAAGAACGTTCAGTTTTCGTGATTGTCGATTCTTATTGACGACATGGTTCCTTAAAAGGTGGTTTTCTTCCCGTCAGTCCATACTGACGATGTGGCCCCTTCAAGGATGTTGATCTTTCCATCAATTCCCGTAGACAGAAGGATTCTGAAATTCAAAGGATGGTGTTGAATTGCGTTATGGTGTCTTTCCGTCTATCTTTAGACGATGTGAGTATGGAGATTAAGAATTTCTTTCCGTCTACCCTTAGACGATGTGAATTGTTTTGTTTCATCAATCAGGATGATCCCGTCTACCCTTAGACGATGTGAATATCGATTTGTGTCATCAATCAGGATGATCCCGTCTATCCTTAGACGATGTGAATTGTTTTTGTTTCATCAATCAGGATGATCCCGTCTACCCTTAGACGATGTGTGAATGGAGATTAATGGTGTCTTTCCGTCTACCCTTAGACGATGTGAGTATGGAGATTAAGAATTTCTTTCCGTCTACCCCTAGACGATGTGAATTGTTTTGTTTCATCAATCAGGATGATCCCGTCTACCCTTAGACGATGTGAGTATAGAGATTATGAATTTCTTTCCGTCTATCCTTAGACGATGTGAATTGATTGTTCATCAATCAGGATGATCCCGTCTACCCTTAGACGACGAGAATATTGATTTGTTTCATCGATCGGGATGATTCCGTCTACCCTTAGACGATGCAAGTACGAAGATTATTTCTTCCCGTCTATCTTTAGACGATGTGGATATTGATTTGTTCATCAATCAGGATGATTCCGTCTATCCTTAGACGATGCCAGCATGGAGATTAATGTGGTCTTCCCGTCCATCTTTGGACGATGTGAGTATATTTCTCGTCCTGCCTATCAGTAGGCAATGTGAAAGGATCAGGTATTTTGTTGCAGCCCTCGGGTTTTGTTATATGGGGTATCACAAGCAACGGGTATTCAAGTCAGGAGTCCTTTATCAGATGATTGATCAGTTTGGTGCCGTAATGACCGGGCTCGGTTTTCTGGACTTTATTCTCCAAGCAGTTAACAGTATATGCTCGCGGTTGGCAAATTTTCGGGTTTTATTTGTATTCAACCGTCTCGTACCTCTGAATGTTTGAAGGCTGAGCGCTCTTCAAACCCTTCAGGTCCAAGTCGCTTGAATAGGGGCAGCTGTTGCACCCTAAAATTTGACCAACCAATTCTCCTATCTGACTCATGGTTTAATTTCATATTCACAGCTCAGATGTGTGATTTTTGTGCACAAGCAGGGGATATCAGAGTTGACAGCTTGATTTTTGTCTATCAGAGGTGGCAGACCCAGTCCAGATTATCGGGGTTTTATTTTCGGGAAATTGTGTGCTCCTCGGTGATTTTTCAGTGATTTTGGGGATATTCTGGAGCCCGGGGATCTCCGTTCGATTCAATCTGGTCTCGTGCGCTCTTTTACGGCGGTCATTTGCATTTTAGGATTTTTTTTGTGAATTTTTAATAGGCTTTATAGATTTTTCTGGAATTTAAATAGGGCTTTTTGAATATTTTAATAGCTTAATCTTTTTTTTAGAATTTTATAGGATATTTTAAATAGATTTTAATCATTTGTAGAATTTTAATAGAATTTAAATAGCTTTTATCATTTTTAGGATATTAGTGAATTTTCTCTTAGCATATTAAATAGAGTGACAAATTAGGGTTAATAGGAATTAATTGTTTTTAAATAATATAGTTTTTCTTTTTTAATAATAGATTTTTAGTAGATATTAAATAATATTAGAAGTTTAATAGAGTTAGTAGAGATATAGAATTAATTAGACTTTAATCATTTTTTAGAGTTTAATTAGGATTGATTGGATTTTTAGAGTTAATTAGAGGTTAATTGATTTTTTAGATTTAATTAGTATAATATAGAATTAGTTAGACTTTTAATCATTTTAGAGTTTAATTAGGTTAATTGAGTTTTAGATTTAATTAGGGTTATTAGTATTAATCAGATTTAGTTAATATTTTACAGTTTTTACTCATTTTTGTTCGTATGGGCCCATATGGGGGTTCTGTTTGAGGCCCAGTCATTTTTGTCCAAAGAATTCAGCAAAAATAGTCCAAAAACGGTCCAATTCAGCCCAGTTCATTCCAGCCATTTTTCCAGTAATCTCCAGGAGCTTCTAGAGAGTTCTAGCCTTCTCAGTGATATAAATATTGATGACACGTGTAGCAAACAGAAGGGCCCACGCATTCCCACTAAGACTTCCCAGAATCACGCCACGCGTCCCACCGAAGCTCACCCTCTCTCTCTCCGCTGACACGCGTATCCCATGCAACAAGTCCCTGAGCCACTTGGCGCCCCCACACCCATCGCCGGAGCCTCACCTGGAAACTCACCGGCGGCCATGCATCAGCCCTAACCGCACGCCGCCGGCCACCGTCCAACCCACCTGAACCACCAAAATCTCCAGAACCCTCAAGATCTTCATCTTTCTACTCCGTTCGCCCCTCACCGGAAAGCGCAATCTCGCCGGAAAACATATCTTCACCAGAATCTTCATCCTTATCCACAATCTTTCCAGATCTTCACATCTTCTCTCATCATCGTCCAACAAGATCCGTGTTAGTCCACCGCGTACTCAAGCATCTTCATCGTCTTGATCTTGTTCGTCCACGATCTCCAGAAACTGCAACCACCAAGAACGACGAAGCAGATTCAACATTCTCCTCAGCGAACCTCAAGAACATTGTTACGTTCTTCATCTTTTGAGAGGTCTTCAATAGACGAGGCAACACCTTCAGTCTTCTTCAACGATCCAGCGAGATCCATCATCAAGAACTTCACGCTCCTAGGTCTTCAATTTCTCCAGCGAGCTTCAAGATCTACGCTCGTTCTTGCTTCATCTCCAGATCTTCAAGACCTTCAATGTTTCCTTCAGAATCTTCTAGGTTCTCAGAAAAAGCTTCCTAGATCTCCTCACGCCTTCAACGAATCTCCAATCTCCTTCAATCTTTCCAGAAGGCTCCTAGCTCGTTGCGTCAGGAATTCAAAGGGCATTCTCGCTCATCAGTAGATCTAGGATCTTCAAGAGTCTCCTCAGACGACGTCGTCTTCACAGCACCACCCAGGTTTTTCTCTCTAACTCCTTCGCCCTATCTTTGTTGTTTAGCTGGATTGAATGTCAGGGTAGCATGATGATTTTGAAACGAGAGTGTGAGATGAAGATTTTTTCGTGTTTGATAGTTGATTAGGGTGTAGGTTTCGTTCAGGATTCAGAGGGAGTTTGAGAGGGAGCTTGAGAGGAACGGCGCAAATTCTAGGGGTGAACAGTAGTTAGGGTTTGGGGGGTGACTCAGGTTTTGTTCAGCTGAATGTTGGATCAGGGTTGAGGTTTTGGGCTAAGCCCAAACGTGTTTTCTGAACAATGCACCCCCAGTTGTTCGTCACCCCCCCCCCTGTTTGAGAGACCTGAGAGTAATTGGTGTGGGCCTTAGGCCCTTATTGTTTTTCACACCCCCCTGGGCGTAGCCCAGTAGTAGAATCAACTGAAAACTTGCTCACGGCACCCCCCTAGGTTTTTCTTTTTTCTGAGTTGTTTAAATTCAACTTGGGCCTTACGCCCTTTGCTTCTAGCACCCCCAGAATGTGGGCCCAATGTAGAATACCTAGAGTTCTTTGCTGATAGTAACCCCCCCTGCTTTATTCCATGTTATTTCTTTTATTTTTTCTTTCTTTTATATTTTTTTTGGCATATTAAATAAGTCATAAATAATTGAATATAATTGTTTTGTTAATAATTCTTTTTCCATCCATCTCATGAAAATGTTAGGAAAATCCAATAAAAATAAAATTTGTCATTTTATTTTAGTTTGCTATTTTTTGCATATTTTCCATATTAATTGATGTCTTTTTAATATTTTTAATGCATGCATATCATTAAAAAATTCATAAAAAAGGGTAGATTTAGTCAAATAATTCCGTTCTTTTTTCTGTAGACTCGTGATTCAGTGTAGAATTTTATAGTACAAAAATATTAGCTTAATCATGCATTTTTATTTTAATTGCATTTTTTCACTGTTATTGATGTTTGAGTAAACTGGTCTGTTTGATATGTCTGTGCTGCTGATTTTTAGTTCTTTCATCTGGTGTTGAATTTTATTCTGATTTTTTTTAGTATGTTATCCTAGAGCCATGTAGGTCTCCCATTAGATTTTTGTTAGATTTTTATAGAGTATTCTGATAGGATTTGTCTGAGCCTGAAGATAGGAGAAGTCTTGATGACTTCTGACTTTGAAGTTCAACTGTGGTTGAACTTCAGAGATAGTCTTTTGTAGTTTGTTGGCCTGTGGGTTCTTCTTGAAGGTGGGAGCTGATTGAGGTCCTGTTGGAGCTTGCAGAGATGCATTGGATTGAGGCTTAGTCTAGGAGCTTGTTGTCTGTTTGTGAGGTTCGAGATCCTGGAGTTTGAAGGGAGTTTATGGTACTTTCCTGAGGAAGGCACTATGAATGACCTTCATTCTTTCTTCTCACCTCCTTCGTAAGTATCCAATGATGTCGGAGCCGACTTGTGAGTTTAATTTCTCCTGAGGAGGAATATAAACTGATCACTTGTCGTTGAGCCACATGGGATACAATTCCTAAGTGGAAGCCCCTTAGCACTTTCCTGAGGAAGGTCCTATGGGTCTATTCACTTAGTTCCAGTAGTTTGTCTAGGACTTCTTAAGTGTCCAGTGATGTTGGAGCCGACTTGTGAGTTTAATTCCTCCTGAGGAGGAATATAGACTGATCACAGTTGTTGAGCCACGTAGGATACGATTCCTAAGTGTCAGCCTCCTAGTACTTTCCTGAGGAAGGTCCTCTGAGCCTGCTCACTTAGTTCCCTTAGTGCATATAGGTTCTTTCCCAAATATCCAGTGACGCCGGAGCCTTCATGTGAGTTTAATCTCTCCGGAGGAGGGATGTAAACTGATCACAGTTGTCGAGCCGCATAGGATATGACTCCTGAGTAGTAACCTCCTGGTACTTTCCTGAGGAAAGCACTATGGGCTTGTCTGCTTAGCTTCCTTTCTCTGGTAAGCTTGTTCTGAAGCTTGGAGAATGGGATTGATTCCTCTTGCCTAGGAGTTTGTTTAGATCCTTGCTTAGGGTTTTGATTAGAGTTGTTGCTTAGATCCCTGCTTAGGGTATTGTATAGAGTTTTGTTAGGAGAGTTATTAGGAGCTTGTTTCAGGTTTGTTTGAGGCCCTGCTTAGGGTTAGTCTCTTTGTGTTGTTTGACTTGTGTGATGTTATGTTGCATTAGACTTAGGTTCATCTAGATAGTTCTGAATAGGTGCATCTTAGAAGTAGACTTTGCATGCATGAGAAGTTGAGGTGGTCCTCCTTCTGCTTGTTTGTTATTGCGTGGCTTTGCTTGTTGGTATTCGGTAGAGCTGAGCTCCCTTGCCTTTGTGGTTTGCAGCCTTTGCGCCTTGTTCGTCTAGTTGCTGCATTCATGCATATTTTCAGTATTCTTTTCCGTTGCAGTTTCTTGTTTGTGGTTTAATCCTGTTGCCATGATCCCTTAGGAGCTCTGACTTCTCCGCTGCGGAGTTGTTATGATAGACATTAGGACGGTCAACCAGGTGTGATAGCAGTAGGTAGATTCCCCTTTTCCGGCTATAGTTCTAGGGTTCCCCTTTCCTTTCTGTAGGAGCTTTTGAGTAGCTTGATCCGTAGTTAGCTGAACTACAGCTGCTCTGATTCTTCGTTCCAGACGAAGATATGTAGGCATAGGATGCGATATCCTAGCGAGCACACTAACGACTAACTTTTGTTCTCTCGCGGCTGTGCGATCGAGACTTTTCCCGCTAACGACTAATTGTTTCCCTTTCTCTTGCCCGAGCGCATTTGAGACCAGATCATAGTTGTAGGTTCCCGAGCCTTTAGGACCAGTTTGTTTTCTCACTGCTGTGTGAGAGCCCCTGTTTACCCGTAGTTAGCCGAACTACGTTTGCTCTGATCTTTCATTTCAGATGAAAGTACGTAGGCATAGGACGCGATGTCCTGGCGAGCAACCTTTCCCCCGTTTAGACGTAGGAAGTCGAACTACGTTGACTCTGACTTTCCCATTGCACGAGGGAATACGTAGGCCCAGAACACCGTACGTTCTGTCGAGTCCTGTCCTTTTATTTTCTTTTCAGACCAGCCATTAGCGTAGATAGATAATACACCCTTTTACCTATAAACACCAAGCGTGGATCCCATCGAGTACGATGGACGTGAGGGGTGCTAATACCTTCCCCTTGCGTAACCGACTCCCGAATCCAGGTTTTGGTTGCGATGACCATGCCTTTTCCCGTCTTTGCGAGGTTTACTTCGAGCGTTTCCTTTCCCGCTCTGAGGGATAAATAACGCACGGTGGCGACTCTCCTGTCAAGCCGGCGCCGATTTTCGCAGTAGCGACAGTTTGGAATTGGGTTGAGATGGTTTAGTGGGTTTGTAGGACTCGGCGGATAGGTTGTGAGGTTGACGATGGAGCTTGGTTTTCTGGGTGGTTTGAAAATGAGTAAGAAGGTTGATTGGGTATGGTTTACAATCTCGCTCACCACATGTTCGATGAAAGTACTACTATGGTTTGGATGGTTGTATGTTGGTTTGAAGAAGGTGGAAGCGGTGGCGGGTTGCGTTGTTGGCTGTTGGAACAGCGACGGCTTAATTTTTGATGGTTTACAAGCTCGCTTACCACATGTTCGATGAAAGTACTGTTATGGCTTTGAGAGTTTGATGTTGAAGGTGACGCGGTTTGCAAGGAAGATAAAAGCTTCAGCTGTAATTTGTGCATCGCCGGAAAAAGCGAAGGTGGTTTTGAAATTTCGTTGGGTTGCGAAGGTGAGAGGGATTGGCTCCGCCTCTGTTCTGAATGAAGAGGGGGTTATTCGAAGGTTTTTGTGTTGTTGAGGTGTTGATTGAAGGTGGTTTAATGGTGCTAAAGGTGGATGAGAAAGGATAATGGTGATGGTGTAATTTTGCTGCAGGTCTGGGTGATTAAAAGGTGTGGTTTTCATGGTTTCTACACGGGTGAGCATGGCATTGTTGCTTGTGTTGGTTGGAATCTTATGGATTTTCTTTCTACTTCATAGAACCTGTTTGACGTTTTGCAAAGTGGCTATACGGAGAGACTCATGTGTGTAGAAATTTTGGAGGTGTATGTGTTGTAGTAGGTATTTGTGAAGCAGAGTTGTAGGATTGATGCAGATTTTGCAGGGTGATATAGCAGGATGCATAAATTCTGGGTTATGTAGTTTTGTTGCTTTCATAATGCAGAAGTCTGTTCTTGTATTACAGGTTTGTAACAGGCTTGTTTGTGTCGGTTCAGTTTTCAGGTTTTGGTCAAAAAAAGGTTTTGTAATGGCAACATGTAGCTTGTTGGTGTAGGGTGTACATGAATTGCAACATGCTGATAATTTTGTTGTTGTAGCAGAAATACACAGGGCTAGTACGAATGGTGGTGTTAACTTGGTTCACGAAGAATTTTATTGTTTGATGTATATGAAGTTGATGAAAGGTTTTGTTGTATGTTTAGGAGATTTATGCAGTATGAGCTTGTAAAGGTTTATTGTTGAGAAAACATGGAGTTAAGATGAACTTGAAGACGTGAAGATAAGAAGGTGATGAGTTGCAGTTCAAGTTAATGAAGTAGTAGAGGAAATGAGGGGTGGATCGTGTTATAGTAGGAGAAGGGAGAGTGAAACAGGTTTGTGTTTTGAAGCTTGAAGTTGGTTTGAAGTTTTTTTTTTCATGAACTTTCGGTGTTTGTTTGGAGTTGGGATTTATTGCGTTGGCTGGGTTGTCTGAATGGAAGTTATGGAGGTTTTGAAGTTCCATCTATGGATTTTTGGTGTTGAGTAGATGGAAGTGGAAGGTCCTGATGTTGGTGAGTTGGATGTAAATGATAAAGGAGACAATGGACTTGAGAGAGAGTGCAGCTAGGGTCGGTCTTTCCCCCTTTTCTCTCACTGAAGGGTTATAGGCCTCTTTATGTTCAGAAGGAGGTAATTGCATTTCTCTCTTTTTTCCTTTTTCTTCCTGTTGCTTCTTTATGTGTTGGTTTTCTTTTTTCCATAGTTGTGTTTTTTGGTCCGGTTTTGTGTGGGTTTGCAGGTTTCTTTGGGGTGCAGTATTTGTTTTAATGCAGAAAAGATGCAAGTTTATGGCAGGGCTGTTTTGAAGCATAGCAGGGTTTGTAGTAGGTATTGTCTGGTGTTGGTTGTGTGCAGTGGTTTTTGCATGCTGTACGGTTTGTGCAGGTGATGGGAGGCTTTTTGTTTTGTAGTGGTGTGATGTTGATAGCTGTGCTGCCACTGCTTGGAGAGTCTTTTTAATCACTCTTTTTCTGCAATTTCTTTTGTCTGTTGTGGTTATACTGCAATTCAAACTGTGAATTGGTGCAGGCTTGTGAAACAATGAAGGAACAATGTTGTTGATGCAAAACGAATCCAACGTGATATGGGATTTCGACTATTGCCGCATTGCACTACTCAAATCAGTGATGAAGTTGAAACTACGCAGCTGCTGATTTTGAAGAAGTCAGAATCAAGGAAGCTACACATTGTTGTTGTTTTTGTGACGTATACGCGTTGCAGATGCCGGTCATTTTGTCATGATGGTACTACCAATTTTCAAGTGGCTTGTGTATTGTCTATTTGGAATGGTGGCCTGACCATGTGGTGAATGAGGTATGGCGGAGCATAGCTTGGCACAGGGTAGTTGCTGCATAATGTTGCCTGGACGTAAACTTTATGACTTGTTGCAACGACCTTCATATTTTCTTTTTCACAGTGACTTTGTTATTTTCTCAATTTTCCATCTTAAAGTAACATGTTCATTGTGGCTTTGACGTGTTGTTCATGGATTTTGTATGAAATCATGTTGCCCTTTTTTATTTGATTCTGAGGTGATATATATGAATTGTGGGAAACTGTGCCATCTGCGAGAATTGGATGTGTGGTATGTGACGGTTTTGTCGTGTGGAGGATGTGTCCATAAGAAGTAACAACTTATTAGGCAAAAGGCCCACAATTCAGTTCAAAATGTATGGGTCACAATTCTCATTTCTTCTGCTTTAATGGTGATGAGAAATAATATGCATTGGAAATGGTACATGGCCTGTCATCTTATATTGGATTTGTTACCCATGAATACTCATACATTGTATTTGGGTTTTTATACAAGAATTAATAATGGACTTTTAACAATTTTGTTAAATGAAAGAAGCTTGCCCTTTAATTAATGTATTTGACAATAAGAGAATTAATGGGCTTCATAACAAATCATGTAATAAAATTTGTAACATATTTGAATGGGCCCATCACGCTTTTTTTTTTTTGCACCTCCGTCCTTATTTTTGAATTCACAATTATCTCGACAACTAAAAAAGTGAACTTGCCTTGAGAATTCAAGAACCAAATTCCCGTTTATTTAACTCTCACCCGATAGGAATGATACTTGAATGAGCCTGGAGCGAACCATAATTCCAAACCGGCCTTGAAAAAGAATTACAATAACAATTCATCTTTCAAGCTTGATATTAAATAGGGAGTGGAATTATATTGCCATGAACCAAAAGCCCCATTGCCCTGAGGTCGATAAATGATGCCTTCATATATGCAATGTATTGAAAATCCTGCAAAAATCAGTCTCGACAAGGTGGTCTGAACTATCCCTCATTCAACATCATCCACACACCTGACCTGACATCCTCAAGTGATAATAACAACATATTTTTGGATTTTTTGAATAAAGAAAGTGGGTAAATATACAGAATGGAAGCTATACAAAGGTAGGACAAATTTGGGGTATGATAGATGCCCCTATCTAATTAGCTTAAACCTAGTAAGACAAAATGCTATGGCATTCATTCTTTCGAGGTAGAAGATGATTAGATATAGAAGACCCTAAATTTGTCCAAAAAGAAAGTAAATACTTGGGAATGAGGTATTGGATACCTTGCAAAGGTCGCTAACACCAAAAGGATGGCAGTTCACTCACACACACTGCTCTGACATCAAAGGAAATTAAGGGACACACTACCAAAAAAGATAGTGGAAAACACGCGTTAGTCATGACACCAAAAAGGATGTCAGACCCATCACCAAAAAGGATGATGAAGCGAAACTCAAACAACCCTAACACCAAAAAGGATGAAGGGGATCCATTACCAAAAGGATAATGGAAAAACACGCTAGTCATGACACCAAAAAGGATGTCAGACCCATCACCAAAAAGGATGATGGAGGATAAACCCGCTAGTCATGACACCAAAAGGATGTAGGAGGATAAGCGTCTTTGAAGAGATTGCCACTTATCATTGAAGACGGATAAGCTTCTCCCAAGAGATTACCACTTATCACTGAAGAAAGATAAGCTTCTCTGAAGAGATTGCCACTTATCGCTGAAGACGGATAAGCTTCTCCCAAGAGATTACCACTTATCACTGAAGAAAGATAAGCTTCTCTGAAGAGATTGCCACTTATCGCTGAAGACGGATAAGCTTCTCCCAAGTGATTGCCACTTATCACCGAAGAAAGATAAGCTTCTATGAAGAGATTTCCACTTATCGCTGAAGATGGATAAGCTTCTCTGAAGAGATTGCCACTTATCGCTGAAGATGGATAAGCTTCTCCCAAGAGATTGCCACTCATCGCTGAAGATGGATAAGCTTTTCTGAAGAGATTGCAACTTATCACTAAAGATGGATAAGCTTCTCCCAAGAGATTTCCACTTATCACTGAAGGATAAGCTTCTCTGAAGAGATTGCCACTTATCACTGAAGAAAGATAAGCTTATCTGACGAGAATGCCACTTATCGCTGAAGATGGATAAGTTTCTCCCAAGAGATTTCCACTTATCACTGAAGAAAGATAAGCTTCTCTGAAGAGATTGCCACTTATCGCTGAAGATGGATAAGCTTCTCCCAAGAGATTGCCACTTATCACTGAAGAAAGATAAGCTTCTTTGAAGAGATTGCCACTTATCGCTGAAGACGGATAAGCTTCTCCCAAGAGATTGCCACTTATCGTTGATGAAGGATAAGCTTCTCCCAAGAGATTGCCACTTATCACTGAAGAAAGATAAGCTTCTCTGAAGAGATTGCCACTTATCGCTGAAGATGGATAAGCTTCTCCCAAGAGATTGCCACTTATCACTGAAGAAAGATAAGCTTCTCTGAAGAGATTTCCACTTATCGCTGAAGACGGATAAGCTTCTCCCAAGAGATTGCCACTTATCACTGAAGAAAGATAAGCTTCTCCCAAGAGATTGCCACTTATCACTGAAGAAAGATAAGCTTCTCTGAAGAGATTGCCACTTATCGTTGAAGACGGATAAGCTTCTCCCAAGAGATTGCCACTTATCACTGAAGAAAGATAAGCTTCTCTGAAGAGATTGCCACTTATCGCTGAAGATGGATAAGCTTCTCCCAAGAGATTGCCACTTATCACTGAAGAAAGATAAGCTTCTCTGAAGAGATTGCCACTTATCGTTGAAGACGGATAAGCTTCTCCCAAGAGATTGCCACTTATCGTTGATGAAGGATAAGCAAGTCTGCTAGAGACAAATCACTGGGGAATGCCCATGGCTTTACTGAAGATGCCCCTGACTGGGATGAATGTTGATTTTGAAGATCTGATTAACCACGAGGTTTAAATACGTCATGTATACACCCATGGTCTTGAAAAGACGCCCTTGGCTGGGCTGAATTTTTGCTTTGATATTCTTGAATTTCGTGGGGGGAGACCCACAGTCTTTTCAGATAATTCCCCTGACTGGGTTGATGGCTATTTCGAAGCCCAAAAAGCTGCACAACTTCGTGGGGAATGCCCATAGTCTTGTGGAGAATGCCCCTGATTAGGCTCAATCTTGTCTTGATATCTTCTGACTCTAGTAAGAGAAACCCACGGTCTTGCAAGAGGTGCCCCTGTCTGGGCTGATGATCTTGGAAATCTTCGTGATTGATCCTGGATCTGAGCTCGCATATGCTAATGCTTGATGATAATGATATTCCACAAAAAGTGGAAATGCAAATGCAAATGCTAACACGCGTAGATGCAAGAGTTGGGGAAGTATGATATGATCCTAGGTATACAGATGATACAAAAATGATTATGAAGCAACATGCTTATGATGTCGAATGTGATGCGTATGATGCATATGATTGCAAATGGATAATTGGAAATGCATGTGCCGACATGGCGGTCTTTTGGTAGTTGCCAATGTGGATTGGACTTTGGGTGAGAAGGAGAAGGTACGACTCCCCGATACTCGTCTTGAACTCAACAGTTGCTAACGAAAATGAACTTGCTTGAGTAACTTGCCCCAGTGTCGTTCAAACCTTCCCTAGTATGATCTTTGGGAAAGTTCATCTTGAAAAGATGGTAACTTGCCATGAGACGACCTCAAGATGGCTTGCCTCAGAATTTGTACCACGAAAGGATTCATCGTTGTTTAACCGATTCTTGTGGTAGTTGACTTCAATATACTCTTTGGAGTATCTTGCCCTTGAAAGAGCGTTGAAGCGAATTGACTTATCCTGAATGAGAACTAGAGGGATCCGCCCTCAAGTTAAAGAAATCCTGGGTGACCTGCCCCTGATTGGTACCACGAAAGGATTCATCATTGTTTAACCGATTCTCATGGTAGTTGACTTCGACATACTCTTGGAGTAGCTTGCCCCTGAAAGAGCGTGGAAGCGACTTAACTTGTCTTGAATGAACATTGGAGGGACCCACCCCTAGCTCGCAGAAACTTTGGGTGGCTTTCCCCTGATCGGTATTCTCGAGGTGATTTACTTTCGATCAACCACTTCTTGAATGATTTTCCCCATACTCAAACGATGCTTAGGGATTTGCCTCGGGCTGACTGATTCCGAATTCGTTGAACGTCAATGCCCCAGACCCATAAAGATATACGGTATACTCGGTTCTGATCCAGACTGCTGAATGGTCAAGTCATGTTTGATTGCTTCGTGTTGGAATTTCCTTAATTCCAACTACTGACTTGCAACTTGAAATTTTTTGTTCACGAATGGTAATCTCAATGCAAAGTTTATGCAAGTTTTGAAAGAAATGTCGTTCATTTAAGTGTCGTGATAGTGAAAACGAATGGACCGTTTAGTCCAAACGTCGTGTTGAATTGATTTGTGTGAAAGATATAGCAGGGATAATGACACCAATGGTGATGATTAGCAAATATGTGAGGATTCAGGTTACGCAACCTTGCGATAGTATGCTTTCAGGGTAAACCTCGCCTCAATTAGGTCTTTTGAAGGTTGTAACATGGTCTGGTTCACGGTTTTGAAACAAAGGATATTAGGCTCAAACTTAATTTGTACCCACCCCTTCTTGATGATCTCTGTACCTACGTTCAGCTAATTCTGCACGTGCTTATCCTGGCGGCGTAAGCTTGATGGTTCAAGGTTTGCTTGAGATGACAGTCACCTTATTTGGTTTTTGATGGATGTCAGCGACCCTTTTGATTTGGCCATTGAATCTTATTTTGTTTTTGCTGAGGGTCTAAAAACCTCTTTCGATTTTGTTTTGATCCCTAACTTTTGCATGGACTGATTTGCTTGTCAGATCCATCGGGATAGCCTTGTTGTTTTGCCTAAGTCCCCTTTGAGGTGTTTGACTTAGCAGGCTTTTGATTTTTTTTGTTGGAGTGCGGTGACTCCCATGTCACGGGTCATTGATGAATAACCGTCATGTCTTTAGATTTTTCTTTGTTGATTCGAGTGTGGGATTAGATTAACTGAACAACTACCCTGCCCCAGGTTGAGTGTTAAGGGTTTGAATATCCGAAGGAAACTCCTACTTCTAGGCTCGAAGTGATTGACTAGGGATTAACTCCTTATATCTCCAGTGTTTAGGGGATTCGGAACAACGCATGTACATCATCGTCAAGGTTTTATCCGAAAGCATACGATTTGCAATTATGGGTATTTCGTTTTCGTCATCCTCCCTCCAATATTTGCTAAAACAACAATGATATAGTGGAGTGAATAAAAGTGTATGTGTCTGTGACAAGTGGGAAGAATGAGTGAATACGACGTGACCAATTCGG
Source organism: Lathyrus sativus (assembly GCA_963859935.3). NCBI lineage: Eukaryota > Viridiplantae > Streptophyta > Magnoliopsida > Fabales > Fabaceae > Lathyrus > Lathyrus sativus. The sequence continues at coordinate 35,611,397 of OZ012737.1, read as the reverse complement.
AAAATGCATAATCATTTCATTAATATCACCATTCAAAACAACAATGTTTAAAAGCAAGTAGCAATTAACAGGAAGTAAACTACAAGATGCAAATGATAAAGGCGCCCCAGGACTGCCAATGTTGAGGATGTCTGCTTGTCTGGACCACCGATTTTGGGAGATGACCCTTGAAATCTTCAAGCTTTAGACAGTTGAAAGGTTGATATGGACGACCAAACCCCCTCTAGAAATGATATGTACCCTTTGTCAATCAATTGCTGCACTTTGGCCTGGAAGGCTTTGCATTCTTCAGTCGAGTGCCCATTGGATCCTCCATGATATTCACACTGAACATGGGGATTGTACCCGGGAGGATAAGGCTCTGGCAATGGCTTGAGAGTCTTGGGCTCCACCAAAGAATTTTGAATTAGATGCGGCAGAAGTTGACTCTGCGACATAGGGATTGGATGAAGAGGAGCAGTCCTTCTTTCCAATTTGTTGCGAGGCCTTCTCTGATTTTGGCGCTGACAATTTTGTTGCTGAGAATGTTGTTGGCACTGATAGGGCATTCTTCACGTGCAGGCCCTTTCATCCTCAGATTTGGCCCAGGAACGGGCAATAGCTGTGGGCATGGAGATTCAGAAACCAAAGATTGTAAGATACGCTCCTGACCTGATGCAGCTTCAGGGGAGAAAGCCGGGATATCCACTTCTTTTACAGCAACTGGAATAAACCCACCTGGCACTCTCATACCGCTTGGCGTGAACTTGAATGCTTTTGAATCGATTAAATCTTGAACTTTGTATTTAAAAGCTTTGCATTCTTCCACATTATGGCCCGGTGCCCCAGAATGGAAATCGTAATGGGCACTTGCATCATAGCCTTGTGGTGGCTTACCAACACGCGGAGCTATAGTCTGAAGTTCAACCAATCGAAATCGAAGCAAGAGTTGCAACAACTGAGTGTAAGTCATAGGGATCCGGTCGAAAATTCTTTCGGGGTGCTTCGTCCTTTGCGCACACCTCTTAAACTCAGGATTGTCCTGGGAAACAGGAGGTAGCCGTTGACATGAAAATTTTGGAACCTCAGGTTGTGCAAAAGATCTACGAGACAGATTGTGCTCTAGGAGATATTCCAGAGGTGCGGGTTGAACGATCATCCCTGATGCGACTTCAGGCCTAAGATTTCCGTCCTTTCTTAGCACATTTTCCAAGACTTCCATAATCTGGCCCATCTGAGTTTTCAGCTGATGGACTTCTTCCTTGAGCATTTTCTGATCTTGACGCAAAGCTTGCATATCCATCACGAATTGTCCCATCTGGCTTCGGACTTTCTTCAATTCTACTTGGATCTGCTCCATAGACCGATTCTACTCCATAACTACCTCGGCTTGCATTGTCTGACTTGGCCTTTCAAGGTGTTTATGTTTCACAACTCTCACGAGTTCAATGGGAGTGTCGGGAAATCAACGGCGGGTTATGAACAGAGGATGGGTAAGCTCTTGGTATCTGGTTATAGAAGAAAATGCAAAAAGGATGCAGATATGCTTTATGCAAATGCAATACAATGAGTGCACACGAGAACAGATCCACAACAAGGATTAAAGTCACAGATCCTACAAGACAACAACAAAAGGTATCTCTCACCTCAGGTGGGCAATCTATGGGTTTATAAGAGGGTGTCCCAAAGGCTTTTGAACAAAGTCCCATGCACTAACCCTCAAAAGTTTTCCATCACAACGACTACTCGTAAGACGGTAATCCTTTCAAAGGATGAACGCAGAGTTATGTCTTAGCAACCTTTGGAATAAGGTTCTACAAAGGTCCTCAGAGTCACAGACTCCCACGTCGAAAATAAAAACGCCATTACGACTATACGTAAGACATAATCATCCCAACGGGGTCTCATCTGAGCGATGGAATTCTATCCAACTCAACGAGTCCTAAGTCTCGCAAATCAGAAAGAACCCACCTCCTAACTTAATGTATCCTTGAAAGCTCGGGTCGGAAGCTTTATTCTCGCTAACCAATCCCAAATAAACCCAACAGGTTAGCAAGAACGCAACACAAACAAATAACAAAAGAAAACAAATCACATATGCGACAAACAAACTAGGTCTGGCTCGCTAGGGGGTCCCCAGCAGAGTCGCCAGCTGTCGCTACTCGAAAAATGCATCGTGCAACGACGGGAAGGCGAAAAAGATAGACAAAAGAGTTGCCACCGAACTTTATTTATCCCATGAGGGGAAAGGAAAATATCGAGAAAACCTTAGGAAAGAAATGGATAAGATGGTCTCGCGACCAAGAACGGGTTCGGAAGCCGGTTATGCGAGGGGAAGGTATTAGCACCCCTCGCATCCATCGTACTCGACAGGAACCATTTGTTTGTCAACGTGTGATTATATTTGCTAAAATATTATGCTATAAAAGTGTGTTCCAAAGGGAGAGAGATAAAGGGTTAGAAACAGGGAAAGAGAGGTAACGGGGAAGAAGAGAGAAAGAACAGACTCGATAGGACTTCGCGGTCATAGGCCTACGTATTCTCAATAGACATGAGAAAGTCAGAGTCGACGTAGTTCGGGGAACTACAGATATGGGGGGAATGTGCTCGGCAAGGATTGTGGCCCTTGTGCCTACGTATCTTTACTTGAAGAAGTAAAGAATCAGAGCAGCCATAGTTCGGCATACGGTGTGTTGATGTTTTGTAGATGATGCTATCGTGCGTATTCTAGCAGTTTAGGTATTTTGCTGCTCGCATGTGAGGAGACTTATGCGTTACCTATTTGCGGTAGAACGGACGTAACATATCCTTTTTGAAATGATTAGGTTTTCGCCATGCGAGGCAAGATGTCACATTTGATTTGTGAGATTGTTTTTTTAGGGGTGAGATAGATCCTCGGATAGTAACCCCTTGTGGGTAGTACCCAATTCTTTATCTCAAAGTTTTTGTTATGAAAATGGTGTTGCAAACATAGCGTCCTCATATTGAAAGACGAGTATCAAGACCACACACACTATAGTGAGTATCCTGACACTCGGAAAGGAAGAAGACTACACTTAATCCTCTCTCTTTAATTCAATACAAAGAGAACTTCATTCTCTTATTAAAGATGTTTTTGGTTTTGATTGGTAAGTGCTTTTTACGGCAGAGAACCCTACGGTAAATGTCAGCACTCGGGATAGGAGAAGGCCTACGCCTAACCACTCCACGATCATTCAAGTTTTTGTTAGGAAAAGAGTTCGAAATTGCACTCGGTACGGGACCGAGGTTTTAGGTGAGAAAGGTTTCGGAAAGGAGTTGTGGAAAGAGATATGGTGGAAGGAGTCGCGTCTTCGTATTGAAAGACGAGTCTCTAAACCACCCACACTACAGTGAGCATCTCGATACTCGGAAAGGAAGAAGTCTACACTTAATCCTTTCTCTTTAATCCAATACAGAGAGAGGTTGATTCTTTATTGAAAGGGATTTTGAAAATGCGCTCGGCGCGGGGGCCGAGGTTTTAGGAGAAAAATGGTTTGAAAATGGAGAGAAATGGAAAGAAAGGCGTCTTTGTATTGAAAGACGAGTGTTTAAACCACCCACACTACAGTGAGCATCTCGACACTCGGAGAGGAAGAAAGTCTACACTTAATCCCCTATTTTAGTTCAATACAAAGATGATTGATTTTAGGAAGGTTTGATAGCGTCGATGAATCGAATCGGGACAAGAAATGAGGAGAGAAAAGAGGTGGTCTCGGGTCCATCGTTTCTCATCAATAATTTGACAGAAAAACAATAGAGGTCTCGTCATCGACCAAAACAGAATGAAAATGGGACAAAATGTCCAATAATAAAAGAGAAATGAAATAACTCTGAAAAATAGGAAATATAAATCAAAATAGTCTAAAAAACTCCTAAATATAATATATATAGAAAAACTCTAAAGAAATTAATATTAAAAGATTTAGAAAATAAAAATTTATATATAAATCTTAATGAAAAAAAACTAACTATAATATATATATATATATATATATATATATATATATATATATATATATATATATATATATATATATATATATATATATATATATATATATATATATATATATATATATATATATATATATATATATATATATATATATATATATATATATATATATATATATATATATATATATATATATATATATATATATATATATATATATATATACACCAAGTTCTAAAAATATAATATATAAAACATAAATAAAATATATTAAAAAAAAACAAAGACAGAGGGGTTTATGAAAAAAAGGGCGGTGTGTAATCTCAAGACGAAAACGGGCTCAAATCCCACAACCCACACACTAAAGGAATCTGGTGGGGGTTTGCAAAAGAGAAGGGTGTAAATAAGATAAATGAAAGTCATTTGGGCTGTTTAAAGCCCATCATCTCATCAAACCTCCAGCCCGTAAAAAAAACAGATACAATGGGATAAACAACAAAAAAATGGATCAAACTGTCAAACAACAATCTCTCTTGGTCCTTCTGCGAACCCACACAACACACAACAGAGATGACCGAAGAACACTAATTCCTTGTCTACTCCATTCTTCACTTTATCGTGAAATCCAAACCTTCGAGCAATGGGTTTCGAGTTCAATATTCATGTGGGACGTTCTGATTGAGGGAAGAAATGGGTGGAGTTTGTGATTTGAGTTTTGGTGAGGATGATTTTTGGAGGAAGGTGGCGTTAGTTCGGTGATGGTTTTCAGTTTGGAATTGGGTTGAGATGGTTTAGTGGGTTTGTAGGACTCGGCGGATAGGTTGTGAGGTTGACAATGGAGCTTGGTTTTCTGGGTGGTTTGAAAATGAGTAAGAAGGTTGATTGGGTATGGTTTACAATCTCGCTCACCACATGTTCGATGAAAGTACTATTATGGTTTGGATGGTTGTATGTTAGTTTGAAGAAGGTGGAAGCGGTGGCGGGTTGCGTTGTTGGCTGTTGGAACGGCGACGGCTTGATTTTTGATGGTTTACAAGCTCGCTTACCACATGTTCGATGAAAGTACTATTATGGCTTTGAGAGTTTGATGTTGAAGGTGACGTGGTTTGCACGGAAGATAAAAGCTTCAGCTGTAATTTGTGCATCGCCGGAAAAAGCGAAGGTGGTTTTGAAATTCCGTTGGGTTGCGAAGGTGAGAGGGATTGGCTCCGCCTCTGTTCTGAATGAAGAGGGGGTTATTCTAAGGTTTTTGTGTTGTTGAGGTGTTGATTGAAGGTGGTCTAATGGTGCTAAAGGTGGATGAGAAAGGATAATGGTGATGGTGTAATTTTGTTGCAGGTCTGGGTGATTAAAAGGTGTGGTTTTCATGGTTTCTACACGGGTGAGCATGGCATTGTTGCTTGTGTTGGTTGGAATCTTATGGATTTTCTTTCTACTTCATAGAACCTGTTTGATGTTTTGCAAAGTGGCTATACGGAGAGACTCATGTGTGTAGAAATTTTGGAGGTGTATGTGTTGTAGTAGGTATTTGTGAAGCAGAGTTGTAGGATTGATGCAGATTTTGCAGGGTGATATAGCAGGATGCATAAATTCTGGGTTATGTAGTTTTGTTGCTTTCATAATGCAGAAGTTTGTTCTTGTATTACAGGTTTGTAACAGGCTTGTTTGTGTCGGTTCAGTTTTTAGGTTTTGGTCAAAAAAAGGTTTTGTAATGGCAACATGTAGCTTGTTGGTGTAGGGTGTACATGAATTGCAACATGCTGATAATTTTGTTGTTGTAGCAGAAATACGCAGGGCTAGTACGAATGGTGGTGTTAACTTGGTTCACGAAGAATTTTATTGTTTGATGTATATGAAGTTGATGAAAGGTTTTGTTGTATGTTTATGAGATTTATGCAGTATGAGCTTGTAAAGGTTTATTGTTGAGAAAACATGGAGTTAAGATGAACTTGAAGACGTGAAGATAAGAAGGTGATGAGTTGCAGTTCAAGTTAATGAAGTAGTAGAGGAAATGAGGGGTGGATCGTGTTATAGTAGGAGAAGGGAGAGTGAAACAGGTTTGTGTTTTGAAGCTTGAAGTTGGTTTGAAGTTTTTTTTCATGAACTTTCGGTGTTTGTTTGGAGTTGGGATTTATTGCGTTGGCTGGGTTGTCTGAATGGAAGTTATGGAGGTTTTGAAGTTCCATCTATGGAGTTTTGGTGTTGAGTAGATGGAAGTGGAAGGTCCTGATGTTGGTGAGTTGGATGTAAATGATAAAGGAGACAATGGACTTGAGAGAGAGTGCAGCTAGGGTTGGTCTTTCCCCCTTTTTCTCTCACTGAAGGGTTATAGGCCTCTTTATGTTCAGAAGGAGGTAATTGCATTTCTCTCTTTTTTCCTTTTTCTTCCTGTTGCTTCTTTATGTGCTGGTTTTCTTTTTTCCATAGTTGTGTTTGTTGGTCCGGTTTTGTGTGGGTTTGCAGGTTTCTTTGGGGTGCAGTATTTGTTTTGATGCAGAAAAGATGCAAGTTTATGGCAGGGCTGTTTTGAAGCATAACAGGGTTTGTAGCAGGTATTGTCTGGTGTTGGTTGTGTGCAGTGGTTTTTGCATGCTGTACGGTTTGTGCAGGTGATGGGAGGCTTTTTGTTTTGTAGTGGTGTGCTGTTGATAGTTGTGCTGCCACTGCTTGGAGAGTCTTTTTAATCACTCTTTTTCTGCAATTTCTTTTGTCTGTTGTGGTTATACTGCAATTCAAACTGTGAATTGGTGCAGGCTTGTGAAACAATGAAGGAACAATGTTGTTGATGCAAAACGAATCCAACGTGATATGGGATTTCGACTATTGCCGCATTGAACTACTCAAATCAGTGATGAAGTTGAAACTACGCAGCTGCTGATTTTGAAGAAGTCAGAATCAAGGAAGCTACACATTGTTGTTGTTTTTGTGACGTATACGCGTTGCAGATGCTGGTCATTTTGTCATGATGGTACTACCAATTTTCAAGTGGCTTGTGTATTGTCTATTTGGAATGGTGGCCTGTCCATGTGGTGAATGAGGTATGGCGGAGCATAGCTTGGCACAGGGTAGCTGCTGCGTAATGTTGCCTGGACGTAAACATTATAACTTGTTGCAACGACCTTCATATTTTCTTTTTCACAGTGACTTTGTTATTTTCTCAATTTTCCATCTTAAAGTAACATGTTCATTGTGGCTTTGACGTGTTTTTCATGGATTTTGTATGAAATCATGTTGCCCTTTTTTATTTGATTCTGAGGTGATATATATGAATTGTGGGAAACTGTGCCATCTGCGAGAATTGGATGTGTGGTATGTGACGGTTTTGTCGTGTGGAGGATGTGTCCATAAGAAGTAACAACTTATTAGGCAAAAGGCCCACAATTCAGTTCAAAATGTATGGGTCACAATTCTCAGTTCTTCTACTTTAATGGTGATGAGAAATAATATGCATTGGAAATGGTACATGGCCTGTCATCTTATATTGGATTTGTTACCCATGAATACTCATACATTGTATTTGGGTTTTTATACAAGAATTAATAATGTACTTTTAACAATTTTGTTAAATGAAAGAAGCTTGCCCTTTAATTAATGTATTTGACAATAAGAGAATTAATGGGCTTCATAACAAATCATGTAATAAAATTTGTAACATATTTGAATGGGCCCATCACGCTTTTTTTTTTTTGCACCTCCGTCCTTATTTTTGAATTCACAATTATCTCGACAACTAAAAAAGTGAATTTGCCTTGAGAATTCAAGAACCAAATTCCCGTTTATTTAACTCTCACCCGATAGGAATGATACTTGAATGAGCCTGGAGCGAACCATAATTCCAAACCGGCCTTGAAAAAGAATTACAATAACAAGTCATCTTTCAAGCTTGATATTAAATAGGGAGTGGAATTATATTGCCATGAACCAAAAGCCCCATTGCCCTGAGGTCGATAAATGATGCCTTCATATATGCAATGTATTGAAAATCCTGCAAAAATCAGTCTCGACAAGGTGGTCTGAACTATCCCTCATTCAACATCATCCACACACCTGACCTGACATCCTCAAGTGATAATAACAACATATTTTTGTACTTTTTGAATAAAGAAAGTGGGTAAATATACAGAATGGAAGCTATACAAAGGTAGGACAAATTTGGGGTATGACACCTTCGTTATGCGAAGAAAAGTTTGTTATGCGAACTATTTTCGCTTCTGCTCGCTCCCTCTCGCTTTAAAAAAATTTCTGCTGATTTGGTTCTATTTACTTCTGTTGTTGCTCACTTTAACTTTGCATTGCGACCTTTGTTATGAGAAGAAAAGTTCGCTATGTGAAACTTGCAGAGCATGGCTGATTTGGTTATGTTTCTTTCTGTTGTTGCTCACGTCAACTTCGCATCACAAACTTCATTATCCAAAGGAAAGTTTGTTATGCAAAATTTTCAGGGCATGATTTCTTCTTGCTTGTACCTAATGTGTTCTTTTGTTAATCCCTGTAAAACTATAACCATTCAAGAGTAACATCCTTTTGGATCTTTTGTTAGTCAAGTTTTATCTTAAAAGTTAATGAAAGCAAGCATTTCTTTCGAGTTTTGACCAAAGATATGTTAACTATTGGATTTCCATCAAATTCTCCCCAACTTAGTTTCTTGGTTGTCCTCAATCAAAAGCATGAGCTTTTTAAAAAAATGTTTTCAGGATTAATCAATTATTTGAAAGAACAATTTGAAAAATGAATGGCTCAACTTTAATTCCCCAACTTTTCGATTACTTCTCAATCCTTGATCTAATGGTCATGAAACTTCATGGGTAGGTGTAATATGTTATTAGGAACATTTTTGCTTCACACTTTGAGGTCAAATTCCTTATGGTTGAAGAGTTGACTTTTCGGTCAACGAAACGATTGATCGATGACTACCGAGTCGACTGTTGATATTCTGAGTCTTCTGAGACCTTGAAACTTATTGAGTGGACTTCCCTAATCCATATGAGCTTCATGGACCATAATTTCATCATTGGAACACCTTTTAAATCAAAAGTCAAACTACAATTGACTTTTCCTGATCAGAAACCCTAATCGGGTGTCCTGGATTGCACTGTTCTTGATCTTTGGGTTACAACCTTAAATTGGACTCATACTTGATCCAATGGAGTATCTTTGATTATGTAGAGACTTGTTTCATGGAGGATCATTCTAATACATTGACTGATTAAACAGTCGAAACCTCGACTCCCGATTGTACGGAACCCTGATTCACCTGTAACTTAAGAAAGACAAATTTGAAGTAGGTTAAGGTTAGATAAACAAATGAAGATGATCCTAAAATGATGATGAGGATCTAAGGGGTCAAAATTTGGGGTGCAACAGATGCCCCTATTTAAATATCTTCACCAGATGGCACTGAGAGATGATAATCCTCATAGAATCGTGATGGAATTGATTTTTTTAGTACGTTATGTATATTGTTTTATGTGCTATCTACTTATCTTTAGAGTTAATAGTTAATAATAAAGTATATATTATATTCAAATTGCAAAATTACTTTGTAAAATAATTATCTATATTTTTTAAAATTGATTTTTAATTTGATTAATTAAAAAAACTACTAAAATGTGCAAAACTAATTAAATAAATTTTGACAACTTTTTTTTTTAAAAAACTATCAACATTATTTAAACTTTTTTAAGGAAATCATTAGTAAATAAATAACTTTTAAAAGTTAATGATATAATATGTTTTTAAGTATATTTAGATATGCTCTTAATTAATTTTAAAAAAATTACGAGTAAATTGGTATACTTAAAAATGCTCATGATTAAGTTTAAAAAGAGTATATTTAGATATATGAGTAATAAGTATATTTATATATGCTCTTAATTAAATTTAAAAACGTATATTTAGATATAATAACTTTTATAAACAAACATTAACATTATCAAATAACCTTAATACACTACAAGAAACATTGCATTTTTCCAAGTGATTTTCACGTCATTAACTCAAAAACCACTTCACTAACCAACTTTTGCGACGTGGGTAAAACACAGCGGAAATGCAATGGTGGGAACATGTTCCCACGTGGAAAACATGTCACAAAGTTGTGACATAGTTCCCATGTCGCAAATAACAAAATTAAGAGAAAATCTTCCCACGTGAAAACCAAGTCACTAATTAGTGACGTGATATTCATGTGGGAAACTACCTTTACCAATTTTGTCTGCACGCCTGCCTGACACCAATTAAATTTGGTTCTCATATGATTCTCACGTCACTAATTTGTGACTTGGTTTTCACGTGGGAACCCAATGACTCTGGGCACTAATTAAATTGGTTCCCATGTGATTTTCACGTCACTAATTAGTGACGTGATATACATGCCACAACAAAAATATGTTTTATAACAGTGACATTGTTTGCACTTCACTATAAAATTTAATAATAAAAAAATAAAAATAAATATTAACTAAAAACAGCTATAAAATTAAAATAAATATTAAATATTAACTATAAAATTTAAAAAATTAAAATAATATACATTAAAAAATATATAAATATTTAGTTACATGAAATTCACATCACAAATATAAAAAATTTTAATCTAATATGCATGTTAACATGACAAGCAACTGTCATATTCATCTTCTAAAAAAGTTGTTATCCATATTCATGGTCAATGAATGGTATCACACCCACATGAATAGCATGATTCAACCGATAAGACTCCTCTCATTTAGTTGTTAGACCATAATGAAGAAGAAAAATAGTGAAATATGTCTGAAACTATTCTTTAAATATTCACTCTTAGTTATGTAGAGACGTTCTCCATTTTCTAAAAAAATGAATTATACTTAAGTATGATTTTTGTATATACATATTTAATTAATGTCATAATTTCAAAAAGTATATGTATCTATATAATTGATTTAGTCTAAAACATATTAATAAACATTTTCACTTTTTATTTATAGAAATCGAGACCTCTTAGTTTCTTAAAAAAATATTTCATTTCTATCTATTCTAAAAATATATATTTTTACTACAAATTATTTTTAATGTATAATATATATTCATTATTTTTAAATTATAATATATATTCATTATTTTTAAATCATAATATATTCATTAAAGTATATTATATATTCACTATAATTTTATAAAGTATAATATATATTTATTATTTTTAAAGTATAATATAAATTCACTAAAATAATATATTATACTAATAATAACATATTTAAAATATAATATATATTCATTATTTTTAAAAATCTGTTTTTAATAATTGAATGTGTAAAAATAATGTATAAAAATAATGTATTAAATGTGTTGTTCCGTTTTTAACATATTTACTAAAATAAAATAATATATATTATACTAAATCTGTTTTTAATAATCTATTTTTAAAAATCTGTTTTTAAAAATCTGTTTTTAAAAATCTGTTTTAAAAATCTATAATATATATAATTGATTTACTAAAAATAACACATTTAGTACATATTATTATTTTTTAATAAAAATACTTTATCAAAGAATAATACATTTAAAAATAACACTTTTTAAATATAATACATATTCTTTATATTTTTAAAAAATATATATTAATTTTTTCTATTTACAATATTGTTTACTAAAAATATTTTTTAAAATTCTATTTTTTCTAACATAATAAATATTTTGTTTTTAAAAATTAAAAATACATAACATATTTAATTTGCTTCTAATATATTATTTTTGTTTCTTATAAATATTCTATTTTTCTAATTTGTTTCTAATAACATATTATTTTTATTATGTTTTTCTAATAAATATTCTATTTTTTTATTTTGTTTTTAATAACATTGTTTCTAACATAAAAAATATTCTATTTTTCTAATTAAAAATACATAATATATTATTTTTATTTTTTCTTTCAACAACAATAACACAGTATATATATATATATATATATATATATATATATATATATATATATATATATATATATATATATATATATATATATATATATATATATATATATATATATATATATATATATATATATATATATATATATATATATATATATATATATATATATATATATATATATATATATATATATATATATATATATATATATATATATATATATATATATATATATATATATAACCAAAAAAAATTTAAAATTTCCTAATCAATATTCTAAAATAATATTTCATATATCAAATATATAAACAAATTGTAATGCAAAAATACCTCTCAAAAGCTTCCAATGGAACTCCTTAATCAATATTAGATCTGAAAAAAAATTAACAGTTAATAAAAAGAAAAACAACATACATCATATTCACCTTAAATTTAGGTGTGAAGCAGAATAACATGAAGGTCTGGAAATGTGAGGGAGGAAGAAAGAAGAAAAGCTGAAGAAAGAAGATGAAGAAATGAAGTGAAACGAGGGTGAAAATTCTGGGATATATAATGAAACTTGCGACGTGTAAATCACAAGGGAACTGTAAATACAAAAAAGTTCTTTTTTTCCACGTGATAAGCATGTCATAAATTACCCGCATGCGCAAAAATTCAAACTTCCCTCCCCTAAAAATTCTAAAATTTCGTTGAACATTTCAGAGTTACAAAATTTATTAATTAAATAATTTAGTGACGTGGGAATCACTTGGCAACACATTTTTTTTCCACGTGATTACCACGTCACTAAATCACTAGGGAAAAACAACATTTTCTTGTAGTGATAAAAATATGATGTTCAAAACTATTATAATAATAAGTGAAATCGAAAATATATATATTTATAATAATAAGTGAAATCGAATATATATATATATATATATATATATATATATATATATATATAAACGTTAGGGTTTTAGAATCATTTCTAAACGTTCAAAACTATTATAACGATAAAAGTTAGGGTTTTAGAAAAAAAATGGAATAGTTGACCTAACGTGTTAGTCTAGGGTTTCTATTTCTATAAAAGTTTTGCCGTTTTCTTTCATTTCATATTTGTTTTTGTTACGGTTCCATGGGTCGGCGTTACAGCAAGATGCAGTTTGACAAGAGGAAACCATCAACGCCTTCCTCGGACACACTCCAATGGGTTCTTAATGGTTACTACCAGCCACCATCAACGCCAGAATGGGGTTCTAATAGTCACAACCAGCCACCATCCAAGGTGGTTTTGACTCTGCCTCATTCAGTTGAATCCGAGAGAAACATAACTGATTCAGCCACGAAGATTCAGAGGGTTACAAGAGGGTTTCTTGTGAGGAAAACTATTAAGAAGATGTTGAAGATGAAGGTGGAGTTGGAGGAGATTAAAAAGAAGGTGAACGATGAAGAAACCGTGAAGATGATAAAGGAAGTGCAAATGGAGAGAAGAAGGATCGATGAAAGCCTCACGAGTTTGCTTCGTAGGTTAGATTCTGTTAGAGTGTTTGATTGTTCCCCTCTTAGAGAGTTTAGAAAATCACTTATTAATAAAGCTATTTTTCTTGATGAATTTGTTGATCAAATTCAAATGGTGGTTAAGTGTGAAGATGAAGATGAGGAAATATTGAGAAGGATGATGGATGAGAATAGGGAGATGGTAAGAAGGATGATGGATGAGAAAGAGAAGCAATCTTCAGTACTTACATCTCTCACACAAAGAGTGGAGCAGCTTGAGGAAGCATTCACTAGTGATGCATTTGATATGAGTTTTGCTATCTTTTTTTTTCTAATCTTTTTTTTGTAACCAAATTGCTTGCCAATTTTCTGTTGAGTTTTGGAAACCCATTGCATTTGTTTATCATTATTGTGTATTTCCGTAGACATTTATGTAGTATCAGTACCAATTAATATTATCAATGATATTATTTTAGATGAATATTATACATGCTATTACACATAAAAAGGAGTACATATTTTAAAATTGTATTACTATTATAAAATATTTGCCTTATTTATAAAAAACTAAAATTATTTATTTTATATAATATTAAATAGGTTTTATTTTTAAATATACTATTCATATAAATTGCATCAATTTTATACAATAAGTTTTATTATGTGTTAAATATAAGTTTTATTATGTGTTAAATATATATAAAAAGGATGTTTAAATTTAACTATTCACTCTAAAAATAATTCAAATATCAATATTTAAAATTTTAAAATAAATTTCAAATTTTGATATTTAGTTGAAGTTTTGTTAACCAATTAAAGAAGTTTTTTAAGAACATAAATAAATAAAATAAATCTACTAAATTCATTGAGGTTTCTTAGATATGTGAAAAAATTTGGAGGGCTTATTCTGAAGGAGGGTGTACATACTTTATAATATTCATTTACATAGCATAAGTTTTATTTGATATATTTTATTATGTATTAAATATTTATGAATAAAATAGATAAACCCATTAATTTACCGTATAAATGATTTAAATATTAATATTTTAAATTCAAAATTCGATGTTGGTTTGAAGTTCTATTACCTAACTATAAAAATTATATTAAATTTTTATTGTTGTTGTTAGTTAAATATAATAAAACTTTAATAAATTTTATTTCCTCTTATTGTAAAAATTATTTGAAACAAGAAAAATACTCCAATTTATTCAAATATATTTAAAAAAAATAGAATTTTATCGATTATTTTTAAAGTAGGTGAACGTAAGCGCCAATATACATGCATAGACACCGATTTTTTACTAGTTTAATTTTTTTTTTAAAACTCATATTCATATTTTTGAAATTGTAACAATAGTTTTATTTTTATTTATTCTAATTTAAAAATTATCTTTTAATGTTTTTAGTTAAAAGGGAAATTATTTTAGGGTTTAAAGTATCTTTTGCTAGGTTTGATTTTATTTTATTTTTATTTGCTTGTGTTATAATATATTTTTTAAGTTTTTCCTTAAAGTGCGTTAACTCATAAGCAACAACTTCTGATTATCTATTCCTAATTAATTACAAAGTTGAATATATTTTCTAAGTTAGATAAATATACTAACTATAAGAAATCCCTAAATATATAAATTCATTTGATATTCATAAACTCAAATAAAAATGTGAAGAAAAAAAATGACAACAGTTTTATAAACTTACCATGGTAATAGTGTAAGAAGAACAAGAAGAATTGCGTATTGAATGATTGAGTGATTGAGAAGATTTATGAAATGAAGGTAGAATAGGAAGAGAATTCTAATAGTTTAAATTATTTATATTGCATAATTCTTTAACGGATATGATCAAATCAAATCTTTTCAATATTTTTTTAAAATATTATATTAATATATTTATTATAATGAATTAAAATTATATTATTAGATTGACATAGAGAAAGGTTCGGAAGCAGTTGTTATATTTAATAACTTATCACATATAATAATTGGATAGCTATGACTATTTAATTGAGAAAAATAAATTTTCAAGTGCGTATATTAAATATGAATCAGTATATCAAATCATACTATTGAATATGTTTCTTCTAATCTAAAGTTGTTATGCATTTAAATGTCATAATTAAATTTATGAAAAATAAATCCCAACTAACTCAAATTGAATCAAATTTCTATAAATTTTTTGAAATTTAAGAAGATATTTATGATCAAATTTTATTTCAAAATTCTTCCATAAAAATGCAAATAATTTAAATTAAAATCTAATATAATTTTAATCCATTCACATACTAAATAAATAAGAAAAAAAATATGATCGTCAACAAACAGTCACAATATGTCCTGAATTGAAATTGACAATTTAGTTGGAACGAATTCAACAAAAACAACGACGAGTGGATACTAGCTTGATGGGTTGCAAATGCCTATTACATTGTTTACCCAATCCGTTGCAGAGGTAAGATGTTTGTTCTTATTATGACGCTAAAATTGTACCAATTTTATATAAATACAACACTTCCCTTAAAATATGGTACTATATGATGCAAACAATCATACTTATCATAGTTCACACCATACAGAAACACAACAACAAGAAATCAAATTATAAAGTTTTTAAAATGAATATAAAATCTAAATAATATGTTACTCAGTCATTTCAATAAATAATTTTAAGCAACTAACAAGACAATATTATGGAAAACAATCACCATCATCATAATCATCTTGTTTATAAATTCCTTAATACATCTCCCATAACTGAATTGAATTTCCACCATCCATGCTAGCAATTACTATATCTTCACAAGGATTTTAAGAAAGGCCACTTATTTCGCCTAAATGACCATGATGGAAATAAAACGTTGTCGTACTTGCTTCTAGGGGTGAGAAGAACCCAACCCAACCCGAAGACTCGTCCCAACCCAATATAGGTGGGGTGAGTTCGGGTTGACCCCCGGGTTATCCAACCCGTCCTAATATTATGAATGAAAATGTGATTTTATTTATTTATTTATTTAATTTATTGGTATATTTAGATTATTCCAAATTTTTAATAGACTTTTCCACTTTTCACCTCATAATTTAATATATGCACTAAGTAAATACTAAGTACACATCTGTTCTCTTACATCATGTTTTTTATTTTACATCTTCTTACTATGTTTTAGGAAAAATAAAAAAGTGATGACATATTATCGGGATTTTTACAGGTTTAGATACGAGTTAGGGTCATTAAAATAACCCGATCAAAATTTAGGACAGGGTTAGGGTTAGTCATAACCCATCCCGACCTGTCCCTTGCTCACCCCTACTTGCTTCAACATCTATATCATTTTGCTTATATGATCAATCTTACTAATATCTCAAACAATCACTTTCTCAATATGGCATCCAGAAGCAAATATTGTCTTATTATTTGGATTACAATCAACCCGAAAAACACATCCATCCTCTTGCTTAAAAGTGTGAACACATTGATACATAAAGAAACCTGTGATGGAAATTTTCTGATCTTTGTATATATTGATATCTGGAAATATTTATACAAAGAGGCTCATAAACCCCTCTCCTAAGATTAATCTATACAAATTGATATTTTTGGAAATATCCTTTGTTTACAGCCAGACCACAATAGAGAGCAATTATGTGGTATTAATATGGGAAAACTAGCACACTAATAGCCATTCTTTTTCTTCTAAAAATATTGCTTCTGTAATAATTACATTACCCCCCCCCCCCCACCCTCAAGTTGGAGCATGTAAATTACATATGCCTAACTTGCTTAACAAGGAAGTGAATTGAGTGGTCCCAATAGCCTTAGTAAAGACATCTGCTAGTTGTGTTTGTGTAGAAACATAAGCTGGTGCAATATTCCCAGTAAGGTATTCGTCACGAATGTAGTGGCAGTCCACTTCAATGTGTTTAGTTTGCTCGTGAAAAACCGGGTTCTTGACGATATGAAGCGTCGCTTGAATGTCACAGTGAATTTTCATAGGTTGAGGATGTGAAATACCAAGAGTTAAAAGAAGACCTTTTAACCATTTCAGTTCTCCTGTTATAGCTGCCATAGAACGATACTCAGCCTCAGCGGAGGAACGAGATACAATTTGTTGTTTTTTAGTCTTCAAGGAGATTGGAGAAAAGCCAAGGAAAACAAACCATCTAGTAAGAGATCTACGAGTTAAAGGAAAGTCGGCCCAATTGGAATCACACCAACCAGACAATTGCATATCACAGTCCCTTCGTAATAAAACACCTTGTCCTGGGTCCCCTTTCAAGTATCGAACTACTCTGAGAGCAGCCTCCCAATGATCTACTTTAGGTTCCTGCATAAATTGAGAGAGAGCATGCACACAATATGAAAGCTCAGGTCTGGTAAAACACAGGTAAATAAGGCGTCCTACTAATCGCCTATACTGTTCTGGATGAGGAAACGACACACTTGTAGTGAGTGCCAACCGATGATTCTGTTCAATTGGCACATTTGATGGCTTAGCTCCCATAAGCCCAGTTTCGGCTATAATATCTAGAGTATATTTACGTTGACAAAGAAATATACCAGCTGAGGATCGCGTCACTTCAACGCCTAAAAAATATTTAAGAATCCCCAAGTCTTTCATATGAAAACAATCATGTAAATAGGATTTAAAATTAGTGGTAGCATCATGATTATCACCTGTAATAATGAGATCATCAACATACACCAACACTACAATGTGTACCCCAGGTTTTTGTAAGACAAAAAGTGAATAATCTGAGTGAGATTGCAGAAAACCATAGTGTTTCAGAGCAGCTGACAACTTTGCAAACCAACAACGAGGCGCTTGCTTAAGTCCGTATAGGGACTTATTAAGTTTACATACTGTGTCGGACCTTTGTGGACGAAATCCGGGGGGGAGGCTTCATGTACACAACTTCTTCAAGGTCTCCGTGTAAAAATGCATTATGCACATCCATTTGATGTAATTCCCAATTTCTTGAGGCTGCAACGGCTAACACTGTATGAAACGTAACCATTTTCACCACAGGTGCAAACATCTCTGTATAATCAATTCCTTCCTTTTGATGGTTTCCAAGGATTACTAGTCGTGCTTTGAACCGTTCTACACTTCCATCTGATTTATGCTTTATTTTGCACACCCATTTGTAGCCGAGTGCTTTCTTCTCGGGTGGCAGTTCTGTTATTGTCCAAGTTCCATTGGTTTCAAGTGCATGTATTTCACTTTGCATAGCCTCTCTCCACCAATTATCTTTCATTGCCTCAGTGTAATTGATAGGCTCTTTTTCCTGTGAAATAGATGAAAGAAAAGCACGATGTGCAATGGAAAAACAGTCATAATTCACATAATTAGTTATGGGATAGGCTGCACCTGAGATTGCCTTTGGAGAGAGTGAAAAATTGGATGGGCTCAATCTTCTAACAATATTCGTCACATAGTGTTGTAAGCGAGTAGAAGCTTGTTTGATTCTATGTCCTCTACCTAACGTTGGCTCGGTTATTGACGTAGATGTATCTGTTGTATCTTCCTTGTCCATGTTTTGCGGATCAGCATCGTGTCGCTACTATGAAAAAAGGTGTCAGCAAAGACAGAAGAGTCGCCACCTATCATTATTTATCTCAAAGGAGGGAAAGGAAACGATCAGGAGAAACCTAGAGAAAAGGGATAAGATCGGTCATCGCAACTAAATCTCGGGTTCGGGAGTCAATTACGCAAGGGGAAGGTATTAGCACCCCTCACGTCCGTTGTACTCAATGGGATCCATGCTTGCGTTGTTTATCTAAAAGGGTTGTTTAACTATCTAACTAAAAGATTGGGTTAAAAGAGAAAGAAAAAAAGGAAAAAGGAAAAGGAAAAAGGACTCGACAGAGCGTTGCTGCTCTGGGCCTACGTATTCCCTCGTGCAATGGGAAAGTCATAGTCAACGTAGTTCGACTAACTACGGGTGATGGGGGAAGGTTGCTCGCCAAGACATCGCATCTTGTGCCTACGTACTCTCAACAGGTATGAGAGATCAGAGCAAACGTAGTTCGGGATAAAACGGAACACAGGTTTGTTCATCTGGTTTTTACCCGAGTAGGGTTAACACACAATTCCAGCAGTTTGGTGTATACAGCTCGACCATTGGAGACTTACGCGTTACCGTTTGCAGTAGAACTGAGAATTAACAACACTCTTTTATATGAAACGATTTTCCTTGATTAGAGAGCCCCAAAGGGAAAAAAGGAGTTTGATGTTTGTGTTTTTCTTTTAACGGAAAGAAGTGTTTTTGGATGAATGTTTGTAATTCATACTGGACTAGAGACTATGACTTAGGAGCGAATGCGTCGCATATCGTCCAAAGAACATACGCTAACACTCTAGATAATTGAGAGGCAACCACCCAATCATCATTTCCTAAGTAGCTTAAGGCTCGTAACATACAATACTCATTAGCCTTTATTAGATGTTTTGTTATTGTTTGAAGATGAGAAGAGAATAAGGATACTAGAGGGGAACTAATCAAAACCTACTGTTATCATGTAAAATGGTCCTAATATTGAATTTTGAAAGGGAATCTATCCTAATATTATCATGCATAGATTGAAACCTAATGTCTATCATCACTCCTCTTGAACAAGGAAGTGAGAACCTAAAGGATCATGGCACATTGGAACAAACAACGATGATACAACAGAAGAAACAGTATATAACAACATATAACAGATGTAGATGACGTGCACGTGCTATGCATCATTACAAGCAAAGGGAGACGAGCTCAACCTTTAGAATGCAAACAAGGGAAAACACAAATGCAACAACCAAGCAAGTGAGGAAAATGTGTGGGGCTTGAGCCACGACAAGCTCATCTCAACCTTAAGTGCATACAATAATGAAAAAAGAAATATGAAACCTATCATATACTACATCATGCAAACAAGCCCTAAGGCACATACAATCATGCAAGGAAAGCACACAATGATTTAACTAAGTGAAGGGATACTATGTGGAAACCTAAGGAGTCCACACAACACTCAACCAAGTCACTAAGTTCAATATGCAAACACAAATGCAAAAGCAAACCCTTAAAAGCACATCCTCCTCAACAAACTTCAGGTTCCTCCACAGGAGGAACCAAGCTCATTATGGAGGAGAGCTAGGCATCATTAGGCAGATAATGGAATGTTATTACAATGCATACTAAGCATCACATGAAGATCAAGAGGAAAATATCAATGAGACATGTAAAACATACAAGGAATGTCCATACATTAGCATGTGGGATTACAATATACAAGTCCTAAGAGATGCATCCAAATGAACAAGCTATACAAAAATTTAAGACCTAAAAATTTGCATACAAACCCTATAATATGTCCCTAACATGGATCAACCAAAGTGAGGTTCACAAACAGTGAATAACAATACATTTAGAATCAATCTAGGTCATGTACACAAGTATGGAATGCATAATGGTGATGTAAAATGAAAAATATGCAAAAAAATCGGAAAACAGCCCTAAAAAATCTAAAGAATATTATAGGGGGTATTCATGATGTTAGGAATCTATGGTTAAAATTTTAGAGCAAAAATCCAATCCTAGGTAAGCTAACAGAGGCCAATGCCCTAATGTGTTCTATGGATAAGGCAAAGGAAAAGGGTCCTAAATAACTAAACCAAAACCTATCCTAAAGGCCTCTAAAAATTAATAGAAAAATACTACAATGTCAATTGAAGTATCAAGAATCAGCACACAAAATATTATGCATTTATTTGATGTATTGAGCAAGAACGAAAATCACAAAGGCAGACATGTCATTTCTCACAATTACAAAAGCACATGAAATGAAAAATGCACAATTAAATAAAAAAGAAACAGAAAATTCAATTAAAAATTTTGACAAATTAATATACATGTCAAGGTATACAAACATATTTTTTTCATGATTTATTGAAGTATTTAACATTTTCAAATGAATTAAAATGAAACAGAAAATAAAATGGAAATAAAAGGAAAAAGAAAAGAAATTGTAAAAGTTGTGTGGTGAATAGCAAGTCAGATGCGTGTAAAATGACATTGGGCTCACACAGGGGGGTGGGGATAGTGATCAGAAGCCCAGTCCAATTCAAGAACTCACTAATTGAAACTCATCGTTTCATTTACCTCCTAGTTAACCAATTCAGATGCAATCTTGGTCGTGTATTATAGTCTTAGTCAAATGATCTCATGGCTGGTAAGGTCACACGCAAGCGTATGAGTTTTAAACACAAGATGAGATTTAAACATGGCCGTCTGATGAGGTAAAGATCAAACCTTCCAACAAGATCCAACGAATGTGAGTCAAAATGGGATTTAAAAGGGGAAAGAGAGGGAAAGTTCAGACGGCGGCCGGAGAAACCTTTGGTCGTCTTCTCTGGCCATTACGTACAGTACCAGTCTTGAAAATGAACCAAAAAACATGATTTCTTACACCATTGTGATCGTCTCTCCTAGTAAATCATCATTCTAGTGTTCTTTTTCGTTTTTCTTGCCTAAATCTCCTAAAACAAATCTAAACCAAATTAAAGGTTGAATCAAGAAATGTTGCAAACCTCACCAAAACCTATCCTAAATCCATCTAGGTATCTTAAGGAATGCAAGTCCACAAAAATGGCGCATAATTAAGTCTTGAACAGAGAGTATGGACAAAAAATGATTTACCTAATGGAGCACCTCCATTGGGTCTTCAAATGCCATGGAAGCTTGCAGAAAAGTGTCCAGAATCACTCAATGATCATCAATGGAGGTCTCTGAATGCTCAATTTCCTTTGAAGCTTGACAAATCTTCAAAATCGATTTTCCACTTTGCTCCACTTTTCTTCAACCATTTTTCAGTTATTCTCCATCCAAAGTTCGTTTTTTTTCTGTTGTACATGATCACAACAATATATGGAATGGACTTGGAGTGATAGAAAGCCCAATTGCAGCCCACTTTGATCAATTCAAAAATCTAAGTTTCTCACTTTGGAGCTTTGTGGTTTTCATAAAAATAGAGCTTGAACCCTTGCACATTGCCTCATACCAATTTCTTATGATGCAAGGAACATGAATCGATGAGATTAAACCCTAGAAAATTGATCAATGGTGGATTTGGATTATGTTACTTCAAGGTGAAGTAACATGAAATTTAGCCATGAAAATTACCTCAAAATTGGTTTATGGCTTTGGCATTGCATTTAGAATATTCAAGGCGCTCAAAATATGCACACATATGCCATGAATTGATTTAATTTGAATTAGATCCAAACTAGGCCTTTTACAACTTCCTTTCATGAAATTTCCTTCACAAATTCTCCAATCCAAGACAATCCAATGACAACTTGAGGTTTGGTTGAGCAAATGACCCCATTTGGAGCAAGTTTCAAGTTGGAAATATTTTCATTTGAATTATGCAAAGTGGTGAAGTTGACCTATAATCCAAAATGACCTATAATCAAAGTTTCCCAAAATACCCCTGCCTTGCAAGCTTCATATCTTGAGTTCTACAAATCCAAATGAGGACTTCTAGGACTTTTTGGAAATCTAAGATTATGAGGAACAACATTCATGTTTGGGTTAAGATAAGGAGAGACATCCTTCTGGCTTCAAAATGTCTTGGAAGTTGGTTGACTTTCAAGGACCAAAATCACATTCATCTGATGACATGTAACTTGTCTGCTTCATAAATTGAGTTCTAGAAATCAGATGAATGACTTCTAGTACTCAAAAGAAAGCTAATAACATGATCTGAACGTCTCATGTTGGTGCCAAGATGAGGTGAAACTTGTATCTTGAGTTATGTGGTCTTGAAGTTAGGCACTAAAATAGGGGATTTTACACTGTCAAGCTTAAAAACCCTAACTTAGTAACTTCTCACACTCTTGAGTATTGATGAATTGGTCTTGGAATGATATATGACATATCTCAACACAACATTCCATGATCATAGTTTCTTGGAATTGAGTCTTAATCTCCTTAAGACTCACAGTTGACCTAGGGTTGACTGGATGAAAACACTTACTGCACCACCATTGGCTGTGGCCTCTTGTACTTTGAACAATGACTTGGGCAAGATCCATAATGATCCTCAAGACATATTATGAGCTCCTATGATAGATTCTATCCATAACCATGAACTCATAGCCTCTTGATGACTTTTCATGGCATCCTAGTTAGGAGGTGAACCACATACATTCATCTTCTCTTTGACTTTCCTTATGATGGTGACAAGCTCTTGAATAGCTTGAATACCACTTCGTGATTAGATGCAAACGGCTTGGACCTGACTGGGAGAGAAGCGAACGACTCTCAAACAATCACAGTGAAAGACGATTGAATACCAATAAACCCGGAAATTTGACAACCGCAGAAATAAACTTCAAAACTGGTTGGGAAGAACAGTCTTCGGAGAAAAATCTGTACGTGATGAATATTTTGAGCACTCCGCTGGGGAAGAGACTTAATCAAGTGACTCCGTCGAGGAAATGTACAATAAAACAGGTGTCGTGGTCTACAAACCGTAGGGCTGAAGAGTAACATCTCAAATTGTCAGAACCTGGATATTCAATGAATACAACGAATTAACGAAACTTGCATGAGCCTAGATACTCAACGAGAGAGAACGAATGAACAAACCAGAGCCAAGACACTCACGCGACAAACAAATGAATGAACTGGAGTCAATACACTCACGCGATAAACGAATGAACAAACCGGAGCCAAGACACTCATGCGACACACAAACGAATAAACCGGAGCCAAGCCACTCACGCGATAAACGAACGAACAAACCGGAGCAAAGACACTCACGCGATAAATAAAAGAACGAATCGGAGTCAAGACACTCACACGAGAACCAAACGAACGAACCGGAGCCAAGACACTCACACGAGAAACGAACGAACAAACCGGAGCCAAGCCACTCACGCGAGAAACAGACGAACATACTGTTAGAACACATATTGGTTCTTAATAATATCTCTATGTTTTGATGACAACTATTATGAAATTTTGTAATTAAGAATTATATACTCTAAAATTTTCTTAAGAATGTTTGCTGCAGATATTAAAGTAATTATCACTCCAGAAGCAAATTAGAACTGAACTTAAGAAATATGCTAGACTCTGAAGCGTCAGATGCATCCATTAGAAGATTCTGAATGCTGCCAACAGAAGATTCTGAGTGCTGTCTCCAGAAGGATCTGAAGCAGAAGCTCCAGAGGAATCTGAAGCAAGTCAGAAGCATCTGAACCTAAGAAGAATTCTGTATGAAGAGTTTTCAAGCATAGTAACTACAGAAGATTCTGAGAGTACTAAAGCTGCCAGTACTGAGGATCTGACTCAAATATGCTCTGAACTTATACACGCTAAAAGCACACCTGCTGCAAAGACTCTGATTCAGCAAAACTCTGATCAACATCAGAAGGCTCTGATCAAATTAGACTCTGATGATTCTTGCTGAAAATTGATGAAGAAGAATTCAAAGATTATGTCCGTTGGAATAATCCAAACGACTCTTTCCTTATTTATGCTAGACACAAGAACACAGACAAAAAGTATTTCTCTGTGCTTTCTACTTCTAGGAAAGGTCACTTGATGTGAAGACAAAAAGGCTCAGGCCTTTTGGTACACTCTTCTCAACGTGAAATACTCTTGGATCAATGTGCCTATAAAAGCAAGTCTCCAACCATCTTCTTCAGTTGACGTTTTACCTGAAAAGAATCCAATATCCAAAGCTCTCATACAACTCACATTCTTTCTAGAATTGATTTCCTTGTTCTTAATATTAAGTGAAAAAATCACAGTTGTGATAAAGCTTTATTAGAAGCAATTTAAACACTTGTATTTGTTATTACATTTGATTGTAAGAAAACCTTAAGAAGATCCAGTTAGGATCAGTAATTCTTGAGAAGACTTTGAACAGTTGTTCTTAGTGCTTACTATAGTAATCAGTTGATTAAATAGTGGATTAAGTCCTTGATTGAGAAAGGCAAATCACTCTAGGAAGGGTGGACTGGAGTAGTTGAGTTCAAGAAACCAGGATAAAAATACTTGAGTTTTTATTTATAAGTTTTTATCTTCATGCTTATTCAACACCCCTTCTAAGTATTTTCTCACCTTCACATACTGGAGCCAAGACACTCACGCGATAAACGAACGAACAAATCGGAGCCAAGACACTCACGCGAGAACCAACTGAACGAACTGGAGCCAAGACACTCACGCGAGAAACGAACAGACAAACTAGAACCAAGCCACTCACGCGAGAAAAAGACGAACGAACTAGAGCCAAGACACTCACGTGATAAACGAATGAACGAACCGGAGCCAAGATACTCATGCGAGAAACGAACGAACAAACCGGAGCCAAGACACTCACGCGATAAACAAACGAACGAACCGGAGCCAAGACACTCACGCAAGAAACGGACGAACAAACCGGAGCCAAGACACTCATACGAGGAACAAACAAACAAACTGGAGCCAAGATACTCACGCGATAAACAAACGAATGAACCGAAGCCAAGACACTCATGCGAGAAACGAAAGAACAAACCGGAGCCAAGCCACTCACGCGATAAACGAACACACAAACTGGAGCCAAGACACTCACGCGAGAACCAAACGAACGAACCGGAGCCAAGACACTTACGCGAGAAACGGACGAACAAACCGGAGCCAAGACACTCACGCGATAAATAAACGAACCAACCGGATACAAGACACTCACACGAAAAACGAACGAACAAACCGGAGTCAAGACACTCACGCGATAAACGAACGAACAAACAGGAGTCAAGCCACTCATGCGATATTTTCGCTACGCGAAAAATGACACAGAGTCGCCACCGGATTTTATTTATCCCAAGGAGGGAAAGGGAAATAGCGATAAAACCTTTGGGAAAAGAGCATGGTCATCGCAACCAAGTCTTAGGGTTCGGGAGTCGGTTATGCAAGGGGAAGGTGTTAGCACCCCCTCGCATCCATCGTACTCGATGGGAACCTTCTAGGTTATTTGGCGTGAATGGGTGTTTTTATTAAGAGTTTGCTTGTTTTGGGAAAAGAGGGGTTGGATTTATTTATTTTAATGCTCGCCAAGGATTGTGGCCCTTGTGCCTACGTATCCTCACTTAAAAGAAGTGAAGAATCAGAGCTCCGTAGTTCGGAGGCTTATGAAATTGTTGTTTGTTGGTTGATTTTATACCTTGAAAAAGGGTTTTCGGATTGATGCCCTAAGGCGAAAAATAGTTTGATGAGTTGATGTTATTTTTAGGTTTTTCTTAGGCAAGAATTTATTCTTGACTAGGATTATACAAAAGACTTTGAATAGAGATTAATGTCTCGAATAACCAAGTCGAGCGCCTTGTATTCAAAACATTCAGAATGAGTGTAGGAGGATTTCATTCTCATTCCTTCTCCACCACTTTAAAGTTCATGGTGCATAATTCTAATCGTATATTTTATTGTGTTTTGGGTTTTTTATAAGAAGAAGGATCACTTGATGTTGGATCAAGGTTTATTGTTTGTAAAGATGTATTTGAAGCGATACGGACAAGGTCTTTGGCGGTGCACAAGGCAACCGACTTACATGGTCGAAAATGGCTCGATAAAATCGAGAGTTTGTTTTTGAAAATGGTTTTTGGAATCAAAAGTCAACAAGGGCAATAACAATATTCACGTACTAAAATCATACAAACATATGAGGTTAACACCCTTTGCAAAAAAAAGCATAAGGTAAAAACAGCAAGAAAATAAACAAACTGATCAGTTTGCGCCGCGAAGGGTGTTTCCACCGCGAACTGAGAAAAGTTTTCATTCTGTTTTTGCATGTTCGCGCTGCGAAGGGTGTTCGCGCCGCGAACTGAGAAAAGTTTTCATTCTGTTTTTGACAGTTCGCGCCGCGACCTGAAGCGAAAAATACAGTGTTTGCTGTATTTTTTGCTGTCTTTTATGGTTTTCTTCCTTTCTATTGGTTCTTAAAAATAGTTTTTTGGAACCCTTAGAACCTTACATGATATACTCGGTACAACAACATATAAAAGGGGAAGTAAAATGAATATAAAAGCAAAATATAAAGAGAGAAAGGTTTGAAGAGATGGATACCCAAGAGCTTTCTATCCTTCTTGCAAGTCCTCCACTAGTTTTGGTTGGATGTGCTTCACTCTTCACTCTATGTTGTGAAGGTTATGCTCTTCAAAGATGCTCTCGTGTTTCTATGTTACTCTCTTTTTTCTGTTTTTTAGAGTTTTTTCTTCTCTCTATTTTTTCTGTTTTTTTCTCTTACTCTTTGCTCTCTATCCCTCTATCTCAATGTGTGTTGTGAATGATAGTGAATGGATTGCTCAATGTATTGTGTATATCTGTTTTGTGTGTAATGAACTCCCTTTTGTTTACAGCCCTTTTTCCACTTTTTCTGCTGCTTTTTCCTGCTGTACCAAAACCATAGCTCTTGCACATTCTCCCATTTTCAGAATTTCCATTCTTGGCAACATCTATTACCACTTTCTTGGTGCAGCCCCACTTCCTTTCCATTTCTATGCATGTTTTGTTGTATTTTCTTCTGCAGCACTCTACATTGCCATCCATCCTTGTATCCATTGGTTGGTTATGTGTTTTGACAGCTTTTATGGTCAATGCTACTATCCTTTGACAGCACTTTGAAAATTCTGATATTTTAGATGCATTGTCACATGTTGTTCTCTTGATTTTGTGACATAAAATGATTTTGTAACATGATACATATTGCCACTTCTTGCATGTGGCTGTTTTGGATTGCATTCATATTGCTCATGGTTGAACATACATGGTCTTGATCTTGAAACATACCAATGTTGATTTAACTCTTAAGTATTTTTCTTTGGATATTTGTGAGCATAATGTAGCACATGAAAACTTGGTGTGGCATGAAGAGTACCATATCATGGATTTGATTAGAGACTTGAATGAAGATTAGAAATAGATTAATTTCTAATCATTACTTAGAGTTGAAAATCTTGTAACAAATGGCATTCTTGTAATGTCATGAAAATTTATCTTTGTAATATTCTTGCCTCCAATCTTGAATTCATGATGGATTTCCTTAGAACCATTAAGCTTGAAATGGATGAAGTCTTGAATTATGGACTTGTGATCTTGACTCATGCTTTGCCAATTTGAATTCCACTTGATCAAGAATTTGAAACAAAATTGGGTGAAGCAATCTTGAATTATGCCTTGCATTTCATGGTCATTAGGAATATATCTTGAATATCCTAATATTTTTTTTCATGTAACTTCTCCTTGAAGAAATCTACATGAGTAGACTTTCCAACTTGAACCAAACCTTAGGTGTGGAACATTTTCTCCCATGTAGCCCATGATAAGCAAATTCTCTTATTTGAAATGGATCATAACAAATCGACCTAAATCGTCCCTTGTGAACTCGCATGCTCAAAAATGCAAAAAAAAAAACAAGACATGATATGACAAATGTAGGGTATAAAGGCTAAAGGTGAAAATGAAGGTGTGACTGATGCCCCTATTTAATCCTCTTGGATCTGAATGTCTGGAGGATAAAGGTGCTCAAACATTCATGGTAGAAGAGAATTAAATACTAGAATACCCGGGATTTTCAACTGGAGAGGTGTGGGGTGAAAGTAGACAGTCAACGAGATGGTTTAAAGAATGTGTATGTTAACGAACAAGGGTTAAGGGGGATATGATGATATGCTTGAGATACAATGCGAAATGAACATGAATGCTTTGCCAGCCGAAAGAGGAGGACTCCTGTAGAATTCCAAGAGGATAAGTTATACTACAAACAAGTTATCTAAAACTCCTTCTGCAAAAAGTTAAAGAGCTATCTCCTAATAGGGAATCAAAAATTGGCTAGGAGATATTCCTTCTACAAAAGATAGAGAGGACTCGAAAATAAATGACTGTGAGATACCCCTTCTACGAAAGGTAGAGAGGACTCTAAAATAAACGATCGCGAGATATTCCTTCTACGAAAGATAGAGAGGACTCTAAAAATAAAGGATCATGAGATATTCGTTCTACGAAAGGTAGAGAGGACTCGAAAATAAACGTAATGAGATATTCCTTCTACGAAAGGTAGAGAGGACTCCAAAAATAACTGTGAGATATTCCTTCTACGAAAGATAGCGAGGACTCTAAAAAATAAACGTAATGAGATATTCCTTCTACGAAAGATAGATAGGACTCGGAAAATAAGGGATAATGAGATATTCCTTCTACGAAAGGTAGAGAGGACTCTAAAGTAAACGATTTTCCTCTTACAAAAGGCAAGGAGGACTCTTGAACAAAAGGTTAGGAGAAAAATATTCCTTCTACAAAAGGTAGAGAGGACTCCAAAACAAAAGGTTAGGAGAAATATTCCTTCTACAGGAGGTAGAGAGGACTCCGAAACAAAAGGTTAGGAGAAAAATATTCCTTCTACAAAAGGTAGAAAAGACTCCAAAACAAAAGGTTAGGAGAAGTGTTCCTTCTACAAAAGGTAGAGAGGACTCTGAAACAAAAGGTTAGGAGAAAAATATTCCTTCTACAAAAGGTATAGAGGACTCCAAAATAAAAGGTTAGGAGAAGTGTTCCTTCTACAAAAGGTAGAGTGAACTCCGAAACAAAAGGTTTGGAGATATAGTAACTCCTTCTATATCAAATAGCGGAGACTCCTTTGGGAGAATATGATCGTATTTCCTTCTATCACGACAGAAAGGACTCCATAACAAAAGGTTAGGGGAAAATTTTCCTTTTACAAAAGGTAAATAGGACTCCAGAACAAAAGGTTTGGAGATAATTCCTTCTACAAAAGGTAGATAGGAAACTCTCTCGGGAGAGGACGGTCATACTTTCTTCTGCAGAAGGCAGAACAGACCCCTGAACAAAAGGTTAGGAGAAAAATTCCTTCCACGAAAGGTTGAGAGGATACTTACAAAAGGTAAGCTGACAAGAACATGTACAAAAGGTACAGTGGGTCTTACTAAAGGTAAGTTAAATCAGTTGCGAAAGGCAAGGGTGGAGATATTTCGTGAAAGAGACACAAAAAGACTCACAAAAGGTAAGTTGAGGGCAATAGCCATCTTCTTACAAAAGCAGAGGGACTTTGAAAAGGGTATCAGAACATCATTTGACCTCACAGGCACAACGGCGGAGATGATATTCTTTAAGTATGGCGACCATTCAGTTCTTGGCCACATAGGCATCAAGCATCCAAATTGATCGAAGATACCCAACACAAATTTTTGTCGCATGTAAAAGACAGCGAGAAAACGCTTACGAAAGGGAAGCGAAAGGAAAAAATTTCATGCGAAAGGCCCTGAAATCCCTTACGAAAGGTAAGGTGACTCCTGTGCGAAAGGCAGAGAGGAGATGCTCCGTGGAAAAGACACAGAAAGGCTTACAAAAGGTAAGTGAAAGGTAATAACCATCCTCTTGCAAAGGCAGAGGGACTTTGAAAAGGGTATCAGAACATCATTTGATCTCACAGGCACAACGGCGGAGATGATATTCTTTAAGTATGGCGACCATTCAGTTCTTGGCCACATAGGCATCAAGCATCCAAATTGATCGAAGATACCCAACACAAAGTTTTGTCGCATGTAAAAGACAGCGAGAAAACGCTTACGAAAGTGAAGTGAAAGGAAAAAATTTCATGCGAAAGGCCCTGAAATCCCTTACGAAAGGTAAGGTGACTCCTGGGCGAAAGGCAGAGAGGAGATGCTCCATGGAAAAGACACGGAAAGGCTTACAAAAGGTAAGTGAAGGGTAATAACCATCCTCTTGCAAAGGCAGAGGGACTTTGAAAAGGGTATCAGAACATCATTTGACCTCACAGGCACAACGACGGAGATGATATTCTTTAAGTATGGCGACCATTCAGTTCTTGGCCACATAGGCATCAAGCATCCAAATTGATCGAAGATACCCAACACAAAGTTTTGTCGCATATAAAAGACAGCGAGGAAACACTTACAAAAGGGAAGCGAAAGGATAAGATTTTATGCGAAAGGCCACGAAATCCCTTACGAAAGGTAAGGTGAGAAGATATCTGAAAATGGACTTACAAAAGGTAAGTGAAGGGATAGCACTCTTAAAGGATCCTACTAGGATGTCCATAGGAAATTTGTATCTTTGAGAACGACCGGCTAAGCACGTATGTAAAAATGCAGGATGTATGCAAAATGTCGGGGATGCAAGGACATGGTGATTACGGGTGAGGGTCATGCCAAGTATGGTTGGGCTCTGAAGGTGAATTACCAGACAAGAATTGGTGGCAAAAGGGTTAAGTTGTTAGGCCAGAAATTGAATCCTTGTTTTATTGTCATATGGGAACTATTTTTACGGTTTGCCAGACAATAACTGGACTTTGAAAGGAAAATTGACTACCAAATTGGAACCGGAGTCTGAAAGTAGGCTGAAAAAAAGGGTGATTTGGTCGGGTGGGCTAATAGCATGATTCCCCAACACTCGTCTTGAACTCGAAAGAGCTTGCTTGATAAGCTTAAAGGCATGGAAAGAGCTTGCCCCAGTTTTAGTTCAGCTTGCCCCAGTCTGAGGGTCTTTGGAGGATTTTCCTTTGAAACACGGAGAGACATTGCCCCAGTTTTAGTTTAACTTGCCCCAGTCTGAAAGGGTCTCTGGAGAATTTCTCCTTAAAAGAGAGATTGGGGGTAGCTCGTCATGAGACGACCTCGAGATGTCCTGCCTCAGAATCTTACGTGATGAAGAGGTTAGTCCTTGATTAATCGACTCTTGGAGTGATGGGTCTCGACGTACTCTTGAAGTAGCTTGCCCCCAGAATGAGCGTTGAAGCGATTCGACCTACGCTGATTGAGCATTGGAAGGACTTTTCTTTTAATCAAAGAACCTTCGAATGACCTGTCCCTAGTTGGTAGAGTCTTGTGATGATTCTCTTCTGATCAACCGTTTTTTTTGCATGACTCGTCCCCTAATCAAATGATGCTTGGGGGCTTGCTTTAGACTAGCCTATTTCACCATCATTGGATGCCAATGCCCCTGATCCACAGGACCACAAGGTTTTTTTGATTCCGATCAATTTTGATGAATGGTCAAATCCTCTTTGATTACTCTTTGTTATCCTTTCCTTGATGTCAAGTACCGACTTGCAATTTAAATTGTTTATTCACAAATGGTAATTTTAATGCAATTCTCATGCAAATTTGAAAGATCATTTTATTAGGAATGATGTGGAAGTCTGTGACGAATGGACCATTAATCCAAATGTAGTGTTGATTTATTGGTGTGTGAAAAATATAGCAAGAATATGACACCAATACTGAAGATGAGCAAATATGTGGGGAGTCAGCTTACGCAACCTTACTGTAGCATGCTTTCAGAATAAACCCTGCTTCAATTAGGTTTTTTTAAGGGTTGTAACATGGTCTTGTTCACGGTTATAGAAACAAAGGATATAAGGCTCAAAGTATTATTTGTCCCTACCCTTTCTTCGTGATGATCTCCAATCCTATGTTCAGCTAATTCCACACGTGCTTATCTTGACAGTGTAAGCTTGACGGTTCAAGGTTTGTTCGACGTGGCAGTCACCCTATTTGGTTTTGATGGGCGTCAGTGACCCTTTTTGATTTGAGTAGCCACTGAATCTTATTTTTGTTTTTGTTAAGGGTTTGAGGACCTCTTTTGATTTTGTTTTTGATCCCTTACTTTTGCCTAAGTTGCCTCTTTAGGTGTTCAACTTAGCGGGCTTTTCTTTTAACATATATATTTTTTTGAAAGGCTTGTGACTGCCAAGTCGTTGGTCGTTGAAGAATAAATGCCATAAAAAGGATTTCATCTTGCGACTGAACATGCAATCAAATTAACTGAACACTACCCATGCCCTAGGTTTATTATAAGGGTTTAAATCCGAAGGAAACTCCTACTTCTAGGCGCAAAGTGGTTGACTAGGGACTAACTCCTTACATCTTCGGTGTTTAGGGGATTTGAAACAATGCATGTACATCATCAGCAGGATTTTATCTGAAAGCATACAACTGCGATTATAGGTATTTCGTTTTCGTCATCCTCCCTCCAATCTTTGCTAAAATTTGAAAAAGAAAGTGGACGAGAGGTGTATATGGATGTATATTTTTTATATATATATATATAAGTGAAGAAAAGATGAGCGAATGCGACATGATTAATTGAAAAAGCATGATTACTTCATTAATATTACCATTCAAAACAAAATAATGTTTTAAAACAAGTAGCAAATGACGGGAAATAAATTACAAATGCTTAGAAAAGACAAGATATAAAAATTGCTGGCATTGGGTACTGGGCTTTTTCTTTCTTGACTCGTAGTTAGGCTAGCCTTCCTGCTCATTGGGACCACTCTGATAACTTTTTCCATGCCCACTTTCAGAATTTTCTTCCATGCCAGAAACTGATGAGCCTGCCCAACCAAATGAAGGGTTGACGTTAATTTGAAGGCCTTGATGCGTAAATGAAATCAATCTGGACTCAATCAACCCTTGTACTTGGTACTTAAAGGTTTTACAATCCTCGATCGTGTGTCCAGGTGCTCCAGAGTGGAATACACACCTGGCATTTGCATCATAGCCTAGAGGAGGCGATGTTGGAGAAGGACCAAGCTCTCTTAACTGGACCAAAGAGTTATTGAGCAATAAAGGGAGGAGTCGACTGTACGACATAGAAATTGGGTCAAAGTGTTTCTCTGGCCTCCTTGGTCAGTTTGGGCCTCGTTGGGCAGAGCTTCGACGCTGATTTGGATATGGATTCTTACTTTGCGGTTGATTCCTTGGACCTGACTGAGGATTAAGTAATGGTCGTTGATAATTGCGCTTCATAAGTCCAAGTGATAGGTCATGCTCACGAGGCATCTCTTGACTTGAGGGGGACTTAAGTACTTCCACAAGATCAAGCATTTTTGCGGCAACAACTGGTGCGGGGTTACTTTCCTTCCTCATCAGTGTTTGCAGGATCTCCATAATCAAGTTCACCTGAGTTTTCAGTTGCTTGATCTCCTCTCTTAACAATTCTTGACCTTTCTGAAGCTCTTCCATAGTGATCTGAGACATGTTTCCAGTTCTGAGCAGGTGTCGGAAAATCAGCCAGTTAGTTAGAAACAAAAGGTGGTATGAGGTCCTCGGGAAATGATATGCAGAATGCAGATGCAATGCACATGAAATGGATTGAATGCACTGGGATGCAATGTACTTAATCTGATTTTAGCACACGGGATCAAAGGTACGGATCAAGGATAACAGTTAATTGATCGTAACACAAGGTTCTCACCAGGTGTGATCTAAGGTTCAATTGGGATCCCAAAGTCATGGATCCACATGACTGTTCATCATACATGACATGAATATGTCGGAGGATGACTCCATCACATGAATATCTTTTGGGTGAGGTCCTCGTATCGACCCACGCAAGAAGAATTTCTCGGGGACCCATACTACGAGACACATCGACATTGGGTTCTAGACAAGGATTTCAGAGTCATGGACTTTCTTGATTGTTTGTCACATATGTCAGTCATTGCCAGGCAACAACTCCATCAAGAAAGTATCTTCTGAACGAGGTCCTCGTATCGATCCACACGAGAAGAGCTTCTCGAGGACCCATACTACGCGACCATCAATCTTAGTTGGCCAATGGTTTAAGGTTCTAAAAGGTCCTTAGAGTAATGGATTCCCAAGAAAATATTGGTTCAACACGCCAAGAGCTTGACGGTTTCCATCATTCTCAAAGAAATCTACTCTAAGCGAGGTTCTCGTATCGACTATCACGAGATGAGCATCTCGGAAACCCTTACTACTCAACCTCTCCTATCTCAATTTTAACACTCTAGACTCGGGTATAGAGTCTTTCCCTCAAGTTTACAACCAAAGTTTCCAATCGATACCAAGAACCAATGAAACCAAACACGGTGAGATACAATTGAAAAAACAAGGAAAGCGATAAACAAGCAAAAAGGAAAGAACCCAAACACGCAAAAATAACCTAGGTTAGGCTTGACTCGCTTAGAAAAAAAATCCCCAGCAGAGTCGTCAGCTGTCGCTACGCGAAAAATGACACAGAGTCGCCACCGAATTTTATTTATCCCAAGGAGGGAAAGGGAAATAGCGATAAAACCTTTGGGAAAAGAGCATGGTCATCGCAACCAAGTCTTAGGGTTCGGGAGTCGGTTATGCAAGGGGAAGGTGTTAGCACCCCCTCGCATCCATCGTACTCGATGGGAACCTTCTAGGTTATTTGGCGTGAATGGGTGTTTTTATTAAGAGTTTGCTTGTTTTGGGAAAAGAGGGGTTGGATTTATTTATTTTAATGCTCGCCAAGGATTGTGGCTCTTGTGCCTACGTATCCTCACTTAAAAGAAGTGAAGAATCAGAGCTTCGTAGTTCAGAGGCTTATGAAATTGTTGTTTGTTGGTTGATTTTATACCTTGAAAAAGGGTTTTCGGATTGATGCCCTAAGACGAAAAATAGTTTGATGAGTTGATGTTATTTTTAGGTTTTTCTTAGGGAAGAATTTATTCTTGACTAGGATTATACAAAAGACTTTAGATAGAGATGAATGTCTCGAATAACCAAGTCGAGCGCCTTGTATTCAAAACATTCGGAATAAGTGTAGGAGGATTCCATTCTCATTCCTTCTCCACCACTTTAAAGTTCATGGTGCATAATTCTAATCGTATATTTTATTGTGTTTTGGGTTTTTTATAAGAAGAATGATCACTTGATATTGGATCAAGGTTTATTGTTTGTAAAGATGTATTTGAAGCGATACGGACAAGGTCGTTGGCGGTGCACAAGGCAACCGACTTACATGGTCGAAAATGGCTCGATAAAATCGAGAGTTTGTTTTTGAAAATGGTTTTTGGAATCAAAAGTCAACAAGGGCAATAACAATATTCACATACTAAAATCATACAAACATATGGGGTTAACACCCTTTGCAAAAAAAAAGCATAAGGTAAAAACAACAAGAAAATAAACAAACTGATCAGTTTGCGCCGCGAAGGGTGTTTGCACCGTGAACTGAGAAAAGTTTTCATTCTATTTTTGCATGTTCGCGCCGCGAAGGGTGTTCGCGCCGCGAACTGAGAAAAGTTTTCATTCTGTTTTTGACAGTTCGCGTCGCGACCTGAAGCAAAAAATACAGTATTTGCTGTATTTTTTGCTGTCTTTTGTGGTTTTCTTCCTTTCTATTAGTTCTTAAAAATGGTTTTTTGGAACCCTTAGAACCTTACATGATATACTCGGTACAACAACACATAAAAGGGGAAGTAAAATGAATATAAAAGCAAAATATAAAGAGAGAAAGGTTTGAAGAGATGGATACCCAAGAGCTTTCTATCCTTCTTGCAAGTCCTCCACTAGTTTTGGTTGGATGTGCTTCACTCTTCACTCTATGTTGTGAAGGTTATGCTCTTCAAGGATGCTCTCATGTTTCTATGTCACTCTCTTTTTTCTGTTTTTTAGAGTTTTTTCTTCTCTCTATTTTATCTGTTTTTTTCTCTTACTCTTTGCTCTCTATCCCTCTATCTCAATGTGTGTTGTGAATGATAGTGAATGGATTGCTCAATGTATTGTGTATATCTGTTTTGTGTGTAATGAACTCCCTTTTGTTTACAGCCCTTTTTTCACTTTTTCTGCTGCTTTTTCCTGATGTACTAAAACCATAGCTCTTGCACATTCTCCCATTTTCAGAATTTCCATTCTTGGCAACATATATTACCACTTTCTTGGTGCAGCCCCACTTCCTTTCCATTTCTATGCATGTTTTGCTGTATTTTCTTCTGCAGCACTCTACATTGCCATCCATCCTTGTATCCATTGGTTGGTTATGTGTTTTGACAGCTTTTATGGTCAATGCTACTATCCTTTGACAGCACTTTGAAAATTCTGATATTTTAGATGCATTGTCACATGTTGTTCTCTTGATTTTGTGACATAAAATGATTTTGTAACATGATACATATTGCCACTTCTTGCATGGGGCTGTTTTGGATTGCATTCCTATTGCTCATGGTTGAACATACATGGTCTTGATCTTGAAACATACCAATGTTGATTTAACTCTTAAGTATTTTTCTTTGGATATTTGTGAGCATAATGTAGCACATGAAAACTTGGTGTGGCATGAAGAGTACCATATCATGGATTTGATTAGAAACTTGAATGAAGATTAGAAATAGATTAATTTCTAATCATTACTTAGAGTTGGAAATCTTGTAACAAATGGCATTCTTGTAATGTCATAAAAATTTATCTTTGTAATATTCTTGCCTCCAATCTTGAATTCATGATGGATTTCCTTAGAACCATTAAGCTTGAAATGGATGAAGTCTTGAATTATGGACTTGTGATCTTGACTCATGCTTTGCCAATTTGAATTCCACTTGATCAAGAATTTGAAACAAAATTGGGTGAAGCAATCTTGAATTATGCCTTGCATTTCATGGTCATTAGGAATATATCTTGAATATCCTAATATTTTTTCTTCAAGTAACTTCTCCTTTAAGAAATCTACATGAGTAGACTTTCCAACTTGAACCAAACCTTAGGTGTGGAACATTTTCTCCCATGTAGCCCATGATAAGCAAATTCTCTTATTTGAAATGGATCATAACAAATCGACCTAAATCGTCCCTTGTGAACTCGCATGCTCAAAAATGCAAAAAAACAAGGCATGATATGACAAATGTAGGGTATAAAGGCTAAAGGTGAAAATGAGGGTGTGACAGATATATGAACGAACAAACCCGAGCCAGGACACTCACGCGAGAACCGAACAAACAAAATGGAGTCAAGACACTCACACGATAAATAAACGAACAAACTGGAGCCAAGACATTCACGCGAGAAACGAACGAACAAACCGGAGCCAAGAGACTCACGCGAGAAACAAACAAACAAACCGGAGCCAAGACACTCACGCGAT
The DNA here is from genome assembly GCA_963859935.3 of Lathyrus sativus. Classification (NCBI taxonomy): domain Eukaryota; kingdom Viridiplantae; phylum Streptophyta; class Magnoliopsida; order Fabales; family Fabaceae; genus Lathyrus; species Lathyrus sativus. The sequence continues at coordinate 35,573,135 of OZ012737.1, read as the reverse complement.
AAACGAACGAACAAACCGGAGCCAAGACACTCACGATATAAACGAACGAACAAACCAGAGCCAAGACACTCACGCGATAAACGTACGAACAAACCAGAGCTAAGACACTCACGCAACAAACAAACAAACAAACAAACCGGAGTCAAGCCACTCATGCGATAAACGAACGAACAAACCGGAGCCAAGACACTCACGTGATAAACGATAGAAAAAATCGGAGCCAAGACACTCATGCGATAAATAAACTAACAAACCGGAGCCAAACCACTCACGTGATAAAAGAACGAACAAACCGGAGCCAAGACACTCACGCGAGAACCATACAAACGAACCGGAGCCAAGACACTCATGCGAGAAACGAACGAACAAACCGGAGCCAAGACACTCATGTGAGGAACGGACAAACAAACCGGAGCCAAGACACTCACGCGAGAAACGAACAAACAAACCGGAGCCAAGACACTCACGCGATAAACAAACGAATGAACCAAAGCCAAAACACTCACGCGAGAAATGAACGAACAAACCGGAGCCAAGACACTCACGCGAGGAACAAACGAACGAACCGAAGCCAAGACACTCACGCGATACAAATCAGAGCCGAGATGCTTAACGAAACAAATCAGAGCCGGAACACTCAATGAAACAAATCAGAGCCGGAACACTCCAATGAAACAAATCATATCCGGGACACTAAATGAAATAAATGACATTACTGGGGGTTTACCGGAGTCTGGAAATTCAACGGTCAGGAGGAATATGCCATAAACTGAACACTCAACGGAATCTAACTGCTCAACCGGAGCAGAAGTACCATCAAAAAGTTCATCAGGATTAATATGCCAAACGGATACTGGACACTTCACGGTTAAAGCGCAATGCCACAAATAAAAAATTCACCAGAATCTAGATATTCATCGAAGAAGTCGGGGCCTAAACGCTCAACGTAAAAGTCGGAGCTTGAAGATCACCTGCGAGAGTTAACGATCTAGCTTATGCTTCAGAATGCGAGTGTTTAAAAATAGCGTAATGTTCCATGCGAAATGGAAATGCTACGCGTTTGAGGATGAAATGCAAATATGATGATTACATGCAAAGATGCAAATGCAGATTCGGGCTGCTGGAGAAAGCTGGGTATAACAGAACCGCTTCAGCAAAATAAATGCTGAAGACGAAACCAACTCCGTTGGGGATAATCGAATGTGCCAAGTACAATTGGAATCTCCTGGGGAAAACAGACAAAGTTTTCCTGCGTACCAATGGAAGTTGGACTTAGGTTATCTATGAAGGGTCAGGTACGACTGACGCTGGAAAATATCATGTCTGAATTCAAAGGTTTTTGGTTGAAGGGTCGAGGGATAGTGACATGACTTCCCGACATTTGTCTTGAACTTGAAGGTTAACTAAACCTGCTTGAGTAGCTTTGAGCAGCTATGATGATATGGAGAGGAACGGTTCCTTCGCTTATGATTTGCCCTATCCTGTGGGATCTCTATAGGGATGTTCCTAGAAAGGAAACCTTAAATCTCATACCCCGATGGTCTGATATGAACTGCCTCAGCATCTTGAAATTTGAAGAGGTGCTTCATATTAATTGTGCCTCAGGCAAGTAACAACTTCTGCACTCTCGGGGCAGCTTGCCCCAGCCTGCAATGACTTTGCCCCTGATTGGCTGATTTGAGTACCTCTGTTACAAGAGATTTACAGAATCTCGACTTGACTGCCTCGGATTAACTGACTTCTGGATGGCTGACCCCCATGCTGTGATCATTCGATATAGCTTGCCCTCGCTCTACGTAGTATTCTGGCATTCTGCATTCTATTTTGATCAAGCTTTCCATTGTGGAAACTTTCCTGCTGTCAAGCGTATACTCGCAAGTAAAACGAATTGTTCTGCATAAAAGATATATTAAATGCAATGTATATGACAGTTTTCAAAATCCATTCCTGTTCACTGGAAAAAGTTTGCGACATATAATGAATGAATCATTTATCAAAATGTCAATATTATTACAACGCTGTAAGAGAAATCCTTTTAGGAGTCGGTTTCAATGCGATCTTTATCGAAGTATGCTTTTAAAACAAACTTGTTTCAATTAGGACTTTTCAGGAGGGATTATGGTCCCCTCCATCTACCCTCTCCCCCTCTTAAAATTTGAAACAAACACATGAATTATTAAATATTCCCTCCCCTCCCTTCCATTTACCCCTAACCAAACAGACCCTAAGGGAGGAGATGTGAGGGATTTTTATCAAAGGGAGGGGAGGGGAGGGGAAGAGAGGGGAGGAATTTTAATTACATATATGTTTGGTTCAATTTATGAAAGGGGTGGGGATGGGAGACATTTTATTTACAAATATGTTTGGTTCACAAGAGGAATGGAGGTTATTTAAAACTAATTTACTTTTTTATCCTTCTACTTTTATCATAAGACTTGTGATATTTACCGTTTATAATTCAAATACAAATTTATTGACAAAATATAAATATTCAATCAGAGATCATCATGAAATACTTTATTAAAACGCAATGATTATAATATATAATTGGCTAAATTATAGTTTTGGTCCCCTTATTATTATAAACAAAAACATTATGATAACTAAAATTAACATAAAAATATGAAAAATAAATAAAAAATTTAAACAGATATAAAGATGGTAAGATGAAGATATAAAAATACAACAAATATAAAAAGAAAGATTAAATTTGTTTAAAATAAAACTTTTAACATTATTATAAGTTAAATTTATATTTAAATAAATAATAAAGGGTAAATATGTAAATATAATTATAATTAAAATCAAACATCTTCACTCCCCTCCAAAACCCTCCAAATTAGGGGAAGCAAAAAGTGGCTCAGGAGAGATTTTGGTCCCCTCCATCTACCCTCTTCCCTCTTAAAATTTGAACCAAACAGACCCTAAGAGTTCAAGGGACAACATATCACACATTTGAAAATACCATGGTCAAGATTACAAAGTAAAATTGTGTGAAATCTCTACAGTAGAAAATGAGTTGATTTTAGATCAAGATGGATACAATATCAATATTGGTTTCACGCATTAAAACAATCTTGACCATCAATTTAAGATCAACAACTAGGTACGTTAAAATATCCTTCAGTTAAAGTAGGAAATCATGTTCCTGGTATAAACTGACTCCTAAAATTGTGGCCTATTGATCCGCGGTCGCTCGTGGATAAAAAAAACGAGTTTGTTGTAAGAAATGGTAATACAGTGACAGTGACTCGAAATATCGTTCTCAAGGATTCTTGTAGCGGAATAACCAATTACAGTATGAAATAAGGGGGGTTTTGGTTTTTGATTTAGAAAAAGTGATTAAAAATATAAGTGATTATAAAATAAGTTAATCTATTGTTCGTTCTCCCACTTATCATTGATCATACAATTCTCAAGCCCTAAACGGATTCTATTCCCCTTCAATTACAGTAACAATTAACAAGCATGATTGCAACCAATATATGATTTATGTCCCTAAATCTGAATTAAGCAAACAGATAACGCAAACAAGAATTAAGCAAACACGGTTACGATCAACAGAACATATATCAATCGAATTCATCCAAATTCATTCTATAAAATATGAAATTGAATTAAGCAAACAATGGCAAATGAATAAAGCATTAAAAATTATAGAGGAAATTGACAAGAGAATCAAAATTACTTGAAAATTATATTGACCTCAAAGTTAGCGGAGATACGGTTACAGCAGATCAACCCGGAGGTATTAGTTCTCCATAAGACTCGTACAAAGCTTCAAGTTTTTTTCGTGAATAGTAAAATTGTGTCCCACGTGAACAATAACACGAGTTTTACAAATAATGGAATTGGTTCAAAACCCAACTGGGTGAAAAATATAACCCAGACCCAAAACATGACCCAACACAAAATAAATTTCTAATGCTGTAACTTCAAACGGAATTCTAGAATTTTGGGCTCCGAATCTGACTTCGACTCCAACACAAAAGTCGTAGCTCTCTCCCTTAGCTTTCCGGAAATTTTTAGAACACCTCAAACGGATTCCCGGAGCTCCAGTTATGATCGTTTCCGTACAGACTGCTAAAACTGAAAAATAGTTACGAAAATTAAATTAAACCAAAAATAAAATAAAATAAGAAAACATAATAAAATATAATAATAAACAAAATAAAATAAATAAATGCCTAAGTAAAAATGTAGGAGAATGTGCATAAATATGCACTGATCACCTATTCATATATTTTTCATCATTACATGGAAAAGAGTTATAAAAAAAATTAGATAATGGCCACTACTTATCCATGTCTTGAACGTGTTTCATAAACGGTTTAGGAAACAATTTCTATATTTCACGTCAATATTTTGTTGTTGTTTAAAATCTTTTTTGTTGTAGTGCACCTAAGAACTTTTTTCTTCAAAACTTTACTATGACGCAAGCTTATTAATCTAAATACTAGAATACAAGTTATGATTGTACATTATGTTAACGATGTATATTAACTTTTATATGATAAATGTATGGTGCTACATTTAGAATGTAATATATTTTAGGAGAAAACAATCCATGATAAAACTTATAATTAAGCCTCACAAAATAAGACAACTATTGAAGAAATCCTAATTTCTTATATGTAATTAGAAATGAAAATTATATACAAAATAATAATTATACTCTTGTATATATAATTCCCATAGAATCACTTAAAAGTACAGAATACAAGCAATGAGGTGACTCTGTAAAAATTCTTAAACTATCCATCCTATTTGCTCCCAACTTTGCCATAAAGTCGGCACATTTGTTACTTTCTCTATAAGTATGATAAAATGAAATAGTCCAATCTCTAGAAATATATTCTCTAATAGTGTTTACAATATAAGTGTATTTCTGAGGTAGAAATGTTGAACCTTGAATCAAATATAATGCCTTCATACAGTCTGATCTACAACTCACATTTCTGTAACCTGAATTCCACGCTACCATCAATCCATTTAGTATGGCTAATAGTTCGGCTTCTAAACTGTCAGCAAAATCAATATGTCCACTAAATCCTAACAACCACGATCCTGTGTGATCTCTTATTACACCTCCATAACCCGCTCTACTAGGATTTCCGTAAGAACTTCCATCAACATCTAGGGCAACTTGATGTTCGGAAGGTCGACCCCAAACAACCAACTAAATTAAACAAAAAAATAGACGACAAAATTAGACAAAAAAAATTAAACTAATTTCTAAACCCTAAATCAACTTATTCTAAAAATATTTTTGCTTGAATTATAATAATAATCATGCAACATTATAGGCATAATTATAAGAGTTTATAGTCAATAGAGAAAATTTGAAATAATCTTCTTAAAATATGATTAAAAAACCCAAGTTAGTTACAATAATGAAGCAGAGCACAAACCAACAAACATTTTAAAAATTATCTTAAATTCGTTTTACACCAATTTTTGAAAAGGATCTACATTAACTTGCAAGAGGTTATATCTAACATGCTATTCGATTATATTTCTTATCATTAATTAAAAAAAGATAATTATATAAATTCATTTGATATTCATAAACTCAAATAGAATTGTGAAAAGAAGAAATGACAACAGTTTTATAAAGTAACCATGGTAATAGTGTAACTAACAAATTAGTTGCAGTATAAATTTGTTGCAGTATATAAATTAGTTGCAGTATAAATTTGTTGGTTATAAATTTGTTGGTTATAAACTAACCATGGAAATGACAACAGTTTTATAAATTAGTTGCAGTATAAATTTGTTGGTTATATACTGCGGTAATCAGCAAATTAGTTGCAGTATAAATTTGAATGAATTAAAATTATATTATTTAAATTATATTATTATAATGATTAGTTATATTTAATAACTAATCACATAAATGGAAGGAAAGTTTGTTATATTAATAACTAATCACATAAATTAAAAGAAAGTCTGTTATATTAAATAACAAATCACATAAATTGAAGTAAATCACTAAGACAACTCAAAGACTTTGCATAACATATACCTAATATTATCTATAAATCACTATAAACTACTAATAAAGCCTAGCAACATTCAATTTCACCAAATATCAATACATATAATTTTTTAAATAAAATTTACCTTAAAAACTTAAAAATAATATTAAATATATTTTATTATAAAATTAAAAATGATACAAAATTCACAACAATAATACATAAAAAAAATTACATTTTCATAGAAATATAATTATAATAAGGATTTGATTGGTTGGGATCCATTTGATAAATAAATAAGATTGAAAATTGAAAGAAAAAAATTTAGAAGTAAAACTGTGTGTAAAAAAAATTAAAATTTCTATAGAATTTATAGAAGATAAAAAATGATAACATGACCGTTACTATTTTCAAATATCATACCCTTACTTTAATGTTGTTGGAATATTTGAAATATTTTATTAATATTAAATAATATTATAATAGGTTTCACATTAGTTAACGTTAACTATATAGATAATTGGTACTAAATTTTAGTTCATTTGAATGTCAGGTCAGCTCTCCTATAATGCAAATTCCTTATTACTAACGGAAGCTAGAATTTTGGTTCTTATGTGAGCCTAATATTAGAAAGAGTTCTAATTTTATCTCTCCCGCATCATATAATTTATATTATGAGGTGTCTAAATTCTAAAACTATATCATATTATAATAAAGATTTTAATAATAATAATTTTTTAACAATTTATAACAATAAATATTAGGGTTTTAGAAAAATAGAATGGAATAGAAAATATTAGGATTCCTCCTTCTATAAAAGTTTTGCCGTTTCTTTTCATCCCCTACTTCTCGTTTAGCTTACAGTTCCATAGATCGGGGTCACAACATAACCTACTCAGCTATGAAGATTCAGAGGGTTGCAATAGGGTTTCTTGTGAGGAAAAGTTTTAAGAAGATGGTGAAGATGAAGGTGGAGTTGGAGAAGATTACAAACAAGGTGAATGATGAAGAAACTGTGAAGATGATAAAGAATGTGCAAATGGAGAGAATAAAGATCGATGGAACCATCACGAGTTTGCTTCTTATGTTAGATTCTGTTAGAGTGTTTCGTTGTTGTGCTCTTAGGGGGTTGAGAAAGTCACTCATTAATAGAGCTATTTTTCTTCTAGAATTTGTTGATAAAATTCAAATGGTGGAGGAGAAGAATGAGGATGAGGATGGTGAAGGTAAATACGTTAGGGTTAGGGCAGCGACGAAGATTCAGATGGTTGCGAGAGGGTATCTTGTGAGGAAGAGTACGAAGAAGATGTTGAAGCTAAAGGTGGAGTTGGAGGAGATTGAGAAGAAGGTGAATAATGAAGAAACGGTGATGATCATGAAGAAAGAGCAAAAAGAAAGAATAAGAATCCGCGAAACCATCATGAATTTGCTTCTTAGGTTAGATTCTGTTATAGTGTTTGATTGTTCCCCTCTTAGGGAGTTGAGAAAATCACTTATCAATAAGGCTATTTTTCTTGATGAATTTGTTGATCAAATTCAAATGATGGATGAGAATAGGGAGATGATAAGAAGGATGATGGAGGATAATGAGAAGCTAACTTCAGTTCTTACATCTCTCACACAAAGAGTGGAGCAGCTTGAAAGAGCATTCACTAGTGAAAAGAATAGGAGATATGTTAATGCAAAATGAAGATATAATGAGTTTTGCTTTATTTTATTTTTTTATCATTTTGCCTATATTTTTTACAGCAAAAGAAACTGTTTTGTTTTTCAATTATTCAAACATAGTGTTATTGATTACTCTGAATGGCAATGAGTTGCACTGCAACAAGGTTGATAGAAGCTTAACATGATATTTTGTCAACAGAAATTCTTATACTCTTTTTGTTGTTTTTCCAGTATGGAAGTTACCTACCTGCTCCATATTGCATTGTTAGCACCAAAGCTAGACACAATTTAGGACAAGAGAAAAGATAAATCCAGATAAGGACAGTGTCAAACATGAATGATAAGGACTTATTAGGACTTGGTAAATGTGCAGGATTTATTAGGACTTGATATGAAGTTTTACATGGATATGATAAGAAGTTTAAATCATAAGGACTTGAAATATTAGGACTTGATAAACACATAATATAATAAAAAGTTTAACATGAATATAATATTGATGAAAGTAATATTCTCTCCGTCCTCGATGAATGTTTTATTTGAAATATTAGATTGTCCTAAAATGAATGATTTATTTCAATTTTTAATACATCTTTTTCAATTTTATTTTTTTATTAATATGACTTTCATCATTCCCAATACATGATAAAGATATTTTAATAAAAATATCATTATCTCTTTCATTTATTCATTTTTTTAAAATTTGTGTAAAATAATCAACTGAATCACTCTCTTGTAGAACTAGATAAAGGGTAGAAATTCTTCTCAGAGTGGAACTAGATAAAGGGTAGAAATTCTTCTCAATCTTCGGACAGACTGACGCTTAAGATGTCGTCGGAATCGTGTGGAAATTCTCGTATACATGGACTTAGTAGCAAATTGTTAGGGTTGGAAGATTCAAGAAGCGATATCGAGTAAAGATTATGCATAGAGTTTAGTTTGTGGAGCTATGTACAAGTCAAGATCGCAAAAAGAAGAAATTTAATTTTCAACATGTATTTTTAGGCTAGTAATTGTATGAACTCTTGTAGCATAGTTGCAAATCATAGTGGATGACCAACGAATTTTCAATGGACAACCATTGGAGAGTGGATTAGGTACAAACTGAGGACAAACATGTCAAACAATTATAAATTCTAGTGTATCTCTTCTCTCTCTCTCTCTCTCTCTCTCTCTCGTTAATTTCGTAGTTGATCACATGATTGAGTTGTTTTTATTGCTTTTTAAAATTGTATGTTGATGGGATTTTCTAGTGGTAACGATTTATCACATTAGTTTTAGATTTTATTAGAATTGGTAATTCAACATTGTCTTCGTGTTGATTAAATTTGAAGACTTTGATTGTAAAATCTTGTGCGTGATTGAAAATCATTTGATAATACTTATGGAATTGAATGATTTTACATTACGATTAGTTTGTCCAATTGATGTAATTAATTAGTTCAACTTGATATAATGTAAATTGTTTAAGTACATTTGTGAATCTATAAATTGATAAGTATAATCTCTTTTACGTTGAATTTTCTTTCACCGCACAAAATAAACTATGTTTTTCAAACACTTTTTAAAACATCTTTTTAACTTGGGAGGAGGTATATTCACCCTCTTCTAGACCGTTCATAGCCCATATTTTCATCCAACAAATTTTGCCACAGTAAATACCCGGATAGCGATGGGAAGTACGAGCGATGTTGGATTGGAAGGTGGATCGTGAATCTCCAGCTTGATCTTCATGCAAAATTGCCTTCGGACCTCGGCGTAAACCTAGATTTGTATCTGAGATTCTTCCTTTTGTTATTTTGTGGAGTTCCCGAGGAAATCAGAGATCCAGACTTTGAGAAGATTGGAGTGAAAATGAAGATTGATTCACTCGAATGCGACAAATCTATATGTTTGCTTCTGAGCGCTTCTCGATTCTAAGATATGAGGAAGTTGCGACCAATGGAGTTGGAAAGAAAATACAAATTCATGGAAAGCGTAAGAATCAAAAGTAGATTTGTTCTTGATTCGATGATCCAAGAATGTTACAAACTAATAAATCAGAGATTAGATTAGAAATTACAAAAATCGTAAAAATCAGAAGTTAATTTCCATAGACAGCATCATTGTTCAATTCGAGAATCAAAAATAGATTTGTTCTTGATTCGATGACCTAAGAATGTTAGAGACTAAAAATAAAGATTATATCAGAAATTGTTGAAATCGCAAAAATCAAAAGTTAATTCTCACAGATAGTATCACTATTCCGTTCGAGAACAAAAAGAAACAACGGATTATTTTAGATTTATTGAAATTTGCTCTTAATATATTATTAATTTCGTTTCTTTATATAAGAGACAACTGATTGTTTTAGATTTATTGAATAATTAATGTATTTAATCAATTTATAGATCACATATATTAATAATTTAATAAATCTAAAAAATAAAATGTCTTATATATAATACGAAGATAGTAACTAATTTATATTTTGAGTCAAATAAAATAAATTTGAGATAAAATCTACTAGTAAAAAAAATTAATAAAAAGAAAACTTCAATGAAAGAATGATGATTTAATGGGCATAGAATAGGCACTCCTTCCATTCTGCCGAGTGCCGATAAGGAATAGACCGTGGAAAAAAATCTAAAGGGACCCACCCGTGCCAACCAGACAATCCGATTCATTTTCTGATTCTCTGTCCATTTGACAAGATTCGACAGTTATCTAGAACAAAACAAAAAATTATACAGGGACCCACTCATGCCACGTAAGCAACTAGTTAATCTCATTCTTCTCTTAACACAACAAGTTACAATAATACAATTTTGAGGGTGGTTTCAATTCCGGATAGAGTCACACATATTGAATCTTAAACACGTTTTTAATATGAAATGTCGGTGTCAGATTCGAAAACATGTTATTTTAAACACGTTTTTAATATGAAATGTCGGTGTCAGACTCGGAAACACGTCGGTTTCATGCGAATACGACAAAGGCACGTTAATATACACATTTATTTCTGGTTGAAAAATATGTCTAGATAAATTAAGCTCTACAAACTAAAATCTGAAAACAACTCAAATAAAACCAAATCTAGAAACACCAAACCATAAAACGCTGCAATGAGGTTTCAAAGCAGTCTAAATCTAGTCAAAACCAAAAGCTACTATTTACAAACATAAAACATCATTGATACTTCAAGAACAAGACTTCATCAGACCTAAATTGTAAAGAAACTTCTCGGACCTTGATCGAACGAGTTCGCGTAAGGAGAATCTTCCACTCTCGCGTGACGGAGAATTCGTGCAGATCTCGTCGTCCTTTACGCGTAATATAGACAATCCAATCTCCTTTCGAACTGCTTCGATTGTTTCACTCTTAACTGGATTTCCAGACACGTCAGTCACGTAGAAAACATTCATCGCTTGTGAACCCCTTGTTGTGACCTCCGCGCGGGAGACTGATAGGCCGTTTTCTCGGAAGATGCGAGTTACGTCGGACAAAAGGCCAGCTCTGTCTTCACTGCAAAGTTCAAGCTTTACGCCCTATTTCAAATACAAACCGCCGATTAATGATGCATCGTTAATGATAAAGCGACACTTAATTTGAAACGGGGAATACAATACCTCAGAAGTTCGCCTCCGAACAGCAGCCTCCAAGCAGTGAATCACTCTTTGCCTTTCGGATTCGGAACTGATAGGATATCCATCGACATGCCTTATGTAGTATTCCTGCAAAAACACGTCGGGTCGGGTCAAACGGAGTCGTATCAAGTCTAACTCGAACGAACATAAAAGTATTGAAAGAAAAACCTGATATGCTTCTGGTCCTTCAGCAATGACAGTTCCATGGTACACAACATACTGCATGTCAGTGATTGTGAAAACAGTATCGAATATAAGCTTTGGTCGATCCGGACACCGCAAATTCACGACAGTATATCCCTTATCAATGCAATCATCAACAGTTACACAGAGCTTATTTCTGTCACTTGTTGCGCAAGAATAATCACCGTCGTATACATCGTAATCACGATCAGCATACATTAACTGATGCAGCCTCCTTTCTTTATGAATCGAACAAAACGAAACAGAAGTGTTTGCGTTCTTCTTGTCCTTCTTGTCGATGTCTCCTCTCAGCACATAAAGCAGAAGATGCTTAATCTTGGCAAGACGGTCATGATTGTCTATAGGCAATCCTGTCGCGTCGTCGGTAATGTAAACGACCGACGCCATTCTTGAATTGTGAGTCCAGATATCGGCCGCTACCACATTGCATTTCAGGTCAGAGAGAATAGCAAAGACTTCTGAAAGCACTCCTGGCCTATCGCGTCCGGTTAACTCGATTGTCGTATGTTCAGCGGCAGCTTGAACTCCAACCGACCTCCTCACAGACCGGAAACTATTGACTCTTTGACCAAGTGACTGCAACAAAACAAAGCAAAAAGTGTTATTAGTTCATTAAAAGCAAATGCAGCCAATGCAGATGCGGACACAGTTACGATTACGGTCACGGACCGAGAACCGAGAACCGTGGAAACAATGATATGATGACTCATGATAACAAATTTGAATCTAAAAACTAAAATCAGATTAGTATTACAAACAGATCTACAACCTGTTGAATTCTGTCAGCAACATCTTCTTGAAGACACTTTTTCCCATTTTGATCAGTAACATGAAAAACTGAAAATTATCAACAGAAAAAAAAAAACAAATTTTTTAATGAAAAATAATGGTGATTAATTAATTAATTAATTAATTAATGAGAAATTAAGAATAATTATACCATCCATAAACCATTCTCCATCAGAAGAAATATAAGCTCTTCTAACAATGAGATTCATATCAGTAAGAACTTGAACAACTTCCAACAAACTACCACGCTTATTAGCACTATCAACCTACCACAAAATTCACATCCAATATTTCGTTAAACAAAAACGACCCTTTTGAAATTAACCAAAGATTAAGCGCTTATAACGTTCAAATTTCAAACCTTTATCAAAGTGGTTGATCTTCTTGAAGTATTATCCACAGTTACTCTGCAACAACAAAAAAAATCAGTTTTTTTATAACAACAGCAATAAAATAAAAAATAAAAAATAAAAAAAAAACAGAAATTGGAGAATGAAAATGAAGATGTTATTGTATTAACTTAGGTGGATTCATTCGAATTACAAGCTTTTGGAATTCATCATCAAGGGGAATAGAAGAAGTCCAAAAATCCATAGTTATGGGTGAAACAGAACAGAACAGAGGATGAGTCAGAGTGTGTGTTTTTTTGGGGGTGTGTGAGAAATTTTACTATTTAATTTGGATATTTGTGTTGTGTCTTTGGTTGTTACACTTTCCTTGTACTACCTTTGAAATTGGGATTTGGTTTTTTTGGGTACTTTGGAATTTGGTCGGGTGATAGAATTTGTGTATAAGAAGAACAAGAGTTCCTAGAAAACACAAAATAACACTCTCAATTAATATGAATATTTATTTTTAAGTTTTTTATCCTTAATTAAATGGCCATAAATTAACATAACATATTTAACAATATTTTAATAATGAATGTTTAATATTACAATTCACAAATATCTATATTATTAAATTTATTATTTTGTTCCCAATTTTAACCTAAAATTTTAAAGTGGTTTGTGAGTTTCTAACCGATTATCGATTATTGTCAGTTAATCTACGTATAACAAAATTAATAATAATATTATTATTGCAAATTATTAATATCAAACCTAAAGCAAAGTTTAATATGGATTCACTAAATATAAAAATTATTAGTAACGAAGTAAAAATTAGATTAATTGATTCAATAAATTTGGACGAAAGAATTCAAATTTAATATTTACATTATAAAGTTTTGGTCCTTCGCCTATTTAAAATTTTTTTAAAAATAATTATAACTTTAATCGATAAATACTCCTTCCATTTTTTTCATTATAAGTTGTTTTTAATTTTTTACACGAATTATGTATAAAAAGATAAATTAAGAAAAATTTAAATTAACCTTTATTAGTTATATAAAAAAGATAAATTAAAAAATTAAAAGAAGATAATATAATAAATATTAAAAGATATAATAAAAAATATTATTTATTCATGATTCATTAGTATTTTAAAATATGTTATAATTTAATATATAATTTGTTCCCCGAAAGAGACTTATATTGAAAACAGACAAAATATCTATTAACATCTTTAAAATATTTAATATTATTTATTACTATATTTGTATAATATAAAAATAGTGAGTTATGATTTGATGTCTATATAAAATTTATTTTTTATTGTGAATACATAAATATAATTTTGAAAACTAAACCAAAACATCTTTAAAGAAATCCTCTCCGAATCAAACAGATATATTTGATTTATAAATAACAACAAAAATATTATTATATATGGTTCATTAGTTATTTGAGTGATTTCGTTAAGAAAAAATTAAGTTAAAAAGCTAACCGAAATAATTATTCTTTAAAATTTATTAATTTTTAAACTGAAACTATTGGATTATTCAATTTTTTTAGAAGTTAGAAGATTACGAGAGAAAAAAAATGTTCAATTTGATTTTTAAATATTGATTTATGATAAATAAATTTACTTTTTTTAAAGTTTTTTTAAAACTACTTTTTTTAACTCTAAATATATCTCAGTATTATATTACTATATAAATGTTATTTAAAACAATAATATTTTATTTTTATCAAAAGATATATTATTAAAAATGGTAAGATAATACAATAAAAGATTTATAAAATCATTTTTTATATTTTTATGATTGTTAAAATAGTATTCAACGATTAATTAATTTGGTCAAATAATAAACTAAGAAATTGGTTTGAGTGGAAGCTATTCGGATATTTTAATTTTTAAAACATATCCATCTTTTGACTAAGTCAACAAAACAATAATGTTTATGCAAGTTGTCAATTAATAATCAATTGAAGTTATTTATGTAAAATAAAGTTGGCTATGGTATTTTTAAAAGCTTATTATCTACCGCACAAAATATAAAACATTTTTGTATTTAACTTTAAGTGAGATAAAATTACAATAAAACCATGATTTTATTAAAAAAAATAATTAAAAAAAACTTAAATAATTATTTAAAATCTTTATTATTATTTTTATATCTAATATAAGACTTGTTACTCATACATGATACACACATTAATATACAATAATATTTTAACTTTTTCTTGGTCACAATGTCTCTTATGTTTTTATGACATACCTTAATATCTCATTTGATCCATAAGACATTAAATGTGATGATATTAGAGTTGCATGCATATCAACTGAGTTTACCTTACTCTTGGTCTGAGTCAATATAGAAATGAATAACTTTTGTCTTTATTACAATGTTTGAGGACAGACCAAACTTTTTATAGGAAGTAGGATGCAAGAGAAATCACTAAATAATTTTGACTATTGTCCATTGTGATTTAATATAGTTTGTTGTTCATACTTCACACATTTAAATTATTTTTATAATTAATATTTATTTAAAAAAAAATTATTTAAATTATTTATAACTCAGGAATAATATAAGTCTAATTAGGTGAGTTGTGTGCAACATCATATTTTACATAAATAATAAGAGCGGACATGCATACTATGTGGATTTTGCATCATTCTTGCTATTGTTTGGTATATCTGAAGTCATATATATATATAATCAAGGCATGTATGTATCGAGTAAAAAACTATTTGACCAAAAATTCTATCTTATGACATATATATAATCAAGGCATGTATGTATCGAGTAAAAAACTACTTGACCAAAAATTCTATCTTATGAGAGTGTGATCCTTTGACAATCTCATTGAGTCTAAAAAGTGAAAAAAAAATCAACGTCACATCCCTTAGACAATTTTTTAAAATTAAAAAAAAAATGTTCATCACCGTGTCTTAAGGGTATGAGAGTATTAAAAAATGCAAAGAGTATGTCGGGAAAAAATTGGAGAGAAAAGAAAAAGTTTGAAAAATTAAGTAGTAAATGGTGAAAAAAAAAGAATATATTTTGACAACAAAATGAAGAAAGAAAAGAAAAGAAATCAAATGTCAAAGCATACAAAAGAAAGTCATCAAAAAGAAAATGTTGTAAGGTGGTAAGAAAATAAAAGAGACTTTTTAAAAAACAAATGATATACCAAAATTATTTTGCTCTCTTATCTTTAGACTTTTTGAATTCAAAAAAATCAAATAATTTTGTAGCCTAGTTTGTTAAACCAAAAGAAAGCCCTTAGTGATCCATG
The DNA here is from genome assembly GCA_963859935.3 of Lathyrus sativus. Taxonomy (NCBI): domain Eukaryota; kingdom Viridiplantae; phylum Streptophyta; class Magnoliopsida; order Fabales; family Fabaceae; genus Lathyrus; species Lathyrus sativus. Next base: position 35,557,244 of record OZ012737.1, on the reverse strand, counting down.
ACTGATGATGTATTTTGTGATATTTCTTAGATTAAATACAAAATGTTTCTATAGTTTATGCATTTTGTTCCATAACGTGGGAAATGTAATATCTCGAATTCAATTAATTTATTTAATTGAATTTTTATCGTTTTTATTTAATTATTCAAGTGACTTAAAATATTTTTAATAATTTAATTGGTGATAATATGTTTTATGTGGTGATTGGAAATTATTATAATTTTAATTAGTTTATTTAATTAAAATAGTAGAATATTTATTTAAAAATAAAAAAGAGAAATAGTGATATTGGGGCAAAAATTAGAATTATTAGAAAAGTAAGAAAAATAGGAGAATGTGGAGATTAGTAGAGGGGTAAAAGTCTGAAGAAGAAAATTAATTATATTTATAGGTTAAAATAAATAGTAAAGGGAGATATGAGTCAAAGTAAGAAGAAGAGAAAAAAGGTTTAAGGGAGGAGAAAATCATCATAGCTAAGGCTTGAGGATTGCTAGAAATTCAAGTAAATGAGGGGGGAGGGGTGATAACACGAAATCATATATATATTTTGATGCATAATTCAACTGATGTTTAACCGTTTTCGATCCGATTTCGGGTTATTTCCGTGTTATTTGTCTGACACTTTGCAGGTATTTGATGATCATGTCTAAACAAGGCAATACGAAGAAAAGAAGCAATCTCAGATGAAATATGGACGAAAACCGGATGAAAACATCATGAAAAACACAGAATGCTGATTTTGCTGCTGTGACGACCGTCACAGCTCCATGACGACCGTCACACACCGTGACGACCGTCACACACCGTGACGACCGTCATGCAGGCAAAAACGCCCCACTTCAAATGCACGTAAAAGAAGCAGTTCCAAGTCCCAAATAGTGGACCACTACTCCCTGATAATTCTGCCTCAAAGTCCACCTTCTTCAAGTTATAACCGTTAGAATTCAATTTCTATAAAAAGGGGAAGAAGGGGAACTCAAAAAGGGAGCCGCGTTCAGACAACGAAGTGCTGCCAATTTATCTTCAGAGCAACCTTTCCAGTTTTTAATATTTTTATTTGTTTCTCTTTTCTTTTTCTGCATTCCTTTCATTTCTTCTATAATTCTTATTTCCGTTGTACGATCAATTGGCACAAAGACCAGAATCCTGCCAACATTTGTGGAGGATCTGCCCAAAGGTCAATTGGAATATTTACAGGTTTCTCATTTTAATCATAATTCTAGTTTTTATTATGATGCATGCTATTATTTATTGTTTTCATTTATGTTTTACCTTTCCCAAATCCATGTCTAGCTAAATTAAAGTAATCGATATGTAATAATAATTCGAAAGGGATTTGATAATAACCGGTTGAGAACTGTCTTTTTCAAAAGTTGTTTATGGTCTGAGTGTTTAAAATTAATTTACTAAATAAACTTCGTCGCGAAAGCGAGAACTTATTTAAAAGTAGTTTTGCCACAAAAGTGGGAAATTAATTAAGGTACGAACCAACAAGCGAAAGCTGCGGCAAGACTAGATAGTAAACACTAGTCATTCATTTTAATAACAGCGAAAGCACTTTAAAATGAATTAGAATTTAGAGATTTCCAAAAAATAATTTTAACCCCGAATAGGACACGAAAGCGTACGTTTGGCCCTTAGAATTATGATTAGCGTCAATAACCATCGTGAGGCGAGAGTCTTCAAATCACCATTTTCTGCTTAAATAAACTCTGAAAAATATTTCGTATACCGGTAACTTGTCAAATCCCCGAAGAACATAATTACTGCATATCGATTCAATCAATTATAATTTAATTAACATTTTTAGTTCCCTTTAGTGACTCCCTTAAACATTATCTACCTAGCTAAACATAGTAACTCCCGAGAACACTAGTTTGATTACGAGTCCCTGTGGGATCGATATCTATTATTACTACGCGATAGACTGTGCACTTGCAGTTAGGTTGTATTAGACATAGAAAGTCGCGATCAAGTTTTTGGCGCCGTTGCCGGGGACCCGTTTAGTCAATAGTGTAACCTTCTGTTACGCCGTATAGACTAGGTTAACTATTTTCATTTTTCCTTTACTAGTGTTGTCGATTGTATGCCAAGCAATCGCCCACAAGGCGATATCTTGAAACCTTCAGTCGCAGAACTAGAGCGCTTCTTACATTTAAGAAGCCGAATCATTGAGTACCAACTCAAACATAACATTCCCGATCCTCTCACTCCCATTTCCAAATCAGAAGAAAAACCAAAGATGGCTGAAGGACCTCCAAACAAACCGCTGAAGGCATACGCTACACCCTCTCAGATGGAGCCTAGAAGTAGCATTGCTGCCCCAGCTATTACTCGAAATGATTTTGAGCTGAAACCATCATTGCTGTCAGCGGTACAACAAAACCAATTCTCAGGAAACGCAACTGAGGATCCAAACGAACATCTAATGAAGTTTGTACAATACGCAGACACAGTGAAAGCAAATGGAGTAACTCCAGACGCGATAAGACTTCGTCTTTTCCCATTCTCTCTTAGAGACAGAGCGTGGACATGGTTACAATCCTTACCATCCAACTCTGTTACGACGTGGGAACAATTGAAGAACGTCTTCTTAGCGAGATATTTTCCGCCAAGCAAAACAGCTATGCTTAGAGCTCAAATCAACGGATTTCGACAAAAAGATACTGAATCTCTTTACGAAGCATGGGAAAGATTCAAAGATATGATGAGAACATGTCTTCACCACGGTCTAGAAGACTGGATGACAATCCATACTTTCTATAATGGGCTTTTATACAATACTAGATTGACAATAGACGCTGCCGCGGGCGGTGCACTTATGGATAAGCCATACGACGAAGCCTATCAGCTAATAGAAAACATGTCTCAGAACCACTGCCAATGGGGAGGTGAACGCACTCCAACAGAGAAAACCACAGCGAAAGGTGGGATGTACGAGATCAGCAGCCTTGAAAAGTTCAACGCTAAAGTAGATGCTCTAGCACAGAAGATTGACAGTCTGACCGTTAACCCCACTGCAACTGTCGTTGCCGTAACTCCAAATTGCGAGTTATGCGGAAGCACCACTCATAATGCGCCCGAATGCCCATTGCTAGCCGGAATCCCACCAGACCAAGTAAATTATGCTCAAGGAAATCCTTACGCAAATACCTATAACCCAGGTTGGCGAAATCATCCAAACTTTTCTTACAAAAGCGAAAACGCATTGGAAATGTCTACTGCTCCACCAGGATATCAAAAACCAGCTGCTGCTCAGACTGCACCTAGGAAATCAAACCTCAAGTTGATGATGGAAAAATTCATAGCTACTCAAGCTCAAACAAACAAAGAATTCCTGAATCAAAACATACACACTAGCGAGCAAATTAAACAGTTGACCGGAAAAGTAGACGCTTTAGCCACCCACAACAAAATGTTAGAAACACAGATATCACAAGTGGCTCAACAACAAGCCTATGCTGCCGCACCTGCTGGCACTTTTCCTGGACAACCCGAACAGAATCCAAAAGGTCAAGCAAATGTTGTCATATTAAGAAGTGGAAAAGAATTGGATGAACCGATCGATCCAAGGACCGAAAACTCAGCCATGCAACAAAAACCAATTGAACAAGCAGAAAAGGAATTCGAGTTAGAGAAGAAGGAAGACAACGAGAAGGAGGATACCGCAATTGAAAAAACTCAAGCACCTCCAGCGCCATATAAACCACCTATCCCTTATCCTCAAAGATTAATAAACTCTAAAACTTCAGGACAGTTTAAGAAATTTGTAGAGCTCCTTAAACAGTTGAATATCAGTATTCCTTTTACAGAAGCGATAACCCAAATGCCGCCATACGCTAAATTTCTCAAAGAAATCCTGTCGAATAAGAGAAAGATCGAGGATAACGAAACAGTTGCACTTACTGCAGAGTGTAGCGCTATTATTCAAAACCGCATGCCTCCTAAATTAAAAGACCCAGGTAGTTTGTCCATACCCTGCGTCATAGGAAAGTTCGTGATAGACAAAACTCTATGCGATTTAGGAGTCAGTATCAGTGTTATGCCTTTATCTATATGCGGAAAGCTGAATATGGGAGACCTGAGACCAACCAAAATGTCCGTACAATTAGCTGACCGATCAGTAAAATACCCCGTCGGAATACTGGAAAACGTTCCAGTACGCATAGGACAATTCTACATCCCAACCGACTTCATAATCATGGACATCAAAGAGGACTCTGTTACCCCAATTATCCTAGGAAGATCATTCCTAGCTACAGCCGGAGCTATTATAGACGTGAAGAAAGGAAGGCTAACATTCAAAGTAGGAGAAGAAAAGATAGAGTTCATTCTCACCAAGTTCTTACAAGCACCAGCCATAGACGATACCTGCTATTTAGTAGACGAAATTGACGAATGCATAAGAGAACTTGAAAATGAAGAGACCACGTATTCAGAAATAATAAAGATTCAAATACCCGATATTTCTGAAGACGATGATTGGCGTAAACCGTATAAAGATGACAGCCTAAGCGAAAGCTTAGCGCTGACTCCAAACCATATGCCAGGTCCGAAGAACCCATCTTTAGAACTTAAAACACTACCCAAAAACCTTAGATATGAATTCCTAGACGATGAACTAAAAAGACCAGTGATAGTCAACGCCGACTTAGGACAACCAGAAACTGAAAAGCTATTAGAAGTCCTAAAGAAGTACCCCATCGTGTTAGGCTATAACATAAGCGATCTAAAAGGTATAAGCCCTTCAATTTGTATGCATCGAATTACAATAGAGGAAGACTCTAAAACCTCTAGAGAGCATCAGAGGAGACTGAACTCCATCCTAAGCACTGTAGTCAGAGATGAAGTAAAGAAATTGCTAGATGCATGAATCATCCATCCAATCTCTGATAGTGAATGGGTTAGCCCAGTTCATGTCGTACCAAAGAAAGGAGGAGTCACAGTAGTTAAAAACGAAAAAGGCGAATCGATAACAAAAAGAGTCGTGACTAGAAGCAGGATGTGCATTGATTATAGGAAGCTAAACAAAGCCACACGAAAAGATCACTTCCCGTTACCCTTCATAGACCAAATGTTGGAAAGATTAGCCAAACATTCATATTTCTGCTATCTAGATGGTTATTCAGGATTTTTCCAAATTCCCATCCATCCTGACGACCAAGAAAAGACTACATTCACCTGTCCCTATGGTACTTTTGCTTACCGCCGAATGACGTTCGGACTCTGTAATGCTCCAGCAACCTTCCAAAGATGCATGATGGCAATCTTCGCAGATTTCATAGACGACATCATGGAAGTATTTATGGACGATTTCTCGGTATGTGGACAAAGTTTCGAAGGATGCCTACAAAACTTAGAAATGGTATTAGAACGTTGTGTAAAAGTGAACCTCGTCCTAAATTGGGAAAAATGCCATTTTATGGTCCGACAAGGAATAGTTCTAGGACATGTCATATCAAATAAAGGAATTGAGGTCGACAAAGCTAAAATAGAGATTATAAAAGATCTCCAACCTCCAAAATCCGTACGAGAAATACGGAGTTTTCTAGGACATGCCGGTTTCTACAGAAGATTTATAAAAGATTTTTCAAAAATCACAAAACCTTTAACCGGCCTGTTGATGAAAGATGCTGAGTTCGTCTTCGACGACGACTGTTTAAAAGCATTCGAAACATTAAAATCAGCCCTTATCACCGCACCGATTATGCAACCACCCGATTGGCGACTACCGTTCGAAATCATGTGCGATGCGAGTGATTATGCAGTAGGCGCAGTTCTAGGACAAAGGAAGGACAAGAAACTCCATGCCATCTACTATGCCAGTAGAACCTTAGATCATGCCCAAATGAACTACGCTACCACAGAAAAGGAACTTCTAGCAGTTATATTTGCGCTTGACAAATTCCGTTCTTACTTAGTAGGAGCAAAAATTATCATATACACAGACCACGCTGCCATAAGGTACCTAATAAGCAAAAAGGATGCCAAACCAAGATTATTGAGATGGATCCTGTTATTACAAGAGTTTGACTTAGAAATCAAAGATAAGAAAGGAACCGAGAACGTTGTTGCAGATCACTTATCCCGAATAAAAGGCATCAAACATGAACCAGTACCGATAAACGATGATTTCCCGTACGAACGTCTGATAGCCAAATTAGAAAGTGACATGCCCAACTCAATCTCGGAAGATCCAGAATTCGACAAAGCCGTAGAAGTCGTCTATGCCCAAGTCACATTACCTTGGTATGCTGACATCGTTAATTACCTCGCTGCATGCGTGCTTCCACCGAATCTCACTTATCAGCAAAAGAAGAAATTCTTCCACGATCTGAAACACTATTATTGGGACGAACCTCTACTCTTCAAGAGAGGGGCCGACAACATATACCGTCGTTGTGTCCCAGAGGAAGAAATAGAAAATATCATTTCCCAATGCCATTCAGCACCATATGGTGGTCATGCTAGTACATCCAAGACGTGCGCTAAGATTCTCCAAGCCGGCTTATTCTGGCCTAACCTCTGGAAGGACGTTCACATCGCTGTGCAAAAATGCGATAGATGCCAACGAACTGGCAACATCTCACAACATGATGAAATGCCTCAGAAAGGAATCTTAGAAGTAGAAATCTTTGACGTATGGGGAATAGATTTCATGGGACCATTCCCACCTTCTTTTGGTAATAACTACATACTCGTCGCTGTAGACTATGTGTCTAAATGGATAGAAACCATTACTGCTCCAACAAATGACGCACGAGTAGTAATCAAACTCTTCAAAAACACAATCTTTCCTAGATTCGGTGTACCCAGACTCGTCATTAGTGACGGCGGATCTCACTTCATATCGCGAATATTCGATAAACTTCTTTCTAAATATGGAGTCCGACACCGAGTAGCTACACCTTATCATCCGCAAACTAGCGGACAAGTAGAGGTCTCGAACAGGGAAATAAAACAGATATTGGAAAAGACTGTCGCTACCTCAAGGAAAGATTGGTCATCAAAGCTACATGAAGCTTTATGGGCTTATAGGACCGCTTTTAAGACACCAATAGGTACTACACCCTACAAGTTAGTTTACGGTAAATCCTGTCATCTCCCTGTAGAATTAGAGCATAAGGCCTTCTGGGCCATTAAAACACTCAATTTCAACTACACTGAGGCAGGAGAAAAGCGAATCTTGAACTTACACGAATTGGAAGAACTTTGATTAGACGCTTACGAAAATGCCCGTATCTACAAAGAACAAACTAAAAAGTAGCATGATAAACGTTCAGTCAAGAAACAATTCAGTGTGGGAGACATCGTATTGCTATTTAATTCAAGATTAAAACTCTTCCCAGGTAAACTAAAATCTAGGTGGTCTGGACCTTATGAAGTGACTAAAGTACTTCAGAGTGGAGCTGTTGAAATTACCGATAAGACGAATGCACCGTTTATCGTAAACGGGCAACGTCTAAAACATTATAATAAGAACGAAAACAGCCCTCAAGTCTGCAGTATAGCATTGCTTGAGCTTCTAGCTCAAACACCCGAATAACTTGTCACCAAGCTATCGTCAGGCTTTAGACGTTAAAAACAGCGCTTACTGGGAGGCAACCCAATTTTCCCGCATTTTTTCTCGTTACTGTATTTCATTTTTATTTAAAATTTTACTTTGAAACTTTAACAAAAATTCTAAACTTATTACTACTATCTATACTTTCGTTTGTTTTCATATTTTTATTTTTATTTTATTTTTCTCTTTTGTCTTTTGTTTTTCCGCTTTTTGTTTTTAAGAATCCTGACTTCAAACTTCTGTTTTAAACTTTTCAGGATTTTAAAAGTCTTCAAAACATTCCTCCTGTTTTTCTCCGACTTACCTGCGAGTATGGCCGAGTACGACTTCACAAAGGTTCATTTTCGAGGACTAGCTCAAAAGGCAAGATTTGCAGCACTAACTGAAAGAGAAATAGCCTTAACGCTGTATTACGATAAGTCTACCATGGATAAACTAGGAATCACGGATAGCATTCAATACCTGTTCAATCAATTGGGTTGGGAGAACACTGCTTTGAAAACACGTTTTGCTACCTATAAGGACCTCACCTACGAATTCCTTAGTTCCTTCAGATACCTACCCAACTATGGTTTTGGATCCAACACGGAGTTGATTACCTTTCGAATGTTTGGAATGGACCAAACCCACAGCTGGATGTCACTAGCTAACCTCCTAGGATTTCCTAGCGGACCGCATGTGTTCATCAGTGCAGAAGATGACGATATTGATTTTGAACTTGACCAATTCTGGGGTACAATCACAGGCGACTATCACCCTGAACCAGACAGAATGTATAATGATGAGATTCATAACCCAGCTTTCAGATACTTCCACAAGATACTAGCTCACACCCTTTTTGGGAAAGAAGAAAATATTACTACAGTATCTAAAGAGGAGTTATTTATCATGTTCTGTGCTTCTCAGGGACGTACAGTAAATGCAGTGCCTTTCATGATGATATCTTTCAGACGCCTCACTCAGGACCCACAATCACCTATTCTTATAAGAGGCCTCGTGACAATGATTGCCCACGAGCTTGGCCTTAGATTCCACCTTAATGCAAGCACCAGTTTTGGCACCATCCGACCTATGAATATCCAGTTTTGCTTTAACAGGCGCATTTTAGGAACTATGGGACCTGGACCTTACGAGTACCTCATCAATGAAAAACCTGTCCAGCTATTCACACTGCCTAATCATCAGATGACAAGTATCCACAACAAGGACAACTGGCTTTATGAATTGGATGAGCCTATGGGACCTCCTTCACCTCAATCAACACCACAGAACTATATGTACGACAGTGACCACATTTTTGAGGCACACGACTATATATACTATGAGGATGCTGTATCAGAAGCTGAGGTAGACCCTACGACTCCTCCGCATTACAACACCTATCCCGAGCCTATTCCTGAGGAGACCACCGACAAAATGGATATTGTTCTACTCCAATTGGACAACGTTGATGCAGCTCTGACTACTGTAAAAGACGACATCGCAGGCATACACAACGAACTAGTAGTTTTCATGGACTTAGTCTGTGACCAGCTCGACTACTACGCACGGAATTTCGATGAGTTGAAGGCACGAAAAGACTAGATACTAGTTTTAGTTTAGTTTAGTTTAGTTTAAATCATTTGGATTTTTGCATTGTTAATTTCTTTATGTATTACATTACAATCATTCTAATTACTTTTTATTTTTTATTTCAATTATAGTCTTTATCTATTTATTCTGTTGTTACGTTATTTCTTTGTTTATTGGCCACTATAATGCATTGCTATATCATTTATAGGCCTAAAAGTCATTGCAAGAACACCCTCAGAGCAAAATTCTGCGTTCTGCAGATTTTGCTGCTGTGACGACCGTCACAGGAGCTTGACGAGCGTCACGCGGGTGACGACCGTCACGAACCCAAAACTGTTATCTGATATAACAGGGGTTGCGTTTTCTCTCCCACTCATCTCCTTTCAACTTCCAATCATCAGAAACTCCCACCCCACTCCAACTTTTCGTTTTCCCCACATTGCACCATATATTCCAACTCCCATCTTAACTTCCTACCACACCTCTGTTACATTTTTCCACTCCACAGAACCAACTCATTCCTCCAACAATGGCGAGAAACCACGAAACCCCAAACCTCAGCAACATTGTGTTCAGCGATGGTGACTCAGGCGAAAGACAGCGAGCCAACTACATCGCATTCCATCAAAGGTCGCTCCAGCCGACCCATTATCCACATATCCCATCGTTCACAGAGCTCGGACTCCTTGACGGTGTCACTTGGATGCTTCAAAGAGCCGGCATCTGGAACCTCTGCACCAACCCGCTACCGACATACGAACAACTCACCCTCGAGTTCCTAAGTTCGTTTACCTACGTCACTTCCAGCGGCGACCTCAGCCAACACTCCGGTGCCGCATGCTTCCGGATGTTCGGCACAAACTATCAAGTAAACCATAACCAAATTGTCGCCATCCTGCAACTCCCTCGTGGCGACAATGCTCACCGCCGCCTCACCGATCAGTTCCAGCACGAAGCCTTCGTGCTCTGGTACCAGTTGACCGGCATCAATGTCGATGGTTGGGATTCTCTGGACGCAACGCATATCCACAACCCGACCATCCGGTACTTCCACCGAGCATTGAGCAACACCATCTTCGCCCGGGACAGCAACCATAAGGTGAACTCGAAAGAGCTCTTCTTCCTCAGCTGTGTCTTCAACAACGAGCCTATCAACGCCGCTCTGTTCCTCCTGGCCCACATTCAGGCCAACTGCAACCGTGGCTCCAAGCCATTTTACTTTGGCGGGATTGTCACTGCCATTGCACTTGGGCTGAACCTCGGTGACCGCCTCCCGCACCTCCATGCCATCCCCTCGGTGTTACTTGACACCGACCACTGCAGAGCCTCTCACCTCATCCGTTCCAGAGCCGACGGCAAGTACCACCCGGTAGTGCGTGGCAAAATCGTCCGAAGCATCATCCTTCCATCACGCACCCGGATACACCCAGAGGATCGTACCAACTAGTTATTTGACCTCACTGCCCCTCCTGCTGCCGCTGCTCCAACTCAGGACCACACCCAAGGTTCTTACGACGAAATCCAAGCTGAGTTGGACAGGCCAGAGCAACCGGAGGCATCGCAGCCTCTTCCTTCCGAAGGTACATCCTACCGCCGTCGCCGCCATCGTCCAGTGCCCGACTACTCAGAAGAGGACCTCCGCCGCTCTCTCGACCAGCAGGCCCAGATACTCGCTATGATGCAGCAGCAGAATCAGCGAGCAGAACAGTTTGAAGCTTGGCATCGAACCCAAATGCAACAACTACAAACCGGCCAAGAAACCATTACAGAGAACCTGGCGAATCTGACCTTGCAGGTCGAAGGACTCCGTGACTATGTGTAACACGGTGGGAGAACTGACTTTAAACAATGTTGCGGATAGCAAGAGTCGCCACCGACTTTTATTTTATCCATAAGGAAAGGTTATAAAAGAACAGGAAAGACCTTAGAGAATATTTTGGGTCCGGGGGGTAGGTTATGAAAAGGGAAGGTGTTAGCACCCTTTTCATCCATGGTTATCCATGGGCTCTTAGGTACTTAAGCTCACTTTTGAATTGTTTTGAAAGTGTAGTGTGTGAATAGAAAATTTTCAGAATAGTTAATAAATAATCCATGTAAGGATGTGTTAAGAACTTGTTTGAAAACTTGTCGAAAATTTGTTTAAGTGTGAAACAGTTTTGAAGTGAGCAAGCACCTAGGAGTAACCTACCCTAATGTTTAAAGGTCTTTCTTATTCTTCATTCTTTCCTTTAGTAAGACTATCCCTACTATAATGGAGTAGGTAGTCCTTACTTTGGATGTTAAGGGACATGTGAGGGACAATTTGACTTTGAAGGCCATTGTGGGATGTAATAAGCACGTATAAGGGACCATCATCATTTTTCGAAAGGGACTCGATTCGTAAAGGCAACCATAAGGGACTTTGATGATTTTTCTATTTGAGGGACTTGCTTTATACACCCCACTTAACCATTATTCGTAGGCAACTTGAGGGATATCCTTAGGAAGTGAGACGGCGATTAAAATCGACTTACGTGTGTGACGTGTTTATTTTAATTACCTTTATTTAAAAGCAATCTAAATTTATTTTAATATTACATACATGTTGTTACACTCCCTAATTACTAACCATAATAATAATTAAATAATTAAACAACTTTACATCCAAGAAACAATTACAAAATAATAAGCAAAATAATTAAATAGCAAAGATAAATAAAATATAAATAAGCAATAATAAATAATAAAGGGGGTTAGTAAGCAATATTTAACAAAATAATAAGCATGATTAGAATATAAATGGGTTAGTAAATAAGAATAAACAGAATTAATCCAAATATTATAATAATAAGAAATTAACAATTTTTTAATATAATCAACTAAAAAAAACAAATATGAAGAAACAATTGTTTTAATTTACAAATTATTAAATTATATTTTAATCATGAAGTTACTACAAAAAATTTAATTATTATAAGCACAATTATTTATAAACTAAAGTTATGTAAAAAAAATGTTTATAAGTATATTTACAAAAATTTGTAAGAATTATAGTAAACATACATATATAATAATTATATTAGAAAATAACATTAAAAAAAAATAGGATTAGATTTGTATTAAAAAATATTTTTAGAGTTTTATGAAATTAGGGTTTATATGAGAAATAAATTTTTAGGGTTTATATAAAAAAAATAGGATTTAGTTATATACAAAAATTTTCTAATTTATACATATTACAATTTAGACATAAAATATAGAAACAAAATTTGTGAAAAAAAAACATATTTTTTTAAAATTAAAGAAAACAGACATATTTTATTATTATTTATTTATTATCGAGAAATATACATAATATATTTAATTTTTTAATATTATAATATTTAAATCAAATAAAAGGAAAGAAAAAGCGGAAACTTACCTGGCTGGGGTTTGAACCCAGGAAGCACAACAACCATCAGGCTAAGCATACAATTGTGAAATATATCCAGGAACAATTCATATTATTTTTTTTAATAAAATTTGAATTTGAAAACAGGCGCGAACTGGCCTTCTTCTTCCTCCCATTACCTGCGGATTTTGCAACGTTTTCTCCTACGAATATTGTTACGAGTTCTTCCACCCTGCGAAACACAAACTTCATCCAATCGGCAAAATTTCACAAAATTGATTGCACCATTGTATTGCTACTGAGTTTTTCAATCGTCCTATGTTTTTCAAATCCATTTATCATTTGAAAATCGTGAAACCCTAAAGAGGACCGAAAACCCTAATCATGGTGAATTCTTGTTCCTGCAATGAAAATCCAATTGAACCACCCAGAATCGTTCTAGAGTTCATTCTAAACATCCTACAACAATCAAAAACAGTTTAAACATGATAAATCAATGGATTCGAAAACAAAATATTCAAGGTCAAGATGAACTCGGGTTGAGCAATTGGGCGTGTATATGATGCATATGGATGATGATTTATGATCAGAAGAGTCCAAGGAAGCTTGCTATGTCTTCCAAATACCTTGCAATGCTCTGAATTTGAGAACCCGAATATGACTTTTTGAAAGATTTTTGTGCTTTTGATCTTACCTTTAGGCTGCTGCAAATTCGTGAATGAGGCTAGGGTTTGTGCTTAGTATATATGTGTGATGGATTTAGGTCAGAAACATTGATGTGTTGTGTGGATATTTGATCCAAAAAATATTCAAAAAGATCATTGTATAAATTTCAAATATTTGATCATGAGTGCTTGCTATTTTGGGAGAGATCACATGATTTCCTTCTCATTCTAATTCAATCAATGATTATGAATTTCTAGAAACAAAATCTTCACCCAAAAATAGATTTTTATATTTTTTATTTATTTAAAATGATTTTTATGAATTAAATCAATAATAAATAAATAAAAAATAATAATTTGGGAGAGATCACATGATTTCCTTCTCATTCTAATTCAATCAATGATTATGAATTTCTAGAAACAAAATCTTCACCCAAAAATAGATTTTTATATTTTTTATTTATTTAAAATGATTTTTATGAATTAAATCAATAATAAATAAAAAATAATAATTTGGGAGAGATCACATGATTTCCTTCTCATTCTAATTCAATCAATGATTATGAATTTCTAGAAACAAAATCTTCACCCAAAAATAGATTTTTATATTTTTTATTTATTTAAAATGATTTTTATGAATTAAATCAATAATAAATAAATAAAAAATAATAATTTGGGAGAGATCACATGATTTCCTTCTCATTCTAATTCAATCAATGATTATGAATTTCTAGAAACAAAATCTTCACCCAAAAATAGATTTTTATATTTTTTATTTATTTAAAATGATTTTTATGAATTAAATCAATAATAAATAAATAAAAAATAATAATTTGGGAGAGATCACATGATTTCCTTCTCATTCTAATTCAATCAATGATTATGAATTTCTAGAAACAAAATCTTCACCCAAAAATAGATTTTTATATTTTTTATTTATTTAAAATGATTTTTATGAATTAAATCAATAATAAATAAATAAAAAATAATAATTTGGGAGAGATCACATGATTTCCTTCTCATTCTAATTCAATCAATGATTATGAATTTCTAGAAACAAAATCTTCACCCAAAAATAGATTTTTATATTTTTTATTTATTTAAAATGATTTTTATGAATTAAATCAATAATAAATAAATAAAAAATAATAAAAATGATGAATTTTGGTCAATTGGGTCGTGCACCATGTTATGAGATGGATTGGGTCATAAATTAGGCAGCCCATTTGGAAAGAAATACTTCTAAGCCTCCATTTTCAACATAAACCATCACAAAATTGCCCAACTTTGCAAGGGCACATTTCTCTCAATTTTAAAGGTATGATGGTGTTCTTGGACTTTTTGGAAAGCTTGAAGAGTCCTCTAAACAACCCCATTGGTTTCAGGTCCATATCATTTACCAATCTCAAGTTATTCCCTTTTGAAGTTGTTGACTTTTTGTTGACTTTTGAAATGACCCATAATGTCTTAGATCATATCTTTCAAATAAAGCATTTTTGGGCTTAACCTTCAACATCAAAGTTGTAGAGAATTCAATTTCCTTCAAAATGAGCTTTGGATGGAGACTTGGTGATGAAGTATGTGAAAGTTACGCCTGGTCAAAGTTCAGTTGACTTTTACTGAGGAAACCCTAATTTAGAAACTCCTGATTATTGATGATCTGGAATCTCCTTGATGAATCATGATCAACCCTTGATCAAATGATGAATTTTACTTCATATACTTGATGTTGGCAAAAAATCATGAAGTTTGACTTTGGTTTGACCACAGTTGACCTCAATTTGACTTTTTAACTGCATTGACTGCTTTTGACTTATCTGATCATCTGACTGAGCAAACTTTTGAGAAAAGTCTTGAAACTTGACATGGGGGTTCTTATACACATATAAGATGTTATGAAGCTCACTTGAAGTCTTGTAAGTCCATTTAGCCTGATTAAAGTCAAAACCCTAGTTTCGGATGCACTGCTTAGGAGGTGCATTGTCTGAGGGAATTGTCAACTCTTCTGACCAATTGTGAACTTTGTGAACCTTGTGAACATCATGAAGTGGCTTTGTAGACCTCATGACCCTTAGGAAAGCTTTGTAAACATTGTGAATCTTGTGAACCTTGTGAACCTTCAAGAAGCAACCTATGGACTTCATGAACCTCATGAAAGGCCTTGTAGATGTTGAGAAGTTTGTGAACCTTGTGAACCTTCAAGAAGCACAAAGTCTTGTATTGTGAGGGCAAATTTTGGGGTGCAACAGCTGCCCCTGTTCAATTTTCTGAAACCTGAGGGGTTAGATTGGTATATTTGCCAGTCGTAACCTGGAAGGTTGAAGGGGATTGAACACAAAAGCCCAAAAATTTGCACTCACCAGTGCACTAGAGTGGTACAGATGGCTAGTCGAATATGATTGAGTGGGCTTAAAGATGCCACTAGGGGGGAGCAGTTCAAAATATGGGTGTATGATGAAAGCTGTCAGGAGTCTGGAATAATAATGATGTAGCAGCATGTCTTCATGAGGATAGAGCAATCAATAGTGATAACCCTAAAGCAGTCTTGAAGCAATGATATGATTTCAGGAGGATAGAACAATGAATGGCTCTAAAGCAGTCTTGAAATAATAATGTGATATGTCTTCAGGAGGATAGAGCAATCAATAGCTCTAAAGCAGTCTTGAAGTAATGATTTCAGGAGGATAGAGCAATGGATAGCTCTAAAGCAGTCTTGAAATAATAATGTAATTTCAGGAGGATAGAGCAATGGATAACTCTAAAGCAGTCTTGAAATAATTAGATGGCTTCAGGAGGATAGAGCAATCAATAGCTCTAAAGCAGTCTTGAAGTAATGATTTCAGGAGGATAGAGCAATGGATAGCTCTAAAGCAGTCTTGAAATAATAATGTAATTTCAGGAGGATAGAGCAATGGATAACTCTAAAGCAGTCTTGAAATAATTAGATGGCTTCAGGAGGATAGAGCAATCAATAGCTCTAAAGCAGCCTTGAAGTAGTAATATGACCTCATGAGGATAGAGCAATGAATAGCTCTAAAGCAGTCTTGAAGTAATAGGATGATTTCAGGAGGATAGAGCAATCAGTAGCTCTAAAGCAGTCTTGAAGTCATGAGAGGCTATCAGGAGGATAAAATAACCCTGAGGTTACAATAAAGCAGTCCCAAAGTAATAAGAAGCTCATCAGGAGGATAAAGTAACCCTGAGGTTACAATAAAGCAGTCCCAAAGATCATAAGCTTGTTTGTTGGATAATTAACCTGAAAACAAGGTAGCATTCTGTATAACAACATTAGTTTATGCTTTATGTATGCATGTATGACATGATACACTTAGGTAATGTACTATAGACATATATGTTATGGTATGATGTAAATGATGTATGTATGATATGACACTGCTGGAAGTGTCTGGATATCCTTGTATAACAACTGCTGGCCAAGGAAAATAAATCCTGATTCGTTGTTGAAGAATATATAACCCTCCGTCTGCTGGGGATAACAAGGTATAGATAACCTCCCGTTGTTGGGGATAACAAGGTATAGATAACCTTCGTTTTCGTTTGATAATAGGATAAGTATAACATCCCGTCTTCGTTCATCGTGCCCTTATTGGAAAGTAATTTCCCGTATATCCGTATGAGGATAAAAGAGATGGATATAAATTCCAGGGGAGATTAGACTTTGTGAAAATGGATTAGTCCTACTGATGGTTTGTAACTGCCTTGTAAAGATGAACCGGCGAAGCTTCGTTGAAATCCTTCCCTCGTTCGTCCTTAGTAAATACTATTACTGCATTTTCATGCATTTCTGGTAAACATCAATCATATTAAAAGCATACATGCATTTCTGGTAAACATCAATCATATTCAAAGGCATACATACATTCAAACACAACCAATGGACGTTTCGCTTATGTAAATAGGGTAAAAGTAAATCTGGATTCAAAAGATGGAATTTATTTATATCAAAAGTGACCCATACACGGGTAAGTTTGTACAAGGAGACATAAACCCTAGTAAGAGAATTTTGTCATGAAGTTTTACAAAAAGAATCAGCTATGTGGGAAATAATCCTATTGAGTTTCAATTCTACTATTGCCACTCAAGTATCTCATCTTCTTGCTGTTGAGACGGAAACGATTGGATTGAGCTTCATCTGTTTGAGCTTGAGTAAGTAGTACAACTGGTTGCAGTTTCATGAGTGATCCAAACGAGACATAGTCATACGCTTTAATCCCTAACTTTTGCCTGGATTGCCCTTTCAGGTTTTCAATCCACCGGGATACCCTTTTTTGCCCAAGCCGCCTTTTCAGGTTTTCGACTTGCCGGGTGTACATCTTTTTATATATATATCCCTAATTTTTGCCCAAACCCTTTTGGTTTGCCGGGATGCCCTTATTTTTGCCTAGGCCTGTCAACCTAGCGGGTCTCTTTTTATGCGTAGTATTTTTTAACTATGTCTGCGTTTACAGGTTGTGGGAAGTCTTCACCATCCATTGTAGTCAGTATCATGGCACCTCCTGAGAACACTGTCTTGACTACAAATGGTCCCTCATATGTTGGAGTCCACTTGCCCCTTCAGTGTCAATCTCATTGCAGTATGCAGGCTTCTCAAATCTATCAATGGTAATCTTGGGAGCTTCATCATCCCAGCTTATCTCAAACATAGATGCCATGGTGGCCAATGCGTCTGCCAACTGATTCTCTCTTCGTGGAATATGTCCAAAAGTAATCTCTTTGAAATGTGGGATCAAAGACAACACATGTTCTCTGTAAGGAATGAGATTATCATGCTTTGTATCCCAATCTCCTTTAATCTGACTTACTACCAGAGCTGAATCTCCATACACCTCAAGGAACTGAATCTTCATATCAATAGCAACTTGCATACCCATGATACATGCCTCATACTCAGCCATGTTATTGGTACAATAGAAACAAAGTCTGGCAGTAATCGGGGTATGACAACCTTCAGGGGAACTAATCACAACACCAACACCATTACCATGTGCATTGGAGGCACCATCAAAAACCATAGTCCATCGGGATCCTTGTTCAGGTCCGTCATATTGTCCAGGTTCTTTGGTAACAGACATAATGTCTTCATCAGGGAACTCAAAATTCATTGACTGGTAATCATCTACTGCTTGATGAGCCAAATGATCAGCAACAACACTCCCCTTAATGGCCTTCTGAGTAGTATACTGTATATCATATTCCGTCAAGATCATTTGCCATCTTGCAATTCTTCCGGAGAGAGCAGGTTTCTCAAATATGTACTTGATTGGATCCATCTTCGAAATCAACAAGGTAGTATGGGTCAACATATACTGTCTTAGTCGGCGAGCAGCCCATGCCAAAGCGCAGCAAGTTTTCTCGAGCAGTGAGTATCTTGTTTCACAGTCGGTAAACTTTTTGCTAAGGTAGTATATTGCCTGCTCTTTTCGACCAGACTCATCATGTTGCCCCAATGCACACCCCATTGAGTTGTCTAATACTGTTAAATACATAATCAAGGGTCTTCCATCAACTGGTGGCATTAAAATTGGAGGTTCTAGCAAATATCTCTTGATTTCATCAAAGGCAGTCTGGCACTCATCATTCCATTCCATCATCTGATCTTTCTTCAACAACTTGAAGATTGGCTCACAGATGGTAGTTAATTGGGAAATAAATCTTGCAATGTAGTTCAATCGTCCCAAGAAACCTCTAACCTCCTTCTCAGTACGGGGAGCTGGCATCTCTCGTATAGCTTTCACTTTTGCAGGATCCACTTCAATACCTTTTCCACTGACAATGAAACCCAGGAGCTTTCCAGATCTAACTCCAAAAGTACACTTGTTTGGATTTAATCTCAACCTGTATTTCTTCAACCTCTCAAACAACTTGTGCAGATGATCAAGATGTTGTTCTTCATTCTGAGACCTGGCTATCATATCATCCACATATACCTCTATCTCATGATGAATCATATCATGAAACAAAGCCACCATGGCACGCTGATATGTTGCCCCTGCATTCTTCAAACCAAATGGCATTACCTTATAGCAAAAGGTGCCCCACTGTGTCACAAATGTAGTCTTCTCCATATCTTCAGGTGCCATCTTGATTTGATCGTAACCAGAGAAACCATCCATAAAAGAGAATACCTTATGCTGAGCAGTGTTGTCTACCAGGATATCAATATGAGGAAGTGGAAAGTCATCTTTAGGGTTAGCCTTGTTCAGATCTCTGTAGTCTACACACATGCGTACCTTACCATCTTTCTTAGGAACTGGTACCACATTTGCAACCCACTGAGGATAAGAAGTTACGGCCAAGAACCCTGCATTGAACTGTTTCATTACCTCTGCTTTGATCTTTTCTGACATTTCAGGACGCATACGACGAACCTTCTGCTTCTTTGGACGACAATCTTCTTTCACTGGCAAACGGTGAACCACAATGTCTGTATCCAACCCTGGCATATCTTCATAAGACCAAGCAAAGATCTCCACATAGTCACATAGCATCTGAATCAACCTGCTCTTGACACTGTCCTCTAAATCAGCCCCTATCTTGACCTCTTTTCTGTTTTCTTCAGTTCCCAGATTCACAACTTCGACTGGCTCTTCATGTGGTTGTATAGCTTTCTCTTCTTGTTGTAACAACCTAGCAAGCTCTACAGGTATTTCACAATCGTCCTCGTCTCCGTCTTCAGTTTGATAGATCGGATTCTCGAAATTGTAATTGGCAATAGTAGAACTGTTATCAACTGGATCCAGAGTGGATGAGGATCGGCGTTTTAGTGGCGTGGGTGTGTGTAAGAACACATAGCTGATAAAGCAAAAATAAAAGAAAAAGAAAGACAAGGAACACAATATTTACGAAAACGAAACGTCCACTGATTTTATTGAATGAAGTATGCAAATGAAATGACAACCCGTAACAAGCACACCATTGTGCCCCGGGTAAGGCACATGGCTTGAAAGTTTTAATTGTTCCAGAAATTATAAATTTAAAAACATAACACAGTAATAGTATTTACTCCTGACTAAAGGAGATAGGGATAACATCTTCAGCTGTCCAATTATTGAGTCCAGCACCCACAGTAGGAAAAATCCATGCCTCCAAGTTGTAGTCTTCATCTTGATCTCCCACAGCATTGATAACCCCTTGATTGGTGATACGAACAGCACGGGCACGACGGACAGCCTTCTGGGACTCTGCAGTGAAACCCAAACCAAACTTGTCAGACTTGCATGGAATATCAGGAAGCTGACCCCAAATAGTACAACCACCTTCTTCCACCACAGCTTTTGCATCATTGAGGGAGGCCATTGCCATTGTTGGAGGGTTTCTGATGACCACAGGAACCTTCTTCACAGCAGGAGGAGTCACACAATCCTTAACAGCCCAGGGAACCACTTCAAATGACTGACATGGAGTTTCAATGTATTCACCTTCTACTTCCAGATACTTGAAAGTGTTTACATGGCTGACAAAGTATTCTTCCTCTCCAAAGACAGTAACAACTTTTCCATTCACCGGATATCTCAACTTTTGATGTAATGTGGAGGTCACAGCACCTGCCCCATGGATCCAGGGACGACCAAGCAGACATGAGTACGAAGGACGAATATCCATCACATAGAATGTAGCAGTGAACACCTGAGAGCCAACCTTGATTGGAAGATCAATTTCCCCATGCACTACTCTTCTAGAACCATCAAAAGCCTTTACCACAATATTACTGGGCTTCAATACCGTATCTTCAGGACTCAGCTTATTCAGGACTTCCTTAGGCAACACATTCAGAGAGGAACCATTGTCTATCAGCACATGAGACAGGGTAGTGCCCCCGCATTCCATTGAAATATGCAAGGCCCTGTTATGATCCCTCTTGGCAGGGGTCAAGTCAGCATCAGAAAATCCTAACCCGTTGTCATAGGTCAGGTGAGCAACACAATTCTCAAACTGGTCCACAGAAATTGCACTGGGTACATGAGCCATCTTTAGAAACTTGATCAATGACTTGGCATGAGCCTCAGAACATAATAACAGGGAGAGCATAGAAATCTTTGAGGGAGTATGCCCCAGCTGATCAACAATATCATAATCACTCTTGCGAATGATTTTCAATACTTCTTCCATCTGCTTAGAGAGGTCATCAGCAGCTGGCACATCAGTAGATACAGGCTCAATAACAGGACCCTTGCCCCGAGCATCAGTGGTGGAAGTAACAGCAGGAGTAACTGCACTCTTAGAAGCAACTGGAGGAGAGAAGACTCTTCCACTACGAGTGATCTTGCTAGATCCAGCAATATTATCAATGTCAACAGGCATATAGGGTAAAGGCTCCTGCTTGACACCATGGATGTAAACATCAGACCCATAGTGCCAAGGCACAGCTTTGTCAGATGTATAAGGAATAGGACCAGGAGTGGTAATGATCAGAGGAGCTACTCTGGCTTCAGCAACAACTTTCACAGGACCTTCAGCAGTAATCTTGATTGGGCCCTGATGAGTGATTTTAATGGGACCCTTTGAAGTGATTCTTAGTGGTACTTTGTCAACCATGTCAACCTCTTCAATCTTCTTACCCTGAGTCAGATGATCCACCATACTTTCTACAGATGCTGGTCTTCTTTCAAACACTATAGTATATTTATCCATGAGATGTTGAATCCCATCTCTCAAAATGAAGCAACTATCCGGCTTATAGGTACAATATAGACAATCTTCATGACAACCTGGAAAGATCCCAGCTTGTACTAACCTCTTTTTGATAACAGACAATGGTGTGTTCAACTCCATAACTGAATAGACATGCAGATCTTCATCAATATCTTCATCAATGGCGTTGACAGTCTTCTCGTGATTTGGCATTGGAGCTGTAATCACATTTGGAGTACCTGGTGGATCAAACTCAATTTCTCCAGCATCAATCATATCCTGAATTTTGTTCTTCAAGACCCAGCAGTTATTAGTATCATGTCCTGGACAGTTTGAATGATATGCACATCGTGCATTGGGATTGTACTTGGGAGAGGTAACATTGGGATTCTGAGGGGCCTCCCTCAGGGTAATAAGTTCAGCTTTCAACAAGTGTTGCAATGCCTGAGCCATTGACATGTTGATCTTCGTGAACTGTCTTCTAGCCCTCTGTTGGTTGCCTTGAGGCTGCTCTGTTGTTGCAGGAGTTGGATTTGAAATATGAACTGCACTAACAGACTGATGCCTTCTGTTACGATCAGGCTGACCATACACAGCATTAGATTCTTTCTTCCCAGTGGGAGGCTTCTTTGCAGCACCTGATGAAGAAGTGCCCACTTGGATCTTACCACTCTTGATACCATTCTCTACTCGCTCTCCTGTCATGATCAACTCAGTGAAGCCAGATGATGAGCTTCCAATGAGATGACTGTAAAACGGACCATTCAGCGTACACCTGAACATATCAACCAACTCCCTATCAGTCAAAGGGGGTTGAACTCTTCCAGCTAAGTCTCTCCACTTCTGAGCATACTCCTTAAAGCTTTCTTTGGCACCCATAGACATGCTTTGAAGCTGCATGCGAGTGGGGGCTAAGTCAGCATTGTATTGATACTGCTTGTAGAAAGCTTCAGCAAGGTCATTCCAATCTCTGATGTTGACACTCTCCAACTGATAATACCACTCTAGCTGAGCTCCAGATAAACTCTCTTGAAAGAAATGGATCCACAACTTCTTATCAGCAGTGTGGGGTTGAATTCTTCTGACATAAGACCTCAGATGCAATTTGGGACAAGAGACCCCATCATAGACAACAAATGTAGGAACTTTGAACCCAATGGGTATGACCACCCCAGATATCAAGCTCAAATCCTCAAAATCCAGCCCAGATGATTTCTGTAATTCCATAGCATCCATTCTATCCACCAGCATCTTGAATTTGTCTTCGTTAGGCTCATGGTAGTAGTTAGCCTCAGAATCAGAGTCCCCCATAGTGTTGTGGAGACTGCCTCTCTCCTGCTCAGATTCTTCAGATTCATAGTCTTCAACATGTTCCTTGGTCTTGACAGGACCTTTGAACCTTCTTCCCATGTTGAGCAACCCAGCAGACCTTCTAGCCTTCTTAGTCTTCTTGGCCAGCAGTGTCTTCAATTCATCCTGCCCTTTGGATAGGTTCAGGATCAGCTCTTGGAACTGTGCATTCTGTGCCTGGAGATCCTTAACTGATTGTTCAAGAGCCATTGCTGAAATAAACAGCGAGAAGATGAGAAACCTGTGCACAATTATAAACCTGTGATGCAATGATATGGGAATGCATATGCAATGTTTTCAAGGACCGCAGGATTTAAATTTGCTTAAACAAACAAGAAAGTAACTTTTTATTAGTAATAACTTGTTTTGCCTTTTAGGCTTACAGAAAATGAAAACGAAATAAGTACAAAAGATGGGGTTTTAAGTCTCCCATGGACGTTTCCTCTTTGTGTTGAGGTATGAGTTGAGGTTTCGTTCCTCATGAAGTAGCTTTGTTAGCTCTAGGATCCTTGCTTGGCTTGCTTTGTAATGAGCCTCGAAAGCATCCCTTTGCTCTTTCAGTTGGATCCATGATCTCTGCAAGTCTTCCATATCAGTAGGCATGTCTGGGTGAAGGATGGTATAAGCTGTGTCTCCTTCAGCAACAGGTTCCATGGTAACTGGTAGGATGGCAGGATATGGCATCATGAGTGTCTGAGCACGAAATCGTACCCATCTGAGATAAGCCTCCATAGGAATGGTGTACTTAGGCTCCAGTGTCTTGCTGTCAATCCTGTTTACCTTTCCCCAAGCTCGTATGAATCTCTGACGGTAACCCTGAAGATCGTTGTCGTAGTCAAACACGATGCCCTGAATCAACATGTCATGTGGACCATCGCTCCGGGCGTAACCAAACTGTCGTAAAGCTAGAGATGGGTTGTAGGTGATGCCTCCTCTTATGCCCAGAAGTGGCACATTAGGAAACTCCCCACAACGGTCAATGATGGTGACATTCTCCATAGATCTGGAGCACCAATGGATGTCTGAGTGAGAAAGTGACATGATCCTCTTGGACCATCTGAACCCTTGCTCATTCTTCATTACTGAGCGAGGAAGGTGAGAAATAAACCACCTAGAAAGTAAAGGTATGCAGCACATCAAAGTTCCTCTTGCCCTTGTAGTACGGGTGTGAAGAGAATGTAGGATGTCTCCAAGTAAGGTAGGCACTGGATTGTGACTCAGGAATATGTTGATGGCATGAACGTCTATGAACTGATCAGGATTGGGGAACAACACTAAGCCATAAATCAATAAGGCTAAGATCTCCTCAAAAGCATCGTAGCTCATAGCCTTCAAGAACATTTGAGCTTTATCCACTAATACCTTGGCAAGAATACCTTTAACTCCACTTCTCGTCTCTAGAACAATGTCAGACTTCTTCAGATGTAGAGCTGCAGCAATAACTTCTGGTTTAAGCTCCTTCTCTAAGCCTGTGAATGGCTTCTGATCAAGAACAGGTATACCCAGAAGTTTAGAGAACTCCTCCATGGTTGGAACCAGCTGATAATCAGGAAATGTAAAGCAATGGTGCTTAGGGTCAAAGAACTGAAACAGCACACTCATCATGTCTTCACTGAACCCTGAAGTAACTAGATCCAATAAGTGACCATGTCTCTTGTTGAACTGGGAATGATCAGGCACTAGGGAAACCAACTCCTTGAGCTTAGCAGGTATCCCTACAAAGTTGATCCTGATGGTGTTTCTACGAGCAGAAGCCATGACCTGCAACAAAGAACAAAGATAAATCCTTTGGTCCTTGAAATGGTTAGGGAAAATGATATGCTTATGATGCATGATGATGTCATGATGTCATGCTCAATCACAAACATGTGGCACACACAAACAAGTCACACCATAGCCCTAGGTTTAAAGGCTTGCATGAGGTTCAAAGGCAAGTACCCTCCCCTGAAGTTAGATGGTTCATCCTGTCCTACAAAAGTAACCAGGTTCTAAGGGATCTCAATATCATTGATCCTTCACAAGGGTGGTTGTTCAGAAGGCAACTTACTTGCCAACCAAAACCCTCCAAGTTTAAGATCTCAATGAGCGTAGTATCGAGTGTCAACCAACTTCAGTCTGCACCAAAGCCGGTTACCTCACTACTTTCTAAAGGCCAAGATGAGTTAACTAGGGTTCTAAAAGTCAGTTAGTGCATTGACAACATATGGCAACCTCAATATTATCCTCAACTTGACTTAAGGAATATAAGCACCAACCAAGAAGTCGCACTAACTATGGCCACCAGATCAACCGTATCGATATACGTCGTACAATTTCCTTGGTCTATTGCCATTTACCTAAGGTACACTAGATCCGGGTTAGGACCTTTCACACATAAGAGCACCCCAACAATATAATAATAAAGCAAACAAGGCAAACAATTTAAAGTGATCTTAATTCCTAAGGGTACCCCTCTTAAATAAATCCCCAGCAGAGTCGCCAGTTCTGTAACACGGTGGGAGAACTGACTTTAAACAATGTTGCGGATAGCAAGAGTCGCCACCGACTTTTATTTTATCCATAAGGAAAGGTTATAAAAGAACAGGAAAGACCTTAGAGAATATTTTGGGTCCGGGGGGTAGGTTATGAAAAGGGAAGGTGTTAGCACCCTTTTCATCCATGGTTATCCATGGGCTCTTAGGTACTTAAGCTCACTTTTGAATTGTTTTGAAAGTGTAGTGTGTGAATAGAAAATTTTCAGAATAGTTAATAAATAATCCATGTAAGGATGTGTTAAGAACTTGTTTGAAAACTTGTCGAAAATTTGTTTAAGTGTGAAACAGTTTTGAAGTGAGCAAGCACCTAGGAGTAACCTACCCTAATGTTTAAAGGTCTTTCTTATTCTTCATTCTTTCCTTTAGTAAGACTATCCCTACTATAATGGAGTAGGTAGTCCTTACTTTGGATGTTAAGGGACATGTGAGGGACAATTTGACTTTGAAGGCCATTGTGGGATGTAATAAGCACGTATAAGGGACCATCATCATTTTTCGAAAGGGACTCGATTCGTAAAGGCAACCATAAGGGACTTTGATGATTTTTCTATTTGAGGGACTTGCTTTATACACCCCACTTAACCATTATTCGTAGGCAACTTGAGGGATATCCTTAGGAAGTGAGACGGCGATTAAAATCGACTTACGTGTGTGACGTGTTTATTTTAATTATCTTTATTTAAAAGCGATCTAAATTTATTTTAATATTACATACATGTTGTTACACTCCCTAATTACTAACCATAATAATAATTAAATAATTAAACAACTTTACATCCAAGAAACAATTACAAAATAATAAGCAAAATAATTAAATAGCAAAGATAAATAAAATATAAATAAGCAATAATAAATAATAAAGGGGGTTAGTAAGCAATATTTAACAAAATAATAAGCATGATTAGAATATAAATGGGTTAGTAAATAAGAATAAACAGAATTAATCCAAATATTATAATAATAAGAAATTAACAATTTTTTAATATAATCAACTAAAAAAAACAAATATGAATAAACAATTGTTTTAATTTACAAATTATTAAATTATATTTTAATCATGAAGTTACTACAAAAAATTTAATTATTATAAGCACAATTATTTATAAACTAAAGTTATGTAAAAAAAATGTTTATAAGTATATTTACAAAAATTTGTAAGAATTATAGTAAACATACATATATAATAATTATATTAGAAAATAACATTAAAAAAAAATAGGATTAGATTTGTATTAAAAAATATTTTTAGAGTTTTATGAAATTAGGGTTTATATGAGAAATAAATTTTTAGGGTTTATATAAAAAAAATAGGATTTAGTTATATACAAAAATTTTCTAATTTATACATATTACAATTTAGACATAAAATATAGAAACAAAATTTGTGAAAAAAAACATATTTTTTTAAAATTAAAGAAAACAGACATATTTTATTATTATTTATTTATTATCGAAAAATATACATAATATATTTAATTTTTTAATATTATAATATTTAAATCAAATAAAAGGAAAGAAAAAGCGGAAACTTACCTGGCTGGGGTTTGAACCCAGGAAGCACAACAACCATCAGGCTAAGCATACAATTGTGAAATATATCCAGGAACAATTCATATTATTTTTTTTAATAAAATTTGAATTTGAAAACAGGCGCGAACTGGCCTTCTTCTTCCTCCCATTACCTGCGGATTTTGCAACGTTTTCTCCTACGAATATTGTTACGAGTTCTTCCACCCTGCGAAACACAAACTTCATCCAATCGGCAAAATTTCACAAAATTGATTGCACCATTGTATTGCTACTGAGTTTTTCAATCGTCCTATGTTTTTCAAATCCATTTATCATTTGAAAATCGTGAAACCCTAAAGAGGGCCGAAAACCCTAATCATGGTGAATTCTTGTTCCTGCAATGAAAATCCAATTGAACCACCCAGAATCGTTCTAGAGTTCATTCTAAACATCCTACAACAATCAAAAACAGTTTAAACATGATAAATCAATGGATTCGAAAACAAAATATTCAAGGTCAAGATGAACTCGGGTTGAGCAATTGGGCGTGTATATGATGCATATGGATGATGATTTATGATCAGAAGAGTCCAAGGAAGCTTGCTATGTCTTCCAAATACCTTGCAATGCTCTGAATTTGAGAACCCGAATATGACTTTTTGAAAGATTTTTGTGCTTTTGATCTTACCTTTAGGCTGCTGCAAATTCGTGAATGAGGCTAGGGTTTGTGCTTAGTATATATGTGTGATGGATTTAGGTCAGAAACATTGATGTGTTGTGTGGATATTTGATCCAAAAAATATTCAAAAAGATCATTGTATAAATTTCAAATATTTGATCATGAGTGCTTGCTATTTTGGGAGAGATCACATGATTTCCTTCTCATTCTAATTCAATCAATGATTATGAATTTCTAGAAACAAAATCTTCACCCAAAAATAGATTTTTATATTTTTTATTTATTTAAAATGATTTTTATGAATTAAATCAATAATAAATAAATAAAAAATAATAATTTGGGAGAGATCACATGATTTCCTTCTCATTCTAATTCAATCAATGATTATGAATTTCTAGAAACAAAATCTTCACCCAAAAATAGATTTTTATATTTTTTATTTATTTAAAATGATTTTTATGAATTAAATCAATAATAAATAAAAAATAATAATTTGGGAGAGATCACATGATTTCCTTCTCATTCTAATTCAATCAATGATTATGAATTTCTAGAAACAAAATCTTCACCCAAAAATAGATTTTTATATTTTTTATTTATTTAAAATGATTTTTATGAATTAAATCAATAATAAATAAATAAAAAATAATAATTTGGGAGAGATCACATGATTTCCTTCTCATTCTAATTCAATCAATGATTATGAATTTCTAGAAACAAAATCTTCACCCAAAAATAGATTTTTATATTTTTTATTTATTTAAAATGATTTTTATGAATTAAATCAATAATAAATAAATAAAAAATAATAATTTGGGAGAGATCACATGATTTCCTTCTCATTCTAATTCAATCAATGATTATGAATTTCTAGAAACAAAATCTTCACCCAAAAATAGATTTTTATATTTTTTATTTATTTAAAATGATTTTTATGAATTAAATCAATAATAAATAAATAAAAAATAATAATTTGGGAGAGATCACATGATTTCCTTCTCATTCTAATTCAATCAATGATTATGAATTTCTAGAAACAAAATCTTCACCCAAAAATAGATTTTTATATTTTTTATTTATTTAAAATGATTTTTATGAATTAAATCAATAATAAATAAATAAAAAATAATAAAAATGATGAATTTTGGTCAATTGGGTCGTGCACCATGTTATGAGATGGATTGGGTCATAAATTAGGCAGCCCATTTGGAAAGAAATACTTCTAAGCCTCCATTTTCAACATAAACCATCACAAAATTGCCCAACTTTGCAAGGGCACATTTCTCTCAATTTTAAAGGTATGATGGTGTTCTTGGACTTTTTGGAAAGCTTGAAGAGTCCTCTAAACAACCCCATTGGTTTCAGGTCCATATCATTTACCAATCTCAAGTTATGCCCTTTTGAAGTTGTTGACTTTTTGTTGACTTTTGAAATGACCCATAATGTCTTAGATCATATCTTTCAAATAAAGCATTTTTGGGCTTAACCTTCAACATCAAAGTTGTAGAGAATTCAATTTCCTTCAAAATGAGCTTTGGATGGAGACTTGGTGATGAAGTATGTGAAAGTTATTCCTGGTCAAAGTTCAGTTGACTTTTACTAAGGAAACCCTAATTTAGAAACTCCTGATTATTGATGATCTGGAATCTCCTTGATGAATCATGATCAACCCTTGATCAAATGATGAATTTTACTTCATATACTTGATGTTGGCAAAAAATCATGAAGTTTGACTTTGGTTTGACCACAGTTGACCTCAATTTGACTTTTTAACTGCATTGACTGCTTTTGACTTATCTGATCATCTGACTGAGCAAACTTTTGAGAAAAGTCTTGAAACTTGACATGGGGGTTCTTATACACATATAAGATGTTATGAAGCTCACTTGAAGTCTTGGAAGTCCATTTAGCCTGATTAAAGTCAAAACCCTAGTTTCGGATGCACTGCTTAGGAGGTGCATTGTCTGAGGGAATTGTCAACTCTTCTGACCAATTGTGAACTTTGTGAACCTTGTGAACATCATGAAGTGGCTTTGTAGACCTCATGACCCTTAGGAAAGCTTTGTAAACATTGTGAATCTTGTGAACCTTGTGAACCTTCAAGAAGCAACCTATGGACTTCATGAACCTCATGAAAGGCCTTGTAGATGTTGAGAAGTTTGTGAACCTTGTGAACCTTCAAGAAGCACAAAGTCTTGTATTGTGAGGGAAAATTTTGGGGTGCAACACTATGTCTACCACACCGGAGCTATGAGTTTTGAGGACCGAGTCACCCAAGTCAGAGCCAGAGGACGCGAGCGAGGACGTGACCGAGGCAGAGGCCGTGATTAGTTCCATTTTCCTTATTTGTTTACTATATTTTCAGTTTCTTTGTACTTTCATTTCCGTTGTATCTCCCTCTCGCATTCTTTCAAATCAGTGGGGACACTGATTGAGATAGTGTGGGAGCGAAGCGTTTATTTCCCATTCCTGTGTACTTTTACTTTCATAATTTCTATTCAAACATTTTCTATTTTTAGCAAATAAAGCTCTATTATATATCTTTTTCCCGTTACGCAAACATCGCCATTTTATTCGACGTAAACAAAAAATTTTCGTTTGTTCCTCAAAAGCAAAAGCATCACGAGAATGCGCCCAAGTTCAAACCAAGTTTTGAAACTCCGAGGAGACGACAATTCTAACAAAACCAGTACCGTCCTGACACCTTAGATCTTTGGTTTATGCGAGTCGGTTTCACTACCTACGTGTACCAAAGTCTCAAGTATCTACGCAAACTCAACCCCAAGTAGTTTATACTAGCAGTCAGCACCATCCTAAAGCACTTCTAAGCGAGCGACCGATGCAAATAAGTGTATGATCTCCAAAAAGATGAAAAATCATGAAAAGAAAGCCATATAGACAAAAATATAAAGACACGTTTCCTTCTAAGTTAGGTGCTCCTCGCCCGAGCATTTAGCCCAACGACACGAAATCTCATTGAAAAATCAATG
The DNA here is from genome assembly GCA_963859935.3 of Lathyrus sativus. Taxonomy (NCBI): domain Eukaryota; kingdom Viridiplantae; phylum Streptophyta; class Magnoliopsida; order Fabales; family Fabaceae; genus Lathyrus; species Lathyrus sativus. Next base: position 35,526,359 of record OZ012737.1, on the reverse strand, counting down.
ATATAAGCTTATGATCAATGAAAAAGATCAAAACAGAAATGAGATCATATTCACTAACAGGTCGACTTGCCATGAAAGTGTACGGACAACGGGCTTAATGTGATTGCGCTAGAACAAACAGGGTGAACTTGCTGCGAGAACCTTGACACCAAGCTACAGTAGCATGACTGGAACCGATTTGCATAAGAAGGAGACCTCCGAAGACTTGTAATCCAGTGTCGTCATGGTACTCGTTTTGTTCTTACTAAGAATCCCGGTTTTTCCCAACTTTGCAAACGAAGAAGCTGCCTCGTGCTTGCCGAGTTTTCCTGTTTTACTTGAGGACAAGCAAAGATTCAAGCTTAGGGGAGTTTGATAACACGAAATCGTATATATATTTTGATGCATAATTCAACTGATGTTTAACCGTTTTCGATCCGATTTCGGGTTATTTCCGTGTTATTTGTCTGACACTTTGCAGGTATTTGATGATCATGTCTAAACAAGGCAATACGAAGAAAAGAAGCAATCTCAGATGAAATATGGACGAAAACCGGATGAAAACATCATGAAAAACGCATAATGCTGATTTTGCTGCTGTGACGACCGTCACACACCGTGACGACCGTCATGCAGGCAAAAACGCCCCACTTCAAATGCACGTAAAAGAAGCAGTTCCAAGTCCTAAATAGTGGACCATTACTCCCTGATAATTTTGCCTCAAAGTCCACCTTCTTCAAGTTATAACCGTTAGAATTCCATTTCTATAAAAAGGGGAAGAAGGGGAACTCAAAAAGGTAGCCGCATTCAGACAACGAAGTGCTGCCAATTTATCTTCAGAGCAACCTTTCCAGTTTTTAATATTCTTATTTGTTTCTCTTTTCTTTTTCTGCATTCCTTTCATTTCTTCTGTAATTCTTATTTCCGTTGTACGATCAATTGGCACAAAGACCAGAATCCTGCCAACATTTGTGGAGGATCTGCCCAAAGGTCAATTGGAATATTTACAGGTTTCTCATTTTAATCGTAATTCCAGTTTTTATTATGATGCATGCTATTATTTATTGTTTTCATTTATGTTTTACCTTTCCCAAATCCATGTCTAGCTAAATTAAAGTAATCGATATGTAATAATAATTCGAAAGGGATTTGATAAAAACCGGTTGAAAACTGTCTTTTTCAAAAGTTGTTTATGGTCTGAGTGTTTAAAATTAATTTACTGAATAAACTTCGTCGCGAAAGCGAGAACTTATTTAAAATTAGTTTTGCCACGAAAAAGGGAAATTAATTAAGGTACGAACCAACAAGCGAAAGCTGCGGCAAGACCAGATAGTAAACACTAGTCATTCATTTTAATAACAGCGAAAGCACTTTAAAATGAATTAGAATTTAGAGATTTCCAAAAAATAATTTAAACCCCGAATGGGACACGAAAGCGTACGTTTGGCCCTTAGAATTATGATTAGCGTCAATAACCATCGTGAGGCGAGAGTCTTCAGATCACCATTTTCTGCTTAAATAAACTCTGAAAAATATTTCGTATACCGGTAACTTGTCAAATCCCCGAAGAACATAATTACTGCATATCGATTCAATCAATTATAATTTAATTAACATTTTTAGTTCCCTTTAGTGACAATCTTATTCCCTTAAACATTATCTACCTAGCTAAACATAGTAACTCCCGAGAACACTAGTTTGATTACGAGTCCCTGTGGGATCGATATCTATTATTACTACGCGATAGACTGTGCACTTGCAGTTAGGTTGTATTAGACATAGAAAGTCGCGATCAAGGGGACTACTCTAATATAGGTGTATTACATGAAGGGAAAAGAGAGATCCTCACTCTCCTCTAGCTTTTATTTACCATTGTTGTATTTTATGAATTCTTGAATGATATTATGTGTAATTCATGAATATTGCAATACTTGGTGTGTAAATTCGTGTTTTGAATATCACTGAAATTTGTATATATGAATTGAGTATGAATATGGATGTTATCACTTCCATTGTTGTGCAATGTATTTATGAACATATTCCTAAGTTCATGAATTATTGATAAAAACATATGTTTATCAATGGTTATGTAACGTTTTTATCCCTCATGGCCAAAATGCAGAAACTACATTTTGCAACAGCATGATGGGCTGTCTGTCATGATTTTGGGATAGCTACATGTCATCAGTAGTGTGACGGGGGAGACCGTCATAGTCTCTAGGTCGGATTTCTCTTGTCAGTCACCACAGAGATTACGGGTTATAAAAGGGGATGGTGACGGGTTGGATGATGGTTGTCATCCAGATAACGACATGGTCGTCATGGCTTCCAAAGGTCATTTTCATGCGAGTGGACCCGTTTTTACTGTTGTTTTTTAATCGATGTTTGACTATTGTTTTGGGATAGTTGGTGTAATTGATTGATTAAGGTGATTTACTACGATGATGAAATGATAATTAGGTAAAATTGCATAATTGTACATGGTGGATTATGATTATGTTTATGACATGTTCTATTTTGTGAATACAATTACGTGTTGTGAATGTAATTATATGTGTTATGTTGAGATGTGTAGTTCAAAAATGGAGACTATTGTTGAATGTTATATTGTATATTGTTCATGGTTAGAAGTGGAACCATAATTGTTGTTGTTGCATTACTTGTATGTCATGTATCATATTGTGTCCGGCGAATCATGGGTTCATAAATGGGGACCTGTGATCATCTGGGGTTCAAAAGTAGGGACCCGGCTTGAATGAGGAACCATTTTTGAATGGACAAGATCAGTAACAAACCTCTAATGTCCAAATTGGTAACACATAGAGTCAAGTTGTGAGTCACATTGCATAAATAAAGGTTATGTGATTTAAGTTATTATGTTGTTGTGTGATTGAATGTGTGTTGTTGATTTTGTGATTAATCTACCCTTGCATTCTTTTACACTGTTAATATATTTAAGTGTGATCTCACCGCTTTTTTGTTTGTTTTATGTTACTCTGCACATTGTTGTACATATACTCAAGAGGAGTAAGTGATATTGTGAGTTAGAGGATGGCCTTGAAGCTTTTCTTTATTTGTTTTATCGTTTATCGTTATTTAGTTGAGTTATATGCTCTGATCTGTAACATCGGGAACGATGTGTGTTATTTGTTTTGAGAAAATCATTGGGTTATGTTATTTTGATTAAGTATTTTCAATTTAAGGAGATAATTGAAGTTATGTTATTTATTTGTGTTTTGATGCGAGTTTTTGAAAATATTTAGAGTATGTGCATGTTGTGTTTAAGTGTCATCCTAAAATATGGATTTTATCCTTGTAATTATGAGTCGGGGTTTTAGGGTGTTACATGAAATGTTGTTCTTTTTTAGAGATAATCACTTAAATGTGATTCTAATGAATAGTTGACTATTGTTCTAGACATGTTTAAAAGTACACTTTGGGAAAGAAAATTTGTCATCATCATACTATGGTTTGATGATAGTTATAAATGTTGATTATGAACTTAAATTACAAAGAAAATCATGTCATAAAATGATGCTTTTCAAAAGTTAATGATAAAATTATTTAACTTATTATGAAACATGCATTTTGATTTTTTCTAAACTATTTGAATGGATTTTATTTGAGGATAAAAAGATAAATAAATTCAGGAGAGATGATAAGTGCCAAAAATACATTAAATATGTATGCAATTATTAACTTATTTTACAAGTAATCAATGAAAAAGCTCATGATTCATCAATGAAAAATGATAAAATGCTTAGGCATTTTAACTATGTATCGACTAAAAACCGGTAAAAAAAAAAGATTAAGAAATCACCAAAGCAACACAAAGACTTAGTCAAAGTAATTTTCCAACAAATCAAGGTTTTCTAAGCCAAAAACATATGTACATTTAGAGACCAAAGGTGAAAACCTAACTAACCCAAAAGGACATGTGTGCTTAGCGAGCAAAGATGGTTCATGACTTCAAGGTTAAGTTACTTCAAGGTGATATAAAGGTTTAGTGGTTAAGCGAGTATATGAGGTGTGCTTAGAAAGAAAAGGCAACAAGGAAAGTTGCAAGTGAGATGAAATTAATTATCCAAGAATAAAGTAGGTGCACTAAGTGAGCCTAAGGGTGCGCTTAGCGAGCCTGAAAAGCACACTTAGCAAGCTTATCCTTTCAAACCCTATAAATAGGGGTGCTAGGTATTTCACTAGGAATATATCGGTGGATTCGAGATAGATCCCATAGAAATTAGGTTCTAACCACAAATAACAACATGAGATAATATGATTGGAACACTAAGGCGGAAACAGTGTTCTAGGAATCGTTAACATATGTTGTTCAACTTATTTCTTCTAGAGCTTGATTGTAAAACTACGATGAGTAAGCGTGGCTATTTTTAACTTTTGTTGGGGTTACATGTAGTTGTCCTAGTACTTATATTTTGATCCCGACCATGGCGTTCTATGTAACTCTTATTAAGGTTTAATATCGATGAAATCTGAAGGTGGGAAAAACACTTAGAAGGGGGGTTGAATAAGAGTTTAGAAAATATTATGGCAATAAAAACACACAGTTTTTTTATCCTGGTTCATTGAACTCAACTACTCCAATCCCCCCACTCAAGGTGATTTGCCTTTCTCAACAAGGACTTAATCCACTATATTCAAACTTGATTACAATGTTAAACCACTAAGACAACACGCCTTAGTCTTCTCAAGAAATTCTGACCACAACTTGGTATTCTTAAGGAACCTTTTACAATAAAATGTAAACTAAACAAGTGTTTAAAATGCTTCTATGAAAGCTATATCACAACTGTGATTTACACTTAAGATTAAGAACGAAAGAAACTATTCAAAAAAGAAATATAATTTGTATGAGAGCTTGTGAGTAGTTTGCAATATGATTTTTCAATAGTTTTGTCAACTGTAGAATGTTGTTGAAAGCTTACTTTTATAGACTAAGAAGTCCAAGACGTTGAAGGCTTGAAGACCGTGTACTGCAAAGTACCTGTGGCCTTTTTGTCTTCTAATGACTCTAGCTTTCCCAATAGAGGAATGTTCAAACTAATCCTTTTTATCTGATTTCCTGTGTCTATCACCAAAGAGGAAAGATACATTTGGAATATGCCAACGGATATATCTTTAAATAATATCTTCTTCAATAAGATTCTATTTCATAGTTATCAACATCAGAGCCTTGAGTGATCAGAGTCTTGATGTTCTCAGAGTTTTTCTAGATCAGAGTGTTGCAGCCAATTGTGCTTCAGCGTGAATATTTCTCAGAGCAGAGTTTGGAGATCAGATCTTTAGTACTTGCAGCAAACAGTACTATCAAATTCTTTTGATAAGCAATGCTTGAAACTCTTCATACAAAATCTTCAGCTACACTTCAGATGCTTCTGCAGCTTCTGCTTCAGAGTCTTCTGGCAGTGCTCAGAGCCTTCTGATGACATGCTTCTGATGCTTCAGATGCTTAGCGTAGAGAGCGTTCAGATGCATTTTCGCTTCCTTAAGAGTATTAAAATTAATATCTGAAACAAAAATACTTGAACAAATTCCATTAGTGTTATCATCAAAACATAGAGATATAATTAAAGATCAATCTGTGTTCTAACAATCTCCTCCTTTTTGATGATGACAAAAACATAGGAAATTTTGTTCAGATAAAATGGAAACAAATATATAACTCCCCCTGAGATACAGAATCTCCCCCTGAAATGAATACTCTAATAGAAATAGATACTTCTCTTTTTGCATGAGTATTCTTATCAGAATAAAAGCCTGAATAGAATTCTGGTTATCTTGATTTACTTTCCAGAATCAGAGCTTTGGTAATCAGAACCTGGTTTACCATTTTAGAATCAAAGCCTGGTTTGATGTTTCAGTATTAGAGTAAGGTTTGTATTAAACGATTCAGAGTCAGAGTCTGGTTAATATTGCAGAGTCAGAGTCTGTTTTAGATTAGATCTGATATCTGATTTGGGGATTCTCAGGGTATCTTCAATGAATTTTGTCAAATGATATGTTAAAGTTCTGAAAGACTAAAATTCAATTTTAGATAAATTTTATTATGTCTGAATTCCATTTTGGTAACTGTTTATATGAACAATCAGAATTTCATTTTCTCCTCCTTTTTGTCATAATCAAAAAGAAAATTATTATAGACAAATAAAGGATAACATAAGAAAAGATATAAACAGATAGAGAAATCGTTCATAGATTCATTCATAAAAATAGTCAGATAATCAAAGATATCAGAAAACAAATACAAACAAGTGCACAAACATCAGATAACAACATAAAGCTAAGATTGTTTAGAGAGAACCATCTTCAGAAGGTTAGCGATCTCAGAAGAGGTTTCTTCTTGCTTGGAGATCCACTTCTCCATGTTGTCAGTCTTCTGATCTTGTTTAACCATCCAGGACTTCATTTAAGATTGGCTAGCTTCTAGCATAGCAATCTTATCTTTCAGTTCAGAGTCCTCTCGCTTGATTTCAGATGATTGAGGAGCAGATTCAGAAGCAGGAGCTGTAGCATTATCGATGATCATTGCAGAAGCAGTGTCTTGAGTAGCAGAAGCAGATGTGTTGTCTACAGGCACCAGAGCAAGTTGATTATCTATCAGATTATCTTCAGGCACAGATTCTTCTGGGAGGACTTCTTCAGGAGCAGAATCAATAGCGGAGATAGATGCAGCAGTTGGAGGTTCCAGAAGCAAGGTAGGAGTTCTGGGAGTACATAAAAGATCACTCAGATGAGTGAGTCTAACAGTCTCAGCAAACCTAACTTTGGAATCTTCAGTGCATATTTCCTTAAGATTGTCTGCCACAATGTTGAATCTGGATTTGAAGTTTGTCCACAGAGCCTTAGACGCATCTGGATTCACACTTGTAAGAGAGTTCTTCTTTACCTTAGTGTTGCACCCTAAAATTTGACCAACCGGGTTCCCTATCTGGCTCGACGCTTCGACGCATGCTCGCATTCGCATTTGCATACTGCATATAGCGTATTTCATCAATCATGGTGATTTTATCGGGATCACAGCCCTGTTTTCGCTTTTCGGGTGTTTCAGACCGGTTTGGATAATCGGAGGTTATTTTGAGAAGTCGCGTGCTTCCTGGGTGTTTTCAGTTTATGCAGTGATTTTTGAGATTTTGGGTATCTGGTTATCGTTTTGCTTCGATCTGGTCTCGCGCTCTCTTTTATATTGATTATTTGCCTTTGTTTGCATTTTTTAAAATTTAATAGCTTCTTGTAGATTTTAAATAGGCTTTGTAGATTTTTCTAGAATTTAAATAGATTTTCCTAATATTTTTAAATAGCTTTAAGTCTTTTTTGGAATTTAAATTGTTTTTAAATAGAGTTTAGAATAAATTTTCTTTTAGAATATAATAGTTTTTGGATAATAGAAATAAATAGAGTTTATTTTAATATAGATTTAATCTTTTGTTAGATATTCCTTTTATTAGGTTTAATATAGGATTTAATAGTTTTAAATAAGTAATATAGGTTTATTAGGGATTTAATAGAAATTTAATAATTTTAGATTAGAGAATTATTAGAGTAATTTTAGATTAGAGAATTATTAGAGTTTTTTAGATTAGTGGGATTATTAGAGTGTTATTAGTTTAGAAATTAATTGGAGTTAATAGAGTTTTTTAGGTTAATTCTCTTTTTAGGTCTAATTGAGATTTAGTTAGATTAGTTAGGTCTTAATCATTAGTTAATTAGTTAATTAGAATTAGTTCTTAATCAGGTTTAATTCATTTTAATCCATTGTAATTCAGATTTTTTGGGTTTTTTTTATCATTTTCGTATTGGGCCCAGTAGCGTTTTTGGAGGCCCAGAGTTTAATCCCCATTTCAGTCCAAAAAGATCATTGCCAGCATGTCCTATATAAAGCCAGCACACGTGTTTTGCAAGGGAGAGGCCACGTTTTCCACTCAGAAAGACCCCACCACATTTTCCACTTCACCCCAGAAGCTGCCACGTTTTTTCCACTTTCTCCCTCCCCCCACGTGGCTTCATGCATGGCCTCCACTAACCCCTTCACAGTGACACGTGTTTGCCCGTAAACCTCACCGGTTGCATGGCCGGCGGCCATGCAACCACCGTGCCTGAATCCTTCCGGCCACCGCCAACCAACTCCGGCCAACCCTAACTACCCTACAACCGTCTCCGGCCACCGCAACCCACCGGAAAACTCTGAAAAACCCAGAATCTTCATCTTCTTTCTTCGACCTTCATCCTTTCTTCCGATCATCATCAACCGCAACCAATCTTCATCACCTCACCGGGAAACCGATACGAGTTCGTCATTGTCCTTGATGTTCATTGTAACACCCCACTTCCCAAAATCAATTAAATTAATAAACATTATAAATAAACAAAATCAGAGTTCCAATTTCCCAAGTGGGATATCACATGAAAACAACGTTTCCTTATAAAAAAAGGTTTTCTCCAATACAGCGGAATATTAAATAATAACATCCAATAAAAGTTTGATACGTTCACAGGGAAATAAAATATAAGTTCAACATAAAACAAATAAAAACGCCCAAGTCCCGTGCTACGTATCAGAGCATCCTAGACTCGACAATCACACCAATATCCAAGCTAGCTAAGCACCTGGATTATCTGTACTTCCGAAGAAGCACAGACCACAACAACAACAAAGGGGTGAGAAAACATGATCAAAAATATAATGGTAATGTAATACATGTAAATAAGGTAGTACAACACACCAACACACCAAGATTCACCCCTAACAACACCATATGACGAACCTACTGTTCAAATTACAATATAACATATTATAATGCAAAATGCAACTCAACACCATGCATGCGGTACCGACTCGTTGGTTCATTCAATCGAACCTGGATAGATCACTTACGCTCCTCCTGAGACATGATCTATCCCCCACCATTCTCCACAAAGGAGTACGGATGAATCACTTACGCTCCTCCTGAGACATGATTCATCCCACCAAAACACCATGATATGCACACACCAATGCATAACTAATACATTTAGGCACTCAACATGCACACGATCCTCCTGATCATATCATCATACATCAATGCATATATGTACAGATATAACATACACCAACACCATATAAATTAACCAGATAGTAAACAAGTTCATATTCTATCACCAAGATACAAACACATCCCACTACTCGGGGATACACGATCCTACTGATCACTACATACATATATATCAACTAATTGTCCACTAGTCATTATTACGGGAAACATGCACTATCACCAAGTACACAAGTTAGTTCCCACACTCATCATTCTTACAGTGCATCAAGGCCAAAACATCACAAAAATCACATTCTGGTTCTGCTACGTTCGTTGGCATTCGCCAGGCGAACCTGCTGGCGAAGCCCTCATTTCACTATCGTGCACTCGCCAGGCGAACCTTCATTCGCCAGGCGAACCTTCGCTGGCCACGCTCGCCAGGCGAAGTTCCTACCCTTTAGGTCTGGGACTTAATTCTGAATTATTCGCTGCCACTCGCCTCAGCTCGCCAGGCGAACTCTCGCCTCCCTTCGCCAGGCGAAGCTTCGCCAACATTCGCCAGGCGAAGCCCAGCGAATGCTGCGATTTACCAATTTTTCTGACAGTTCTGCAGATTGCTATCTAGGCCAAATAACTCTAATCTCCTATCCCAATTCACACCTTAACATCAGTACCAACATTACACGTAATTCAGCCTAAATGATTCCTAATCCCAATCCCAAAATCATCACCTAGACACTTTATTGATACATCAAAATCCCTACAGAATTTCCCTAAAAACCGTAAAATCACCTATATGCCAAATTGGCCAAAAACAACAATTCATCAACGTTTAATATCCAACCATCAACAATCAACAACAATCACCACATATAATACAGAAAATCATATATCGATCAATCTCCTACGGGGTCAAGGACTCCCCACTACCCTATACATGTATATACCATTCCCAATCAAATTTCTCCCCCCTTACCTTGTTAATCGGTTGATCGATGAAAGAACCCTCCAAGGTTTGGCCAATTCTGATTTTCCCCCGTTCCTTCGTTCTTCGCTCCCTTTTCCGTTCTTCTCACTTCTCTCCTTTCTATCGTTCTTTTTTCCACTTTCTCTAACTTCTCACAATGTATCCTAAAAACTGCTAACCCCTCACATTCTCTATTTTAATTCTCTAATCCCAATAATAATAATAACTTAATAATAATAATAATAACTTAATAAAATAATAATAATAATAATAATAATATTATTATTATCTCACCAAAATAATAATAATATTAATAACAATAGTAACTATAATAAATATAATAATAATAATAATATTCCCACCAATATTAATATTATACACTATATTATTATATTCACCAAAACACCACCAATAATCCTCCCACATTAGGGACACCCACCAAACATCACCAAATACACCCCCACCAAAGGGCACACCAACACATAATATTTAAAATAATAATAAAATGACTAAATAATTAAAATGGGTGTTACAACTCTCCCCCACTTTAATTATTTTCGTCCTCGAAAATTACCTGATGGAAATAGCTCCGGATATGCTTCTCGCATCCTGCTTTCCAACTCCCAGGTCACATTGCCTCCTGCAGCACCTCCCCAAGCTACCTTCACCAAAGGTATCTCTTTCCCTCGGAGCTGTTTCATCTTACGGTCCTCGATCCTCAACGGCATCGTCTCAACAGTAAGATTCTCCCGAACCTGGACATCATCTCTCTGAATAACATGAGATGGATCAGAAACGTACTTTCGCAATTGCGACACATGAAACACATCATGTAGATTCGACAACTCAGGCAGCAACGCCACCCTATAAGCCACATCACCAATTCTCTGCAAAATCTCATAAGGTTCAATGAACTTAGGATCCAGCTTCTTGGACTTCAATGCACGACCCACACCAGTCATCGGATTAACTCTTAGGAATACGTGATCACCTACACAGAATTCCAACTCTTTCCTCCGATTATCATGATAGCTTTTCTGCCTACTCTGAGACACTTTCAATTTCTCACGAATCATTTGAATTGTCTCAGTAGTCTGTTGTACAATTTCTGGCCCAAGCACCATATTCTCACCAGTTTCATACCAACACAGAGGAGTCCTACACCTCCTCTCATACAAAGCTTCAAACGGTGCCATTCCAATACTCGAATGGTAACTGTTATTGTACGTGAATTCGATCAATGGTAAATGAGTATCCCACGCACCACCCTTTTCTAACACACAAGCTCTCAACAAATCTTCAAGCGACTGAATAGTCCTCTCCGACTGACCATCAGTTTGCGGATGATAAGCTGAAATCAATTTCAACTTAGTTCCCAAAGCTTCCTGCAAGCTCTTCCAAAATTCTGAAGTAAACCGTGGATCTCTATCCGACACAATACTGGACGGAACACCATGCAACTTCACAATTACCCGAATGTAAATATCCGCCAGCTTCGTTAACGGAAAACTAATATTGAGCGGCACAAAGTGTGCAGACTTCGTCAATCGATCCACAATCACCCATATAGCATCAAAACCTCTCGCCGTATTCGGCAAACCTGTCACAAAATCCATAGTAATGCAATCCCATTTCCAAACCGGAATCTCTAATGGTTGCATAAATCCAGAAGGTCTCTGGTGTTCCACCTTCGACTTCTGACATGTCAAACAGGCATAGACAAATTGAGCTATGTCTCTTTTCATACCAGACCACCAAAATAATTTCTTCAAATCATGATACATTTTCGTAGCTCCCGGATGAATACTCAGGCTACTACGAGGTCCTTCGCTCAAAATTGACTTTTTCAATTCTTCATCATCTGGTACACAAATCCTGCCTCTAAATCTCAACACACCTGTACTATCCAATTTAAAGTCACTATCGGAGTCACTCCCTACTCCAGGCATCAAATCTACCAATTTCACATCCAACTTCTGATTTTCTCTAATCATATCCAAGAAGTCATTATTTACCTGCAACATACCCAACATTACACTATCTGCAGTAGTCTCACAAACCATGCTCAAATCTCTAAACTGTTCAATTAACTCAATTTCTTTCACCATCAGAGCTGCCATATAAATTGCTTTCCTACTCAAAGCATTTGCCACTACATTGGCCTTTCCTGGATGATAACTCAAACTGAAGTCATAATCCTTCAAAAATTCCAACCATCTTCTCTGCCTCATATCCAGCTCTTTCTGATCAAACAGGTATCTCAGACTCTTATGATCACTAAACACTTCAAATCTTGAACCATATAAATAGTGTCTCCAAATTTTCAACACAAAAACAACCGCAGCTAATTCAAGATCATGAGTCGGATGATTTCGCTCATGCACTCTCAATTGCCGCGATGCATATGCTACTACTTTACCATTCTGCATCAGAACCCCGCCTAATCCCATCTTAGACGCATCACAGTACACCACAAACGGTTCACTCGGAGTCGGTAACAATAACACCGGTGCCGTAGTCAATCTCTTTTTCAACTCTTCAAAACTTTCTTCACAAGCAGCATCCCATACAAAAACTTGGTTCTTTCTCGTCAACTGAGTTAATGGCAACGCCAAATTAGAGAACCCTTCAATAAACCTGCGGTAATAACCGGCTAACCCCAAAAAGCTTCTAATCTCTATCGCTGTCTTCGGCAGTTCCCACTGCAATACTGCACTTACTTTTGACGGATCCACCGCTATTCCATCTTCAAATATTACATGCCCCAAGAAACTTACTTTCTTCAACCAAAAGTCACACTTTGACAGTTTAGCAAATAATTTATTTTCCTTCAACACTTGCAAGGCAATTCTCAGATGTCCTGCATGCTCTTCATCAGATTTAGAATAAATTAATATATCATCAATAAACACTACAATGAACTGATCCAAGTAAGAATGGAAAATTCTGTTCATATACTCCATAAATACTCCCGGTGCATTAGTCACTCCAAACGGCATTACAGCATATTCGTAATGTCCATATCGAGTCCTAAAGGCAGTCTTCTGAATATCACCTTCTTTTACTCTCATCTGATGATAACCCGATCTTAAGTCGATCTTACTAAATACACGAGCTCCCACCAGCTAGTCCATCAAATCATCAATCCTAGGTAAAGGATACTTATTCTTAATAGTCACTTTATTCAATTGACGGTAATCGATGCACAAACGCATACTACCATCCTTCTTCTTCACCAACAACACTAGAGCTCCCCACAGCGATACACTTGGTCTAATAAACTTTATATCCAACAATTCTCCAATCTGAGACTTCAACTCAGCCAATTCCACTGCAGACATCCTGTACGGCGCCATAGAAATAGGTCTCGTACCAGGAACAAGATCAATACCAAATTTTACTTCTCGCGTCGGAGGCAATTCCGTAATGTCGTCAGGAAACACTTCTGGAAATTCATTCACCACTGCTAATTCCTCCATTGGCACTTTGTTATCCATCGATAAAGTTGCAAATAAAGCAAACACTCTAGTTTCATCTTCCAACAAGGCCCTCAATTCTTTATTAGACAAAGAACTTGCCACAACTTCCTCTTCAGGGGTCAGGAACAATAATTCCTTCCGAAAACAATCGATGTAGACTCGGTTGAACTCTAACCAGTTCATATCCATAATAACATCCAACTTACCAAGTGGTAGACAAATCAGATCCACTCCAAATTCTCTACCGAAAATAGTCAGCGGACACTTCAGGCATACCAAAGAAGTAGTCACTGAACCTATAGAGGGTGTCTCAATAGTCATCTGTATCTCCAGAGTGGACGACACCAAACCTATCCTCTCCACACAATCTACAGAAATAAACGAGTGCGTTGCACCCGTATCAATAATAGCAATCAAAGGAATATTATTGATAATACAAGTACCTCTGATCACACGCTCATCACTGGCAGCTTGAGTTCCTGCCAAGGCAAACACTTTTCCACAAGCCGGAGACGTTTGAGGCTTCTTCGGCTTCTCACAATGTGTACTGATATGACCCTTCTCACCACTGTTATAACAGGTCGGCATAGTTGCTCTGCAATCAGCTATCACATGACCTGGTTTCCCACACTTAAAACACTTCTTGGCTTCATTAGGACAATCATTAGCACGGTGTCCCATACCACCGCACCGGAAACATTTCCCTTCAGCAGATGCTCTCCCATCTCTAGGCTTCTTATCAACAACAGCTTTACGTTTTCCCTTATCAGCAGCAACACTATAAGGAGTACCACTAAACCTCTGCTTACCCTTACGGTCATTAACAACTTTGTAGTGCGCAATCCTTGCTCGGTTATCATTATCATAGATTCTGCTCCTGCCTACCAGCTCAGGATAGCTCCTGATCTTCTGACAAGCAATCCCCAACTTAATCTCTGGACGCAGTCCATTCTCAAACTTTAAGCACTTAGAGGTCATTGCCCCTTCCACATTATAGTGGGGACAATACTGCACCAGCTCCTCAAACTTGGCAGCATATTCTGCTACAGTCATACTACCCTGTTTCAGCTCTAAGAATTCAATTTCCTTAGCGCTTCGGATATCTTCCGGGAAATACTTCTCCAGAAAACCTTTCCGAACCACCTCCCAAGTAATGGTAGTTCCAGCAGCTTCCAACCTTTGGCGACTATTGTCCCACCAGGCTTCAGCTTCACCCTCCAGCATGTGAATACCAAACCTAACCTTTTGTTCATTGCTACATTCCATAGTCCTGAAGATCTTTTCAATTGCCTTCAGCCACTTCTGAGCAACTTCAGGGTTCAGAATTCCTCCTTCAAATGTTGGCGGCTTGTTGCTCCGAAACTGCGCCAAACACCTGAATTGGGCATCTGCAGTTTGATTCTGATTAGCAACCGCCTGCGCCATTGCTTGCATAGCAGCAGCCAATGCAGCATCGTTCCTTCCTGCCATACTTCTCAAAAGAACAACACCAGGTTAAAAGATATTCAACTACATCATAAAGGACAGACCCAACTCGACTCAACAACACTGGCCGGACGGACCGACCTGCTCTGATACCAATTGTAACACCCCACTTCCCAAAATCAATTAAATTAATAAACATTATAAATAAACAAAATCAGAGTTCCAATTTCCCAAGTGGGATATCACATGAAAACAACGTTTCCTTATAAAAAAGGTTTTCTCCAATACAGCGGAATATTAAATAATAACATCCAATAAAAGTTTGATACGTTCACAGGGAAATAAAATATAAGTTCAACATAAAACAAATAAAAACGCCCAAGTCCCGTGCTACGTATCAGAGCATCCTAGACTCGACAATCACACCAATATCCAAGCTAGCTAAGCACCTGGATTATCTGTACTTCCGAAGAAGCACAGACCACAACAACAACAAAGGGGTGAGAAAACATGATCAAAAATATAATGGTAATGTAATACATGTAAATAAGGTAGTACAACACACCAACACACCAAGATTCACCCCTAACAACACCATATGACGAACCTACTGTTCAAATTACAATATAACATATTATAATGCAAAATGCAACTCAACACCATGCATGCGGTACCGACTCGTTGGTTCATTCAATCGAACCTGGATAGATCACTTACGCTCCTCCTGAGACATGATCTATCCCCCACCATTCTCCACAAAGGAGTACGGATGAATCACTTACGCTCCTCCTGAGACATGATTCATCCCACCAAAACACCATGATATGCACACACCAATGCATAACTAATATATTTAGGCACTCAACGTGCACACAATCCTCCTGATCATATCATCATACATCAATGCATATATGTACAGATATAACATACACCAACACCATATAAATTAACCAGATAGTAAACAAGTTCATATTCTATCACCAAGATACAAACACATCCCACTACTCGGGGATACACGATCCTACTGATCACTACATACATATATATCAACTAATTGTCCACTAGTCATTATTACGGGAAACATGCACTATCACCAAGTACACAAGTTAGTTCCCACACTCATCATTCTTACAGTGCATCAAGGCCAAAACATCACAAAAATCACATTCTGGTTCTGCTACGTTCGCTGGCATTCGCCAGGCGAAGAGAAGCGAACCTTCGCTGGCATTCGCCAGGCGAACCTGCTGGCGAAGCCCTCATTTCACTATCGTGCACTCGCCAGGCGAACCTTCATTCGCCAGGCGAACCTTCGCTGGCCACACTCGCTAGGCAAAGTTCCTACCCTTTAGGTCTGGGACTTAATTCTGAATTATTCGCTGCCACTCGCCTCAGCTCGCCAGGCGAACTCTCGCCTCCCTTCGCCAGGCGAAGCTTCGCCAACATTCGCCAGGCGAAGCCCAGCGAATGCTGCGATTTACCAATTTTTCTGACAGTTCTGCAAATTGCTATCTAGGCCAATTAACACTAATCTCCTATCCCAATTCACACCTTAACATCAGTACCAACATTACACGTAATTCAGCCTAAATGATTCCTAATCCCAATCCCAAAATCATCACCTAGACACTTTATTGATACATCAAAATCCCTACAGAATTTCCCTAAAAACCGTAAAGTCACCTATATGCCAAATTGGCCAAAAACAACAATTCATCAACGTTTAATATCCAACCATCAACAATCAACAACAATCACCACATATAATACAGAAAATCATATATCGATCAATCTCCTACGGGGTCAAGGACTCCCCACTACCCTATACATGTATATACCATTCCCAATCAAATTTCTCCCCCTTACCTTGTTAATCGGTTGATCGATGAAAGAACCCTCCAAGGTTTGGCCAATTCTGATTTTCCCCTGTTCCTTCGTTCTTCGCTCCCTTTTCCGTTCTTCTCACTTCTCTCCTTTCTATCGTTCTTTTTTCCACTTTCTCTAACTTCTCACAATGTATCGTAAAAACTACTAACCCCTCACATTCTCTATTTTAATTCTCTAATCCCAATAATAATAATAACTTAATAATAATAATAATAACTTAATAAAATAATAATAATAATAATAATAATAATAATAATAATATTATCTCACCAAAATAATAATAATATTAATAACAATAGTAACTATAATAAATATAATAATAATAATAATATTCCCACCAATATTAATATTATACACTATATTATTATATTCACCAAAACACCACCAATAATCCTCCCACATTAGGGACACCCACCAAACATCACCAAATACACCCCCACCAAAGGGCACACCAACACATAATATTTAAAATAATAATAAAATGACTAAATAATTAAAATGGGTGTTACATTCATCACATTTTCCAGGTGCATCTATGAACATTCAAACCTTCATGAGATTTTCCAGAAGAATTATCAAGAACTCCGTCTAGTTCATCATCCAAATTCTCGAGATCCTTCATGACACTCCCAGAACCTTCAAGGTTTCCTCAGGAATCGCATGCAATCGTTGTCAGGTTCACAGATCGCCAACGACTTTCATCAACCTTCAAAGCATGCTCACATCATCATCATCATTGATCTTCAGAGCTTGTGGTTTTCCCAGAACACCATTGGTGATTCCCCAGAAAGTTCGTAAACCCTTTGAACCTTCAAGTTCCTCAAGAACGTCCATGCGTTTCTTCAATCTTTCTCCAGAAACGCTCAAGGATCATCAGGTTCTTCATCGTTTGCTCGTCAAATTTCCAGATCCACCGTCTTCAACAAAGAGTGTCTTCAGCACACCTTCAATGTCTTCAATTAACCTTCAAATCTCCAGAAGATTTCTTCAAAGACTCAAAAATCCTCAATCATCGGATGACCCAAAGATTCAAGGATCCGTCAGCGTTCTTCAAAGACTCTCATCCGGTCGTAACAACTTCAAGAACATTTGTGGACGTTCGTAGTTTTCCCAGCTTGTTGTTGAATTTCCGTTGGTGTTTGTTGTCGATTCAAACGGAGTTTGAAGACGATAAAGGAAAAGGAGTTTGTAAGGAAGTGACGAGAGAGCGAGGTGTCTGATGGTTTGATTGAGAGGTGAGGTGAGAGCTTGGAATAGCGGTGGCGACGACGCTAGGTTGAGAGAGAAGGAAGGTGTTGAAACTTAGGGTTTCAGAAAGTGAAGGAAGGGAGGAAGAGATTGGGTTGGGGATTGGGCCTCAAGCCCAACGCGTTTTAGAGCCACACCCCCTATCCCGGGGTACACCCTCTCCGTTTTTTTTTCTTTGAAAGATCTTGGGCCTGAGCCCAACGCGGATCTGGCTGATGGACACCCCCCGTTTTCTTCCCCTACCCCCCTGCGTGTGTGTGTTTGGCTGAGTTCTTGGGATGGGCCCATGCTGTTTATGTTTTACATTTGTTTTTTACTTAACCCCCTCTGTACTACACATACCCCTCCTTCTTGTATTTTCTTTTTTTTTCTTGTATATCTCTTAGTTCTTTTTGAAAAAAAAATGAGAAAAGAAAATATGTTGAAAAAATATGGAGAAAGAGGATATTTGAAAAGAATTTTGAAAGAGAAATATGAAAAGAAATATGAAAAAAAAAGAAAGAGAAAAAGAGAAAAGAATATTATTGAAAAAAGAAGAAAAAAAATATTTTGAGAAAAAACAAATGAAAAAAGAAGAAAATAGTAGAAAAAGAATAGAGAAAAAAATAGTGAAAAATATTAGTTTGTAGATTTAATATTTTTTAGAGTATATTTTCTTTATGGAGTTTATTTTAGAGATAGTTTTTGAAGTCCACTTGTTAGGGGACTCTTTTTCATTTGATTTTTTCCATTATAGATGGATAGGATAGTATTTTTCATAGGAGTTTATTTTCAGTTCTCAATCATTGTAACCATTTTTCAGAATATTAATAAAACGAGATTTGAGTTGTGGTCCCGAAAGTAGCCGAACTACAGCTACTCTGATTTCTCGTACCAGACGAGAATATGTAGGCATAGGATGCGATATCCTAGCGAGCATACTAACAACTAACCTTTTGTTCTCTCGCTGCTGTGCGATTGAGACTTTCCCGCTGACGACTGATTGTTACCCTTTTCTCTTGCCCGAGGGCATTTGAGACCAGACCGTAGTTTTTCCCATAGGTTCCCGTACCTTTAAAACCAGTTTGATTTCTCACTGCTGTGTGAGAACACCCTGTTTACTCGTAGTTAGCCTGAACTACGTAAGCTCTGATCTTCCATGCAGTGTGGAAGTACGTAGGCACAAGACGCGAGGTCTTGGCGAGCTAATTTTCCCGTAGTCCCGAACTACGTTGACTCTGACTTTCTCTCTTGAGAATACGTAGGCATAAAGTGCGACGCTCTATCGAGTCAATTCCCTTCCGTTTAGATTTAGCAGCCGTAGAATAGATTATTTTGCATCCTTTAGACAAACCAAGCCAGCGTGGATCCCGTCGAGTACGACGGACGTGAGGGGTGCTAATACCTTCCCCTTGGGTAACCGACTCCCGAACCCAGGTTTTGGTTGCGATGACCATACCTTTTCCCCGTTTTTTGCGAGGTTTACTTCGAGCGTTTCCTTTCCCTCCGTTGGGATAAATAACGCGCGATGGCGACTCTTCTGTCAGCCGGCGCCGATTTTCGCAGTAGCGACAGCTGGCGACTCTGCTGGGGATCCAACGTCCCCTGGCTGCTAAGGACTGCGATAGTCCTTATGCATGTGGGATCCAACGTCCCCTAAGAGAGTCAATCCTAGCGCTTGTTTGCTTGTCTTTTGGGTGTTTCTTTTTCATCGCTTTTTTCTGTTGCCGTTGTGCTGGGGAGGGTGATATTCTGAGTGATAGCTGGACCTGGGCTGCTTGAGTGTGCATTTAGACATAGTTGCGGAGAAGTAGTAGACGAACCTGTCTGCTGGGCAGGCACAGTTCCCTACGAAAATCTGCGCTCAGATGAGGTTCTCTCCGAGGTGCTTCTCTAAGGTCCTGAGGATCATAGGGGAGTCCAGACGTGAGGATTGTCGACTCTGGGGACCGATCAATTGGAAGTCAGCTAAGTGAGGCCTCTTCATGAGATGACGATGCCACTCCTTCTGGGAATCATATCATTCCTCATGAAAGTATGTGACGCTGACGACCGCATAGGATGCCGTATCTTAGGTCCATACCCGTGAGTGGGGGGGTTTTTCTTTTTTGCGAAACCTTGACTTCCAGACTACCAGCTATCCTGGCGTTCTCTTTTAGAGAGAACGTACTTCGTCAGCAGTGCAGTGGCACTCAGTTTGTTGTGTGGGGCTGTGATCCCGTTGTTTGCTGCATCTTGCATATCATGTGCATAACAGTGTTGCATCATATTGCATATCATCCTCCAGTTAGCCAGAGTTCCGATCCAGCCTTTGTTTCCTGAAGGTGATTACCTGGAGTTTGGATTGAGCAATTGTTGATTGTCAGAAGAAGACCTAGGGGTTGAGTAGATTTGAGCAGAATCAAGCATTGAAGTCAGCTGAAGATTATTGGTGGCTATGTCTGAAGGCAATCTCCAGTCCCCTAATACCTTGACGGGGTTCACTATGACGTCCAAACCTCTGTAGGGTTCCATGGAAGACTTCCCGCAAACGAACAACGTTACTGCAGACCAAGTTGTACAACCTTCTGGTGAGAACCAAGATCGACATGAGCAGTTTGTTATCCGGAATGAGCATCCTCCTCCTGTTAACAATCAAGGTGTTGGTTTCCCTGTGATGAATTACCGAAGATATATTCCAATAGCCAGGACCGTAGATCCAAGAGATCCTGAGACGGATAGAAAACTCCTAGCGTTGGAAGAGGGAATGAAAGCTTTGAAAGATGCTGTTAACCTGAATGCTGCAGACATGTGTTTGGTTCCTGGCCTGGTGTTACCTCCGAAGTTCAGAATGCCGAGGTTTGAAAAGTACAAAGGAGACAGTTGCCCGAAGCAACATTCGGTGATGTTCTGCCAAAGAATGACTTCATTCGTGCACAACGACAAGTTGAGGATTCATTACTTTCAGGGTAGTCTGACTGGGGCATCCTTGAGTTGGTATATGCAGTTAGAGAGAAATCAGATTCGATCATGGATGGATTTAGCCAGAGCTTTTCTGAAGCAGTACGATTATAACCTAGACATAGCTCCCCATCGCATGCAGTTGCAAGGATTCTCTCAAGAGAACAATGAACCTATACGGAGATATGTTCAGAGATGGAGAGAATTTGCTGCTAGAGTGCAACCACCGCTTCAAGACCGAGAGTTAACAAGCATGTTTGTACACTCTCTGGAGAGCCCATACCTTGAAAGAATGCTTGGAGTTACGTCAAACAGTCAGGCTAGTGAAGCTAAATCTCTTTATGACTATCAGAATGAAGAAGGAGCCTTGATCAATACAATCATGTCAGATGTTGGATATCCTCGAGATGGAGTGGTGAAATCTGTTGGATCAGTATCTTCTGTGTCTCGTTATTCTGGACAGACAACCGTGCCTAGGGCACCATATCAGGAATCTTATGTCGCTTCCATTGCAAATCAGCGAGCCCGTGGCCGAGGTTATCAGAATCAGCGTCAGATTCAGAACAGGCCTCGTAACAACTTGGAACGAAGGAAAGCTCCTTCTCACCCAGTGCATATGCCGTATAGCCAGCTGTTACCATCTTTGATCCAGAGTTCTTTGGTGGAACCTAAAGCTCTCAAGTTTGTGCCAGAACCTTACCCTCCTGGGTACAATCCCCAAGTTCAATGTGGTTACCACGGTGGCTCTCCAGGGCATGCAACCGAAGATTGTAAAGCGTTTCAGGCAAAAATACAACAGTTGATCGACCAAGAGTACATTTCCTTTCCAGAAGGAGTTTTGTTTGTTCATGCCAACCTCTCAGCTGTCTAAGCTCGTAGATTCAGAGGGTCCTTTTCAAAAAGTCAGTGGTCCAGACGGGCAGACATCCTCAGCATTGGCAGTCCTCGGACTTTTTATCATTTGCATTTGTAGTTTCTTTTCTGTTAGTTACTACTTGCTGTTAAATATTGATTGTTTTCGAATGGTGATATTAATAAGGTGACTATGCATTTTTCTGAATTAATCATGTCGCTGTCGCTCATTTATTGTATTGCACTGACACTTGCATTTTATTCACTCCACTTTATCACTGTGACTAGCAAAGACTGGAGGGAGGATGACGAAACTGAATACTCATAACCGATGATCGTATGCTTTCAGATAAAACCTTGCCGATGACGTACAAGGCATTGTTTCAAATCCCCAAACACTGGAGATATAAGGAGTTAGTCCCTTGTTAACCATTTCGATCCAGGAAGTAGAAGTTTTTTCGGACTTTTAAACCCTCACATCTTAACCAGGGGCAGGGTAGTTGTTAGTTAGCTTGACCGAGCATTCAAGTCTTACAGAGGAGTGTTGCCTTTCGAGGACCAATCAGTCTATACCTCTCAAGAGGTCGCGCATTGCCAACCACAATGGTTAAACCTCACCAATCAGGAGTAAGGCAGTTACAATCCTTTCGGAGAAACCAAGACAATCAGTGTCCCACGACTTTGTTCCAAGAAAAAAAAAGGGAGAAAAAGAGAGCCCGCTAAGCAAAAAGAAAAAAAGAAAAAGCTGGAAGGCTAATACTTAGGCAAAAATTAGGGCATCCCGCTGGA
This sequence comes from Lathyrus sativus, assembly GCA_963859935.3. Classification (NCBI taxonomy): domain Eukaryota; kingdom Viridiplantae; phylum Streptophyta; class Magnoliopsida; order Fabales; family Fabaceae; genus Lathyrus; species Lathyrus sativus. Next base: position 35,503,791 of record OZ012737.1, on the reverse strand, counting down.
CTTCAAAAGAAAAAATCGAAAAGAACTCAAAGGGAGTCAGTCCAGGCAAAAGTTAGGGAATCGAAAGAACGAAAAGAAAGGATATAAAAAGAGAAATCCTCGAACAAGTCACAAAGTCGTGTATACAGACACCGAAAACGAAAAAGGAGTAACTGCCACTCCGAAAACCTTGTGAGTTTTCCTTAGCCATGGTCCTTACCATTCAACATACCTCTCGAAGAGGCGAGCGCTCGAGCCACGTTAACTGAACTTTAGGATCGGAGATCATCACGTAGAAGGGGTGGGTACAAATCAAAATTTGAGCCAAATATCCTTTGTTTCACGAACCATGAACCCGACCACGATACAACCCTTAAAAGACCTAATTGAGGCAAGGTTTATTCTGAAGGCGCATTACGGTAAGGTTGAGTAACCTGACTCCCTCTTGATTTGCTAGTCATATCCTTGTTGTATTTTTCGCTGATCACATAAGCACTACGTTTGAACTTTGGTTCATTCGTCACTCACAATCATGACACATAAATGAGTGACAGCACAAATTTTTTCAAAATCTGCATGAACACTACATTTAAATTACCATTCAGGACTGGACAATTTTACTTGCAGGTTAGTAGTTGACAGGAAAGAAATTCCAACAGGGAATAATCGAACAGGATTGAATAATTCAGCAGTCTGGATCAGAATGGTGAATGTTGTGAAATCCTGTAAATCTGGCGCATTGACTTCCCGTGAGTTCGGAATCAATTAGTCTGAGGAAAAGTCCTGAAGCATCAGTTGATTATGGGGGCAGAAGTTTGATTAGAAGCGAATCTTCTCGAGAGCCAACCAGGGGCAGTTATCGAGAATGCTATGTTTGATCAGGGCAGGTTAAGTCGCTCAACGCTCGTTCATGGGCAAGTCACGATGTGGATAGTTGTTGAGTTAAGGGAAACACCGGGGTAAGCCGCCGCAAGGTCGTATTGTAGCAAGGTGTTTTCGGTTCAGAGAGAATTCTTTCCGAGAACCAGATTGAGGCAAAGTCATTACAGACAGGGGCATGCCATCCCAAGAGTGCGGGGATTATTCTTTATTCGAAAGGCGTTCGATTCGAAGTATCTCGCGGAAGTTCAGAATGCTGGGGCAGTTCATATTAAACCATCAGGGTACAGATTTTCAGACTATCCCACAGAGGTTCCTGCAGGCCGGGGCATAACAAAGGCGAAAGAATTGTTCTTAGTGTCATCAGAGTTACTCAAAGCTACTTGAGCAGATTCAGCCAATCTTCAAGTTTGAGACAAATATCGGGAAGTCGTGCTGCCCTCCAATGACCCTTCTACTAGAAGCCGTGAATTTAGACCGGATATTGTCCAGCATCAGGAGTGTATGACCTATCACGGATGTACAGAAGTCCAACCATACTTGGCACACTCGTTTATCCCCAGCAAAGTCATACAGTCGAGAATCAGTTAATCTGGGGCAATTAGGTCGAGACTTGGCAAATCTCTCGCGGCTATGGGCATTACTCCACGAATCAGTCGATTAGGGGCAAAAGATTATCACAAGACCGAGGCAGAACACCCTAAAAACAAAAGATGTTGTTGGGACATTCTTTTGGGGGGGTTTGACGTACAGAAACAGTTCAGATCTAACCGTCAGGGTACAGAGATCGAAGAGTCCTAACCAGAAGCTCGTAACGAAAAGACTTGATAGTTATGTGAAGTGAATCCCCACGCAGGTCGCGCTTCCAAGATAACATGGTTCCTCACTGAAGAAGGATCGAATTCTCCAGCTAGTCGTAGCTTATCCAAAGGACATTCTTCAGCAAAGTCGTTTATCTTCAGCAGAATTGGCGATTCCAAGATTGTAGGCTGTATTCAGACAATGTGGTGTCCCCCAGAAGGATTCCCCCATCTCAAGCAGAGTGGTTTAGCCGCAGAAGATTAATATTTCCAACTTGTGAGCTGCACTTAGACAGTCTACCCTTCCCAGTAGGGTCATTCATTCTCCTCCAGCGGAGTCAGTGGATTTTTCCCCAAGAGAATCGTTTTGTCTCCAGACGAGTTCTCTTTTCAGCCAGTGTTCTCTGTATTCCCAGTGGAACTCGAAGATTAAGACTCTCCCCGGCAGAGTTGGTTGTGTGTCCTGGCATTTATTTTGTCGGAATACCGTGTGATACCCGTTCACTCCCCAGCAGAAGTCCAATCCTGATTGGCGCATTCAGTTATTCCTCAGCGAGGCGGGCTTCACTCTTCCAGCATTTATTTTGCTGGAATAATTCTGTGGCACCTGGTTACTCCCCCAGCGGAGCTGGCATTGTCTTCAGCATTTATTTTGCTGAAGCGGTTTCTGTATCCTAGCAGTTCGAGTCTGCATTTGCATCGGCATATAGTGTCATACTTGCATCTACCAAATAAAAAATGCGTAGCATTTCCATGTCGGATGGAGCATTACGTCATTTTCAAACATACGCATTTTTGAAACATAAATCAGGTTGACTAACCGTTTGTTTTCAAGTGTTGTTTCTCTTGCAGGTGGAGAGAGCTCTTGCTCAAATGAATTACCAAACATTCAAGATCTCGACGTGAGACATTCAACGAAAATGTCGGTGTTATTCCCCACAGAGTTATCAGGCAAAGTTTCTCTTTAGCCCCGAGCAGAGTTATTTGTATAAATGTCTCTTGTTTTCCCCGCCAGAGTTGCTTGTTGAAGTGTCTCCAGTCCGGCCAGCGGATTATTTCCTTCAAATTTGTTGTTACGTCAGCATCAAAGGGTTTCGTGAATCAGAATTTCAGAGGCTGCCGCCGGTTATCATAAAAGGCGTCCGGTAGTTTGGTTTCCAAATATCCCTAGTAGAGTCCGCCTCAAAGTCGCTGTCACGTCAGTGCTAAGAAGTTTGTGGGTTGGGATCAATGGAGAAATGGGTCCTGACGTGGACAATTTATTCCTATGTTGACGGGATTTCTTCGTGCTAGAGAAATGGGTGTCCTGACGTGGACAGATTTATTTCCCCGGGTTGATAAGAAGTGCTAGTCCTAACGTGGACAGATTCGATTTCTCGGTATTGGTGGAATGTGAAGTCATGACGTTGACAAAATTGATTACTCTTTGTGTTGGTGTCCTGACGTGGACCATTTATTCCCAGCAGATATCTTCCTTCGTAATGGTGAAATGTGCGTCCTGACGTGGACAAGTTATAGTTCTTCGTGTTCTCAAGATGCGCGAGTCCTGACGTGGACAAATTTATCTTTCTTCGTGTTGGTGAAGCGGGAGTTCTGACGTGGACAAGTTTTATTTCCTCAGCGGGTCGAAGATGCGCGAGTCCTGACGTGGACGAATTTATATTTCTTCGGGTCAACGAAAGGTGTCCTGACGTGGACGATGTTACCCCCATGTTGATAAGATTTTCTTGTGCAGACGAAGATGTGAGTCCTGACGTGGACAAGTTTTATTTCCTCAGCAGAGAAGATGTGAGTCCTGACGTGGAAAAATCAAGACGAGAGACGAGTCCTGACGTGGACAAATTACGACGAGATGGGAGTCCTGACGTGGACAAATCAAGACGAGATGGGAGTCCTGACGTGGACAAATCAAGATGAGGTGATTCCTTACGTGGAAAGATGATTCCTTACGTGGAAAGATGGTATTCCTTACGTGGAAAAGATGGTATTCCTTACGTGGAAAGATGTGATTCCTTACGTGGAAGGTTGTATTCCTTACGTGGAAAGATGTGATTCCTTACGTGGAAGGTTGTATTCCTTACGTGGAAAGATGTGATTCCTTACGTGGAAAAGATGGTATTCCTTACGTGGAAAGATGTGATTCCTTACGTGGAAGGTTGTATTCCTTACGTGGAAAGATGTGATTCCTTACGTGGAAGGTTGTATTCCTTACGTGGAAAGATGTGATTCCTTACGTGGAAGGTTGTATTCCTTACGTGGAAAGAGGTATTCCTTACGTGGAAAGATGTGATTCCTTACGTGGAAAGAGGTATTCCTTACGTGGAAAGATGTGATTCCTTACGTGGAAAGATGGTTTCCTTACGTGGAAAGAGGTATTCCTTACGTGGAAAGAGGTATTCCTTACGTGGAAAGATGTGATTCCTTACGTGGAAAGAGGTATTCCTTACGCGGAAAGATGTGATTCCTTACGTGGAAAGAGGTATTCCTTACGTGGAAAGAGGTATTCCTTACGTGGAAAGATGATTCCTTACGTGGAAAGATGTATTCCTTACGTGGAAAGGTGTTATTCCTTACGTGGACGATGTTATTCCTGACGTGGACAGGTTATTCCTAACGTGGAAAGTTTATTCCTAACGTGGACGATTTATTCCTGACGTGGACAATTCATTCCTATGTTGATAGAATCCCCTCGGGCTGATGAAATGCAGACGAGTCATCCCTAGTGAAGTCGCCGAGATTTTTCCGTGTTGACAGCAGTTGGAGTCCTGACGTGGACAAGTTTTAGTTGAGGTTTTTTTGTGTTGACGAAACAGGCGTCCTAACGTGGACAAAGTTCTATCCTTGCAATGATAGCATCTTTTTCAGGCTGATGAAAATAATCCCCAGCACGGTCGCTAATGGATCAGTTTGCCGCCGTAACAACCAGATCCAATCAGCAGATGTTGTTATTCAAGCAGTAGTGCAGTTTATTTCTGCGGTTGGCAAATTTCAGGGTTCCATTTGTATTCAACCATCTTCTACCTTTGAATGATCAAAGGTTGGGCGCTCTTCAACCATTCAGGTCCAAGCTGCTTGAATAGGGGCAGCTGTTGCACCCTAAAATTTGACCAACCGGGTTCCCTATCTGGCTCGACGCTTCGACGCATGCTCGCATTCGCATTTGCATACTGCATATAGCGCATTTCATCAATCATGGTGATTTTATCGGGATCACAGCCCTGTTTTCGCTTTTCGGGTGTTTCAGACCGGTTTGGATAATCGGAGGTTATTTTGAGAAGTCGCGCGCTTCCTGGGTGTTTTCAGTTTATGCAGTGATTTTTGAGATTTTGGGTATCTGGTTATCGTTTTGCTTCGATCTGGTCTCGCGCTCTCTTTTATATTGATTATTTGCCTTTGTTTGCATTTTTTAGAATTTAATAGCTTCTTGTAGATTTTAAATAGGCTTTGTAGATTTTTCTAGAATTTAAATAGATTTTCCTAATATTTTTAACTAGCTTTAAGTCTTTTTTGGAATTTAAATTGTTTTTAAATAGAGTTTAGAATAAATTTTCTTTTAGAATATAATAGTTTTTGGATAATAGAAATAAATAGAGTTTATTTTAATATAGATTTAATCTTTTGTTAGATATTCCTTTTATTAGGTTTAATATAGGATTTAATAGTTTTAAATAAGTAATATAGGTTTATTAGGGATTTAATAGAAATTTAATAATTTTAGATTAGAGAATTATTAGAGTAATTTTAGATTAGAGAATTATTAGAGTTTTTTAGATTAGTGGGATTATTAGAGTGTTATTAGTTTAGAAATTAATTGGAGTTAATAGAGTTTTTTAGGTTAATTCTCTTTTTAGGTCTAATTGAGATTTAGTTAGATTAGTTAGGTCTTAATCATTAGTTAATTAGTTAATTAGAATTAGTTCTTAATCAGGTTTAATTCATTTTAATCCATTGTAATTCAGATTTTTTGGGTTTTTTTTATCATTTTCGTATTGGGCCCAGTAGCGTTTTTGGAGGCCCAGAGTTTAATCCCCATTTCAGTCCAAAAAGATCATTGCCAGCATGTCCTATATAAAGCCAGCACACGTGTTTTGCAAGGGAGAGGCCACGTTTTCCACTCAGAAAGACCCCACCACATTTTCCACTTCACCCCAGAAGCTGCCACGTTTTTTCCACTTTCTCCCTCCCCCCACGTGGCTTCATGCATGGCCTCCACTAACCCCTTCACCGTGACACGTGTTTGCCCGTAAACCTCACCGGTTGCATGGCCGGCGGCCATGCAACCACCGTGCCTGAATCCTTCCGGCCACCGCCAACCAACTCCGGCCAACCCTAACTACCCTACAACCGTCTTCGGCCACCGCAACCCACTGGAAAACTCTGAAAAACCCAGAATCTTCATCTTCTTTCTTCGACCTTCATCCTTTCTTCCGATCATCATCAACCGCAACCAATCTTCATCACCTCACCGGGAAACTGATACGAGTTCGTCATTGTCCTTGATGTTCATCACATTTTTCAGGTGCATCTATGAACATTCAAACCTTCATGAGATTTTCCAGAAGAATTATCAAGAACTGCGTCTAGTTCATCATCCAAATTCTCCAGATCCTTCATGACACTCCCAGAACCTTCAAGGTTTCCTCAGGAATCGCATGCAATCGTTGTCAGGTTCACAGATCGCCAACGACTTTCATCAACCTTCAAAGCACGCTCACATCATCATCATCATTGATCTTCAGAGCTTGTGGTTTTCCCAGAACACCATTGGTGATTCCCCAGAAAGTTCGTAAACCCTTCGAACCTTCAAGTTCCTCAAGAACGTCCATGCGTTTCTTCAATCTTTCTCCAGAAACGCTCAAGGATCATCAGGTTCTTCATCGTTTGCTCGTCAAATTTCCAGATCCACCGTCTTCAACAAAGAGTGTCTTCAGCACACCTTCAATGTCTTCAATTAACCTTCAAATCTCCAGAAGATTTCTTCAAAGACTCAAAAATCCTCAATCATCGGATGACCAAAAGATTCAAGGATCCGTCAGCGTTCTTCAAAGACTCTCATCCGGTCGTAACAACTTCAAGAACATTTGTGGACGTTCGTAGTTTTCCCAGCTTGTTGTTGAATTTCCGTTGGTGTTTGCTGTCGATTCAAACGGAGTTTGAAGACGATAAAGGAAAAGGAGTTTGTAAGGAAGTGACGAGAGAGTGAGGTGTCTGATGGTTTGATTGAGTGGTGAGGTGAGAGCTTGGAATAGCGGTGGCGACGGCGCTAGGTTGAGAGAGAAGGAAGGTGTTGAAACTTAGGGTTTCAAAAAGTGAAGGAAGGGAGGAAGAGATTGGGCTGGGGATTGGGCCTCAAGCCCAATGCGTTTTGGAGCCACACCCCCTATCCCGGGGTACACCCTCTCCGTTTTTTTTTCTTTGAAAGATCTTGGGCCTGAGCCCAACGCGGATCTGGATGATGGACACCCCCCGTTTTCTTCCCCTACCCCCCTGCGTGTGTGTGTTTGGCTGAGTTCTTGGGCTGGGCCCATGCTGTTTATGTTTTACATTTGTTTTTTACTTAACCCCCTCTGTACTACACATACCCCTCCTTCTTGTATTTTCTTTTTTTTTCTTGTATATCTCTTAGTTCTTTTTGAAAAAAAAATGAGAAAAGAAAATATGTTGAAAAAATATGGAGAAAGAGGATATTTGAAAAGAATTTTGAAAGATAAATATGAAAAGAAATATAAAAAAAAAAGAAAGAGAAAAAGAGAAAAGAATATTATTGAAAAAAGAAGAAAAAAAATATTTTGAGAAAAAAGAAATATTTGAAAAATAGAAAAAAAAAGAAATGAAAAAAGAAGAAAATAGTAGAAAAAGAATAGAGAAAAAAATAGTGAAAAATATTAGTTTGTAGATTTAATATTTTTTAGAGTATATTTTCTTCATGGAGTTTATTTTAGAGATAGTTTTTGAAGTCCACTTGTTAGGGGACTCTTTTTCATTTGATTTTTTCCATTATAGATGGATAGGATAGTATTTTTCATAGGAGTTTATTTTCAGTTCTCAATCATTGTAACCATTTTTCAGAATATTAATAAAACGAGATTTGAGCTGTGGTCCCGAAAGTAGCCGAACTACAGCTGCTCTGATTTCTCGTACCAGACGAGAATATGTAGGCATAGGATGCGATATCCTAGCGAGCACACTAACAACTAACCTTTTGTTCTCTCGCTGCTGTGCGATTGAGACTTTCCCGCTGACGACTGATTGTTACCCTTTTCTCTTGCCCGAGGGCATTTGAGACCAGACCGTAGTTTTTCCCATAGGTTCCCGTACCTTTAAAACCAGTTTGATTTCTCACTGCTGTGTGAGAACACCCTGTTTACTCGTAGTTAGCCTGAACTACGTAAGCTCTAATCTTCCATGCAGTGTGGAAGTACGTAGGTACAAGACGCGAGGTCTTGGCGAGCTAATTTTCCCGTAGTCCCGAACTACGTTGACTCTCACTTTCTCTCTTGAGAATACGTAGGCATAGAGTGCGACGCTCTATCGAGTCAATTCCCTTCCGTTTAGATTTAGCAGCCGTAGAATAGATTGTTTTGCATCCTTTAGACAAACCAAGCCAGCGTGGATCCCGTCGAGTACGACGGACGTGAGGGGTGCTAATACCTTCCCCTTGCGTAACCGACTCCCGAACCCAGGTTTTGGTTGCGATGACCATACCTTTTCCCCGTTTTTTGCGAGGTTTACTTTGAGCGTTTCCTTTCCCTCCGTTGGGATAAATAACACGCGGTGGCGACTCTTTTGTCATCCGGCGCCGATTTTCGCAGTAGCGACACTTAGATAACCACATTCTTAACTCTTTTGCAAAACCAGTAATCAGATTACCAACGTTTAATTTGGGTTTGGGTGTAGGAAGTTTTTCTAGAATAGATTGTCTAGCAGGTTCAGGGATTGCAGAGGTAGAGGGTGTTGAAGGTATGGTGAAGGTGGGGATAATAAACAAAGGACGAGGATATGTTGGGTAAACAGATGAAGTGGTGACTTGGGGTTTTCTGGAATATAAGAATTATTTTATTCTGTTGGTAGAGGTAACAATATCAAAAGGAGTTGGATCATAAGGTTTGAAAATAGTGTTTGGTGAGAGAAGGGTTTCAGATTGAATGAGATCTAGTTGTTGTGTTAGATATTCTTGAAGGACAGAGGGAAGAATCATTGAAGAAATAGGTTTAAAAGGAATGGTAGGTTCAGATGGTTCTATTCTGGTATAAATTTTTTTATTCTGAGACCATATGGAAGGGGATCAGAGAGAAATGGTTTGATGGAAGCAAAAGAAACAAATTCAGATGTTCTTTTACGTTTAGGTTTTAGAGAGGATGGAGGAGAAAGCATAGCTAGGATTTCTGGTGGAAGATCAGATTCAGTAGAACTACTTGAATTTGTGGTGTGACAAGAAGTGGAAGAGATGTCAATAAGGGTTTTCAGTGGTTGGATGTCCAGAATATCTGATTCAGAAATATTTGCTTCAGATTGTTGGATGGGTTCTGGTTGAGGGATTTGTTCTTGTTCTTGTGTTTCTGGTTCAGGTTGTCTTTGTTGTTCAAATTGTTGTGGTATAGATTCTTCTGTTTGTGGTTGTGGTTCTTGTTGTTGTTCTTGTTCTGGTTGTTGTGCTTGTTGTGATATTGGTTCTGGTGATGGTGGTTGTGGTAGATCAGATGTAGTTTGTACAGAAGGAGGAGGTGTGGGAACAGATTCATCATTTTTAGGTGGTTTAGAGCAAGGTTGAGGAATAGGTGAGGGTTCAGAGTTAACCGTTGGTAAAACTGGTATTGATTCTGAAATAAGAGGTAAATATGTAGAATTACATGATTTCTTGATTTTCTTCACTCTTACAGAAGGTGCTTGTCCAGAAGCTTTTCTTTTCCTCAGCTTCTTCTGAGGTTCTTCAGAGGTTTTCTGCTTCTTCTGAGGTTCATCAGAAGTTTTCTGCTTCTTCTGCTGCGTGCCTGCAGCTTCCTCTTCTTCTAGAGCCTGTTTCCTCTGCCTCTTATGTTCCTCATAGAAATCTGGCATTGGTGCACGATTCAGAAAACCTTCTGGAAGTGAAATTCCTTGTTCCAGACATGAACCAACATACTTGATCAGAACCTCCTTTGGTTCTTCAGCATAAAAAGTTGGAAAATCTTCTACAAGAAGTCTTCGTTTCTTTACTTCTACTGTATTCAGTTTCTCAGGTTCAGAAGTAAGTTCATCAATAATTTTCAGCCTCTGGAGACTTTTAGCATTCAGAACTTTTCCAAGAATGGGGGCAAGTTCTTCTTTCAGTCCAGCCTCATGCAGATGCGTTACTAGACCATTCTCTATCATAATGTCTAAGATCAACCTTCCACAAGGGATCCAATTTCTGAGCTTCTGACCCTTTGTCTTCATGTCTTCTCTAGATACCTTAATATGGTTCCAAAGATGAGAGAAGAGCAAGTGAGGCAGATCTACTTTTGTGCTCTCACTTAAGCAGTACATGAAATACAACTGGTTATTATTCACATAATCAGGAGAGTTTGTAGACTTCCTGCGATGGATGCAACCCATGAAGATTTTGGCCCAAAGCTTGTAGTTAGGCTTTAACTCTTTAAACTTGTTAGAGGGTTCTCCAGAAGCAATCACCTCATTATAAACATCATCCATGTTCACACGCCTAGTCAGACGAGAAACTCCATTAGTTTCTTCATATCCAATAAGCTTCCTTATCAAATCTTCAGTAATCACAATTTCTTTACCCAGAACATAAGAAACAATGAACTTTGGGTATGCATTAGCATGAATCCAAAATTCCTTTACCAGAACTGGATAAACTGGCCCAAACAGTCTATCAAAATACTTTGTCCATCCTTGAGCATCAATGATAGAACGCATATTAAATCCATTTTCAGCCAATGAAGCAAAATCAACTAGGGTTTCACACAAAACTTCTAGTTCTTCAACAGGTGTGAGATTTGTTCTAACAGGTTCCTTGAAAGGAACATCACCCAGATTGGAAGATGAAACAGCTGCCATGGTAGATTGAAACTGAGCTGAAGTTGATGAAGAAGTAGCCATTGTTGAAGATGAAGATTTGGGTTTACGAACGGTTTTGATTTTGGGAGAGAGATGAAAACAATGAAGCAAGCAGAAATGCATACAAGCGTTCGTGAGAGTGAAAAGTGTGAAATGTTGTGAGTTGTGGAATTTATAGAGAGAAATTAGGGCACACAAAGGTCACACGTTCAACACGTTTTACACTTAGCATTTAATGACATTTAATAAAAAGAATATAATCATTTCAAGCATTAATGATTCTGACAATTTGGGGGGAAAACGAGAAACCAAAAATTCAAACAGTACCTCAAACGTCTTTTCAGTATTGTGCACTCCACCTTTTCAGATTCAGAGTTACACGTGTTTGCTAGCATGTGCTTCTGAAAACTCTTTGAGAAATGAAACGTTACCCAACGTTCAGATCCTCTGAGACTTGTTAGTTCAGATACACACATAAATAATAATTCAAGAAATTAAATGAATGACATATGTAATACTTCAGAGTTTTAAACATTTTGCATCTGAGAAATTTGCTTCTGATAAATATTATTCTGGACAGAATTCCATTCCAATATTTTTCAGAATAAACTTAAACCTATCTTCAGCAAGAGGTTTAGTAAAGATATCAGCCCATTGATGGTCTGTATCAACAAAGTTTAAACTTAAAATACCCTTCTGAGTATAGTCTCTAATAAAGTGATGTTTAATTTCTATATGCTTAGCTTTAGAGTGTAAAATTGGATTTTTAGATAAGCATATAGCAGAAGTATTATCACATAATATAGAAATATTACTCTCAAAGATCTGATAATCTTCCAGTTGACTCTTCATCCAGAGCATCTGTGTGCTACATCCAGCAGCAGCAATGTATTCTGCTTCTATAGTTGACAGAGCAATTGTAGGTTGCTTCTTTCTATATCAGGAGATTAAATTTCTTCCCAGAAACTGACGGCTTCCAGAAGTACTTTTTCTTTCAACTTTGTCTCCAGCGTAATCAGCATCACAGAATCAAACTAGTTTAAATTCATCAGATTTTCTGTAACACAAACCCACATTAGTAGTACCTTTTAGATACCTTAGAATCCTCTTAACATCTGCTAAGTGTGATTCTCTAGGATCTGATTGGAATCTAGCACACAAGCATACATTAAATAGAATATCGGGTTTATATGCAGTTAAGTATAGAAGGGATCCAATCATACCTCTGTAGAGTTTCTGATCTACTTTCTTACTTACCTCTTCCTTACCCAGAGTGCTTGTTGGATGTATTGGAGTCTTTGCCAACTTACTATCAGTCATGTTGAACTTCTTCAGAAGCTCTTTTACATATTTAGTCTGATGAACGTAAGTGCATTCTGGAGTCTGGTTAACTTGAATTCCCAGAAAGAATCTAAGTTCTCCCATCATGCTCATCTCAAATTCAGCCTGCATACATTGAGCAAACTCCTTTCCCAGCATAATATTGGTAGATCCAAATATAATATCATCTACATATATTTGACAAATTAACAGATCTTTCTTAAATGTTTTACAGAAGAGAGTTGTGTCCACTTTGCCTCTGATAAAAATTTTCTCCAGAAGAAAATTACTTAATCTCTCATACCAAGCTCTAGGAGCTTGTTTTAAACCATAAAGTGATTTCTTAAGTTTGAAAACATGTTCTGGAAATTTATCACTTTCAAAACCAGGAGGTTGGTGTACATAAACTTCCTCTTCTATAATCTTATTTAAGAAGACACTCTTAACATCCATCTGATATAGAGTGATGTTATTTTGTGCAGCAAAAGATATAAGTAAGCGTATAGACTCTAACCTGGCCACAGGAGCATAAGTCTCTGTGTAGTCAATTCCTTCTTGCTGACTATACCCTTGAGCAACTAGCCTTGCCTTGTTTCTTACAACTTCTCCTTGCTCATTAAGTTTGTTTCTGAAGACCCATTTAGTTCCAATTATATTGAATCCTTTTGGTCTTGGAACCAGATCCCAAACTTCATTCCTTGTGAATTGATTTAACTCTTCTTGCATAGCAAGTATCCAATCATTGTCTTCCATAGCTTCATCCACAGAAGTTGGTTCTATCACTGACACGAGACCAAATAAGGATGTTCCAAATGATCTGATAAAAGGTCTTGTTCTGATAGGGTCATCCTTCTTTCCAATGATCATTTCTTCTGGATGAGAAGATTTGATTCTGGATGATCCTTTAACTGTTGGTTCTTCATAAATATTCAAATTGTTCATCTGAGCAGCCAAGGGATTTGCATCTGGCGTTGCTTCTGGTTCTTTTACTTGAGTCTGTTCTGCCTCTGAGCCTTCAGAGTCTGTGAGAATTACTTCTCTATCTGCAGAGTTATCAAACTGCTTTGGCTTTTGATTGCCAAGCTTATCATCAAATCTGACATGAATAGATTCCTCCACAATCTGTGTCTCAGTATTGTATACTATGTAGCCTTTAGAGCATTCAGAATAGCCAAGCATGAAACACTTCTGTGCTTTAGAATCAAACTTGTTCAAATTCTCTTTAGTATTCAACATAAAACATATACATACAAAAGGATGGAAATAAGATATGTTCAGCTTTCTATTCCTCCACAATTCATAGGGAGTCTTCTCTAGAAGAGGTCTTACAGACACTCTGTTCTGAATATAACAAGTTGTGTTTATTGCTTCTGCCCAAAAATGTTTTGCCATGTTTGTCTCGTTGATCATGGTTCTAGCCATTTCTTGCAAAGTTCTATTTTTCCTCTCTACAACTCCATTATGTTGAGGAGTTCTAGGGCAGGAGAAATCATGAGCAATGTCATTTTCATTAAAATATTTTTCAAAATATTTGTTTTCAAATTCACCACCATGATCACTTTCGACTTTGATAATATTAAATTCTTTTTCAGTTTGGACTTGTTTGCAGAAGTCAAAGAACACAGAGTGTGACTCATCCTTGTGTTTTAGGAATTTTACCCATGTCCACCTGCTGTAATCATCAACAATGACTAGTCCATACTTCTCGCCTTTGATGGATGCAGTTTTCACTGGCCTAAACAGATCAATGTGAAGTAACTCTAATGGTCTTGAGGTTGAAACAACATTTTTGCTTTTGAAAGAAGATTTAGAAAATTTTCCTTTCTGACATGCTTCACAAAAAGCATCTGAGTTGAATTTCAACTTAGGAAGTCCTCTGACCAGATTGAGTTTATTAATTTGAGATATACGTCTCATATTAATATGCCCCAATCTTCTGTGCCAGACCCATTGCTCATCATTAACAGACATAAGGCATTTTACATTTTGAACCTTAAGTTCTGAAAGATTGATTTTGTAAATGTTGTTCTTCCTTTTTCCATTAAAGAGGACTGAGCCATCCTTTTGACTAACAGCTTAGCAACATTTTTGATTGAAGATTATGTCATAACCATTGTCACTTAATTGACTTATGGACAATAAGTTATACTTTAATCCTTCTACAAGTAAGACATTAGATATGGAAGGAAGGTTACCATTGCCAATAGTACCAGAGCTAATAATCTTGCCCTTCTGGTTCCCTCCAAATTTGACGTCTCCTCCAGATTTAAGCTCCAGGTTTTGGAACATAAATCTTTCTCCCGTCATGTGATGTGAGCAGCCAGAGTCCAGGTACCATGATTGGCGTCTTGAATTTGCTGCTAAATACATCTGCAACAGATATTATCTTGTCCTTAGGTACCTAGATCTTTTTGGGTCCTTTTGGGTTAGTTGCCTTAAAAGTTTGTCTGAACTTCTGTCTTTTTACAACAGGTTTGTCCTAACTCAGTTTCGGTTTAAACACATGAATGTTCTAATCAGAACTAGTGTGTTTAATATCATTCAGATGACCAAACTTAAAAGAAGTATATAAAGTAGAATACTTAATGATAAGTTCATCAACAGGTTTTGGTCTTAAATCATTCCCAGAAGGTGATTTAAATCCAATTCCTTTCCTGTTATTTCTGCTAACTCCATAGATCATTGAAGCCATCTTGCTTCTATCTATGCTTCTAGTCAGAAACTTCTGAAAGCTATAGTCATATTCTTCTAAAATATTTGTACATTTTGACTTAGTTTCAAATTCAGAGTCTTGTTGAGCTTTTTCAAAATTATTTTTCATTTTAAAATTGTTTTCTTTGAGCTCAGCAACTTCTGACTTTAGCAGATTATTCTCAGATTAAAGATTGCATTTAAGCTTCTTGTGCTTGAGCTTAATCTTACTATAGCTCTCTAACATTTCAGATAAACTCTCAATAAGTTCAGCTCTAGAGAGTTCAGAAAATACCTCTTCAGTATCAGATTCTGATTCTGATTCAGATCCAGATGTTCCTTCATCATGATCTTCCACATCTGCCATGAGTGCCATATTTGCACACTCTTCTTCTGATTCTGATGAAGATTCAGATTCATCTGAATCATCCCAGGTTGCCATTAGAACCTTCTTCTTTTTGTCAAACTTCCTCTTAGGTTTCTCCTTCAGAAGCTTTAGACATTCACTTTTGTAGTGACCAGGTTCCTTGCATTCATAGCAGACAACCTCTTTCTTTCCAGATCTTCTGTGTCCAGAGGACTCTTTACGTTGATCTGGCTTCTTGAAGTTTCTGAACTTCTTTCCTTTATGCTTCCAGAGTTTGTTGATCCTTCTGGACAGCATGGACAATTCATCTTCTTCTTCAGAAGAAGGTTCTTCAGAACTTTCTTCTACAACCTGCAACGCTTTAACAGATTTATTAGATTTCAAAGCAACAGACTTACCTTTCTTCTAAGGTTCATCTTCCTCTAGTTCAATCTCATGACTCCTCAGAGAGCTGATCAGTTCCTCCAGCGTGATCTTGTTCAGATCCTTAGCAAGCTTCAGAGCAGTGACCATTGGTCTCCATCTGGTAGGCAAACTTCTGATGATCTTCTTGACATGATCAGCAGTTGAGTAACCTTTGTCCAGAACCTTTAGGCCAGCTGTGATAATATGGAATCTGGAGAACATGGCTTCTACAGATTCAGCTTCCTCCATTCTGAAGGCTTCATATTTCTGGATCAGCGCTAGAGCCTTTGTCTCTTTAACTTGAGAGCTCCCTTCATGAGTCATCTTCAAGGACTCAAACATACCAAATGCAATTTCTCTGTTTGTATTTTTCTCATACTCAGTATGAGAGATAGCATTTAGTAGAATGGTTCTAGCCTTGTGATGATTCTTGAACTCTTTCTTTTGAGCTTCAGTCATTGATTTCCTATCAATCTTTTTTCCATCCTCATCAGTGGAGTGAACATAACCATCAATGACTAAGTCCCAAAGATCAGCATCATATCCTAGAAAGAAGCTTTCAATTCTGTCTTTCCAGTAGTCAAACTTCTCACCATTAAACATGGGAGGTTTTGTGCTGATTCTGTCCTTGTCTTCATATTTGTTGTAGGATGTTGAAGTTTCACCAACCATAATGAATCAACCAAAAATATCAAGAGTTTTCCCACTGGATCTTTTCTCTTTCACTGTTAAGTGATTAACACTACAGAACCAGGCTCTGATACCAACTGAAGGTGGGAAAAACACTTAGAAGGGGGGTTAAATAAGGGTTTAGAAAATATTATGGCAATAAAAACACACAGTATTTTTATCCTGGTTCATTGAACTCAACTACTCCAATCCACCCACTCAAGGTGATTTGCCTTTCTCAACAAGGACTTAATCCACTATATTCAAACTTGATTACAGTGTTAAACCACTAAGACGACACGCCTTAGTCTTCTCAAGAAATCCTGACCACAACTTGGTCTTCTTAAGGAACCTTTTACAATAAAATATAAATTAAACAAGTGTTTAAAATTCTTCTATGAAAGCTATATCACAACTGTGATTTACACTTAAGATTAAGAATGAAAGAAACTATTCAACAAAGAAATATAATTTGTATGAGAGCTTGTGAGTAGTTTGTAATATGATTTTTCAATAGTTTCGTCAACTGTAAAATGTTGCTGAAAGCTTGCTTTTATAGACTAAGAAGTCCAAGACGTTGAAGGCTTGAAGACCATGTACTGCAAAGTAGCTGTGGCCTTTTTGTCTTCTAATGACTCTAGCGTCCCAACAGAGGAATGTTCAGACTAATCCTTTTTGTCTGATTTCCTGTGTCTATCACCAAAGAGGAAAGAGACGTTTGGAATATGCCAACGGATATATCTTTGAATAATATCTTCTTCAACAAGCTTCTATTTCACAGTTATCAACATCAGAGTCTTGAGTGATCAGAGTCTTGATGTTCTCAGAGTTTTGCTAGATCAGAGTGTTGCAGCCAATTGTGCTTCAGCGTGAATATTTCTCAGAGCAGAGTTTGGAGATCAGATCTTTAGTACTTGCAGCGAACAGTACTATCAGATTCTTTTGATAAACAATGCTTGAAACTCTTCATACAAAATCTTCAGCTATGCTTCATATGCTTCTGCAGCTTCTGCTTCAGTCTTCTGGCAGCGCTCAGAGCCTTCTGATGACATGCTTCAAATGCTTCAGACGCTTAGCATAGAGAGCGTTCAGATGCATTTTCGCTTCCTTAAGAGTATTAAAATTAATATATGAAACAAAAATACTTGAACAAAATTAGAGTATATATTTTCCTAATACAAAATTTCATTAGTGTTATCATCAAAACATAGAGATATAATTAAACACCAATTTGTGTTCTAACAAAATCTTCATTCTTAATATTTATTTTGGATTACCTACCTAAAACATGTTTTCATGGTATTACTTGATATTTGAAAGGTAATGGTTATTACTAGATCTAAGTCTTTCATCTATTGGATGATAAAGTTTAGACATATACTTAAATTTAGTATTTGTATTAAATGTTGAAATTTAATGTTGGCGTATTGGTTAATAGGTTGAGAGATCTCCTATTAAGAAATAAGGTTGATCTCACGTTATTGACTTAGACATGAGTTACGATGAAACTTTTTGGAAGTAATATCAATATCTAGTTATAAGTTCATATTTATGATCAAGGATGCTACATAAGAATAGATTAATAAAATCTAACACCATCAAAGTTTTTTCACTATTAAACGGTGAACAGTTTATTTTTATTTATGATATTTAACAATACAAATATTTAAAAAAATGAATCATATTATAAATCAAGCTTAAAGTAATATAAACTATTGAGCAGTCTTTGAAACACAACTAGTCCTTATGGAGATGATAAAAATTGCCCTTGCTATTGTCACGTTCTATTTTTGTCTGAAAATTTACAATTCATCTGATACATGCTCATTTGTCAAAGTTTTATATTTTTAGTCATATGCATTTTTATCATCAAATAAAGTCACCATAATCATGCATATATGCATTATAGTAAAAAAAATCAACATTTTAGATGTTGTAGAAATTGACTAAAATTGCTTCTTTTTTTTCATTTGAAAAAACAAATTCACGATCATTTAATTTATCATCAAAATATTCATTTGAATTTTATTAACCATTTTTATGCATCATAAAACAAAAATCAAAGTTTCTAAACGGCCCAAAATATCTCTTATTCATTACATCATAATTCAATACATATATTACATCATTATTCACTATTTAATTAAATAAGTTTCTAGAAGGCAATCATCATTCTTTGCATAATTCTTAAACTACCCTCTTTAGAGCATATAAACAAAGTCATTCTCATTCACAAATCTCACCATAAATCATTCATTAAACTAAGTCAAAACTCTCTTCATTTTTCTCTTTATTTTTTTTAAGTCATTTCTTTCTTTTTATTGAATAGATATGCTCTTATGTTTATTGTTTATTTAATTCTATTGCATTTTTACTTTTCCTTTATTTATTTAGTACCTTAATCATCACAATTTTGCATGAAAACTCAATTGATATTAAATCAAGAGTTGAAAAGTGTTCTTGAACCTCCATAAGCAAAAGTGATATATTGTTATTTAATGACTCTTATACTTGTTCTTTATTTAATTCTATTGTATTTTTACATTTGCTTTATTTATTTAGTACCTTAATCATCACCATTTTGTATGGAAACTCAATTGATTCAAAATAAGAGTTTAAAGTGTTTTTGAACCTCCATGAGCAAAAGTGATTAAATATGATTTAATTATTCGTTTATTTAATTTTTTGCATTATATTCTTTTTGCACATAATTAGTATATTAATCATCAACATTTTACATGGAAACTCAATTGATTTTAAATCAAGGGATTAAAGTGTTATTGAAACTCCATGAATAAAAAGAGTAAAATGAAAATTGATGTTTGTTTTACATAAATAATGTATCTAATAGCTTCCAAACATCATCCTGAACATGAATCCATGATTCGTTTGTCATGAGGGTGGATAAAATGAACGAATCTAGCAATATATGTTGCTGCATTTTTGTTAATTTTTTATTATTTATTTTATGATTTTGAATGTATCATTGTGTTTGTTAGATCGAGTAGATATATTTTTACTATTTAGGCAAAACTATTGTTTTAGTCCTTTAAGTTATTTTAAAATATCAAATTAGTCCCTTAAGTTTTTTTTGTAACGCTTTGCTCCCTTTTTAAAAATATCTATTATAATAAATTGCAAACTCATATATCATTTGAACTGGTTTTTCACGCTGATCACGAATATGCAATCAAATTTATCAAAGAAGTTACAGTTCTTGAGAATCAGGTAAAAATAGACGAAATACATAAGGAAAAATCATCGATCTGACTAAAATACACAATCAAACACAAAACTAATTACATATTCGTGATCAGCACGAAAAACCAGTTCAAATGGTATATGAGTTTGTAATTTATTGTAACAGAGATTTTTAAAAAAGGACCAAAGTGTTACAAAAAAAAAACTTAAGGGAATAACTTGATATTTTGAAATAACTTAAAGGATCTAGACAGTAGTTTTGCCTATTATTTATTTGCATTATTCAGTAAATATTTGAGAAAGTTATGGTGTTTTTACGTTTTCAATGGAATCATTTTCTTCCATTTTTGTTGCTACGAAATTATATTAGTCAAATGTGGGTTTGGGGAAGATGAAGTCTCCCCACATCCCATAATTTTTCAAGGCCTAGAGTATTTTTCTAGTTACACCCCCATTTTCAGCATGTTTTTGTCTTTTGCATATTTTTTTATTTATTAATTTCTTATTATTTATTTATTTATTTATTTATTTATTTTTGTCCTTTCTTTTATTTAATTTTTTTTAATTCTTTTACCTCTTGTATTGATAGTGTGCCCTTCCTTTTTATTATTTCTTTTACCTTTTTTATTGCTTTATTTTTTAGTTTATTTTATTGTATTTTTAGTTGATGCATAATTGTTAATCCAAAAAGACAAAATGACCATTAAAATTAACTTTTCAAATACTAAAATCTTGGTTCAACGCCAAGTGATCTTTTTCTCAAATCATTTCAAACTCATCTCCTCCACAAATGCAAATAAAAACCTCGATTAATATCGAGTGAGCCTTTCCAAATGTTTGTCGTTTATCTAAAATATATTAATTTTTATCAAACACCATTTAGTTTAAAGATGAAAAGGGGGATGGTCTCTAGCCTTCCATTCCTCTCCTCGATTGTTTAGGTACGAATTTCCTTACTTGATTAGTCAAATATTTTTCATCTCTTAAAACTTCTAACTCAATCAAATCCAAATCATTTTTATAATAACTTGAAGCAAAAAAAAGTGGTCTAAAGCCTTCTATTCTCTTCTCGAAAACTTGCATACGAGTTTCCTTACTCGGTCGTTCAAGTACTCGTCGTTCATCAAAACACTTAACCTATATTTAAATACATTTTATTAAAGATGAAAAGGGGATGGTCTCGAGCCTTCGATTCCTCTCCTCAATTGTTTAGGTACGAGTTCCCTTACTCGATTAGTCAAACAAATGTCATCTTTTAAAAACCTTATAATTCAATTCACCTTGAAACCCTTTTCATAATTAAATCAAATAAAAACTTATTTTCCTAATAATTTAGATGAAACAGAAAGTGGTATAGAGCCTTCTATTCCCCTTCCCGATAGATATGAGTTGCCTTACTCTGTCATTCGAGTATTCGTCATCCAATCAAAATACCTTCCTGACGCAATTAAGGATGAAAAAGAAGATGGCATGGAGCCTTCGATTCCTCTCCTCGATTATTTGGATATAAGTTGCGTTACTCAACCATCTGAGTAATCTTCATTCAAACAAAACATTCAGCATACTAACTCAACTTTTTGCCCCGTGCGATTAAATTTTTTTCTCAAAAAGAACATTGTTTAGTTTTTTCTAATGCGAATACAAACAAATGCTTTAAGTATCGAATTGCGAGCACAAGCAAAGTTTAACCGTTAGAATGCGATCTAAAAACTTGTTCAATAAGAAAATACCAATTGTAGCCTTCCCCCCAGAACTACGTAGCCTTGAATTCTCTATTGCACCTAGAAATATGTAGGAGCAATACCTGCAATCTTGTCAGGCCCCCATTTAATAAAACATTTTGGGGTTTCCTTTCTTTTACTTTTACATATCTTATCACTTGAATAAAAAAATGTCATAAGATAACATTAAATCACAAATTTAACTAAGAGGTTCTCGTTGAGTACAACGGACGGAGGGATGCTAATACTTTCCCCTTGTATAATCGACTCCCGAATCCTAATTTGGTTGCGATGACCATTTTCTATTTTTAAAGGTTCTATAAATATTTTACTATTCGTTCATTGGAATAAATAAAGTTTAATGGCGACTCTGTTCGAACTATTTTTTTGCGACCATCGTGAAGGATCGTATTTTTCGAGGTACGACAACCATCTACACTGCAACATGAGAAAAATTGGTTTTTCCTCTTCCAATGAACTCTCTTATAGTAGTGTTAGGGTATGACATATTGATATATCACCTTCTTCTCTGCTTGGCTCCTTTCCCTTTTTGAACATGGCACTTTCAAGGTGATCTCACCCTTGAGGTTTAGAGTCGGCTGTTGAGTGGTGGGATCTGCCTCAAATTTACTTCTTTAAGTGGCCCTATTGGTTGAGCCATTCAACCGCTTTATTTAGTTAGTAATAGTCTTCAGTATGGTGATCCTTGACTTTATGACTGTTGCACCCTAAAGTTTGCCCTCACTTCTCCTAACTCTAATTGGCTTTGTTTCTCATACATGTGCATCTTCCATTAGGTCATAACAATCATAATCATTCATTTCATTGAGTTCCTAAGACATGGGATGAAATATTTTTCTTATGATTTAGTTTTTCTTTATTCAAAGGTGATTCATTTGGTTATTGCACTCAAGCTAAAACAGGAGTTTGAACTCTCATCATCATGAGCATCTTATTATCAAAGTTCGTCAAGTATCAAGGTTTTCTTCTTTAAGATTTCTCAATGTCTTAAGACATTTTTGTCACTCAAAAGGCCTCTCAAGTCAAGAAGATTAGGGTTTCATGACAAGTTTCTCTACACTTCAAGCCTTAGGCATGCTCAAGAACTTCTCAAGGCATTCCATTTAGGATTATCAAGCTATGGTACAAGATAGGAGGCATGAGGTTCATTATGCTCAAGACATAATCATTTCCTTCATTTGCTCATTGCTTGTAACATAAGTTTCTTGTGGATTGAAGAGTGGAATTAAGGTTAACTTGAAGATTGGTACCAATGAGTCTGTGATTTCAATTTAATCAAGGTTGTCAAGGTTTGGTTGGAGGATGCACTTAAGTGGATTTCTTGGCACACAAGTTACTTAAGTTCAAGGCATTAATTTTGGTTTCAAGTCCATTAATCCATCTTCATTTTGATTCAAGTTCAATTTCCATTAAACATCATTTATCAAATATCCTTTGAGTTCAAAGTGTCCAAATCAAAAGTTCAAGTTTCAAATTAAAATTCAAGGTATTCATATAAATGCCATCAACCATGTTTCATTCAAATTCATCATGGTCCCATTTCAAAATCACATGTCCATACAACCATACAAGTTATGTTCATCATTTTTCCAATCCAAAATCTATCCATATCTTGATTCAAAAATTCATCCAAATGCTTGTTACAAAATCATCCAAAATCAGTCCCAAAATTCATGGCCAAAACCTTTAAAACTCATGCTAAAAATCAATTCAAAACTTGCCCACACTTTGTTTACACTTCATGACATAGTACTAAATTTTTCCAACCTATCCCACATGATCAAAACTAATCCAAACTTTTCCCAAAATGGCTAAACCCGTGATTGCTGCTACATGGAGAAATAATTTGCAAAGATACCAAAACAAGAAATTTGGGAAGTGAAAAGAAAATCAACTTGCCCAGTAAGTTTGTACCCGTTCCAGCTCATTTCTCTCACCAAAATAAACTTGAGCCAAGCTTAAAACCTGAGCTAAATACTCATTCCAAACCTAAAATAAGAGAACCCGAGCATACACGAAGTGAAGTTCATTTTGATTCAAACTAACTCCAAAGCAAGATAACAAATCTAAAGCATAGTATTGGTCTCAAGCCTCATACCTAACCCAAATCACTTTACTATAGTAGAACATTCCCTCCATTTTTCTCAGGGTCACGATTTCCAGATTTGAAAAACTCCAAAAAAATCTCTCAAATATCATATTTTGAATTCTTCATTTCTTTGGATTTCTCTGCAAATTCTTCACCCATTCTTCATCAACACTTCATTTCTAAGCTTCTGTATGCATTAACTTACTTCTGAAACCATTGTATTGCTCAGTTCAACTTCATATTCTTCATCAAGTAAGTGGATTTGGTTGGAACGATTCAGTGAATTTTAAGACGATTTGAGCATAGCTACACACTCCTGGAACTTCACTGAAGTTTTTCCAATTGTTTTCTCATCAAATTTGTGGCTAAGAAGAGGCACCGGACTTATTCTGATAGGTACAACTTTGAGCTTCTTGAACTCAACCTTTTGAGCATCATTTCATTCATTTCTTGTTACGAATTAGTTGTCGGTGAATGTATGAACTGAAGCCCTAAGAAATTAGGCATTGATTGTTGTTCTACGTGATTTAATTTTTGTTTAAAGATCCTAGGGTTTCTGCGTGTTCTCTTGATTAAGTGAGTTTGAATTTGAATCAGTTAAAACTATTGTCATTTTTATGATCTACGTGAAAATCTAATTGGATTGATGTGATTGTTTTGGATTTCTGGAGATAACACCACCGTCGCCACCACCATGTAGCGATCGACGTGGTGGTGAGGTTGAACAGAGATGATGATGATGTGGCCTTGGCGCCATTTTTTTGAATTTGAATATTTAAGGTGCCAGCGTGTCATTGGTCCATTGCCTTTATTTTGTTTAATTTTAAATAATAATATTAATAATAATATTTAAAAGTGAAATGTGGTGTTTCTGCTTGGGCCTGATGCTTCATTTTCTACGCACACCCCTCTTAAGCCCATTGCCATTATTTTTAGTTGAATTGAGTTGTGTTTTTTTTTGGACAAGCATTAGTGGACCTGAAGTTTGGGTCGGCGCTGATATTACTCTCTCACCCACCTAATTCTGGCATGCACCTCCTAATCTCTTACTTTGTTTTTTTTTATTATTTCATTTTAATTGTTTTTTTCTTATTTTAATTTTATTTTATTTATTTCAATATTAGAAGAATAATTTAAAATGTTAGAGACGCATATGATATTTTTAGGAATTTATTTTAGCATTTTAATTTTTTTATTATGCTTTGATTTTATGCCTTTGATCTTGATTCAAATATTTCCATGTTATTGATGCCTTGCCTTGATTGATTGTGGTTCTTTTGATAAGTTGTGATGTTAATCTTGATACATGAGATAGGTGTTCAAAGTTTGATATGATTTTATGCTTTTGTGACTTTATATGATGATGATTGATCAATTTTTTTACTGTGACTTTTGAGTGAATTGTCTTGATAAATTGTGATGATCTTCTTGATGCTTTGATTCATTTTTTGAAGTACTCTTTTTCCTTGCTTTGTATGATCTCATGAATGATCTTGATGACTTCTTTTGATGACTTGTGGCATGTTAAATTATTAATTGGTCTTGGTGATTTTTGTACTTGATTCTTTGAGTGATCCTTGACATTGATTGGTACTTGACACTTGTTTTTGATTGATGCTCTTGCTTGTGTGTTCACATGATCCCTTAGAATTCTCTTGATTCAATTTAATACTTTATTAAATTGAATAAGTAATATACTTTAAGACTTTAATCCAAGCATTAAAACATTAGGTTAGAGGTTTCCCTGTGATCCTTACCTTAGGGCCATTGATGCATGATAACATTAGATTATATTCTTTTCAATCTCAACCTTAGATCCACTTTGCATGACAACAAGTAGGATCAAGTTTCCCTTTAGACTTTGTTTACTTTTGCATTGAATTTTTTTCTTTTAAAAAACTAAAAACTTCTTGTATTTATCAAATACAAAAACACTTAATAAATACGATACATATAAATACATCATGAGCCTTAAGCACATGGGAAAAGATGAGCGGGGACCTTCCTCACCTCTTTTTAGAGTATTTTGTACGTGAGATGCTTGTCTCATTTGTACAAAGTATTCATTATCATTTTCATAAACTTTAGTATAATACATATCTCAAATACTTTCAAGATTAAAGGAGAATGTACTTGAATACCCTCAGCCTTGAGGGGCCATTTGGTGCATCTCCCAACAAAACATTTCAACAAATTCAAACCTTTTTACCTTAGGGTTTCTTTTCCTTTTAAAATTTTTTCAGAAAGGGCATGATATTTCCGTTCTACCGCAAACAAACAACGTCTAACTGCTAGAATGAGAACTTAGCATCGTCCATAAAAAACACCCGAAAAATCAACTTTTTTCAACAAGAACTACAAAGTTGTGATTCCCTTTAGGATACGTAGATACTGGGTTGCAAAACTCGGACAAACTCAATAATAAAAAACCTTTTATTTTTCCCCAATCAATTCATTTATGCATTCCTTTAGCAAGTAAGTCTTTAGATATACACACCCTTTAATTAGAACAACATGAGTTGATCCCGTTGAGTACAATGGATGTGAGGGGTGTTAATACCTTTCCATTATATAATCGACTCCCGAACTCGAATTTGGTTGTGAGACCATATTCATTCTCTTATGAGGTTTTCTCGATGTTTTTCCTTTCCCGTTGGGATAAATAAAGTTCGATGGTGACTCTCTAATTTTTCGCATAGTGATAATGATGTTTACACTATTTATTTGGCTCATGTCCCATAATATCATACTTAAGGCTGACTGACTTCACATAATATTTGTTCACAACGAGTGTTCGAAGGCTTAAAGTTCTATGCAGGCCTCCCGCACTACTTGAAAGTTTCCTTGTCCCTAACAGACAAGGTGTAATGGCTTATGTGTTGCAGCTAGGGAGAATTAGAATTGCTAGATGTTCACTCCTTTGTGTTCTTAAACTTTTTCTCAACATTGCTCTCATTACCCTTTATGTAACATTTGGCTCACGTCACGAACTCGCCATGGAAGTAGTTGGTTTATAGGTGAGGGGTTGATTAAAATGTCTGACCTTCAATCCTTTGCGGAAATTTCCTACAAACATGTTCTGGTTCGGTTGGATGACCTTGACAGTCGCCTAATTGAATCAAGCAAAATAATTCCTCAAATATTCTGAAGATACCTGACAAACATTGAACAAGATGGTGTTCCACATATTTCTGCGTGTTATCGGCAAAAATTGGGTGACCAACTTTTATACCATGTTCTGATAGCTAGTGATTGATAGTCGCGGTAGGTTAATATATCACTTTAATACGGAGAATCTAAAGGTGATGTAGTGGAGTGTGCATTTCAATGAGTCTGAGACTCCGATAATCATCATGTGTGTGTTAATTGAGGCAACATGCTTCCAGGAATTGCTCATCCCATCGGATTTTTTTAGGGAAGGAAACTTGAAACTTTCCACTACAAAGGTCCTCAAATCTCATTAGAGAGAGGTTGAATATCCAAAATTTATGTCTCTTTAGTGGGATTTTTCTCCTCAATGCATGTTTTATCATGTTGGCACTATTGGAGGTTAAGGATATTATCCTATAAAGTTTGGTTCTGGCTATGCAAATCGTCCATAACAGTGCACTACCCTACTATAGTCAAATGGTCATTGTCGTAGCTAGTACCAGTTGACGTTGTTGCTCGCCTGTTCACCATACTGGAAAGGATTCTAAAGGAAGACGATCAATTGGTCATTGATTACAAGAGTGTCCTAAGACAATATTACCAAAGCCTCACAGTGGGCGCCATTTTGTACTTACTAGAAAATTACAACGAAAGACAACTCCCAATTGTATAGGGTTGTATAAGTGTTTAGGTTGTTTTATTGTGTTTGGGGCTAGCTTACGTTGGGTTGTGAGAAGCTTTGTATACGGTTTCTTGAGAGAGATTGGATATCCCTAATTGATTTTTAAAGATGGGGTATATATAGAAAATTCTCTTGGGCATATATCAGAGAGCTAAACAAGTGGTTTTCCTCTATTTCTGACGAATGTACGGTGTAACACACCATTTTAATTATCTAATTCTATAGAATAATTTAATTGTGTTGTATGTGTTTTGAATGGTTGAGGTGGTAGGCGAGCCTTGGGTATATGGTAGTGTCCCTAGAATATTAGAATTTAAGTGAGAGGTGTGGTAGCAATTAACGAGAAGTAAGGGGTGTTGGACACAATGAGATTAATAATATTACTATTATATTTAATTAAATTAATTAAGTAGTAATAATGCAATTGGAGACATCATTGATTTTTTGACTGACACTCGATCTTGCAATGTGTGGCAGCGTTTAAATGCTTTATGCAGCCAATGTAATTTGATGAGACGCGTGTATGTGGACCGGACATGCATTGGGCGACACTTTTTATTTCCACTAACACCCGACCATGCAATGGGCGACACTGTGTAAATGTGATTTTTGACCATTTGACTAGCATGCAAAACAGTGTGAATAAAGACAAAAAAGTTATCCCTTTTTAAGTATCATTTGCTTAAATTATTTTACACAAACTCAAAACACTTTCATAGCATTTGTGTGCATTAATTCCATAACAATTTATTATACAATGTCTCACCCTCAATAATTATGGTTGATGCCCATCACAAAGGAAATGTTATTGCATCTGATGAAATGGGCATGATCTTTGAAAATACTGAAAGTTGTCATTTCACAATTAGTAGAAGGTCTTCATTCTAGCATTTGAAAGAAAGGATAGAGGTGAAGCTTCAAGCTGGAACTGTTTCACAAATTATTTATAGAAATGTTGTTCATTTTGGGAAAAATCATATTAAATTTGTTCCTTGAAGGTTCACAATGATGAAGATGTAGAAACGGTGTTTGTGAATAATAAATTTATGGGTTTCATTACATTGATTTATATATAATATTTGAACAATGTCAACAAACCCATATATCACAGATAATCAATGCATCAGAAGAAGATTTGCCAATTATAATTCCCAACAAAGATGTTGAAGAAGAGATATTGATAAATAAAATGAGGCCTAAGACGATCATTATTTTACTTCTTTGTTTGAAAAAGGCGATCATGTCGAATCAGAAGCAGTTGGCGTAGATGATCAACACATTCCAGTTGAGAATGTATTCTCCCACCTACCCACATGACAAACTTGTGTCTAAGTGTTGGCCATCCATCCTTCAAATGGTAACAAAATCCCCATCTTCCCATGGATGGTGAATTAGTTATGGGTAACCAATTTATTAATAAAGTTGATTGTGTGCTTACCCAAAAGAAATATCACACGAAACACTGATTATAAGGTAAATACTTGCGATAAGAAAAGATATATAAATGGACGCAAGCATTTGATGAGGGTCGACGTTGGGGTCACGTGACAATATACCTCGTTGAGTCATTGAACTCAGTCTTTAAAGGCACACATAATCTTCCTATCACAACATTGGTAACTACAACCTACTATAGGATGGGGTCACTATTTGCGAAAAGAAGTGCACAATGGAGTGTAGTGTTGGAACCTGGCCAAACATTTAGAGAAAATTGCATGAAGGTAATGAGAGAAGAAACAATAAAATCCAACACGCATCACGTAACCTCTTTTGACTACTAACATCACAATTTTAGTGTGAAGGAGACGACGGACCATGGTAAGGGGAAGCCTATGGGATGTTATAAAGTCGGTCTGTTAAATGGCTTGTGTGACTGCAGAAAGCTTCAAGCTTACCATGTTCCTTGTTCACATGTTATCACCGCATGTTCTAGTGTATGCCAAGACACTTATGCTCACTTGTCTAACATTTACAAGGTCGCAAAAACTATTTGGGATTTACAACACAAGCTTTATAGTGCTACCGTACCAGGAATATTGGTCTGTTTATGAAGGAGAGTGAATTTGCCATAATCCGAGTATGTGGCAGAACAAGAAAGGCCTCTCAGTAAGCACACATATTAGAACATAAATGGACACAGTTGATAAGTTGGAGAGAAAATATGGATTGTGTCGTCTTCATGGTCGTAACCAAACTCAGTGTCCCACTATTGAAACTAGTAATACTTAAGTTTTTTTGTTGTGCAATATCAATTTCATATTATCATCGACTACTAATTAAGTATTTATGCCATCGTTAAATGAAGTTTATTTAATACAAAGATCTTTCATATTTAATAATAGATAATAATACAAACAACACTTAATACCAAAAATTACCATCTTAAAATATAACGCAAACAACAAATAAAAACATTTCACGTCATAATATTTTTAAGAGATTATTGTTAGATTTATCTAATATTTTATGGGCTACAATCAATTGTGGTTTAATTTGTAAAAAAACGGGTTAATCGTGATTCTGATGGGGGTGCATATATAAGCCTTTTAATTAATTAAGTGATCAATTTTTAACTAATGGCTGAGCATCTGAAACCTGATTGGTGTGGGTAAAAGTGTGGGCTTTAACCTTGGGCCCATAATGGGTAGGGACTAAGGTTATATATATTATATGGCTAGGTCCCCTCTGTAATCACAAAAAGCATCAGAAACATAACTGACGGCTCCATAACTTGCCCCATTGAAAGTTGTGAACGGGAGTGTGAGATACAGAGGAAGATCCGGTCATTCATCCATTCGGAATTCTGAATCATGACTTCAACAAGTAAGTATTGATGTTTTAATATCATATAATATCCATGAATATTTCCGCTTACATTTGGTATCAGAGCAATACCTCTCCCAGTACGATATGGTTTGGGGACGAACCAAGCAGAAGCTGGTGGGCATGTAACACCTGAGGTGAAAGAGGACGGTGGTTACATGTAACACCCGTGGGCGAGGGAGTGGTTGTCGGTATCATGAGGCATGACAATGAGACACTTCTATCCGCTTCTAGGGGAAAACCGAATTCACATCCGAATGAGAGGGATCTTGAGGCTATGTAGGTATGGGACTGCATGGTTGAATGAAGGCTTATAAGGCTTAATTGGTACTACCTATACCAACAAGATGCATCTTCTTTTCGGTAGCCCGTTCATAAGAACTCCACAGTTAAGCGTGCTTGACTTGGAGCAATTCTGGGATGGGTGACCTTCTGGGAAGTTTCCTGGAAAGCGTGTGATTGAGGTGTTTTGGTTTAGAGAATTTATCTACCCAAAGGAGATAGATTTTCGAACCCAATGTATGCTCATTGAGCGACTCATCTGAGGTTCTGACCTTGGTTCTAACCTGGGTTTTACGCATTCCACCCAAAGGGGATTGTGTGATAATGTTGGCCTCTTAGTGATAGCTTATGTTCATTAAAGCTATATCTTGCCTTTATTATTTGTTCTAATGCATTCCTATTTTGTCTAATCAGTGACCTTCTCTATGAACAATTGTTCTGCTTCTATTGAGATCTTGAATGGGTCTAATTTTAAAAAATGGAAAAAAGACTTAGAGTTTTCGTTAGGGATTGCTGACCTTGACATGGCATTGCGTGAAACCAAACCTGTGATCAATGATCAGAGTACACCTGAAGAGAAAGAAAAATTAGCTAAGTGGGAGAGGAGTGATCGACTTAGCTTGTGTGCTATGAAGAGAACAATTTCTGAACATCTGATAAGTGGGTTGCCTGAAAAAGAGAATGCTAAAGAGTATCTTACTGCTATTGGAGAGAGATTTCAAGTATCTGATAATGCTGAATCTGGATGTTTAATGAAACAACTCACGGACATGAAATATGATAACAATGGGGGTGTCAGAGAGTTCATTCTTAAGATGGTTCATGTCCAAACCAAACTAAAATCCCATGACATTGACCTGAATGAGAATTTTATTGTGTCTCATGCCTTAAATTGCCTACCTGTTGAGTTCACTCAAATCAAAACTGCTTATAATACATTTAGTCATAAGTGGACTATCAATAACCTCATTATCAAGTGTGTAGCTGAAGAAGAGAAACTCAAGAAGGAGAAAAGTGATCTAGTACTCCTAACCTTTCATGCTAAACCCCATCCTGGTAAAAAAAAATCTTGGAAAAATAAGAAAAACACATGAGACCTTTTGCAAAATACTTGCAAGATTGTGGAATTGTTCCACAATACACCATGCCTGGTACTCCTGAACAGAATGGTGTAGCTGAAAGGAGAAACCGCACCCTTAAAGATATGATGAGAAGCATGATGAGTAGGAGTAATTTACCGGAATTTTTATGGGGTGACGCTTTGAAAACAACCCTCTATATACTTAATAGAGTTCTTAGTAAATCAGTTCCAAAAACACCTTTTGAGCTTTGGACATGTAGAAAACCCAGTTTGAATCATCTCCGTGTCTGGGGTTGTCCTGCAGAGGTTAAAATATATAATCCTTTTGAGACAAAGCTTGACCCAAAAACAAGTCGTTGTTTTTTTATTGGACATCCGGATCGATCTAAAGGATACAAATTCTTTTGTCATGGTAGAGGTAATAAAATTGTGGAGTCCATGCATGCAAAATTCCTTGAGCTTGATGTTGCTGAGCTTGTCACCGAATCTGATAATATTAATTGTGTTATGCCTGATGTTGTTACTTTGTCACTTCCTAATTTTGATAATGCTAGATCATCCACGACTCCTGGAGGTTTTGCTCCAAATGAGAATGTGGCTGAACATCCAGTTGAAGATGTGGTTGAACCACTTGTTGAAAATGTAGTGGATCCTCCTATTATAACTGAGGTTGAACAACCTAATGAGCCAGTTGAGCAAATTCATGTTAGAAGGTCAGTAAGACAAAAGCTACCTGTTATCCCTGATGATTTTGTAGTTTATCTTAGTGAGGATGCTTATGATGTTGGTATTGTTATTGATCCTAAAAATTATCTAGAAGCTATTACTTGTTCTCAATCTAGCATGTGGACAGATGCAATGCATGATGAAATGAAATCCATGATAAATAATGATGTTTGGGAACTAGTGGAGTTACCAAGAAACTATAGAGCGATTGGGTGCAGGTGGATATTCAAAACAAAGAAGGACTCGAAAGGTAAAATTGAGAGGTTTAAGGCAATACTTGTGGCTAAAGGTTTCACACAAAAGGAGGGTATTGATTTTAATGAAACCTTTTCTCCTGTTTCCACTAAAGACTCTTTTAGAATCGTTATGGCCCTTGTGGCACATTTTGACTTAGAATTGCATCAGATGGATGTTAAGACTGCTTTTCTGAATGGTGATCTTAATGAGGAGGTGTACATGCAGCAGCCAGAGGGTTTTGTAAAAGGTGGTGATGAGCACTTGGTTTGTAAATTAAGAAAATCTATTTATGGTTTGAAACAGGCTTCTAGACAATGGTACTTAAAATTTGATGAGGTGGTAACTTCATTGGATTTTGAAGAAAATAAAGTTGATCAGTGCATCTATCTTAAGGTCAGTGGGAGCAAATTCATCTTTCTTGTGTTATATGTTGATGATATTTTGCTTGCAAGTAGTGATCTTGGTCTACTTCATGAGACCAAACTTATGCTAACCAAGTTCTTTGATATGAAGGACCTTGGTGAAGCATCTTTTGTATTGGGAATTGAAATACACAGAGATAGATCACGTGGTGTGCTTGGCTTGTCACAGAGAACTTATATTGATAGAGTTCTAGAGAGATTTAATATGCAGAACTGTAAGCCAGGAGATGTTCCAATTACTAAAGGAGACAAATTCATTAAAGATCAATGTCCTAAAAATGAGATTGAGCGGGCAGAGATGAAGGGAAAACCCTTTGACAGTGCATTGGGCAGCCTGATGTATGCTCAATTATGCACTAGGCCTGACATTGCTTTCATAGTTGGCGTCTTGGGACGATACCAGTCTAATCCTGGGAATGATCATTGGATTGCGGCTAAGAAAGTGATGAGATATTTGCAAAGAACTAAAGAATGTATGCTTGTTTTTAGGAGAGTTGACAACTTGGAAATAGTTGGGTATACTGACTCTGATCTTGCTGGGTGTGTTGATGATAAAAAATCTACTTCTGGTTACATTTTTATGTTGGCTGGAGGCGCGATATCATGGAAGAGTAAAAAGCAAACTCTTGTCGCCTCTTCTACTATGCAGGCAGAGTTTGTTGCTTGTTATGCTGCTGCCACTCATGCTGTTTGGTTAAGAAATTTAGTAACTGGACTTCGTATTGTTGATTCCATTGCAAAGCCACTAAACCTTTACTGTGATAATAGTTCAGTTGTGTTCTACTCCAAGAATAATAAAACTTCTAGCGGTTCTAAGCATTTGGAATTGAAGTATTTGACAGTCAGAGATCTTGTAAAGAAAAATGACATTGTTGTTGAGTACATTGGTACTGATTTCATGCTAGCTGATCCCCTAACTAAGGGACTTAGACCCATTGTGTTCAAAAACCATGTTGAGAACATGGGCATTGTGAGTTCTTTTGATGTACTTGGTTAGTGGGAGTTTGTTCTTTATGTCATTTTTTTTTATCATGTTATATTTTATTTTAGACACTTTAAATGTTGGATTGTCGAGTATTTTCTATTTTAAGCAATTGATATTACAATGATTATTATTATTATTATCATTTGTCATTGTTTATTTACATTTAAATTGCTAAATTTGGGACTCAGTGTCATCGAAACCATTGTGCCTATGTTCGACACTAGTTTGGAGTTCAAGGCATGGTTATTATTTTGAGCTCGGTGTCTTCGGGACCACTATACCGGTGGTTGATGCCATATTGAAGCTGAAGTATGATTTTAAGCTCGGCGTTGTCAGGACCACTGTGCCGGTGGTCGACGCCATGTTGGAGCTGAGGCATTATGGTTTGTAAAACCATACAATTTCTTTGTGTTTAATGCATTTGAGAGAAATTGTTAAGGACTGACGAAGAAAATAGCAAATGGTTGTTGGATCACATTAGCATGTTATTTTCTTGCCACACTCCACACTGATGACTAGTTGACGGAGTATGTAGTATTTGTAACCACAAAAGGTTTTATGTCAATGAAGGACATAATAATCGTCGTGATTCAATACTGCTTAACTTTTGTTGGATGGAGTCATATTCAGATACTGCACCTGGAATCATGGATTTCCTTAAAATGCGGCCGCATTTTAAGGAATTAGTCATTAACCCGAGAGTCGTTTTCAAAATGTATTTTAAAATAAAAATCATACAATTGATTTTGCCCAAGTGGGAGAATGTTAGATTTATCTAATATTTTATGGGCTACAATCAATTGTGGTTTAATTTGTAAAAAAACGGGTTAATCGTGATTCTGATGGGAGTGCATATATAAGCCCTTTAATTAATTAAGTGATCAATTTTTAACTAATGGCTGAGTATCTGAAACCTGATTGGTGTAGGTAAAAGTGTGGGCTTTAACCTTGGACCCATAATGGGTAGGGACTAAGGTTATATATATTATATGGCTAGGTCCCCTCTGTAATCACAAAAAGTATCAGAAACATAACTGACGGCTCCATAACTTGCCCCATTGAAAGTTGTGAACGGGAGTGTGAGATACAGAGGAAGATCCGGTCATTCATCCATTCGGAATTCTGAATCATGACTTCAACAAGTAAGTATTGATGTTTTAATATCATATAATATCCATGAATATTTCCGCTTACAATTATATCAAAACAATATCATCACCTCCGGACATCATAGCCCTGCCATCATTGTCATCTTCAACTCACACCCACATATGTTGGAGACCATTGTTGTCTTCTACAATAGAGATATACAAAACAAGTCGTTCAATACTTCTAATTTTTTTACCATCATTAATCTCTTTGTCTAGCCAACAGATCAAATTCATCTCTAGTTACTCGAAACTTTAGATGTTCCAAAAAAGCATCCTCATAGGAGGCTTGATCCCCGAATAAATAACACGTCCGTAATGGCAATTCAAGTTAGAATAAATGAACAACGTTAAAAATTAGAAGAAATTGAGAAGAGGTGTGAAAAAATTAATCACATGACACCTCTATTTATATCAAACTCGCCACGTGGCATCGCCAAAACAATTGACAGATTTATTATAGATAAATCAAAACAAGTGCCTATTACAGTTTCACACCAGTATTTAAATAATAAAAAAATAAAAAACATCCTCCTATTACAGTTCTAAACCAGTACTTAAATAATAATAATAAAAAATTAAAAACAACCATGTATTACACTTTCGAATTTGTACATAAATAATAAAAAAAATCTAAAGCAACCATTAATTACAACGTTGACTCTATATTAAAATAATAAAAAAATTATTTAATTAAAATAATTACGTACATATAAATAAATTTAAATTATTTTATTATAATTTTAAAACTAATTAATATATATTTACTATTCATTTTTTATATTTATTTTAAATATATTATTTAACATATATTCATTGTTAATATTAAATTAAAAAAAAAAAAACCATTTTATATGGTACCGCCTATTCAATGAACTGAGTGTTGCAATTTTTTAAGAGAGATCAAACATTCATTTGATGGGAACTCTATGAGCAAATTTTTTTTCTTGAAATCATGGAATTCTAAAAAAATATAATTGAAATTGGTGATATTATGGATAACCTTTTCTAAAAAGTGGTAACATGGTAAAAATTCCTAAAACTTAACTACATAAATTAAAAGTCAAATAAACATTTCATGATGTTACAACATAAGAGTATTTTTCAACATAGCATCACTATGAAAGAGACTTTATCCATATTCCATGAAAGGTTAGACAGATCTCATCCAATTATTTCCCCAAAAGTTTGACTAAAAACACCAAATAAAATCATTAGTATAAATATTCCTAGTATGTACTTGTTGGAGATGAAAGAAACATTGGAATATTCTAATGTTTCATATAATTTAAGAATGAGTTGACAATCTCTAATAGTAATGGATGCATACGTATTGGTTTCTATAAACAGATTCTGAATGAAAGAAAACACTAACTTGTACTATTAGAGTGTCTTTGATGGATGTTTTATGCAATTTATACACTCTCGATGTATAAATTTAATGTTTTAATTAATTTTTAATTCTTTTACTTCTTTTGAAAAAAACTTGTATCATATTCTTTGCTTTCAATAAGACAGTATAACCCAATTTCATGTTTCTATAGTTTGCTAAATTGAGTAGTTAAATTTGTAGAAAACATATCTTTAGATTTTGAATCGCAATGATTCTATAGTTTGCTAAAGTAAAGGCTCAATCAGATGCAAGTCCAATTCAAATAATTCAATGTATAAAATTAGTACATGTGAGATTTAAGGTACACTTTTCTAATCTTCACTTTTTTCTATATTTAGATGGACTATGAACTGACGTAGGCGTTGAAATGCTAACCTTGCAAGTCCACTTCGCGCTACCGCATTGGAGACCAACACCACCGTTTTAGGGTCCTCTATCACCGATTAACACCAATTCTTGTTCCAATCCAGAATAGTGTCACCATCCGTGGGAAATTACTCCTAATTTTCGCGATATTCCACGGATAGATCGTCATCGATCCAAAGTCAAGTCTTTACCAAAATCATTGAAAAATGGAAACATGTTACCTCCAACATCACATCGAAAAGCACTATTAAACCTCCTAATCCCATCCCACCCCAATTATTCATCATCAATGAGACTCGTACCATGGTAACATCCAGTTTAGATCTGTTACTGGAGCATTTCCTCCGTATGACAAGTGATATCAGACCACGAAGAAAAGATCAAACGACAATAGGATTCTTAGATCGCGTGAAGATAAATTGAGCCACGAACGTGGAGTTGCCATTAGTTATAACACTTATTGTCGTTAATCGCACTCTTGCATGGTTTCTTAGAGAGGAAAAACGTTCATGTAACATCCTCTATAGATCCTTGGCAATTTCATGTAGTAGCGCCTTCAGTGGTATTCTCGATAAATCCTTCTTGGCAAAGCTAGATATTTTGGCTTTGCCAATCCACCTGTAGGTAGCATATCATAGTAGTGAAGGAAATCCAGTCGTAATCCACGTCGACCTCAAAGAAGTGGGTGCACCATATAGGTCATTCTCAAATATATCCTTACTCTTGCAGAAGTAGCATAAAAAGGTCACCGGGATATCAATATTTTTGATATGGATGTGCGCGAAGAGGATGTATGACCTATACCAGATAAAGATTTTTAAGTGCTTTAGCTTGATGATAATCTCTCCTGGTTAGTAAAGATAGGCTTTGGTCTTCCTTTTAAAGTAAAATGCATGTTGATCAAATGTATCTAAACAAATACGATCTCTTCGCTATCGCTCCACATAATATTCTCGGCATAGACCCCACGTTAACCTACCATCAACTCAATGTCAACCTTACTTTCTGGTACGCCTCCCAATAAATAAAGAGGTATTCCACGAAGAAAATCGAAGCTAATATTAGTACAATGAAAGGCCTGGTAGACGCAAATTTTATTTTTGAGGTGAAGTATAAAAAATGGAATTCCAATGTCATACTAGTTAAAAAAGCCTCAGGAAAATGTAAGATGTGTGTAGACTACACTAATCTCAATAAATCATGCTTGAAAGATTCCTACCAGCTCTCGAATATTGACATGCTTAAAGATAACTCAACTGGATACAAGCTCTTACCATTCATGGATGCTCACTCTGGTATAACTAAATGATCGAACCAGACAGGATGAAGACGACTTTTACGATCGAACAAGCTAATTACCAATATAACGTCATGCCTTTAGAATTGAATAATGTAGGCGTAACATCTCAAATAAGGGTGAATGGGGTTTTTCGAGAAGAGATAAGGGAGACACTAGAAATGTACCATGGATGACACGATCGTAATATCCAATTAGAAAGGGGAAATCTTGAACAAGCCACCTTCCAAAAAATTAATCACTTTTTGACAATGATTTACAAGTAAGCTTGATTGACGCTAGTCACGACAGATTTGTCAAGGTAGATTTCGAATTCCCCTACGAATAATCATAATAACCTTTCGAAAACACTCATTTCGAGGCGACCTATACAAGGGATGACAATTTATCTAATGTACTAAACATATCAAAGTAATAAAATATAAGTTCATATCCACAGGGACTGAGCTATTTTAATAGGGAAAATTATGTGGTATTGAAATATAAAACTCGGGGGGTTTGTTTGAGAGTTGAATGGAAAATACATAAAACATTGGTAAAATATAAAATGTAGAAGGAGGTCAAGTCTTATTCGAATCACCTAAATTTCATTGTTGATAATTGTTCTTATTTGTCTAAATTCAATTTTACAGAATTACAGCAAATTAACAATACCATTATATCCAATTCCTTGGTGTATAACCCACTAATTTAAACTACAAATCCATAACCCCTTAGTCTAGATGGATAAAAAATAAGGCAATCTACATTCGTTAATTCATTAGCCACAGCTAAGAATCGTTTATCTGTAAATCAATTATATAGTTGAACAACTACTCTAGTTCCGGTTGATAGATTTAGGGTTAGTAATCCCTACAAACCTAAGTTCAATTCGTGAATTCGTCAACGCACAAAAGGCATTACACAAAAGAGAATCTGAATAGAAATTGTAATATCAAATTATGCAAATAATACAAAACAAGTCATATGGTTCAACAAAACAATAATAGGTTCATCTTATAAGACCTAATTAGAAATGATTTAGCTACTCATAGTAAGGAATATCAATACAAAGAGTTTAGAGAAATAATACTTGAAACTTAAGGTTGAATCTGGTCTTCAATGGCTGACAACCTTATTCCTAAGCTCCTGGATTTCTTCTCTCGTCAAAACCTTGCTCTAAAATCGCTGAACACTTTTTCCTCCGCATTATACCCTTTTAAAGAGATAAAAGTGTGTTTGAAAAGTAAGAAATCGCACCCACAATCCTACCATCGCGGACGTGATGCTGCTGACACACTATAGGATTACACCCATGATGCTTTAAAATCGTACCCACAATGTTGAAAATTGTGGTCACAATGCCTGCCCGAAGGGACCTCTTCTTTTCTTTGCAATTTCTTCAATTTTTTCCTATTTCTTGTTCTTTACTTTCACTTCTTTATTAATATTTTTTTTACTTTTTCTTCTTCAACTTAAACATGATTCAACTTACAAAAACTAAAAACAATATCAAATGCTCTTAAAAACTACATGATGACAAAGTATCATCATAACCCCAAACTTACTTTGTTTCTTGTCCTCAAGGAACTCATTCATAACCCCAATCTTCCTCATAACTTCGTACTTACCAAACTAATGACAGACACTGATAATAGCCAAGTTGTCACTTTCATTCCTACCCATTGATCCATTATACTTCAAAGAGTTTTCTTCAACTTTACATGTACTCAACCTTTTCTCAATCTCCCTGTTCACTTGTATTGGAATAATATGGTGAACATTGATTGACGAACAATTGACATCATACATATGAATTTGCAAGACTTTTAAAATTTTGTCACTTTATATTCGAAAACAAGCTTTTGAGATCTTTCAAAGGTTGTAACGTGGCTTATGTCAAAATGGGGTATATTTGACCAGTAGGTTTAATTCCTTGAATTTAAATACATGCTACCTTCCTACACTATCATTACATTTTGAGCATTTGCTTTCACTTATAGGTACTAGAGTTTTGACTTTCTTTTTATCTTTTTTTTTAGAATCTACATTACTTTTATCATTTATGTAGCTTCTTTTCATCATTTTTCGTTGACGGTTTTTTATTCTCAAATTCTAGTACCCCAACCCCAAACTTAAATGATTGATCATTCCAAAAGCAACCTCAAACTTAGCTTTTGGCATGCATCATAACAATTCATAGAAAAATAACAATCTACCTAAATCCAAGGAGAGGGTGTGATAAAACTATTATGTCATTATTTTATAATTAATTCGTAATTATTAGTTACCCGTTATTATTCTTCTATTAAGGAAATTAGGTCAACTCTTACGTATTATATATACCTTTTGACGGTAATGAGAACTAAACAGAAAATTCAATTATCTTACATGGTATCAGAGCCATAAAAAGACTCTGACCTACCTCTCGTCCAAACCTAGCACCAGGTGTCGTTGTAGTGCCTTATCCCTTCGAACCTCCATTTTCGCTCTTGCTTCACCTTACCTATTATTGCTTACAAAAGAAAATTCTGGGTAATATGTAGTTGAATGTAGTAGTGTTGCAATCGACTACAAATGTCAAACAGAAGGAAAATTGACACATCTGTAGTTGAATAAGACCATTCGTATTCAAATACAAGTTAAAAAATTTCAATTTTTGAATTTTGGAAATCATGTAATCAAATATACATATGTTTTAGTCGAATACAAGCTCGAGACAATGCAACCTTTCATAATGTAACTATGTCAGATCAGTGCACTTGTTCGTAGAATGTTTGTGAATGATTGACACAAATTGAAAGGGTGTTCTAGGAAGTATAAATAACACTGAACTCCACTGAACATAGTGAAATTATGGTATGTAGTGGACAAATGTTGTATATGATGTCAGGACACCAAGATGTCAAAACCAATGTCAAGACATAGTAATAGCATAATTAACAATGAACAATTTAAACAAAATTGCAGGAAGAAAATAACACAAAGAAGTTGTTAAACTAGTTTGTTGCAACGACACCTACATCTGGGGGCTCCCAAGCCAAGAAGGAAATCCACTATAATAGTATTAGTTTGAAGCTCTTATGTAAATAACCTTCGATTTACAATCTTCTCACTAAATCACTACCCGTGCTATTTCTATCTAAGATACTCCTAGATATGAGACCTCTATCACTTCCCTTCAATCACACAACAATGATAAAACTTATAACAATGAACAATAGAAGACACACTTCCAATGAAACATAATCCACTCTTGCTTAAAAGCTCATGAGTGATTCATAATTACAATTCAATAAACTCAATCCACTTCGAGCATCTAAGCGATGCATGAATGGCTCACAAATGATAATGAACACAATTCAATTGTGATATCAAAGTGATGTAAGAGTGGATCACAAATAAAAAAACCAAATTCTAAAAACTCCTTGCGCACACACAACTTAGTTGCATCTTTAGGTTTAGAAATGTCTTTTATATATCTTTTGATAAGCATGGGCTTTAGGCTCGTCATCTAAATAAAACGCATATCCAAAACAGCAGCTGCAAATATTATGCATAATCTTCTGCATAAAAATAGGAATAAAATAAAATGTCACCTAAAAAGTCTCGAAGTTCCTTTTTATGAAACAAATACACTTTTGAAATAGAATCGATGTTCCTAGAATATCCCTACTTGGACTACGACAAAACCTGAGCTAAAACCAAGAGAAATCTCACATTTAAAGAAACAAATCTTCCAAGAAGTAAAACCCTACACTTGTACTAATGTCTAACCAACATATCATGACATCATGCTTAACATCTCGGCAATGATGCATGTTTTAACAAAATTATTGTCAATCCCAAAAACACAGAACTAACAATCTCCCCCTTTGGCAAATTTTGGGCAAAACAACCTTTGCAAAATATACCATGTAATAGTCAATAAACTCAAGAGAACTTATTCAAATAAAAATTCATAATAAACAAACTTATAACTTCTCCAAGATACATCAGAGGCATAAGCAGCAGAACAAGAAAAAACCAGCCTCATAGAGAATGTCACATTAGAGAGAAATAAACTCTCACAACAGAAACTTTCTGCAGAGAAAAATAAATTCTCCCTGGAAGAATGTCAAGACATCAGGTATAACATCAAGCACATAATGATCTCTAGTCAGGATGCCAGCATCAAAAACATCATGCTCCCCCTAAACACCAGATCATGAGAAAAAAGTATTACTCCCCCTCAAGTGGTACTCAGGGCAACAAACATCTACCAAGCAAACATACTAAGAAAACTACTAATTACTCCCCCTTTTTAGCCACAAATTAGTCAAAATAACAATACATTCACTCGGAGTAAAATAACCTCTGTAGCAGATACAGAAGAAATAATAAAAAAACAGGGCACAACAGATGTCAGCACTGCTATTTGTTTCCTCATCTTTATCACCACCTTACCAAATGTCACAACAATGTCTAGGAAATGTGTCCCTACAAACAATATATAATGCAAAGAAAGAGGAGACTCCATCTTACATGCAACATCAGGGCTTACCAAAATACCAGGGTGCTGACTGAGAATAACACTATTATCAGTCACTTCCACCTCAACTTGATCCTCCTCGCTCCTTCCCATAAACCTGTTGATGATTTTAGGAGAAATTTCCACACATTTACCTCTGTCATAAACATTCATATACTT
Source organism: Lathyrus sativus (assembly GCA_963859935.3). Classification (NCBI taxonomy): domain Eukaryota; kingdom Viridiplantae; phylum Streptophyta; class Magnoliopsida; order Fabales; family Fabaceae; genus Lathyrus; species Lathyrus sativus. Next base: position 35,461,349 of record OZ012737.1, on the reverse strand, counting down.
CTTGCTCATTTTACTATCACCGTCCTTAGAAATGTGTACAATGAATTTCTTCACCAGCATCTTATAACAATTACCAAAACCAGTAACACTTTTCATCAAACCAGCATCCTCAATAAGATTCACCACCGATTTGAGGTAATAGAAAGTATATGTTGCACTCCTCCACACTTGTAATTGTTATAACTTATCAAACATGCAAATTCCCAATTCGCCCCTTAACTTTTCAAATTGATTTGTATCCAAACCCTTAGTAAATATGCCTGCCAGTTACTTCTCAATGACCACATGCTCAAGAGTAATAATATTTTCCTTAACGAGAGCCCTAAAGAAATGATGAAAAATGTTAATATGCTTTGTCCTGGTATGTTGGATGGGATTCTTAGATATGTTGATTGCACTCAGATTGTCACAATATAATGTCATGACATTCTGCTTGACATTATATTCCTTTAGCATTTGTTTCATCCAAATTAATTGAGAGCAACTGCTTCTGCAACAATATACTCAACCTCAATTGTAGACAAAGAAACACAATTTTGCTTCTTATTAAACCAAGAGATAAGAACGTTTCCCAAGAAGAAACATCCTCCAGAAGTACTTTTTCTAGCGCTAATACTACCTTCCCAGTCTGCATCACAATACCGTATGTCACACCCTCATTTTCAACCTAGCCTTTCATATCCTACAGTCATCATATCATACATCGTTGGTGCATGGATTGGTTCGATATTCTTTTGTCTGATTCAAATAAGAGAATTCGATCTAATCGAGATCAATGAAGAAAGAATATTGTGCGCTCTTGTCAGTTATGCCTATCCCGGGCCATGTTGAAGAAAAGTTCATCATCTAAGGTTTGATTCAAGTTGAAGATTCTACTCATGTAAATTTCTTCAAGGAGAAGTTACTTGAAAAATATTAGGATATTCAAGATCAATGTTCTTAATGAACATGATTTGTAAGGCCTAATTCAAGATTTCTTCATCCAACTTTATTTCAAATTATATGTTCAAGTGGAATTCAAAAGATCACAAGTTCATAATTCAAGCCTTCATCCCTTTTAAATTCAATAGTATAATGGGAGATCCATTATTCCAAATTCAAGATTCATGAATTCAAGATTAGATTCAAGAATATTACAAAGGGAAATTTCATGACATTGCAAGAATGTCACATTTCATACAAAGTTTCCAACTCTAAGTAATGCTTAGAAAATTAAGCTACTTCTAATCTTAATTCAAGTTTCTAATCAACTTCATGTTATGGTACCCTTCATGCCTCATTAAGTCTACATCTTCCACATTGTGCTACACATAATTCATAATCAATTAAGCCCACAAATATCCAAGAAAAATAATTAAGGTTTAATTCAACATTGGAATATTTCAAAATCAAGACCATTTATGCTTATCCATGGGAAATTTCAAAACATTTTCAAGTTAGTCCAAAACAGCTTCATACATGTCCCAAGCAAGAAATGACAAACTAACTCACAACCAAACAAACCATATCATAAAACCTAAGGAACTAACTCATGATGGTTCACATACATATCAAAAACCATAATTTCAAAACTCTGTCAAGGGTAGAGGCATGGACCATAAGGACAGCTCAAGAAAAAGCAAACAAATGAGAGCAATGCAAAAGGGCAGCAAAAAAAAAACAGCACTAGGAAAGTGCAGCAGCAAATGCAGAAAAAGCAGCATTCTAGAAATGGAAAGAAATGGGGTTGCACCAAGAAAGTGACAATAAGCATTTCCAAGTATAAAAATTCTGAAACTTGAAACATGTGTAAACTCTAATACTTTGGTACAACAACAAAAGATGTAGAAAAGCAGGATTTCTAGAAATGGAAAGAAAAGGGGTGCATCAAGAAACTGGCAATAGATATTTCTAAGGGTAGAAATTCTGAAGTTTGAAAACATGTGCAAACTCTAATGCTTTGACTATAAAAGATAAGCAACAGTAGTAGGAAAAAGGGGCCCAATTGGAGAGGAAGAGGAGGTCACATTGAGAACAAGAGACATTAAGAAAACTAGAAAAATAAGAGAGAGAAAAGTGACATTGAGAACAAGAGAGCTTAGAGAGAAAAACAGAAAAGAAAAAAAAAAGGTAGAAACATAAAGGAAAACCTAAGGAAGACACATTCAACAAAGAACCTTGGTGGCTAGGAGGAGAGTAGAAGTTCTGGGGTATCCATCTCTCTAAACCTTTCTCTTTTATATTTTTCATATTTTTACATGCATGTTTTATTTGTTGCCTTTTTTATCATTGTTAGTTAGGATAACCTTTGTTGATGTATATATTGTAATGAGGTCTAAAGAGTAACCTATGTTGTAAAAAAAAGCAAAAGAAAATAGAGAAACAAGAGTGAGTTTTATGGTAGAATATTTGAAAAAAACTCAAAAATGTTGTCATGTTCGCTGGCAAGTTCGCACAACAAACTTTGGCACCTTTCGCCTCTATTTCTGTAAAAAAAAGTGTATTATGGGCAAATTCAGCATGAAGTTCGCACAACAAACTTCTTGATGTTTTTTCTGGGCAGATTCGCTAGGAAGTTCGCACAACGAACTTAGTGATGTTTTTATGGAAAAATTCAGCATGAAGTTCGCACAACTAACTTCTTGCCATTTTTTCAGCTTTTTGTTTTTTCTTGCTTTTATGCTTTATTTTTGCTATTTTCTTATTTTCCTTAAGGTTTTTTTTTTGTGTTTCAAATTCTTTTAGGTGAAAAGATAAAAAATTATAATATAAAAAAAATAGTTTAATATTTATATTTATTGATTAAAATATTAATTAATTAAATATCCATGCTTAGTTTAAATTAATAATTTGAAGGAAATACTTTGTGAAATTTAACTTGTGTCCTCAAACCAACTAACTTGAGCTTGTCTTATATTTCATTGTATGTTTATATTAATAATGTCATTCCAAAACCCTTTTCAAAACAAACTCTTGATTCTTATCGAGCCATTTTTGACCTTGTAAGTCGATTACCTTGTGCATTGTCATCAACCTTGTTCGCATCACCTCAAACTTTTTTTTAGTAAGCAATAAAACCCTTGACCCAACATCAAGTGGTACTTTTCTCAAAAAATGCAAAAAACACAATAAAGATACGATTATGTTTACACGCAATGGGCTTTAAAGTGGTGGAGAAGGAATCAGAATGGAACCTCTCCTACACTCGTTCCAAATATTTTGAATACAAGGCGCTCGACTTGGATATTCGAGATATTCATCTCTACCCAAAGTCTTTAGTGTGATCCTAATAAAGAACAATTTATTCTCAAAAACCATAAAAATAACATCAGCTAATCAAACTTCTTTTTCGCCTTAGGGCATCATTCGAAAATCCTTTTTCAAGCAATAAAACCAACCAACACACAATCATTTCTCAAGTGGCCGAACTATGGTTGCTCTGATTTCTCACACCTATTGGGAATACGTAGACTTAGGATTGCGATAATCCTAGCGAGCACTCTTCTTTCTTTTCCACCTTTAGTCCTCCATTCTCCATCACCCAAAAAGGACATGTTACGTCCGTTCTACTGCAAACAGGTAACGCATAAGACTCCACGAGCAAGTTGCAATACACCTAACTACTAAAATGTGCATGTTAGCATCGTTGACACAAAATTCCCATTTTTCCATCGTAGTCCCGTGAACTACGAATGCTCTGATTCTTCACTTCTTACAAGTGAATATACGTAGGTTCAAGGACCCCAATCCTTGGCGAGCACTCTAATAAAAAATCAAACCCTTTTTCCCTTTAGCAAGTAAACTCTTAGAATAGAACACCCATTCAAGCTAAACAACTTAGAAGGTTCCCATCAAATATGATGGATGTGAGGGGTGCTAATACCTTCCCTTCACATAACCGACTCCTGAACCCTAAAACTTGGTTGCGATGACCATGCTCTTTTCCTAAATGTTTTATCATATTTCCCTTTCCCTCTTTGGGGCAAATAAAATCTGGTGGCGACTCTGTGTCATTTTTCGCATAGCGACACCATACAAGCATAAAATTTGGACAATAAGAATATAGTATTCCATAAGCACTAGTACCATTGATGTATTTCAAGATCCTCTTTACTTGAGTAATGTGGCTCGTTTTAGGCTCAACCTGATATCTAGCACAAACTCCTATAACAAAAGTGATGTATGGTCTGCTAGCTGTAAGATACAACAGACTACCAATCATATTCATGTATAAACTTTGATCCACAACAACACCTTCTTCATCCTTAGCAGAAGGCATGATGTCTTAAACATCTTGTTCAATATCATACTCAGAGTCACTCAATGACTTTTTCTTGGTAGCAGGGGCCATAACTTTATTGCATCCTTTGTCAGGTTCAACCTTAGTATTTTTCTTAGATGCCTTAGAAGGCTTTCTTGTAGACACATCAACCTTCCCTCTTTTGTTCCTCAATCTTTTTGCAATACCAGAAGCCAATTTCTTTCTAATAAGCTAATCATTAGAATATAGACCATCTACATTGACAAGGTCAATAGACTGATCCTTTTTCACATCAACACTCTCTTCTTTATCTTCTTTGTCAAGCATATTTATCTCCTTTTTAACAGAAATACCATTATCATTAGAATAATCTCTTTTACCACCAACAGAATCATCTTCATCCATATTCTCTTGAGATTTTTCAGGAGTCTCACTATGAGTGTTTTCTTGTGTGGTTTCAACAGGATGATCAAGTTGGGCCAAGGATGTTGTGACATCCGACACAACATCAAACTCAGGGTCAGTAACCAAGAACTTAGAGAGAGACATATGAACACTTATATTGACAGTGTCATTAACAAAAACATTAAAACTAGATTGACTTAAGGTTTCTTTCGTTGTAGGGTCATCTAGACTCACAGTTTCAGAGGTAACAACAATTGAAACATTTAAAACATTCAAACCAGAAGTATCAACAACACCTATAAAGGCATACCTCTTTCTACCCAAGCTTTCAACCTGCATTGGCCCCATTAAGTCCAAATGAAGAAGTTCTAGAACTCTGGACTTAGTCTGATGTTGCGACATTGGGTGTGACATCTTGGTTTTCTTCTTAATTTGACACTCACCATAGATTCTTACTTTCTCTATTATGAGCTTAGGAATACCTCCGAAGGCCTCTTCAGACATAATTGTTTTTATACCTTTGAGATTCAGTTGTCTAAGCTTCTGAGACCATACCTTGAATTTATCTTTCTTGAGAACTAAGCAAGTGGAAGATCATGTAGTTTCTTGAGGAACCTACAAATAGCAATTGTCTTTAGTACTAACTTCTTTCATCAGAACATCATTCTTATCATTTGTAACCAAGCATTCAGACTTGGTGAAATTCACATTTAGACCTTGATCACATAATTGACTGATACTGATCAAATTGGCAATCAGTTCTTTTACAATAAGTACATCATATAGACTAGGAAGTCCAGTACAAGCTAACATTTCCACTCCTTTAATTTCACCTCTAGAACCATTACCAAATGTGATAAAACTTCTGGAATAAGACTTGATGTCCACTAAATACTTCTTGACCATAGTCATATGTCTAAAACACCCATTGTCAAAGTATCAGCCTCCTCAAGATGAAGCCCTAAAGGAAGTATGGGCTATAAGTCTAGAATTAACAACCTTAGGTTTCCACTTCTTTCTAGTTTTATTCATCACTGATTAGTCATAGGTTGTGTTGGATGCTTTGGGTAACCATACAGTTTGTAACAGAAAGACTTTATAAGAGCATATTTACCATAATAAGGACATTTCCAAGGCTAGAACTTGCCTCTGGTCTGAGTTTTCTGAAGTCTGGCCGAATGCTGTAACATTTGGTCAGACATTATGAGCTCACCCTTTACTTTAGCAGGAACAAACTTTGTCACAAGGGTTTTCCTTTAATTATTTAAATACTGGTAATTAAACCCTAAACCAGTAAATATCTTACCTCCTTTCCCAACTTGAAGAATCTCATCCAATACATCAAATCCATTGTTCAACATCCTTATGGATTTGGTCATATTTTTAAGCTTTGAGGTCAATAGAACTACTTCACCTTGAATTTCAGAAATGGTAGATAGAAGTTTCTCTTTTTCATCCTGAAGTTGAGTTATAAGCCCCTTCTTCTCTTCTCCTAACTTACACACTTCTTTACTTTTGATACAAAGTTCCTTGTAGGAAGTAGCTAATTCTTCATAAGTGACATCTTCATGACAAGAATATTCATCAGAATCACATCTACCAGTGAGTTTTGTAGCATTCTTAGTAGTTTTATCATCATGTTCACTTTCAGAATCATCATCAGACAATCCCTTCTTTTGTTTCTTGAGGTACGTGGAACATTATGATCTAACGTGACCAAAAACCTCACATTCATGACACTGAATACCTTTTCTTTTATTTTGGCTTCTCCTTTGTTCTTGATTTTCTCTGAAAAATTATTGTTCTTCCTGATGTTGAATGACATGTTCTCGACATCTGGTCTTGACTTCCTATCCATACTCTTCAACATCTTATTGAATGCCTCCTAATAAGCACAATAGCATTAGAAATTCCTCCATCAGTGTCCATGTCACATTGAACTTCTTCGTCATTAGTGTTGGAGATAAAAGTTATGCTTTTATTCTTCTTTTCAGATCTTTCATTGATATCCAATTGAAAAGTTTGAAGTGGCCCAACAAGTCCACCCACTCTCAATTTGCTTATGTCTTGAACTTTTACAATGGTTGTGACCTTCATGTTAAATCTCTTAGGTAGAGACCTGAGAATTTTTCTAACCAGCTTTTCTTCAGTCAGCTTTTCTCCCAAGGCAATAAAAGAATTTTTTATTTCAAGATAATTCATGTGAAAGTCATGAATGCTTTCATCATCTTTCATCTTTAAATTTTCAAATCTGGCAGTGAGCAGCTGAAGTCTATAACACTTCACCTTAGATGTGCCTTTATGAGTGGTTTTGAGAATTTCCTAAGCATCTTTGGCCACAACACAGGTGTTTATTAATCTGAACATGTTTTTGCCAACTCCATTGAATAGGGCATTCAAGGCTTTGGAGTTTCTAAGAGCATTTTCATATTCTTCCTTACACTAGTCCTCTTCTAGCTTTAAAGTCTCACTCCCATATTTACCCTTAACAACAGGATATTCCCAACCCTTGATGATAGCTTTCCAGGTTTTTATATCCATAAATTTTAGGAAAGCCACCATACATGCCTTTAAATAGTCATGGTTGGTGTTATCTAATACGGGGAATCTGTTAACATTTCCTCCTCCTTCCTTTTCCATTGTATGAGAAAGTATCTTCCCCAGATCTCACCTAGAAATAAAGTAGAATGCCTGCTCTGATACCAATTGAAATTCTGGCACGTAGTGGACAGATGTCGTATACGATGTTAGAACACCAGGATGTCAAAAGAAACATCAAGACATCGTAATAGAAGAATTAACAATAAACAATTTAGACAAAATTGCAGGAAGTAAATAACACAAAGAAGTTGTTAACACAGTTCGGTGCAACGTCACCTACATCTGGGGGCTACCAAGGTAGGAAGGAAATCCACTATAATAGTATTAATTTGAAGCTCTTATGTAAACAATCTCTAGTTTACAATCTTCTCACCTAATCATTACTCGTGCTATTTTTATCTAAGACACTCTTAGATATGAGACCCCTCTTAGTTCCATTCAATCACACAACAGTGATAAAACTTATAACAATAAACAACAGAAGACAAACTACCTATGACACAAAATCCACTCTTGTTTAAAAGCTCGTGAGTGATTCACAATTATAACTCAATAAATTAAGTCCATTTTAAGCCTCTAAGTGATGCACAAATGACTCACAAATAACAATGAACACAATCCAACTCTGATATCTGTTAGACGGTGGCGCAGATCTAGAAGGGGGGTTGAATAAATCACTTGTTAAAAACAGAGTCGGCGCTACCAATATTTGGTTTTAAAAATTTTTTAGGCAGAAGGGGTCGAGGAACTATATTCGTCTAAAACGAATCTTTACCAAAAAATCGAATATACGCAAAGCCTATGGAATCCGATAAAAACGATATTAAGAATCACTAATTTGAACACACATCAACCAAAATTTATTCACTATGAGGTTGGACTATTTCCAATGCTTGAAAAATATAACCAAGTTAAAAAGACAGCACAAGCGTTTTTTGTTCACACAATTAGTCAAACATTTGGTGTGCAAGGCACCACAACTGAATTCCAATATGTGAGTGAAGTACTTAAGTGTTCAATTACAATCAAGGATTGTAATAGGCTTCTAAAAATGGTTCAGCACTACTCACATCAGAATTTTGATTAACTAAATTGCTTGCACACAGACTCAGAAATTAAGCAATTGAAAAATAAAGAGAGAGCACCAATTTGTTGAGGTAGTTGACACAATGTTTTTAGATTTAAACGAGATTCTTGTTTGCTTCCCCATTTAGCACGCATCCCATAAGTGATCCTTGGTAAACATGATTTTGGGTAAGCCAATAATTAGGTCTTTAGAAACTATCTTATTTAGCAAGTCAAAATTGACATGCGCTAAACATCTATGCCACAACCAAGAGTCCTCACTCATAGTCATGAGACATTTGTCGTTGCTCAATGATACTTCACTCAAATCTAGCATATATACATTATTACCCTCAAGCCATTAAACACATCCTTCTTTTTATCATTGTGTTCAATTATGCAACAATCTTTTGAAAAAGATACTTTGTATCCCTTGTCACATAATTGACTAATGTTAATGAGATTGTGTTTAAGGCCTTCAACTAGCAATACATCAGAGATAGTAGTAGATGAGGGATTACCCACACTACCTTTTCCAAGTATTTCTCCCTTGTTGTTGTCTCCGTAGGTTACAAATCCTTTCTTCTTTGCCACAAAGTCAATGAAGAGAGATATGTCTCTTGTCATATGTCTTAAGCATCCACTGTCGATAACTCATCTTCTCTCAGTAGTCTTAAGACTTTGTACCTATAAAAATAATCAACGAAAATAGGTACCCAATTGTTTATTGGGTCCTTGGTTGTGAGTGAAATCTTGGTTGCTTTTAGGAAACCATTGATAAACCCCTTTAGGAACTAAAAATCTCCTAAAGCGACATTTAGAAATGGTGTGACCCCTCATGCAACAATACAAGCAATTAAGGTTAAATCTTATATCACTTTTGATATCTTGATTTCTAACCACATATGTATATCTTTGATAAGGATTAACCATACTTTTTCTAAAATATGCTCTATCAATAGCAAACGTGATTTTAGGTTCTAGAGCCTTGTTAAGTTTGGCCTTAAGAGTTCTAATCTCATTTTGCCAAATATAACAAGTATCACACCCGAAGTTAACCCATCTATTTTTTTCTTCCTCACAATCCACTTTGTTCCCTCCATTATGGATGCCTTTAGAGCCTCCATTTTCCTTTCGAAATCGAGGATCTTTTGCTCCAAATTAGCAAAAATTTGTTTGTTTGAGGCCATCCGTTTAAAGGTTTCCTTGGTTTCATGGTGTAAGGTATCAAAGGCAGTTTGTAATTCGGAATGACAAATGTTGGCGGATTCTTCTTCGTCACTTGAATAAGCGGAGAGGTAAATGTTGGCGGATTCTTCTTCGTCACGTGAACTATCATCCTCGGATGACTTGTTATCGCTTTTCCCTGCGATGTAAGCTTTTCTAGGCTTAACTTGCTTCTTATGTGACCGATTACTCTCCTTTCCTTTGTCCTTTTTCATCAAAGGATAATTCGGCTTGTAATGTTTGGTTTTTCTGCAATTGAAGCACGATCCTCTATTTCTACTTCCTTTGTTGTCTTCATTCTTAGAAGACCTTGATTGTTTTCTGAAATTGACTAGATTATTTTCAGAATGTTGTATACCATTTTTCTTTACATAGCGATCGTGCTTCACAAACAGCCCTATATCCTCATTCTTTTCATCATCTTCATCATTGCTCGAGTCACAATCACTCAGCTCTTTTGCATAGGACTTTGAACAAGAAGCCTTTAGAGCTATAGACTTCTTTTCCGCAGTTTTGGTCTTCTCCTTCTTTTCCCTTTTCTCAATTTGCTCGAGACTAAGAAGCACTTGCTCGTGTTCTTGAAGCTTTCCAAAGAGTGTTGTAAGTTTCAAAGTCATAAGATCATTTGCTTCCTTTATGACGGTGACTTTTGGTTGTCATTCTCTAGTAAGACATCTTAAGACTTTGTTAGTATCAATGAAATTTATATGCACACGCATACACTTTTTTCTAGTAATTATAATTTTCACCGTTGTAGTGTCGACAATATACTACAATATTAAAATAATAAAATTTTTAATAAAGGGTCATAGTGGAAAAAAAATTCAAAATACTGAGCCACTTTATAACAAATAAAACTCTATAAACATGGGCCCATGCTACTACCTGTTGGGTATCATATCCAATAATGTAGCAGACACAGTACTGACACGTACGGTACCTAAAAAGATTGCCGCATCATTTTTTCCCATTTTGGTCTCTCTGCTCTTCTTCTTTCTCATCTCTCATCCAAATTTAGAAGAGTTACTACAAACACATAGCCCCACGCTATACGGACACAATTGATGGCTACTGCTATAAGACCAAATATAATGATATTTTGCCTCACAAAAATAGCTGAGTGACATATGTTTCACATTGTACTATGAGTGTGTAACATTTGTAACATGAATCATGTCATACATTTCAATCATTGTCTTCTTTTATTGTCCTTCATACTCATAATGTGACACATTATTTAAAATTGTACTCAATATAAAACAAAAAGAGATTTAGGTACAATAGCTTTTTACATCAAAATATCCATATCAAATAGGATGATTAATTCCATTTTTGTTGTGTTTTTTTTTTTATGTAAATGGTGTCGAATTTAGTTTACTTAAAGTGGGTGATTAATTGTATCAACATAAAATGTTACTCATACATAGACTTAACACAAATTGATTAATGAAAATTAATTTGAGTTGAGTGAATAGATAGATGGTGGTGATTTTTTAAATAATTAAATGGTGACATTATTCAGATAAAGTTCAATATGGCTTATCTAATTCAATCATAAAAAGATTTTAAAAAAGAAAATTAAGCTAAATTTACTTTAAAAAATATATAAATCAACTTTATTTATTTACAATAAAATTTATGATTTAATCTTGACTATTGATTTATGTGACATAAAAAATCAAATTGAATGCATATTTTGCAATAATATTTGAATGTTTTTGAGAAGTTTTGTTAAGGTAATGTATTCGGTAGCTGCGTAGGGATATTAATTGTTAGGACATAGATTTAATTTTGTGATATCTTACTTGTCTATTAAAAAAAAATTTAACCATTAAATTACTTGAGATGATTTTTGAAAAAAATAATTTCTTTACCATAAATATTTAAATATAATTAAAAGATATTATTATTCTTTTTGTAAAACAAGTGGTAGCTTGAGTTCAACCTAGTTCAAATTGAAATAAATCTAACCCAAAATAGAAATTGTTTAACACACTTTAAAGATGACTTATCCACCCTCTTAAAAAAACTAAAAATATTCGTAAAATTCAAAAGTGCATCTTCGGACATACCTCAAGCACACATAAACCATCAATTTTTGAGTTACACTCAAAATATTTAACTGAATTTAATTTGCAAATGTATCTCCGTAATTATAAAAGTGTATTTTTGAAACATACTGACCTGGAAATAAACATAGAAACAGAAAGATGTAGAATCAAGATAAGTTAACATTGATAACATAAAAAATGAAACATTACATAGTTAATCGTTAACATAAATTGAACATTATATTTCAACATTTAGATGGATGTTTCCACATCTTCATAATATCTTTGATAATATCTTTGATCAATCTCGCAATCGTTGCATCCAGCTTGATCGGAAATTTTGTTTGTAACGGAAAAATATATTCCACACAACCCTTAAATTTGCATCTGTCTTCAGCTCAAAGTTGTTGAACTCAATATTCTCTTCATTGTCAATCGAGAGTGAACGGTACTCAAATTTCACAACTTTTTGATTTTCGAAGTATGATGGGATATCTCTAGTATGAATTTCAAATCTACAAAAGGGATGTACTCATTGAACTTAAATTTAATTGATGGTTTCACCCCATGAAGTAGACATATGTGACATGTCAATTGATGTTCATTTTGGTGTAATGTGATTTGGTAAAAAATTATGAGATTAGAGTCTCATACCTATACAAGTTTTAGGCCAATATGAACCTTAAAAATTATATCTTGTACTAGGGGAAATTCCGAAAATGCAATTTCGGAACCACCTTATCTTAAGATTACAGAGATGCATTTTCAGAACCACACAACTCAGAAGCAATTTCAAAATTAGTGAGAAACAGAACCTGCTTTAAAATGAAAAATGGAGAAATTTTATAGAAACTTAAACATGTATTAAAATCTTTGAAAATGTATATATTTGACATCTTTAATATTAATATAACATTACATACAAAACATGTCTAACCACATAAATACGTCATTGAATAAAAACTAATATGAATTGAAACATGTGTCACAACCTAAATTTATATCTATGTCAGAGGTATAAGGCATGCCGATTTCAAATAAACTTGAACAAATTGCCGCATTTTTTAATACCACCTAATACACATAATACGATCATTTGAATTTTAAGGGGGGTAGTGCTCGATGGAAAAAATATTTTCGAGAAATTGTATCCTGTCGGATCAATACACACTCTTTCATATGTACTTGCTATATGATAACCAATTTCAAGGAAGCATATTCATTTATCCTCCAATTCGATCCACTAATTTCGAAAATTGCATCCAAATTTTCTTTTTTTTTTCTTGTGTATTCGTGTGTATGATTCTTTATGGCCTTTCACCTCATTGATAAGTTGTTGGCGGACAAGTGTATGATCTCTTTTCCTTTACTGAGCAACGCAAAAATAGCTTGAAAATCGCAGTGGTAATCACCCTTAACATTGACGGTCCGTTCAATGTATTTGTGCATAAAAATTAGCATCTCGTCGATGAATTGGATTTTAGGTTGAGACGGTGACGGAGGTGGTTTGCTATTTTGAGCTCTTTAGAAACACTTTTTGAGATTTTGGAGTTGGAGAATCCGAAAAAAAGTTTGTCAGCATGTTCAAAATAAGAAGTAGACTGCATCATTGAATTGTCATTCGGTGTTGGTTTGACCTTCATAGGAGCATCTTTTATTTTTACCCTTGAGACGGTGGTTTCAAATTAGTAGTTTATGGATAAACAATCTTCCTCATTTGTTCCTTGATATGGAGTTTCATATTGTTATCAGCTTAAAATATCTCTTGTATCACTTCCCATTCTATCAAGATAAAGATATTCGATTTACCATCATTCATAACATCATCATCATCATCAAACATGAGCCTTTTTCAGTGAGTGAAAATTTCATCCATTTGTATCGGTGTATCATGTTTCACCTTCTTTGAATTATACAAGCACTTGGAAGATTATACATTTTCCTAAGTGTGCAACCACAATTTGAGCTATCGGAACCCAATTGAAATGTCCATAGAACATAAAAAAAAAATATACATAATTGAAACAGAACATAAAAAAACATAACAAAAAGAAAATGTGGTACGCTTAACAATAGGAGGAAAAGAGGAAAATTGTATGCCTAGCATGTAGGAAAAGAGAAAAATATGTATTTTATGTCAAATAGATGGGTAAACAGAACATAGAAAAATATAACAAAAAGGAAACGTGGTATTGTTGCACGCTAAACAATAGGAGGAAAAGAGGAAAATTGTATGCCTAGCATGTAGAAAAAGAGAAAAATATGTATGATATGTAAAATAGTTGGATAAAATATTATTTTCGATTTAAGTATGAGGTTTTTACTTTTAAATTAACTAGTATTTTTTATTTATTTCAATTTTTACTCATTCTATTGCATCTCTAAAAATACAGTTTTTCTCTATGGTTGAATATCACAGTTTTAATATGTTCTTCTTCACCATAATTCCAACTTGAATGGAACCAACGACAAAACGATTATAAAAATATTACTAGTATTATCCACCATTTTATTTTTGATTTATGATAAGTTTATTTGACCCAGATTTTAAAACTAACATTTTTAGAGCATACATATTTAATTTTTTCTATTTAACTTCGTATCGTCAAATTTGATAAATTGAAAGGCGACGAGTGAAACAAATTGAAAATTCTTACTAGTGGATATGGATTTGCGTGAGAAAGCATCCAAATAAGGTATGGGGTGAAAGTGAATTCGAATCACAAGTATAAAATAAGTGAGATGAACGAGAGTCGTATTTCTCAAAATTCATCTGAGGATCGATGCGATAGTTGTAGCCTAGGAGTGATAATTAAACTAATGTGCAAGTATGGAATTTGTGAGATCAAATATTGATTAGAAACATTATAGAGTTCTTGTGAGATAATTTAATTAGTGTCAAAAGGTGTGATAATTGATATCTTATTTATATGTGAGTTGTGGTGAGTATTATTTATATGAATTGTTGATTGTGATCGTGTTATAATATTATATGATATTGACATATGTTAGAATAATGTTCTATCTAAAAAAATTATTAATGTCTCGTTTGACTTAAATTATGTTGAATGTGTAGTAAGAGATGTTATTGTAAAATTTTGTGTTATATTCTTGTGTAAATTATCGTAATTATTTAACTATCATAATCATTTGATAATTAAAAGGTTGATTTTGTGTGATGAATGACTTGATGTGATAATTTGGGGTAATGATGTTCTAGCGATTATATTGTTCTTATGATTAACTCTATATGAATATTTGTCGTGTTAGATTAAAATGAATTGAATTACTTATTTGTGTGTATTTATGCTAAATGATGTGTGACGATACAAAGTACATAAAAACAGTTCGAAACTGATGAGTTTGATATGATGAAATTGAGATGTTATGACGGCTTAATTTGAAGAACTATTATTTGTAAATATAATTATTTGCGAACATGTTGTGATTGTATCTAGAATGTTATAATCATGATTATTTTTCCTCTATGCATTAAACTGAATTGATATACCTTATTATGATGTATGTGTATTAAGTGATGTTAGAATGTATGAAATATATAATGATGATGTATAAGTGATGTATGAGAATATTATATCTCTAAATTGATCATTATTTATATGTTTAATGTTAAGGGTCAGTGTCAAATGTGATTTGATATGATACGATGTTTATTTGATA
Organism: Lathyrus sativus; assembly: GCA_963859935.3. Classification (NCBI taxonomy): domain Eukaryota; kingdom Viridiplantae; phylum Streptophyta; class Magnoliopsida; order Fabales; family Fabaceae; genus Lathyrus; species Lathyrus sativus. Next base: position 35,446,079 of record OZ012737.1, on the reverse strand, counting down.
ATTTGTGTGTTTTGCACAATTATTTTATATTATTGCATATTTTCAAAGTTCACTCTATTATGTTTTTGTTTGCCTGACTTGGCCCTGCATTTACAAAATCGCAGTAAATACGGGTTAATGAGTCTTAAAGTTCAAATTTGGGAGAAGCTCCACTCTAATAGGTGACATCGGATTGGAAAAATTATTTTTAAAAAGTTTCTACTTTCCGCATTAAAAGGTTATAAATATTCAGTATAATGATGTAGAACTGTTTTAATTTAATGGATATTTTTTCTCGAATCATCTATAATGTGTAAGTGAATGAAGTGGTGTCCTTTATCTCAATTTTTTTTAAACTCATAAATTTTATTAGTTTTGATTACTTTAAATATATTTATAAAAATATCAAATATATTATTTTGGGATTTAGGGAGCCACATCATGTCTGAAACGATTTCCTTCTCTTTTGCCATAAGGCGACATGCAATTGGATGTCCAACTAACTTGTCACACATCTCATTGTTACGTAAACCACAAATCACATTAGATCTCCATTTGTTATTTGAAAAAAGATAACCACACAACTTAAAAGGACACTCACATTTTCTCGAATCGGTGTCATCTCGTTTGAATTTTTGGAGAGGACTTTTATACTTCCCACTTCTTTCGCATCTCATTGTCACAAATTCAACTCTTCTACCTGAACCATTATCAGAACTTCCTATTACAACACCAAACTCCAATTTAGATGCCTCCATGTGAATCCGTTGGAGCACGTGATAACTAAACTCAAACTATTGTCCACATGTAAATTGGTTTCCAACATGTACCTCTTTCATATCAACACGTTTGGAATCCGTATACACAATAGGTTTGGGGAAAACATCAGGGTGCACCATATCTAATGAAAACAATAACACGAAATATTAAAAAACAGATTGGCATGAACATAGAACGATTCCGAAAATGCATTTTCGTAGGGGTTCATATAGAATCTGGAAATGCATTTTCAGACGCAACGTAACTTTTTTCAACTACGAAACAAGATTAATGTGTGTAATGAGGAATGAAATAAATTATCTTTACCATGAATTCCAGCTTCTTTTGCTCCTTTTTTGCGACGAAACACAAGACTGGAGTTTTGGAGTGCGAATCTTGATTAAGAATAAAAGGATTTTTTGGAAGGGTTTTGAGAAAATGGAAATGTTGTTCGATCATAGAAGGTTCTGTTTTATTAACAAACATATTTGACTGTTCTAGAAGTGCACCTCCGGAATTGATTGACATGCAAAGGTGACATGTTTTCAAATTCCCGTTTCACAAATCCAAAAATGAACTTCCAAAAAAGTCATTGTATTGTTAATTAGGAATAAATTGATAGGGTGGATCTGAAGTTGCATCTCCGAACAAATATGGGATGAAACTCAATTAAGGCATGTTTTAGTGAAGCTCATAGTGTGTCCTGCATATTCAAAATCAAAGAAGCATTTTTGGATTTTCATACTGTGTTATTAATCTCGGAAAGCGGCACAGGGCAGTCAACCCTAAAACGAGAGTAGCACGGGTGCTATTTTTGCGACGCGAGCGCTTTTTTAACGACACTTACATGATGAAAACATACTAGTAAATATAAAAAATACTCAAAATTCATGAAGTCTTAACTCTTAAAAAATAAAATACTTCCAATTCCAAATATCATTAAAAGGCATAAATCTTAAGAAAAAGACATTGTAACATACTCCCAAAATAGCAATAAAATTCAAGAAAAAAACACTTAAGCACCTAAATCTTAGAATAAATAAGAATCCAAACTCTTATAAAAGTTCAAGAATCATTAAAATCTAATTTTTCATCATCGCTTCCTCCGACACTAGCATCCTCTTCATTCTCTTCATCCTCTCCAATATATTCTTGATCACCAAATTCATCATATACTACTACCACTTGCTTTTCTTTTAGCTTAAATTGAGATGAAGAAGGTGGAGGTGGTGGAGGTGCAACAACATCCTTCTTCTGCAATGTTGCTTGGCTCTTAGGGTGTGTTTGGTTCGGGGTAGATGGAGGGGAGGGGAGGGGAGGGGAGGGGAAATTTTTAATTAAATATGTTTGGTTCAAATTTTAGGAGGGGAGGGGAGGGGAGGGGAGGGGAGCAAAATCCCTCCAAAACACACTTTTTGGTTCCCTCCGAATTGGGGGGATTTGGAGGGGAGGGGAGGGAATATGAGTTTTGATATTTAAAAATTATTATATTTACTAAAATATCCTCAGTTTAATTTCAGTATTTCAAAACTATTTGTTATCTTTTGTGTTACTGTTTTTTCTCGATTGTTTTCATCAACTTATTATAATTGTTCTTCACCTTCAAATTATTTTATAATTTTTATAATTAATATAAATCATAATCATTGTCTTTTTTTTATAAAAAAAATTATGTTTCGTTATATTCGTTTTTTTCCTTTTAATTTTGTTATGTACTCTATCATATTTTCTTTTATATCAAATTGTAAACCATATCATTTTATTTATTTTTGTTTATTCATTTTATTAAATATTTTGAACTATTAATATTTAGTAATAAGTTATTTTATATATTTGTTTTGTTATATGATTCATCACAATTTAAACGATGTTATTGGCATATAGTTTAATTTATGTTGAAAAGTTATAAGTCGAATCGATTGTACTCGATTTTTTAACTTTATGTGACAAATAAATACTTTTTTAATCACTCAATATTAAAAATTTTATTACCAACAAAAATACGCAGGAATTTTTCACATTTTAATATCATATGACTTATATAAGCTCATAAGGATAAAAATGTAAATTATTAATAAAACCCCTCCCCTCCCCTTCTGAACCAAACACATTTTTAATTAAAATCCCTCCCCTCCCCTCCCCTCCTCTCTTTTGAACCAAACACTTATTTGATTAAAAAATTCCTTCACCTCCCCTCCCCTCCCCTCCCCTTCATTAAAATCCCTCCCCTCCCCTCCCCCTCATTTGAACCAAACAGACCCTTAGTGTTTATTGTACGCTCAACAACACCCCTTGCAATTTCAACATCTAGCCAAGACAAATCATCACCATACACCATATCATCATTATCAGGTTGAGCTTTATCTACACCTCCTAACAACCATAGGTTATTGGTATCAATATGATCATCCATGACCATAGGATCAATCAAATCATCAATGTTAAAGCACTCTTTCAAATTTTGATTATACTTGATGAAAACCAAGTCTTGCAACATTTGATGTTCGAGCCTATTTCTCTTCTTGGAGTGAATCTATATTATGATTTTAGTGTTAGTTTATATAATAAATATAAACTATTAATTTGAAATTATAACTTAAAATCAACTACTTACATGCTCAAAAGCACTCCTATTCTGCTCACAATCTGATGAGCTACACGTCAAACTCAATATTTTAATAGTAAGGAGCTGCAAATTTGGTGATTTTGCTTCATACCTCCTCCACCACTCGACTAAAATGCAAGACTTATTTGCATTAGCATATATACACAAAAATTGTTATGTAATTAAATTATTTCCAATTATACTTTGTTACTTACCAACAGCTACATCATCCTTTTGCCTTACCACTTCCTTCAATGCAAAGTGGCATACACCCATCTTACATGGATAGCATTAACAACTTCAACACTTGCAGAAATCTTATCAATGCATGCAGAAAGACCATTCAACAACTTATCGTCATTCTTAATTATCGAATTGCTATAAAAGTACCTTGAATTAAGATAATGTCCAGATGCGTGTAATGGATGCAGAAAGACCATCCAACAACTTATCGTCATTCTTAATTATCGAATTGCTATAAAAGTACCTCGAATTAAGATAATGTCCAGATGCGTGTAACTGATGATGAAGTTGAATACTCTATCTTCTATCAACAATTTTAATGATATCTTTGTACTTGCTTTCATTGTTGTTGAAGTGTTTTTGTAATTGGCTCCTTGGATTCCAACATTGCATGATAGATGTTACCTATTGTTGGCTTTTTTCATTATCAACACGCCGAAGTGATTTTACAAGAGGCCTCATAGCTTTAAGAGTGTACATAATATCCTCCAAAAATTTGACTTGAATTACAATAGCAGCTGCTTTCTTTCCTTTCACCTCCTTACTTGCATTCAAGTTCAACCATTCTTCAAAAGTGAACGTGGTTCTAATTTTTGCCATTAAAGTGTGCAACTCTATGCGAAGTAACAAAGTTTGTGGTAAACCTTATGACTCTACTTCTAACCAACTCATTTTCTAATTTCTTCCTCATTAAGTTTAAAACCATGGAATGGTTGTAATTGAAGCCCACAAAAGTCATTCATTTTTGTATAACCTTCTTGATATCTTCTAGTATCAAGTATAGGATTTTTGGCCTTTGTACTTGAAGATGTTTATCGGCCAAGACATAATTGCTTCCATTATCGGCAACTAGTTGCACAACATTACTTTCACATATCTCTTCAACAAAGTTATCCAAAAGCTCAAACAACTTTTGTCTAGTTTTCATGTATGCAGAAGCATCAACACTTTTAACAAACATTGTTTATGCCAGAGAATTGACCAAAAAAATTAATCAATGTCCTTCCTTTTGTATCAGTCTAGCAATCAGAATTATGGAACAACCATATTTTACTTGTTCTTGCTTATTAGTACTCAAGATCTCATGTGTAAGTTTCAACTCATCTTGAAGCAATGAAACTCTCAACTCATAATAGCTTGGAGGCTTCAAATGTGCACCATATATACCAATTGCTTCAACCATCAATCTGAAACTTTTTGAATTTGCAACACTGAAAGCAATTTCATTCTGATAAAAGAAACGAGTAATGTATTGGCAACAACTTGCTCTTGCTTTCTTATCACAAGCATCATTCAAGCTTGTTTGGTTTCCTTTTTTCAAAGTTTCCTTTGGTTTTCTATAGTAAATTACATCTAAGTAGAGTTCGAAATGAGTCGAGTCGAACTCACCTCAGCTCGGCTCGACTCGTTAAGAATTGGTTCGAGTTCGAGTTCGACACGAACTCTTTTTTAAGCTCAAACTTGACTTGTTATAAGTTCACGAACAGTTCGGCTCAACTCGTTAGGTTCATCTCATTAGGTTCAGCTCACACGATTCACGGACTTAAAAACTATTTTTTCAAATATATATTTTTTAGTATATTTGACATTTTAAATAAATATTTTTTTTTAAAATAAAATATTAAAATAAAATAAAAGTTATCATATTAAAATTTAACTTTATCTTCGAAATCTACTAATTCAAAATCTACACAACTTTCAAGAGATACATTTGAGAGTTTAATTCAAAAACTACTAAATTGAAGATTAAATTTGTCTAAGATTTGAAGTAAATATTTAAACCTAATCTTAAAGACAGTATAATTCTTCTCATATGTAATCGAGTTAACTCATTAACCTAACGAGTCGAACTATGTATAGTTCAAGTTCAGCTCATTTAGTTAACGAACTTAATTTTTCGCTCATACTCAACTCATTTGGTTCATGAACCTAGTTCAACGATTTAATTGTCGAATTAAATTACGAACTATTTTCGAGTTGGTTTGGTTCATTGTCAGCCCTACATCTAAGGGACATTTTTCTTCTTGGCAACCGGCATACTCCCCTCTTCAGCTGGCCTTTTCCACTTCGAGTTCTAGATATGTCTAGAAGTTGTGATGCCTCATCATTATTTTCATGAACTTCACCTGACATAGATTTATTTGCGACCAATTTCTTATCTTCATGCTCCTGCAAAATCAACTTAACGTTTTCGGGTGTTTGAGTGCAAGACTTCACATTTTCTTTTATTCTTAATTGATGTTGTTTAGTCCTAGAAATTCCTCTGGTAGACGTTTCGTTACAAAAATCACATGTAACCCTTCTCTTATTATTCAAGACTTTCAAATGGTTAATTTTTCATCCTATATGACCGATAAGTTTGTATTGCTTAGCAGAAGAAGCAACTGATTGAGCGTTGGATGATGGTGGTGGAATAGAACTAGTAAAAGGAGTTGGAGTTGTCATGGCTATTAGAAAAAAGACTGAACAAAAACAAAACAGAGGAGGGATAAATAACATATGAGGTAAGAAAATAACCTACATAAGATGATGAAGACAAAAACAGAACAAGAACAGAGGAGGGTAAATAATATACAAGGGAATGAAATATTACAGAGAGAATGAGGAACATAGAAGAGAAAATATTACAGAGAGAAAGAGAAACATAGAACAAATATAGGTTGCACACTTTAAAGGCAAAAAATATAAAAGTAGAAAACATAAGAACAAAGACAAGGAGGAACATACCTGAACTAAACTTGAAGTAATAGAGGAAGAGGAACTCAGGAACAAAGACGATGAAGATGAAACAATGGAAGAGGAACAGAGACGATGAAGATGAAACGATGGAGGAAGACAGATGAACAGTGTGTGAACGAGGAAGAGGAAAGGAACGTTTGCGACTGTGCAAAGGAAGAAGAGTATCGTTACTCAAAAGTGCGAACGAATGATCGAAAAAGAGAAAAAAAAGTTAGAACTTCTTTTAAGTTTTTAAAGTAATGGGTAAAAACCCACCAACCCAACCCAATTTGAATCGACCGTGATCTCTGCCACTACACCCGCTATCCACTTTTGCGTCGGACCGATACATCATAAAACTACGTTGCCATTTTTGTCACGGTGCACCGCAATCACGGCCGCGCCAATCAGAATTCAGAATTCAGAACAGTCTCTGAGAAAAATTTACATACTATAACATGATAAAAGATTTTCAATTACAATAACCATTCTGTATTTTCAATAAGTTCAAAGACCAAATTGCCCAAACCCTGCAAACTCAATTCCTAAACTTATGATTCCCTCAAATCAAAATACATTCAAATGAAAATTACATGAAGCATTTACCATCTAACCAAAAATAAATAAATGAAAAATCTCAATGCTTCATTACACTATTCTTCACTTTAATCCCTTATTACTTTACATGTTTTCATGTATTCCTCCTACCATACAAGTGTATTATTAAAAAAAAAAAAAAAAACGCGCTGTCAAGAAACCGCAAATCATCGGGCGTGTTAGCTAAAATCGGAGGCTGATAACAATCGCGACAGAGTGTCATGTGTTATGGTTCTACATCTAAACCAAGATCGCCCCATCGTACGTTGTACCTGGCTGCAAGATAGTGAGCGCAAACAGGACCACGACTACCGTAAGGATAGTATTCTGGAGTTATCTTTTTATCTTCTATCTCGTTCAGCACAGGCGTAAAGAGTGACCAAGCTGCGTCAAGTTCATCGCTGCGTATAAAGAGTCTTCTTTCTCCTTCAATTGCGTCGAGAAGTAGCCTCTCATAAGCGTCTGGTATTTCCTTCGAGTACCTGAAATAACCATCAAAATTTTAATGTAATATTTTGCCAGTACCATGATCATGCACGAAATAAGGTGAATTTGCGGTAGCTAACCGACTAATGTGAAATGTATATTCAGCACCGCATAAAGTTGATTTTTCGGGTTAAAAGATTATACCTTGCTGCGTAGTGAAGATTCAAATTACTGCGGTCCAACTTCATTCCTAGCCCGGGTACTTTGTTGTTGATTTTCAAATAGATAGCTTCATCAGGCTGAACTCTTATAACAAGTTCGTTTGTAGCCCGATCAAGATCTGCCCCGAAATTTCGATTATATAGATTGCCCGGCACGTGCCTGAACTGTACTCTTATCTCAGCTCTGAATCAAAAATAACATAGAAGTTCAATAGAAAGGTAGCATTAAACAACACATGTATACAAAACCAATCTTGTCAAATAGCGGCGATATCAACACTAACACTATGGTGTAGCGGAATTTGAGCAATCACTTTTATTCCACGATACGCTATTTAGCACAAAGTATTGTCAAATAGCGACTATATCAGCGCTATAGCAATGGAGCATAGAAGAAATACAGCAAACTGCTATTTTCTGCAATCTACAATTGAGAACCTTGTGCCAAACTTTTTCACCTACTTACCTCTTGTTATGCAGCGCTTTCCCGGCCTTCATCAGAAAAGGAACCCCGTCCCATCTTGCGTTATCTATGAAGAGGGCAGCTGCGGCAAATGTTGGTGTTAAACTGCCCTTTGGTACAGTTTTGTCGTCAACATAGGCTGGATATGCAACACCTCCTCTTGTGTGGTTCTTATATTGGCCTAAAACTACATCCTCGAGTTTAATGGGTCTCATCGAACGAAGAACCTTGACCTGAAATCCATTACGAAATTGAAAGCGATGAGAAATCACAATCATTTTTAGAGGTGTCTGTGCTACAGAAACCATGAACCATCGATCCGGGGCATGACACTGACACTGATACATCGACACCGATAGTAATTAAAAAAATAAATAAATTGAACATAATTACAAGTGTCGGTGTCTGACACAAACACATTTTTTTAGAGGTGTATGTGCTACAAAAACCATGAGTCACCGATGCATAGCTCAAGTGGATAACAATACGAGACCTTTTCATTTCTAATGTCCTCGGCATCCAAGCTAACAGGGGTTTCCATTGCAAAGAGGGCTAGTATTTGAAGTAGATGATTCTGCATAATATCTCTAATTATACCGTAATTGTCGAAGTACCTACACATGGTACAAATAGGAAAATATATGAGAATCGCCGTATTAAGATGAGAAAAAGTGTGAATGTTGCAAAGGAGTAAAGGTTACCCGCCACGTCCTTCAGTACCAAAATCTTCTGAGAATATCAATTGTACATTTCTTATGTATTGCCTTGACCATAATGGTTCGAAAATTAGATTGGAGAATCGGAGAACAGAAAGATTTTCCACAAGCTCTTTCCCAAGATAGTGATCAATCCTGTATAAGATTTTTCCATCTCAAATTAAACACTTAGCAATTCTTAAAATTTGCAGATTGATTATATTTGGATTGACATATTTGAGTTCATCTACGGACATAAGTACGTGTGAGACTATTTTAAAGAGTTTAGGGAAACAACTTATGACAAGTCCATAAGTTGTTTTCAATTAACTATTTTTATATGTTTTCAAGGATAGCTTATGAAAACAGCCTAGACTTTATTTTACCTTTTGTTATAGAAATAGCTTATACATAATCACTTATATGATAGAAACAGGCTCAAAGTTAAGTTAGAAAACCTGAAAATTTGATCCTCGGTCAGATACTGCTTGAGCGATTTTGTTAAAGCGGCTGAGGATTCTGAATCACGGCCAAAAGGCTTTTCAACAATGACTCTTGTCCAACCACCATTACCCGAAGAAGCTGACAAGCTTGCGCATTTTACAGCATCTACGAATATATTAGGAGGAATTGAAAGATAAAACAGGCGATTAGAAGCTCTCCCACCCTACAAAAGTAATTTTTGAATTCAAACAGATTCTCATTAAATTCAAATTAAAGTTCCTAACGACATCGGAACCACATTGAGTTATTATAGATTAAATCGTTTAAGATACTCTTTTGTCCAATTACCTCATGTTCCTTCAGCTTCTTGTCTAGTGCTGCAAAATTTTCCTGAGAATCATATTGACCCGAATGATAGAAACATCTTTTAAGAAATTGTTCCATTTTTTCATTGCAGTTCTCTCTGAAATTCCACAACATAAATTAAAACAAAAAATGTCTCCAAAGCATAATAAATAAGAAAATTAAATAACCATAGAATCTCGAATCATGTCGTTAGCAATATAAAGAGCATCAACTTGACCCTTATAATGAGAAGTCCAAAGTTCTAATCAAACCATTCCCCCAAGAAAGGATAAAGAAAGCACTATTATCCAAAAACTACACGAGCCAACACTAGTTTATAAATCACGGATTGTAGAAAATTGTGATTTATTTAAATTTTGCTGCGTAGCAATGCTATAGCCTAAGCATTTTGTACTAAACAACGTATTGTGGAATCAGAGTAGTCGAGTAGTCAATCCCAGATAACGGCACGCCACGAAAATGAGATAGCGGAATAGCATATAGCGGGATGACTGCTATTTGATCTTTTTTTTGGACAAATTACATGAATAATAATTATAAACATACGAATTGCAGATGGAAGAATGAAGTACTGAGAAAGGTGAGGGAAGAACTTGTGGTTTTTATTTGGATTGACTGCAATGCAAAAACGTCGGTGAAGGAAGGTTAGGGTTGAGTCTCAACTCAAATTTGATTGAAAATCTCAAAATTACCCAAACATTTTTAATTTAAGGGGTATAATTTCGGTGTTTCAAAATCAAAAGGGAAAAGGATAGAGGGGCCAGGAACCGCCCCGCCCCCGCTACCCACGATTTACCCTATGGCGGCCACTATAGTGTTTTGCACTGCTAAGCCTCTTCCTGTAGCAGCCAGCCTCCACTCCCCTCTGCTATAGCAGGATAGTGCCACTATTGGCCGCTATTGACTACTTTGTGTGGAACAATAGTGATGCATTCAAATTCAACTATGCTATATCATCATCATAGCCGCTATTTAACGACACTATGCTATGTACAACTGAAACCAAAGAGAACAAGTAAAAGGTATATTTACCTTTGATCAATTCTACAAGTAAGAGTCTTGCTAACCATATTTCTCAATTCTACATCAGTCATCTTACTTCGAGCATAACCGCAAACAGTGAAGTGCTGCCATAAAGCAAAACAATACTTCAATCCTAACCCAACCACATAACCAAAAATTTCAAAACATACAAACAAAAAACAACTATCTATCAATATCCAACCTTAGGCAGAAACCCCTCGTAGTAAAGCGCAAAGAGTGCCGGAAAAATCTTCTTCTTAGCAAGGTCTCCAGAAGCTCCAACAACCGTTATACTAACCGTAACCTCATTTCCATCCTTTTCAAAATCAACCTCAACTCCAGACTCCTTGGACGATATAACCGGCAATATCTCCGGTCTCAATAGCTTGCCACTATGGTTGTTTTCAACCGGAGATACAACAGCTGCACCTATGTAAGTTCAATGTACATGGACAACATATAGACCAGATACATTAATTATTCAATAAATCATCAATAAATCTAAAAAATAAACTTTTTCTTATAAATACAAACATATTCACAGTGTACTACTATTTCAGGTCAATATACTATGGTAGAAAAGAAGTAAAAATTGAAAATTTAGCTGATATAAATAAAAGGGTATTGGAAAATACAAGTAAAAAGATGGGGGAGACAAACCGTCATGTTGTTGGGTATGAACTGAAAGGTGTTGAAGAAAATGGGGTTGAGATTTGAGAGAAAGAGTGGCGGGGAGAAAGCGGTTAGAAGGAGGGAAAGAGGTGGAGGAAGAGGATGGGAATGAACGACAGTGAGTTGAGTAAAGGGTAGCCATGAAAATTGGAGATTGATTGAAGGAGAAGTGAAGGGGTAAATAAGAGAGAGAGTTGGAGTTCGGAGAAAACGAGGATTGGTTGAAGATGAAAAGGAGCAAGAAAAGAGACCTTTGAGATCTCCGAAGAGTTGTTTGTCTCTTTCTCTTGCTGGGGATTAGAAGACAATTAAGCTACTTGATTCTCCAAATTAGGTTTTTAGGTTTTTTCAATTTAACTATTATGGTGTGAAAAAGAAAAAATATAGTAATACTTATTTTATCATGAATATATATATAAATGCAACATAAGTCGATAAATATTATCATAGAAAAGAAAAGAACAACAAAAAAATTGATGCATTTCATTCAAGCTTCAGTAGATGCTGGAAATTTTGACAAAATCTCTCATGTTGAGTGTTACGCTCTGATTTGATTTAATTATTTATTTGATTTTTATAAATAATGATGTTTATATATGTATTTATTTATGAAATTTGATGTGTGGGAGAGTCTATAGTAACTTTAGAAATGTTAAATTTAAGGTATTTGGAGTGTTGCGGTAAAAATGTATAGATTTAGAGAGTGTGAGGAGAATTAAGTAATATTAGATAATATTAAATAGTTAACTAATTAAATAGTATTAGGAGATTATGGTTTTAAATAATTATTTTAGTGGAATTATTATTATATTCATTTAGTGAGGTAATGAATAATTAGAAATTGTGATAATAAAACAAAAATAAGGAAAAAAGGTGAATAGAGAAGAAAAGCTCAGAACATGAAAACAAAGAAAAGAGGAGAAACGAGAAGAGAGGAAGAGCTAGGGCTTTGAGGAGGAAGAAGAAGAACTCATTGAGAAGCTTCGAAATCATCAATTTAAGGTAAGGGTGAGAATTCTTTTCATATTGAGATTGTATGATAATAGGTGGTGGTTAATTATCTTTATATGTGTTAAATTTCCTTCGTTTGTATGCTTGAATTGACCGATGAGTGATTCGATTAAATTGTATGCTTCTTGATGGATTGTATGCATGATAAATGTTAGAATTCATGTATGTTAATGGGTTTTGAAGGGTACAAATCGAAAATAATTTTTGGGATAAAAATTGGGGTTTTATGAAGTTTTGGGAACTATTTTTGTAGCAGAAAAATGAAGATTTTTACCTCTGTTTTTTATGTAACCGGTTATAGCTGGGTTTGCAGATTCTATCAGAATTTTGTAAAATTTATAACTTTTGACCCGCAAGTCTGATTGAGGCGTCGTTCGAAGCGTTAGAAAGCTAACGTAATGTGCTTTCATTTAAAAATAGTTTTGCAGCCTAGAAACGATTAAAATGCTGCATGATTGTGTTATTTGGTGAGTAATTATATGTTGTGGTGTGATAAGTGTGTATGAATGAATATGTTGTTACATATCAAAATACATGAGCGGGTTGTTGTTGATTATTGAACGTAGCCCTCTAATTGTATTTTGTTTTTATTTACTCTTATTTTTATTTAAACTAATCGTCGGGGAAATTAGGGTGTTACATAGTGGTATCAGAGCATGTCGGTCCGTCTGGCCAGGTTGTTTAATTATGTTTGTTCCCTAGTATGTGACATGAGTGTGAAAACACCATTGATGCTTGTTTTGTTTTCCATTTACAGGTTGGGGTTGAAACAAGTGGGTGAGAAGTGTATGCTTCTCTTGGATATTCTAATTGTAGAGAGATTGGATATTGTATTTCTGCATGCGAGAGTGCAGTGTTGGCTAGTTCAACTACTTTGAGAATAATGTGTTTTACAAAATGGAGCGATCCTCGAGGGAAGACGGTCATGACTTCTTGTTGTCCGCTTCCTTGGGAGGGGGGAGGCGATGTTTTGGCTAGAGATGAGCCAGTGGTGTGTTGAGTATCCTGGCGTGTTTCCTAAGGATGGGCACAATTTGTCCTTTAGTTGGAACAAGTTGATGTTATTTTTGGGACGGATTGGTTGAGTTAAACTAAGTGTTTGCCAATTGTTTTGACAAATTGGTGCAGTGTACCGCTGATTGCAAGACCTGAGGCGATGTTGAAGCTATGTTGTTCCTGACATGGAAGATGTTGTGGATTTTAAATTCTTGTCTTTCGGCGAAGTTGAGATGTCTTTAGGGAGAACGATCGGGTATTGTTGATGTTGGCTCTTTAAATAGTAGAGAGGAGTGTGACGGCTAATGTTATGCATGTGGTGTGTGATCCATGATGTTTTTCCTGGAAGATATATGTGACTTACCTTCAGACCGTAAAGTCGAGTTCGATGAAGGTGGAGAGTTTTTCCATCCGCTACACAAGTAAAAGGATTCTTGGAAGGTGTGGCTTGTGTGTTTGCGATGTTTTCATCCTTGTAATTTAACAATAAAGCTACAATGGTTGAATTAGTGGTATACATGATTTTCCATATGTGTTTTTGGATGATATTTCAGATGTGCCGCCAGAGAGAGGTGGAGCTTTCTATTGATTTTGTCCCCGGTACCAGACCTGTTTCTATGGCACCATACAGAATGTCGGTGTCGGAGTTAGCAGAGTTGAAAAAGAAATTAGAAGATTTTCTAGAAAAGAAATTGTGAGACCAAGTGTGTCACCTTGGGGAGCTTCGGTGTTGCTAGTAAAGAAGAAAGATGGTAGCATAAGATTGTGTATGGATTATCGACAATTGAATAAATTAATCATCAAGAATAAGTATCCACTTTCGAGAATAGATGATTTGATGGACCAATTGATAGTTGCACGAATATTCGACAAAATTGACTTGAGGTCGGGTTACCATCAAATTCAAGGGAAGGATGAGGATGTTTAGAAGACGGTTTTTAGAACTCAGTACGACACTATGAATATTTGGTGATGTCGTTCAGCGTTTCTAATGCACATGAAGTGTTTATGGAATATATGAATCGTATATTTCATACTTATTTGGACCAGTTTGTAGTGGTTTTTATTGATGATATATTAATTTATTCCAAGTTGGAAGAAGAACATGTTGAACATTTGTGGATTATGTTACAAGTGTTAAAAGAGAAGAAGTTGTATGCAAAGTTATCAAAGTGTGAATTCTTGTTGCAAGAGGTGAGTTTTCTTGGACACGTTATTTCAGGTGATGGCATTGTTGTGGATCCATCCAAGGTAGATGCAGTTCTACAATGTGAGGCTCTGAAGTCTGTTACAGAGATTATAGCTTTTTGGGCTTGGGTGGTTACTACCGTAGATTTATTAAAGGCTTTTCTAAGTTAGCAATTTTGTTGACTAAGTTGACTTGTAAAGGTGAAGTGTTTGTGTGGGATATCCATTGTGAAAGAAGTTCATAGAGCTGAAGAAGAGATTGACTAAGACTTCAGTTCTAATTTTTCCTGAACCTAGTGAATTATTTGTGGTGTTTTGTGATACGTCGATGATGGGTTTAGGTGGTGTGTTGATGCAAGATGACAAGGTTGTAGCTTATGTTTCACGAAAAATAAGGATTCATGAGAGAAACTATCCTATTCATGATTTAGAGTTTATTGTAGTGGTGTTTGTGTTAAAGATTTGGAGGCATTATCTTTATGATTCTAGATTAGAGGTATTTAGTGATCACAGAAGTTTGAAGTATCTATTTTATCAGAAGGAACTGAATATGAGGCAATGAAGATGGTTGGAATTCCTGAAGGATTATGACTTGGTTGAGCATCAGAAACCTATAAGAATGATGCAACCATTGGAAGTTCTGGAATAGAAGTGATAGGTGAAAGGTTTAAATATTATTCATGTTACTACTGTGTCGGTAAATGTATTGATTTACATGTTCGATTGGTGAATCGTGGCATTGTTGTACTAATGTTGTGCGACAATGATGTTGGTAATAGTTTTATGTTGATGTTGTTATGTCGATGTTATTATGACAATGTTGTTGTGTGATTAAATGATGAAGACGATGTTTATGTCATGGAACTTTATGTTCTAATTTATGTTGTGACCTCATTTCCTATGGTAATGGTTTGAGTACGAGTAGCTAATTCCTATGACGAGGAATTACTGAAGTGTTACCTATGGCGATGGTAACGATTTTTTTGTGCTCCAGTTCAAGAGAGAACTAGATTCTATGGTGATGGAACAGGGAGCAAAATGAACCCATGTATTCATAACTCGGTACCATATTGTGACTTGAGTCGGTTGTCGAGTACATTGCATCTTGTTGGAATGTTGTTGTTAATGATGTGGAATTCTAATTTGTGATATTTGTAATGTTTTTAAACATGACATTGGAGTTGGAAATTTGGATGTGAGAAGCGTATATGGAGTTGTTCGCATCGGGTAAATTTTCGAGGGCGAATATATTCTAAGTGGGGGAAAGTTGTAACACCCCAATTTAATTTAATTATTTATTTGATTTTCGTAAATAATTGTGTGTTTGTATATGTATTTATTTATGAAATTTTATGTGTTGGAGGGACCCTTAAGTGAAGGGTAGTAACCTTATAAATGTTAAATTTAAGGTATTTAGGGTGTGAGGAGAATTAAGTAATATTAGATAATATTGAAATAGTTAATTAATTAACTAGTATTAAGAGATTATGGTTTTAAATAATTATTTTAGTAGAATTATTATTATATTCATTTAGTGAGGTAATGAATAATTAAAAATTGTGATAATAAAACAAAAATAAGGGGAAAGGGGAAACAAAGAAGAAAAACTCAGAACGTGAAAACAAGGAAAAGAGGAGAAAAGAGAAGAAAGGAATAGTTAGGACTTCGAGGGGGAAGAATAAGAACCCATTTGGAAGCTTCGAAATCATCAATCTATGGTAAGGTTAGGAATTTCTTTCATATTGAGATTGTATGATAATATGTAGGTGGTTAATTATTTTTATATGTGTTGAATTTCCTCTGTTTGCATGCTTGAATTGACCAATGAATGATTTAATTAAATTGTATGCTTCTTGATGGATTGTATGCACGATAAATGTTAGAATTCTTGTATGTTAATGGGTTTTGAAGGGTACAAATTGAAAATAACTTTTGAGATAAAAATTGGAGTTTTGGGGAGTTGTTTTTGTGGCAGAAAAATGAAGATTTTAACCTCTGTTGTTGATGTAACCGGTTACAGTTGAGTTGACAGGTTTTATCAGAATTTTGTAAAATTCATAACTTTGATCCGTAAGCCCGATTGGGCGATGTTCGAAGCGTTAGAAGACTAACTTAATATGATTTATTTTAAAAATAGTTTTATAACCTGGAAATGATTTAAATGATGTATGATTGTGTTGTTTGGTGAGTAATTATATGTTGTGGTGTGATAAGTGTGTATGGATGAATATGTTACATGATATGTTACATATCAAAATATATGAGCAAGTTATTGTTGTAAATTCAGTTAGATGGGTTGTTTTATCGTATCCGCAGGGATTGTTCTGATATGAGATGCTTGTCATTCAATAGTTTACTATTTCATGAAAAACGGTTTTCAAAGAGTTTAGGTTTGGTAACATATGCTTTCACTTGTTTTGATAACAAAGAGTAGGGATGCTCAAATTAACCGGTTTGATGGTTTATCCATAACCATATTCCAATCCAATTTTTAAAAATCGGTTAATTTTATTTTGGTTTTTCAACCAATCCATTTTTAAAATTAGTTGGACACCCACATCCAATTGAATGGATAACCACAACCAAATAAAAATCCAGAAGAAGCCCAATTGCAATTTTCTCTTCTCCTCTCTGATAGAAGATAATGTGCTTCTCTCAATCCCATTCCCATTGTGAAACCCTAATTTTAACCTAAACTAGTCTCAGTTCTTCTCTCTCAATTGATGTATTTTTTTTTCAATCTCATTGGAAAACCCTAACATAAACGATAATCCTCCTTTTCAACTCAGGTAAATGCATTTACATTCCATTTTCCATTATCACGAATTGCAGAACCTTGATTATTAGTTCCAAAAAATTCAGCTATTGTACTCTTTCTCATTTGAATTCATATGTTATAAATATTCATATTATGGGAAAACATAGAAATGTTTAATATATGCACTCACAAGCTGTTTGTGAAAATGCCTCAATGAGGTTCATAAATGTTATTGTGTTTGATTAAGACTGTTGTTAACCATATTGCTTTTTGAGTTTAGAGGTACTGATCTATATATGCTACCATATTAATTCATCAATATGTTACTAATATTATTCTATAGTTTGCCCCATATTCTGCAACCAGATTGACATGCTGCTGTTTTTGAACTGCTTGTGACTACTTTTTAGTCTACTTTAGTTGTAGTTGTTCCATCTTAAGTAGTTCAAGTGCTTGGCTTTTAGTGAAATCATGATATTGAGTTTGATGATTCTAGTGTACAATATGAGGATCTAGAGAATTATGAATAGAGTTTTCTGAATGTAGTTGGTTAATTCCCACTAAATGTTGGCAAGTTCTGTATAGAAAAAGAATTAGAGGATGAGTGCAATTTAGCACTTTCATTATGGTTTAATTTCATTTGTAGGAGTCTGTAATAACATTTGACTGAATATTACCGTATGTTTTGTTGGAGTTTAAACACAAATGTTGTGCATGGAATGTTGGAAATAATAAAGATTTATTTCCATTAAAGTTGTTCCAAAAATGACAAAGTGGGTGATATAGTTAATTGACAATAAATGCTTAGTCCCACATTGGAAGTGGAGTAAAATTAAATAGCATTTATAAGGCCCTTGGAACAATGTACTTTCCAAAGGAGCCAAAGAGGATAAAGTGCCACATAGTCATATGTGGTGGTGCCAAGACTTATGTCACGTGTCACATACAAAACACCCCTAGCCGGTGTCGCCACCGGCGACACCGGCTCCGGCTCCGGCTCTGGAACTGGATCCGAGGGAATGGGCGTAGAGGCGCTAGCGGCGGCTTGTAGACGGCACTTGAGCACTTAGGCACGACGCATCGGAGCAATCAGGCTATTCGCGGCGTTAATGAGGCGGCGCCGGTGGCGCTCCGGCCGCCTCCGGCGGGCTATATGACACTTCATGAAGTGGTGCATGACATTTTATTTGAACCATTGCAAATGCTCATTAGAGAGTGTTGTTTATGAAGAGTTGCAAACTTCCGAAACGACACATGCATGGCTATAAATATATGCTTGATACTTCAAAATCAAATACTCCAAAAATTTGATATCCTCTTTTATATAATTCCAAACGTTTTCCTTGCATTCGAAACTTCACCAGTCTTGTGCAGTTTCGAGAAAAAGGCTGACTTATCCTGGGTATTCAGATCGTTCCAACTCTAAGACAATTTGAGAGTGTGCTTGAAATACTTTTAAGGAAAGTGATTTCGTTCACGATTCAGTCTGGATCCATTCGACATTGAAGCATTATCTAACAATCTTAAAAGTATTTGTATCATGGATTCCGACGCTGCTGTTTCAAGCATCAAGGTTATGAATCAGGATCTTGTCAAATTGGATCGCTTCAATGGAAACAACTTTACCAGATGGCAAGACAAGATGACATTCCTGCTTACTGCACTCAAGGTTCACTACGTCTTGAATCCTGATCTGACACCAATTCCATAACCAACTGAAGATGATTCTGACGAACTCAAGAAGAAGCGCATGCTACGAAGGAAGGACGAATTACTATGTCGTGGACATATTCTGAACACGCTGTCTGACCGCCTGTACGACCTATACACGGACAATCCGTCCGCTAGAGACATATGGAATTCACTGGAGTTTAAATTCAAAGCCGAAGAAGAAGGTACGAAGAAGTTCTTAATTTCTAAATACTTTGATTTTAAATTTATAGATTCCAAGCCCATACTTCCCTAAGTGCACGAATTGCAAGTCCTGGTGAACAAAATCAAAGCGGTGAAAATAGACATTCCTGAAACCTTTCAAGTTGGTGCAATCATTGCTAAGTTACCAAGTTCGTGGAAAGGCTATAAAAAGAAACTGTTGCACAGTTCTGATGACTTTTCCTTGGAGAAAATCCAGAAACATCTTCGAATCGAGGAGGAATCGAAAGAGAGGGAAAAATCAGAATATGCGGGTCTTTCCAAAGCCAATGTTGTGACCAGAAAAGAAAAGAAAAAACATGATGTCAAGAAAAGTCACATCGCACCAAAAAGGGAACATACCAAGTTCAAGAACTTTAGTGGTCCGAAGGGTCCGAAAAATGGATGCTTTATATGTGGAAAACCTGGACATTATGCTCGAGATTGCAGGCAAAATAAATCAAAAAGGGAGATCAATGCAGTAAATGCTAATGATGATATAATTGCTACTGTGAGCGAAATTATGGCAATCAAAGGCAAAGTCCAAGGCTGGTGGTATGATACATGTGCCACGGTTCATGTCTCATATGACAGGGCTGCATTCAAAACATATTCTGAGACAAATGATGGACAAGAAGTACAAATGGGAAATGAAGTACGATCCAAAGTTGTTGGAACCGGAACGGTCGAACTCAACTTCACTTCTGGAAAGAAAGTTACTCTTGTTAATGTGCTTCATGTCCCAGACATGAATAGGAATCTTGTTAGTGGGGATTTATTGGGAAAACCGGGTATTAAATCTGTGTATGAATCGGGCAAACTTATTTTGACCCGTAATGGTGTGTTTGTTGGAAAAGGATATTCCGCTGAAGGAATGATCAAACTATGTATTACTGATAACATGATTAATGAAATTTCTAATTCTGCTTACATGCTTGATTCAGTTACTTTATGACACAATAGACTAGCACATATTGGTATTAGTTCAATGAAGAGACTAATTAAATTTGGCTTAATATAATGTAATATCAATGATTTCAATAAAAGTGAATTATGTGTTAAATCAAAAATGATTAAGAAACCTTTCAAAAGTGTTGAAAGAAATACAAATCTGCTTGATCTTGTACATTCAGATTTGTGCGAATTTAATGGCATGTTGACCCGTGGGGGAAATAGATATTTCATTACATTTATTGATGATTGTTCTAGATACACTTATGTATATCTCTTAAAGCATAAAGATAAGGCTTTTAATGCCTTTAAGAGTTATAAAGCAGAAGTGGAAAATCAATTAAGTAGAAGTATAAAAGTCCTTAGGAGTGATAGGGGCGGTGAATACTTTTCTACTGAATTTGATGCATTTTGTGAAGGACACGGTATAATACATGAATGTTCGGCACCTAGAACACCACAACAAAATGGCATAGCCGAAAGAAAGAATCGAACATATCAAGGAATGATGAATGCCATGTTATTGCATTCCGAACTACCTTTCAATTTGTGGGGTGAAGCCTTATTATCCGCTTGTCACATAATAAATAGAATTCCCTTAAAGAAAACTGGAATTTCTCCATATGAGGTGTGGAAGGGCATGACACCAAATATTGGCTATTTTAAGGTGTGGGGGTGTGTGGCATATTACAAAAACATGGATCCTAAGAGAACCAAGTTGGGTCCTCGAGGGATAAGATGTGCCTTTGTAGGATATGCACAAAATAGCAAATCATATAGACTTTTAAATTTAGAGTCTAATATTATTGTTGAATCCCGGGATGTAGAATTCTTTGAAAAACTTATCACTAAGGATAAAGAATCAGATTCGGCCATAAAATCTTGTGAAAAAGACTCTTCTCGGATTGTAGAAATACAACCTGAAGGCACATCTCGAATCATTGAACCACAACCCGAACCTAGGATAAGCAAAAGAGTCCGGAAAATAAAGAACCTAGGACCAGACGAAATTGATTCTCAATCCATTTCATTTTATCTGGTTGAAGGAAATAGTACAAATTTTATTAAAAGCATTCCGGTAATTCTTCAAGTAGGGGAAGATCCTAAAACTTATAAGGAAGCAATAGCTTCAAGAGACTCCTCCTTTTGGAAAGATGCTATCCGAGATTAAATGAATTCAATTATGTCCAACCACACTTGGGAACTTGTTGATTTACCAAAGGGATCAAGACCCATTGGATGCAAGTGGGTGTTTAAAAAGAAATATCATAGTGATGGTACATTAAACACTTATAAAGCAAGATTAGTGGCAAAAGGATTTTGACAAAAGGAAGGTATAGATTATTTTGACACTTATGCACCTGTAGCAAGAACAACCACTATAAGGTTGTTATTTGCTTTAGCATCTTTGAATGATCTGATTGTTCATCAAATGGATGTTAAAACAGCATTCCTAAACGGAGACCTCGACGAGGAAATCTACATGGAACAACCAGAAGGATACGTCCTTCCTGGAAATGAACAAAGGGTGTGCAAACTTGTCAAATCTCTATATGGCTTAAAACAAGCACCAAAAGAATGGCATCAAAAGTTTGATTCTACGATAATGTCAAATGGATTTATTCCTAATTCTTGTGACAAGTGTTTATATACAAAAGTGTATAATAACACTGTAATATTTTTATGTCTTTATGTTGATGACATGCTAATAATTAGCAATAAACTTAATGGAATTTTAGAAACAAATAGGTTTCTAACCTCCACTTTCAAGATGAAAGATCTTGGACTTGTTGACACAATTTTAGGAATAAAAGTTAAGCAAAATAGTGGGGGTTATGAACTTAATCAAACACATTATATTGAGAAAATGCTTGATAAGTTTAAACACCTGAAATTCAAGGAAGTAACTACTCCATTTGATCATGTAATCAAACTTGAAAAGAATGATGGAAGAGCAGTGGCTCAATTAGAATATGCAAGTGCGATTGGATGTCTTATGTACTTAATGCAATGTACTAGACCCGATATATCGTTTGCAGTTAGTAAAATGAGTAGATTTACTAGTAATCAAAGTAATGAACATTGGAAGGCAATCACGAGGATATTTGATTATTTGTTGAAAACCAAAGATCTTGGCCTTCATTATGGTAGGTTTCCTGCTATATTAGAAGGATATACCGATGCAAGTTGGATCTCTAATGTGGGAGATCATAAATCTACAACTGGGTGGATATTTACACTAGCTGGAGGAGCAATTTCTTGGAAGAGTAAGAAACAAACATGCATTACTCTTTCGACCATGGAATCAGAGTTCGTGGCTCTCGCTTCCGCTAGTCAAGAGGCAGAGTGGTTGAGGGATATTCTTTTGGAAGTTCCATTGGCTAAAGACAATGTTTCAAAAGTAATGATACACTGCGATAGTCAGGCCACTTTGGTAAGAGCATTTAGCGAAGTGTATAATGGAAAGTCTAGGCATATAGGACTTAGACATTCGTTCGTGAGAAAACTGATTAAGGATGGAATCATTTCACTTACGTATATACGAACAAGCTATAATTTGGCTGATCCATTTACTAAGCCACTGGCCAGAGACTTAGTAAAAACAACCTCGAGAGGTATGGGGTTGAAACTCCTTGAGTAAGAGTTCCGACAACGGCGGCAACTAAATCTTAAGTTAACAGAACATTAACTTTAAGATTTTCAATGGGTAATAACAAGTCGTTGATTTGGATAATTGTCTAACATTTCGTAATTATGTTGACATTGGAAATGAGGGTTGAGTTTTATTTTAAACTCTTAATGAAGTTCAATACCGAGGGTACGTATCCATTGGAAACAGATACTATATGAACTTCACCTATGTGAATTCTGAGATGGTGCCGTCTCAAAGTGAGAGTTGGAGTTTCTCTCATAAAAATTCATGAAACAGGATAGCACATGGCCATAAATAAGTGCTAAGCGAGTTATGCAGAGGAAGAATCTTTAAGGAGTGTGTGTAAGGTAACACCGGTCTATTCATATGGATTCATGGTTTAAAAGCATTGCTACCTAATGTTCCGATTAAACCTTGTGTTATCCTTACTAAGGTTAAGTTTAAAATCGAAAGATACTTAACTGTATTAATACTTCTCATGTCTCATTTCTGGAATTATTATTTTGTCATTATTAGAACAAGTGGGGGATTGTTAGAAATAATAAAGATTTATTTCCATTAAAGTTGTTCCAAAAATGACAAAGTGGGTGATATAGTTAATTGACAATAAATGCTTAGTCCCACATTGGAAGTGGAGTAAAATTAAATAGCATTTATAAGGCCCTTGGAACAATGTACTTTCCAAAGGAGCCAAAGAGGATAAAGTGCCACATAGTCATATGTGGTGGTGCCAAGACTTATGTCACTTGTCTCATACAAAACACGCCTCGCCGGTGTCGCCACCGGCGACACCGGCTCCGGCTCCGGCTCCGGAACCGGATCTGAGGGCGTGGGCGTAGAGGCGCTAGTGGCGGCTTGTAGACGACACTTGAGCACTTAGGCACGACGCATCGGAGCAATCGGGCTATTCGCGGCGTTAATGAGGTGGCGCCGGTGGCGCTCCGGCCGCCTCCGGCGGGCGGACCGGCCTTCGGCCGGTATACTGCGAATTTGTTTTAATTATCGCTCCAGATTTTATTTGTTGCCTAGAGTTTGATTTTTGAATTTGAATTCGAAATATATGACACTTCATGAAGTGGTGCATGACATTTTATTTGAACCATTACAAATGCTCATTAGAGAGTGTTGTTTATGAAGAGTTGCAAACTTCCGAAACGACACATGCATGGCTATAAATATATGCTTGATACTTCAAAATCAAATACTCCAAAAATCTGATATCCTCTTCTATATAATTCCAAATGTTTTCCTTGCATTCAAAACTTCACCAGTCTTGTGCAGTTTCGAGAAAAAGGCTGACTTATCCTGGGTATTCAGGTCGTTCCAACTCTAAGACAATTTGAGAGTGTGCTTGAAATACTTTTAAGGAAAGTGATTTCGTTCACGATTCAGCCTGGATCCATTCAACATTGAAGCATTATCTAACATGGAATTAGATGAATCATTTCATTACAAAACATTATACAAATTTCATTGTTTTAACACCTTTAAACCATTGTAAAACATTATAGATTTGGATTGTGTAGTTACTGTCCTCCTTTCCATACATTTTGTAAACTTAATGCTATTGATTGGAGGACAACAACTTGACCAACACATATGTAATCATACTTGCTGTAACTTTAGTTTAGAGTCAGAATTTTTTTTTAGTTTAAAAGCAATTATTACGGTTGGTGTCTTGCCTTCTAATTTTAGTAAAGTTGTTGTTCATGGTGGAAGTCTTCTATCCTGTTAAGCATAGAGCATTCAGTTACTAATTTTACCATTAAAATTCATCTTTTATAACTTACCCACATGCTCTGTTACTTTTTAATCTATAAATTAATTCTCTGGGTACATTATAATAGCTATTCAAAGTGGCTATTGTTTGAAGTTATTTAATATGTAATTTTACTGTGTGAATATAATGTCCCTATAAAAGAACTGTCGGTTTCAATGGCGATGAGAATTATAGAAATACTATATTATATATATTTTTGCGAACGGATATACTGTATTTATTGATGATGGTAGTGTTGCAGTGCATGTTATGTAAGGCTGAAATGAAATCAATTAAAGCTTGTGTAGTATGTTAAATGAGTGTGGTCGGAACTTAGACGCAACTGCATATAACTAATAGCTAGTATACTACAGCCTAAAAGACACTAGTAATGTTACTTCCTTGTACACTATGCTTTTAGTAATTTTTATTAACATCTCTGCATAATTTTTATTAATTTCTTATTTCTTTGAATTAATTTAACATTTGGTTGTTCTATCAAAAGCAGGAAATGCCCAAACATAATAATCTTACGACGGATGAGACAACACAAAACTCGGGAACTACATTTACTCGGGCACCACCCCATCGAAGAAACAAATCTTCTGTTTGGAACCACTTCACTCCTGATCCAGATTTGATTGGAATAGCTAGATGCAACTATTGTGACTCTAAGTTAAAGTCCAATAATGGAACGACTTCCATGATCGGACATTCAAAGATATGCAAGAGTAACCCAAATAGTGAAGCAAATAAGAGATTGAAAACAACTCCATCATCAACAACAAATGTGACTTCTCCTTCAGCAATTGGGTTAGGAAAATTTGACCAAGAGAAATGTAGGCAGGCAGTGGTTGATATGATTGTGGAAATGGAGCTTCCGTATATGCATATAGATCATAAAGCTTTTCATCATTGTATGAGTGTATTGCAACCAAGATTTATTCCAATCTCCCGAAGCACAGTAGCACGTGATGTTTTGGCTTTATGGGATTTTGAAAGGGAAAAATTGAAGACCTTTCTTTCCCAACATTGTCGAAGTGTGTGCTTGACCACAGATGGTTGAACTTCATGTCAAAACATGACTTACATGTGCATAATAACACATTTTATAGACAACAACTAGAAATTACACAAAAAGATTTTGAATTTTGTTAGGGTCTTAAGTCATTCAGGAGAAGTAATAGCAAATACAGTTGCAAAATGCTTGGACAATTGGGGGTTGAATAATGTTTTAACTGTGACTGTTGATAATGCGGCGTCAAATGATCGTGGGATTGAAAATCTAAAAAAGAGGCTAAGGTTAAGGAATGATTTGGTTTTGAATGGAGATCACTTTCATACAAGATGTTGTGCACATGTCATGAATTTAGTGGTTAAAAAGGGTTTAAAAGAAATTGACATTTCTGTTTCTAGAATCAGGGGTGCTGTTAAGTATGTTAAGTCTTCTCCGGGTCGAGAACATAAGTTTTTGGCATGTGTTAGAAGTAGACAGATTGAATACAAAGGTAGTGTTCAATTTGATTGCGAGACTCGATGGAATTCAACATACGACATGTTGAAGGCTGCTCTACAACTTGAAATGGCATTTGTTGAGCTTGGTATTATTGATACAAAATATTGTCAAGAACTTGAGAGTGGGAGCGGCATTCCTACTCCTTTAGATTGGGAGAAGGCACGTGGGGTCGCTCAATTTTTGGAAGTTTTTAAGGCTTCCACTTTGCGCATATCGGGTTCAACATACGTGACAAGTAATATGTACTTGGCAGAGGTATTTTCAATTGGTTTGGCTATAAAAGACATGTGTTCGTCTAAGGATCTATCTTTAGCTCATATAAGAAAAATAGCTTTAAAAATGAAGGAGAAATATGATAAGTACTGGGGAAGTCCTGAGAAATTGAACATGTTGTTGTTAATTTCTTTTGTGTTAGATCCCAGGAAGAAAATGATGTATGCTCGTTGGTTTATCGGAAAAAAATTTGTCAAAAAAGAGGCTGGTTTCTTGAGGATAAATTAGAATTAGATTTGAAAACAATATTTGAGGAGTATAACGGTGGTGGGACAGGTGGATCTCAAAGTGACTCTGCAGAACCACCCGTATTAGTTGGACGAATTGGAAATCCCGACTGTTATCATGGGGTATTTTTGTAATCAAGTGGTGTCAAATCAAGTGGAGTGAAATCTGAATTAACAAAGTACCTAGAAGATGGATTAGAAGATGATATTCCTAACTTTGATATCTTAAATTGGTGGAAGGTGTATTCAAGTCGACTTCCAATCCTATCTAACATTGCGAGAGAGTTATTAGTTATACCTGTCTCAACGGTGGCATCTGAGTCCGCCTTCAGTACCGGAGGAAGGGTTCTCAATGAATATCGCAGTCGCCTAACTGCTAAATTTGTGGAAGCACTCATATGCACAGAAGATTGGCTTGGCGGATCACCTTCACCATTGCCCACACAATATGATATTGAAGAGCTTGGGAAGATTGAGCGAGGTAAAGTTAAATTTAATAATAAATTGAGAAAGTTTGATTAAAGATGGTATTTATTTCATATAATTTTTTTAAAGACTTCTACCTTATTTTTCAGAATATTTTTTGCAAAACCAATCTAACGGAGGTAATTCTTATGATACTTTTGATGAGGATTGAAGATAAAGGAGACTTCTAACTGTCAGGTATTTTTTTTTGCATAAACTAGCTAAAAGTTTAAAGTACTATATTATGAAAATACTTGATCAAACTGTTCTCAACAAGTCATCAATTGCTCACAATTTCATACACCAATCACAATAGCTATAGTACTTTATTGTGAAGCATCCAAAACTTTTAATAAAATTGATTGTTACTCTGTGGTTTCGACATCAACAATATGTCGTTATGCTTAGAAGTTGTTTAGAAGTTTTGGATTATGATAGCTTGTTAAGAAGTTGTTTTACATAAATCTACAATAGTAACTTTGATGAGGCATTAATTAGAAGTTCTTTGTGGTTTAGAAGTTGTTTGCTTAACAATGCTTGGCATTCTCTCATTAAGTATGTAAGACGGCCCAATATAATTGGGACAGTAAGTCAGTCTATTAGGAGAGAATATAAATGAAGTCTTACTTGCTTGGTAGAATGAATTTCCTTTTTCTCAGTAGCCTCCAAATCTTTAATGTCTCGGTGCACAATTTGGAGTGTTTCTCCATTTGTCCGCACAAGGTCAAGTTCTCTCATTAAGTACTCTAAATGTCACCGAGAGATCAGAACATGTAGAACTGATTTATATAAGAACTTCGAACATATCACAACTAACTTAACATTAAAACTCTACCTTTAGCACATTTTTATTCTCAGTAGCTATGATTTTATTTGTCACTTTTGCATCAGGTTTACATATTGTATTCTACAATATGAAAAAAAGAAGAATTAGCTAAACTTTTCAACTCGATGCAAATATAAAGACATATACATACACTTACTCATACGCATATGCATACATGCTTCCCTGTATTTGTAGCCTATGTTATATTTGTACACCCAAATTTTTTATACACCATACTGTGACATAGCTATTTTACCTTGCTAGCAATGAGTTTCTCTAAGGCTTCAGTTCCATTCTCCTTCACATATCTCTCTGCATGCATCAAAAAGTCATCTTTCTCAACAAAACACTTCCTCCAATAGTTATTAAACCTCCATGCAACTATTTGCACACAATTAAGCATTAATTGTGTGGTAGAAGAGATATGGTATCAATTAAGCATTAATTTCCGTTTTCAGGACTTTTTAATCAAAATGTTAGATGATTTTGAGTTGGATATGCTTTATGTGATTCTCACTATTGTATGAATATTTATGTATGTGGAGGATCATCAGGAATGGCATTGGTTTTCAGGATAAGCATCATTAGTGAACATGAAGCTGAGAAGTATAAGTTGCATATGGTGGCGATAATAGAAGAGTACGTCGTTGTGCTGACGAGAGCGACGAAGCGGTTTCTATCACGAAATAGTATGAGTTTTGAAGATCTGAGAAGTAGGAATTTTTGTTTTGGTTCTTCTTCAACCTCTTCTTCTGATTCTACTTCTTTTCTTGTTTATTTTTTATTAGGATGTTTCTTTTCCTTATTGTGTAATTGTAAGACAGATTTTGTAATTATACAAAGAAAGAATCATTGTACTACTTCTAGTTTTTGTTATCTTAAATTCATTTCATGTTCTATTATTCTCTCAAAGTTGTTGAGACTTGAAAGTTTTGACCAATTCATTTATACTAGCATACTTGCAGGAAGTGATTAAATCAACAAAGAATTATTCTATTTGCATACTTGCATACCTTTTTTTTGAATTCATTTATAAAAATTGGAATTTTAAGTCAAAAACCGATTTTAGCTGAAAAACCAGTTGTTAAAACATGAATGTCCAGTTTTAAAAACTGGATTTTTATATCAAAATCCGGTTTTAAGTTGAAAACCGGATATGAACTTTAAAATCGGATATAAAATATATAACTGGTTATAAAATTTGGTTATGGATATAACCGGTTTATAACCGGTTTTATAAAAACAAAACTGGTTATATGAATGGATTATAATAACCGGTTAAAAAAATGGTTTTGTTTTGGATATGGATTGGTTATTTGAAAAACCCAACCATGAGCATCCCTAGCAAAGAGTAAATTATAGAAAGATGTTTGTTTTAATAAAAGCATGTCAAAATTAGATTTCATTAACCCGTTTCATACATATTCGATTAATCAAACATGTGAACTTGGTTTAGATCAATACAATCGCATATCCTCTCAAACCTGTTTATGTCTAAAGCGGTTTCGTGGGTATTATTATTTCAATCGCTAGATGATTTCTCAAGACAACAATCGAAATAATAAACATAATAATTTATACAAAGCAAATATTAACTCTCAAATCTATGTCTAGAGTTTGTTTGTTAATATATGAATAACTTAGATCAAAGTTTGGAAAATTTATGTCTAAAGTGATTCAAACTATACATATATCATTAAGAGCAAAGATCTTCATCATATATTGATCATGAACTTTGCTCATATACAAAAGATCAAAAGAAATACATACTAATAAGGTTAACTATCTTTAATCTTGACACAAAAGATGTTTAGCTACCCGTTACCATGGTATCTTGATCGAGAAGTACGAAGGAAAGCTCTACTAGCATCAAAGCTGAAAGAAGACCCTCGACCCATTTCAAAGTTCCTCCACTTAGGATTTCCAACCTATTATTTACCAACAGGTTTTGTCCACTTCCCTTGAGGAGCATTGGATGTAGGTACGTATGTTTTAGATCTAGCCCTCTGTTGAGTGGGGACTTGTTCCTTCTTCTGGGGAACTCCCCTCTTATCGAAATAAAATCGAGGCCTATTCTTCTTTCAATTTTCCTCCTTCTTTCGTGCTTGTTAAAACCTCTCGACCCTCTTTGTAGCTTTCTTATGGAATATGCACTACATCGAGGACACAACATAACCTCTGAGTCTTCAGCTTTGCATTTGTAGAGGAGTTCCATAATTTCTTCACCAGCCTTTGGGTACACAACTTCAATATGATTTTCACTCTCCTCAAACTCTATCATGTCGAAATCCTCAGTAATTTCGACCATATTAATCACCACAGGCTCCACATAGCTAGCATCCTCGACCTGTAAGGGATCAGAGTCAATTTCCATTGGGGTTTTTACCTTGGCGGACTTCAACCTGCCTTCATTCAGTGCATTCTAGATCAGATCCCTGAAAAGAAAACATTATGGGGTCTTATGCCCTAGAAATTTATGATATTTGCAAAACCCTCATTTATTTATTTGTTCTAATGGTAGTACTTTTGCACCTGGTAGCACAAGTACTTGACCATTTACAACCAGCAAATCAAAATTTTCTTCACATTTGGTCACGTCGAAGGTCTAAGTTTCTTAGGGAATTTATCATTTTTCTCAGGCTCAGACGAATTCTTCCAATTTGCATGCGTAAGCAACTGAACACATATGGGGGGCCCAACTTTAACTCAGCCATGTCAACCTTAGTCTCTTAGAGACAATTATATTTGACATCTGACATCAAGTAACTGTCTTCCATGTCGATATAGGTCACACACTCCTTCTTTCCCTTGTTCTCTCTAGCTTTCTTAGCCTTCAGTTTTTCGACTTGTCGAACTCTATCTGCCAACAGGGCCATATGTCTCAGTTATTGTGTATCTAGTTTCTTCCTAATAGAGTAATCTAATCCTCATCGGCCATTTCGACTAACTCATGTTTAGAAATTTGAGTAAAGCACCTTGTTTTTAATAGTCGAAATCAATTTAAGTAATCATCGATAGATTCACTGAACTTTCACTTCACAGTCGACAATTATTTCAGACTAATCTTGGATATCCCCATGTAAAGCTGCTCATGGAACAACCTTTCTAATCGAGTCCAATCATTGATGGAGTGGGCAGGAAGGTCAGTAAACTATGTAAAAGCATTTTTTGTGAGAGAACTAGGAAAATATCGCATCCTTAGGTTCTCATTACTTGCTATGTCCCCCGCTTCAATTAAATATCTGGCAATATTTTCGACGGTAGACTCATTAGTGTCACCAACAAATTTTTTGAACTTATGGACTTTCCAACCCCTTGGCAGTTCAGTCTGCAACACGTATTTTGAAATGGGAGATTTGTAATTTGGTCTTTGAAGGACCATGTTCACCCCATTTTGGGTTATTATCCTTTTGACAATGGTTGCAAGGTTATTTTCTCTTAACAAGTTTCCTTGCCGAACTTGCTAAACAACTTGATCGGCGTCCTAGTTTTGATTAACTAGTATAACTGATGGACGTTCTTCCCCTCTTGACGCCTCTTGTTCGACTACTTGGGGCACAAATTGCTGCCTCTGGTTCACTGTATTTTCCTCCAAGACTGCTCCTTCATTTTGAAATTGCATAGCGGCTTGGGGTTGTACAATGGATCAAACTTGCGCCGGTGAAGTGCCGAAAAAATCAGCAATTCGATTTATTTGAGTTGCCAACTGCTGGTAACTATTATTCGTATTATAAATCAATAGATTGAATATAATATCAATTTGTTAGGTAAGAGTATTAACCATATCATGATTACTCTCATCCAATTGTTGTCTCATGGCCAACATTGAATTTGTCGTAAACATTGGCATTTCCTGGGAACCAAATCTGATTCCCATATGGGGTGGCACGGTTCGACCCTGGTTGCCTGTGGTCGAACCAGAAGCCAAAATAGGCGAATATGTGTTTGCGGCATTTTCAGAAAACGTCGGAAGGTTGTTATGCATGCTTTCCATAGTTAATGTTGGCATCCCAAAAGGTTTTTCATGCCTTGGCATGGGCGTTATAAAACTCGTGGCGAAAGGCCTGAATTCTAGCACCATAATTTGTCTGGGAGTCACTGGGTGACTTTGGGTTACTGAAGGGGAAAAAAATTTCCTTTCAGGTATGGTCGACGACGCAACCATTGTAGATAGCATAATTGTCGTGCTAGTGATCGAATGGATTGGCTCAGTCATCGTCACAAAGGTCGTGCCTCCCCTGCCGCTATTAGAAGGTGGTTATCCATTGTCGTTCCTCGGAATTGTCATTC
This sequence comes from Lathyrus sativus, assembly GCA_963859935.3. Taxonomy (NCBI): domain Eukaryota; kingdom Viridiplantae; phylum Streptophyta; class Magnoliopsida; order Fabales; family Fabaceae; genus Lathyrus; species Lathyrus sativus. The sequence continues at coordinate 35,414,044 of OZ012737.1, read as the reverse complement.
TCCTGATCTATCTCCTCATAGGTTTCCTAACTTCTCTCTTTGTTATCTTACCACTTTTTAGTCTCATGCACACTTACACAATGAGAAGTTAATGAAATGAAGAACTAAAATTTCCAAAATGGAAAGTAAAAACACATGCAAAAGGGTTCCACTGGGTGTGAAAATTTGTTTATTAGGAAATTCGGTAAACAAAATAAGTTTCTATTAATATTTAAGGGATTAAACTTGGAAACATCCCGGGACATATTTGCATGCATTTATGACTTCGAACAACATGTTATTGTCGAAATTGAAGTGCAATGTTTCGAAGAATAACAATGTGAATTTTAAAAATACTTGGAAACAAGGTTTTGAAGATAAAAGTAACTGAAATCGAAATGTGTAAACTAAAAACGAAATGATAAGAATTGGAACGTTACTAAATGCACGAAAAGACTTGAATATAAAAATGCTTGAAATTTATAAGTGTGGAACGCATACGTGCGTTTCCTTCACTCGTTTCTCAATTACGCAGATACTTTGAGTATATATATATATATATATATATATATATATATATATATATATATATATATATATATATATTTGATTACAATTTCGGACCCTTAAAATGTAAACACTTTTATATACTAATCTAAAATAACTACCTACAACGACCGACTAAATCTATCATGACACGTTTCACTTCCATGCAACTGTTATCTTCAACGAGACTCCATGTGTCTTCGAGTAACTGCTTGTTTCAATTCAATTCTTGCTCTTTCAACACCAATCAAATATCTTAAATACTTTCACTAGTCAGCAGAAATTGACTTAATAATGTTAGAATCACCAGGATCAACAATGCTAGGACAACACACTTTATAATACTTTCCATATGTAGTACCAAAGTCAACATTGTTTTCATTATAATGATGAACTCTAACCTTAGTCAACATATCATAGTGCTCAATCAGGAAACAAACATACCAGAATACTTGAAACTTTCACTAAGTCTACGGACTCTAACAATGCTCCTCGACCTTCAGCTGTTTCAACCAGCATCGTCATGTATAACTTTCAACTTTAAATCCACTCTTGACTCCTGATTGACTACATTAAATTTCAGCTTCCCACAAAGCATGCTTATTATTTTCACTTTCCATTTATAGGTAAGTTGAAAAATACAAGGTAACAATCGTGTGGAAGTTAGAGAGCTAGACGAGGGAGTTTTGTTCAGAGTTATGTCCTTTGGGTAACTTTCAAGGGCGGAAGTTCTTTAACTGGGGGAGAGTTGTAACACCCTAGTTTTTTATTATGGTTTTCTATGAGTAGTTGAGTTTATCTAATTAAATAAAGCGATTATATTTTTATGGAACAAATTGAAAAATGTGTTGAGGTTTAATTTCGTTGCTATAATATGATGTTTGAGAAAGTTGTTTTATGTTGAGAAAATGTGACACATTTTTTTGAGTAATTATTTCCAATATTTTAAAAAAATAAGTGCTTGGGGTTTAGGGTGTTACATGAGACATGTTGTTTCTTAGGTTTTATTATAATTTGGATAATGGGGTAGTCAATCAATGAACCCAATAAGGACTTGAAAAAAACCTAGTTGGTTAAACAACATTATGAATGTAAACCTAGGTGTTGAATTCTAATTTGATTAATACTTTGATTACATACGTATGGTGATTCTTCGGATAAGACTTATATTTCCTAACAAAGGGATATAACTAATTAACTAAATACATATAGGAAGTTACATGTCTCACGCGTATACCAATTGTATAACCCGGATGTAAATTTGGAGTCTCACAGAGTCATAGTAGAATGTTGATGATCCCATAAACTAGAGTCGAATGCAGTGGGCATTGTAGTTATGATATGTAAGTTTATATAGGTGTATGGGATAGTATTACATATCTCTATAGTGCTTGGGATTTTATATTTATACTTACTGTTATTTTAGGAAGATATCGAGTATCTCCGATAACTTTATTTTACTGATTATAATTTATTAAAGGTTGATGTGAGTTGGGAGACCTCTTAGTAAATTGATTGTTGTCGTCTGTTCAAATATGCTACAGGATGGTTATGTAGCGATGCATAATGTTGGGTGTTTCTCTTGGATAACACGGTTATAGAGTTGAATTCCCATTTGAGTGATTCAGGACGTATGTAGGGCCATGACACCTTTACCAGTATTTGAATATGTAGTTATCCTAATTCTTTGATTATTCTTTGATTTTGAAGGTGGTTGGTGTCGTACCTCGAAAAATACGATCCTCGCGATGGACGCGGAAAATACTGTTCGAAACAGAGTCGCCACCGAACTTTATTCATTCCAAGGATGAAATAGGAAAATATCGATAAAACCTTTAAGGAGATAAGAACATGGTCATCGCAACCAATATTCTAGGTTCGGGAGTCGATTACATAGAGGGAAGGTATTAGCACCCTCTACGTCTGTTGTACTCAACGGGAACCTCTTGATTCGATTCACGAGAGAAAGTTAACTATGTTTGTTTATCTTCTAAGGAATTGCTTGCTAATGGGAAAAGGGGTGATTATTAAGATAGGGTGCTCGCAAAGGATTGGGGCCCTTGTGCCTATGTATCTTCACTTGTAAGAAGTGGAAAATCAGAGCATTCGTAGTTCGTGGGACTACGGGTAAAGGTTTGGGAATTGTGGGGAATTGTGCTCGCTAGGATTATCGCAATCCTATGCCTACGTACTCTCAACAGATATGAGAGATCAGAGCAGCCGTAGTTCGGCTTACGGTTCGCTAAAAGGTTTGTGGGTTTGGTACATGAATGAGTGTTTAGGTCGCATTCTAACTGCTAAACATTGGCTTGTCTGCTCGCTAGGGGAGGCTAAAGCACGAGTTTGTTATGCGCGGAAGAAGGGACTAAACAATGTTCTTTGAGAAAAGTTGTTTGAGTTGTGGGTCGCACGGAGGCAAGGAATAGAGTTTGAGAAGTATCAATCGCACGGGGCGAGAAAGAGAGTTTATCGTGTTAATTATTTTGGTTTAGAAAATAGGGTAGATTTGAATAGGTTATAAGGTATTGGTTGCACGGGGCGAAAAAGAGATTGGTTAGATGTATTGGATGTTTAGCTAGAGGTGACGATTACCTGAAGCTTAAGAAAGACTTCTCGGATCCAAGTAATCGGGAGAGTGAACCAAAGACTTGTAACTCTCTCTTTTTCAACCTCAATTGCAAAAGAATAAGATGTGGTTCAAGTGGGTTAATCGGATGACGATTACTCGAAGCTCGAGAAAGACTCCTCGGTCCCTAAGTAATCGGGAGAGTGAACCAAAGACTTGGAGCTCTCTCTTTTTCATCTAAGTGTTAATGGAATTGGATGCGAGTGAGTGAATCGGATGACGATTACTCGAAGCTTGAGAAAGACTTCTCGGACCCAAGTAATAGAGAAAGCGAACCAAAGACTTGGAACACTTTCTTTTTCATCGCAAAAGGAATTGTTTGAATGGCACTTGAAAGATAAGATGTGGTTAAAATATTTTAACAGATGAGGATTATTCGAAGCTTAAGAAAGACTTCTCGGTCCTCAAATAATCGAAAGAGTGAACCAAAGACTTTGAGCTCTCTCCTTTTCTCATCTAATATTATGAGAGATGTTTAGTATGATTAGAGTGTATTAATCGGATGACAATTACTCGAAGCTCAAGAAATACTTCTTGGACCTTAAGTAATCGGGAAAGCGAGCCAAAGACTTGGAACACTCTCTTTTTCATCCTAAGTGTTTAGAAAAATAGACTTGAATAAGTTTATCGTTTTTAGAAGACAATTGTTCGAGTTTAAGAAAGACTCCTCGTACCCAAACAATTGGGAGAGAGAACCAAAGACTTGGGACTCTCTCTTTTTCATCTAATATTGAAATTGTGTTTAAATAGTTATTAAGTATCTTAGTTTGACTTAAAATAAATTGCTTGATATGGATCAAGGTTTGAAATTAGAGTTTCAAAGCGGTGTAAAATTTTGAAAATAAAAGGAAAGAGGTCCTAATCGTGTAAGGTGAGGTGGCAAGACGACATAAGATTGTCTACTCCAATTAATTCAAATTCAATTTAACTCAAAGAAATTAACTAATCACAAATATTTACAAGATTTACAAATATATTTAGTCAATCTATCAAAAATATTTATGTCATATGGGTGCAAGTAGAAAATATTAAATGGGCTTAAACAAATGGTAAACCCCAACACTTAAAACAAAAATCTTCTAATAATATATAATAAACAAACATGAACGTTGCTACATTAGGAATAACAACTTCCATTCTCACAATCATCAAGTTAGCTTTCCAAAATAGTAATAATGATAATAAGAAGAAGAAAATCAGAAGTGTTAATAAAAAGTAGGAATTTCTATATCATCAAGTTCAAAAAAAATTCAATTTTTAAACCCAATGCAATGAGACAGCAGCAACATATTTATAACTATTATCCAAAAAAATTGTTATTCAATATAAATTACCAAAAAAAACTACTTCTTATTAATATACTAGCAACACAATATCGACTCAAATAGAACAACAAAACATCAGTATAAAAAAAATCATCAATAGCAGCAACAACATTAAGATTGCACCAGACACATTTAGCATCGCATCATAATTTAATTTGTGTAAGACAATAGCAACATATTTGAGAAAATAAAGAACAACACATACAAACTACAAACACTGCATAACCGAGAGAGCATCAAATCACAACTCACAAGAACATTGCATAATTGAATTGCAATTGCAACGACAACACAATAAAAACTGAACCATAAACAGGAAGGTCAACATGGATTTTAAATCGAACAGGGATCCTCAACATACAAGAATAACACCAAAATCAAGTGAAAACTAACCGAATTTATGATGTTTGCGGGAATTATCGCCGCAGCTCTAAGCATTTTTGTGTGTTGTCTTTTGGTTCCATAACATTTGTCTCAAGGAGTATGGCTTACAAATGTAAGCCCTATAGATATGCCAAACAAATTGTTTAGTATCCAATGACTAGAAACAAGCCTGGCAACCACAGTGAAAATTCATGTTATTAGTAACAATTCCGTGAGAAGTTGCGATGCTGTTGTGAACAAATAGAACATCAGAAGCAAGCTGCGGGAACTCATAACCGGGATCATCAAAGCTTAAGACCAATCCAATGTTATGGACACCTCTGATATAATCTGATTCCGCTCCATTTCTTTCCCATAATTTAGAGCTCAAAAAGCATCTCCAAATGTCACCACTACAACGGTTATGATTGGCGTAACCAGCACATGCTCTAGAAAATACACAAGTCTCCAAAGGGATTTCATCTATAATACAATTATTTGTGACACATTCTCGGCGTCGTATTTTCTACCATTGTTGTTGAGGCAGACGAGTGGTTTGAGCTACTGAGTTTATTGTCGTGCGTGCTGCGCACGCGATGGTTGACGAGTCGACACTGTTGGTGTCGACATCATGGCACATGAGCGAGTTATTAATGGTGAAAGAATTAACACAAATCTACCACGCTCGTAACGGATCACAACGACATACGCACCATAAGCTTCCCGTTTCTTGCAGCATCCTAAACATGTATGTTGCACCGCAAATGAAACCGAAAGCTCACGTTACTAAACCACTTTGCAACGGCAGCAAACCTGATTATGACTAAAGGACAGATCCTTCGATAATTTTCCACCCTGAACCTGAGTAAGATGTTTCACATCTCGTTGTGTAGGTTCTGCTGTTAGAAGCACCATGTTGTTGATATTTATGTTTTCAAAACCTTGCAAGCTTCTTACTGAGGTCGAAAACGTAAGTCGGAAAGGGGGCGTGACAAAATGGGATAGAATGCGTTGTGTACTGCTTGAAATGTCGGACACTACGATGAATCGGAGCTGCTACTCTGTTATATGGCAGAATCGTAGTGGTTGGGTAGAAAGTGAACTTTGAAGAATCGAATGCTTTATCGCTGAAAATCCAGATCTGAACGTCTTCGGGATTGACCATATGAATCTCACTTCCTTCTGCATCAGTTATAACCGCAAGTTCCTTTTCAAACGATAACAGTTTGTATCACTCTCTAGTACCATGTCATTATCCTATTACAACAAAAGCTTCAAGCTCATTAAACCCGCACATGGCAGGTCTCAGAGTACAAATAGGTTTCATCCTCCTGGAACTATGGAAGTCATTCTTTTCCTCTATTTTTATTTTTGTGATGGAAGAGAGATTACTATGGTGTATGTTTTTGTATCATTGGTTTGGAAAATGAGGCAGTACAGAACTGGGTTGAAGAGGAAGATTGAGAATAGGTTTCATGGTGATGAAATAACGAAGATGAGTGTATTACATTTATGGTGGTGATTTAATGTGAGGTGGAGGAGCAGATCGAGAAAAATGTAATGGAGAAATCCTATGACATATTTTTGACTGTAGGTTGATAAGTTTTCACTAAATGTTCATGGCTCGTTTTGAAAATATATGGAGATAGAGGTATGAATGTGCGTCGCCCCTCTGTGATTTTTTTGAACTAGGTTTTTAGGTTCTTCAAATTCTCCTCTGAACAGTAACAAAAATCCCAATTTATATCCAATTTCTCAAAACCCTAAATGCCAACTCCTCATCCGTGTCTTTTTTTATTTTCTTTTGCTTAATCTTTTAATTCATTTTAATTCTAATAAAGAAACAATTCTAACTAAATTCCAATTAATTAATTTTAATTAAAAAAAAGTTAATTCTGTTTTAGTTTTTAAATCTATTTTCTAACTTAAATTAAATTAAATTATACTCTAATCTAAATTAACTAATTAATTAATATTAAAATTATGTTATATTAAAATTATTTAAAATATATATATATATATATATATATATATATATATATATATATATATATATATATATATATATACAAAAATAAATGTCACGTGGCACGTTTTTATTGAGCTAAAAAGGTTTAAAAAAATATATAAAAAAAATTTTGCCGAAAAAAAATGTTACGTCATACAAGCGATGCGAATTAAAAAATAAGGTCGGGCGAATGAAAATTTTCAAAAAGGTAGGACAAATTTGGGGTATGACAGTTGGGTATTTTGTTTCATTATAGTGAATTATATATGCAAGATTAAATAGTTAAACCTTACGAAATGATTTGAGGTTTTCTATCAATAGTCAAATTTTAGTGGGTGGATGCTAGCTACTGATGGGTTGTTCAAGTATACCTTAATCTAAGTATAAGGATGATGAGATATTCAGTGATTTAGATCGGGACCCCATTGAGTATCTCATCACACGTTGTATTAATTTTTTAGATAAATAGGTATTTTTATTGGACTTGTAGTTATGGACTTGGCACAGAGGACCTGATGGAGTGTCTTCCCGATGTGGTGAAAGTTTCGTCTGATCATTGATGTATTAGTTGTTTTTATTGTATTATTGTATAATTTTAATCTGGTCAACTTCTAGATATTCACATTTATGTATCCAGTACCAATTATTAATACCACTTATTATTATTCTATACATATAACTTGGGGTATTACGATATTTCTTTGGGCGTTTGAAATCATATATGGTCGCCTAGAGGTAGTTCCTACCACACAGGTCTTTTTTTCCTTCTATGGCACTAAAATTGCTTCAAAATAAGGTTGAGAGATCTTGGGCGCTCTTTCGGAAAAGTTCCTCTACACCCCTCACTTGAATAACTTTAAAAACTAGAAGGATCAGTTTGTGACGGTGAGGGGGCAAGATAACACATTCATAGTGATATTAGGGGAAGATGGTGATTATCACTTCCACTTATACTGGACTAGTGTTCATGTAATCATAAACGACTTCAAGTAGGATTACCTGACTATTATGTAAAGGGAGTTTGTTAAGGTGTTGGATGTTTTCTCCATCATAAGCTCCAAGGAGTTGGTGGAACTTGATTGTTGTGATGATTGGGAAAAGAGAACCATACTTGTGTAAGTTTAGTCCCACTCATGTGTTTTACAATAAGATTACTTATGGATTCTAATGTTATTATGTTTTATTTTGGCATGGAAAATGACTCTGATGACTATTACTGAGTGGAAGGCTCACCACGTCAAGAAGAAATTCGGGCGAGGAAAAAGTAGTCTGACGGCCCTAAAAGTTATTCGGGAGGCCTCAAAATCAAGGGCAAGAAGAGGATTGTAGAGGGTGCGGCTATTATCACTCCTCAATCTATCTCAAGCCATGAGAGGTTGAACTAGTTCCCTCACCCTTCTTGAGCCACGAAGATAAAATGAGTTCAACTTCTTTATCATACTGAAAAATGATTTTGCTAAGGGCTCTTCCATATGGGTAGACCTATCTAGGCTTTATTTAAAGAATGTGGTGGTGCCTTCCCTATGGAATGATAAATTTGATGATGGTAGCTATGTGGGCGAACATTTCAAATTTTTTGTTGACTTCCCCAACGATTAGAAAATGGTGAGTCATATGAGAGCCTGACATATGTATAACATGGTGGAAACCCATTTGCTGAGGGTTCTAATGAAGAAAGATGAGGATGTTAATAAGGTCACTGAGAAGCTCGACTGAGTAGAAAGTAAGCTCAAAGCTTCAAATAATTCTCTACAAGTCGCAGTTGTCCGCAAGAATAAAGTGGAAGATGGTCTCTCAAAATGCAAGGATGAGATGGTTGAAATTATCGATAAATTTTTCGAGAGGGCTAAAGCACGGGTGGCTTTCTTCTATCCTGACCTGGATTTATATGGGCTTTATTTGTTTAAGGTCGTTAAGGATGACCAACTTGTGGATGAGGATGATGTACTGGATTAGGAGGAAGCTCTTCTAGGGGAAGGAAAGTGTGCCCCTTCTTCGAAGGATACACCTATACAAAAAGGCAAGCAAGTTCAAAAAGAACAAGAACCAACCTCACCCTAATATTAGGTTTCCTTAATGTTATTGTTTTATGTTTTGACAATTATATCATTGCTTTGGTGGCTCCCTTTTGTAATCATGTTCTTCGGGTACAATAATGAAAGTGTTCAGACATTATTTGTTGGGCCTTCATAGAAGGATCATTGTCTCCTTCATATAAGTATAGTCCTTTAAGGCGGTTACTTTTGACTGTTTTGATTTCATCAAATAACATTATTAAGCTTCTTCCAAGAGGCATTTATAGACCCTATGTATCCATTTTTCAAAAGAGGTACGACAATCTACATCAGCACGAGAAAGACTAGCAATGGGAGTAGCAATAATATAGCTCGCCTTCAAAGTCGTGTAATATGTATCATCTTTTGAAGCTCGCCTTAATTTTATAGACAAGTTTAAAGTTGATTTTACCCTGGTTATTTAGTTTGTTGAACTTTTTCAGATTCACATATGAAACCAATAATTTAAATTTAAAATGTTGTGAGACAAAATAGTTTATTCTGGGAGCAAAGTAGCAAGTCTTCGATTATAAATGTAAACCTCAATCTGAAGAACGTGAAAATTAAAATGCAAAAGACAAATTCTAATAACACATAGAGACATAAATTCAAGCAAATTCCAATATAACAAAAGACTGTATTTTCTTAACCAGTTAACAAAGTGTCTTTCATAATCATGAGATAAGTTTATTCCGCTCTATATGAAAGGAAAATAATAGACATCATTCATTAGATATAACTACGATAGGTTCATAAAGGGAATGTAGTGCCTAACATTTATATTGGCACATATAGCTCGTGCTGAATCATTTTTACGTTGGCATAAACTGAACTATTTGTTTAAAGTAAATGCAATATAATTCTAGTTAATTAGTCGAAGTTTTAGATCAAAAAACATATGAAAGTATGACTTAATTTGTACCAGGTCTCAATTCAAATAAATATTTCATTTTTGTAAAAATTTGAAAGTATTGAAGTGTGATTCAAATCAGGAAAATCACAGGTTTAATGTGAAAATTAGAAATTGATTATGTATTTCTGATTCAAATCATGAAAATGAGTGACTCAAGTCAAAAATTGAATCTGAAAAATAGGATTTTATTTTTATATTTCTAATTCGAATCTGTTGTGAATTGATGTCGTTAAGAATAAAGCAAAATATGAGAAAAATATTGAGTTTCTTGAACAAACACAAGAAATCCTATTAGGTTTTTCAAAAGGAAGAGAAGAAGGAAGAAGAAGAATAAAGAATTTGTTAAATATGTTTTTATATTAACTCTCTCAATAAGGGTTCAAAGATTACAAGTGAATACCAACTATTAACCTCTCTCAACAACATGAGAGAATTAGTCTATTTATAGACTACTAGGCTAACTTATGATATAAGTTAACTTAACAATTATGCTTAAAAGTAAGACCCAAGTCGACATACTAACTTAAATTACAAGTTAATATATTTTGACATTATGCTCGAATAGATTTCGACTACAACATACATAACTCCTGTCAAACCATGAAACTACCTTTGTCGACACTAGAGTTCGATCCAAAATTCCATAAATCTCCACCTTAGAACAAACTCTACACTAACAAGAGGAACAAACTAGTTTTCATTATGCAGTTTTATCAATTGGATACAGTGGAAAAACTTGCTACTCGACAATATCTTGTCTCGACTCCTCATAACTTCCTTATAGTCTCTAGGTTCTTCGTCTAGAACCTCACTTGCAAAGATTAAGTCATAAGCTATAAGATCTGTATAACCAAGTCTTTCAGGTGGCTTGATGACTTTTCTCGACCTGTCTCTTGCCAACATGTAGTCATTATCAGTCTCCTAATCTTCATCAACAACTTGAGATTCTTCTTTGGCTTCACCTGAGTTATGCAATTCAGCATCACTATGCTCCACCTCAACAGGAACCACTTCTTGTTCCAGCTCTTCTTTAGAGATCTTTGAACTTCGACCAATGTTATCTGTTTTCTTGAAATTTATCTCAACTTCATTGAAAATTACATCTCAACTTGTGATACACCTCCTGTAACCTGGCTCTAGGCACCACAACCTATAAGCTTTGACTCATTCAAGGTATCCAAGGAACATACATCTCAAAGCTCTAGGCTCGACCTTGTCTTGCCTAATATGAGCATAAGTTAAACAACCAAATACTATAAGTCTGTCGAGACTAGATGGATGTCCCGCCCAGACTTCTTCATGTGTCTTCATTCCCAAGGCTATCGAGGGAAACCTATTTATCAAATATGATGCAATCGCAGCAGATTCTAACCCAAAACACCTTCTTCAATCCTGCACTTACCAACATGCACCTCACCCTTTCTAGGATGGTTCGACTAAACCTTTCAGCCAAACCATTTTGTTGTGGAGTCCTTGCAGTTGTTTTGTGTCTTGTAATACCATACGCAGCAAAATAGTTGTCGAAAGCCTCATTGCAAAATTTAAGACCATTGTCAGTCCTCAACCTCTTGACCTTCTTGCCAATTTGGTTTTCGACCAAAGTCTTCCAACTTTTGAACTTTTCAAACGTTTCATCCTCAGTCTTCTGGATGAATACCCATAAATTTCTAGAGTAATCATCAACTATGGATATAAAATATTTTGCACCTGGGTGTGAAGGATTCCTTGCAGACCCTAAAGAACATCATGAATGTAATCAAGGGATCTATGTGTTCTTTGATTACCTTTGTTAAACTTCATCCTACATGATTTACCAAATACACAAGGTTCACAAAAGTCCAGTTTTTTGACCTTATCGCCACCTAGCAGATTTTGTTTCGACAATTTGACCAGACCTCTTTCATTGGCATGTCCAAGTCTCTTATGCCATAGCTCAGTCTTTGACACCAATTTTATGGATGCCACATCTGATGAACCATTTACGACCTCATCCTCAGGGTATACAAGCCTTATTTCTTCATGCCTCTCAAGACTTCCTTCGTCCCCCTCATCATCCTTAGGATGTTTTGCTATCCTTTGAAAACATATCCTTTCTTGTCGAATTCACCAAGAGAAATCAAATTCCTCTTAAGATCAGGTACATACCTAACATCAGTCAATAGCATTATTGACTCATCATGGAGCTTGAATCTCATAGATCCAATACCTGCAATTTTGCAAGCTTTGTTGTTTCCCAGCAGCACAGATCCACTATCTTGATCACACAATTCTTCAAACACGTCTTTGTTTGAAGTCATGTGCCAAGTACACCCTGAATATGTAATTCACTCCTTGCTAGAGTCACTGCTTAAAACCACCAGGGCATCAAATGATTCATAACCATCTTGCACAATGGTTGCATTACCATTATCTTTTCCACCATGATTGTTCAGTCGATCAGGGCATACTTTTCTAGTATGACCCTCCTTCTTACAATGATAACACTTAATATTAGGAGCATTACCACCATAAGAATTTTGTAGAACTTTACCCTTCTTCTTCTCAAACCTACCATCTTTCTTCAATAATTTCCCTTTAACGAACAAACCTTCACCAATAGAAGATGGCTTGTGCTCCTTTCATCCGTTCAAATCCTTAGAGTACAAGGCAGATTGAACATCTTCAAAGGTCAACGACTCTCTTCCATACAAGAGAGTTTCTTTGAAGTGAGCATGTGCCTTAGGTAAAGAGCACAACAAAAGAAATGTTTGATCTTCATCATCAATCTTGACCATAATATTTTCAAGATCAAGAATTAACTTGTTGAACATATCTAACTGCTTAGCCAAGGCTTTGTCTTCACTCATCTTGAATGAATACAAAACTTGCTTTAGGTAGAGACGATTAACCAACGATTTCTTCATGTACAAACCTTCAAGTTTCTTCCACACACTCGCTGCAGTTTTCTCCTTTGAAACCTGCCGGAGAACCTTATCACTAAGGCTCAATACAATGGCAATGTGGGATTTTTCGACCATCGTTGTCTTCTCCTTCTCTGATAGGGTAGCATCCATCTTCTCTGATTCTTTCAACACTTCTAAAAAACTTTTTTGAACAAGAAGGGCTTGCATCTTCAAGCGCCACAAACCAAAATCATTCACACTGGTGAATTTTTCAATCTCATACTTTGTTGACGACATCTTCTCCTCCACACTCACCGCACCAGTTTGTTGTGAATTGATGTCGTAAAAAACAAATCAAAATATGAGAAAAAGATTGAGTTTCTTGAACAAACATGAGAAACCCTATTAGGTTTTTCAAAAGAGAGAGAAGAAGGAAGAAGAAGAATGGAGAATTGGTTAAATATGTTTTTCTATTCACTTTCTCAATATGGGTTCAAAGATTACAAGTGAATAGCAACAATTAACATTTCTCAACAATCTGAGAGAACTAGTCTATTTATAGATTACTAAGCTAACTTAGGATACAAACTAACTTAACACCCAATGCAACATACTAACTTAAATTACAAGTTAATATATTTTGACATTATGCTCGAACATACATCGACTACAACATACACAACTCCCGTCGAACCATGAAACTACCCTTGTCGACACTAGAGTTCAATCTAAAATACCACAGAGTCAAATGAAAACTTGATTTGAAACATGGAGGTCTTTATTTGAATCACAAAAAAGGCTTCACTCAAATAAAAAATTGGACGAAAATTTTGAATTTTGGTTTTGTATTTTTTAATTGAATTATATATTTGTCTGACGTGAATCATGAAAAAGGTTGATTCGAATCATAGAAACAATTTTCTTGGTTTTTAGTTCCTGATTCAAATTATTCACTCTCTTGGTTCGACCCATACTATTTTATCTTCACTCGAATCAAATGATATTTTCTTTCATTTTTGTGACTTATCTCTCGCACATATATAAATCATTTTTCTACAATTTACTACATGGTCATGCAAGAATATTAGCATGTAAATAATACGGACCAGAACAGATGAAATGTGATTTAACAGTACATATGGAAAATTAGGGGGAAAGATGAGCTTTATTATACTGAAAAATAATGGAATAAGTACAGAAAAGGGAATTTTATCCCTAGATCTGACAAGAGAAATGCTACTAATAGGAAGCTAGAGCCTCATATTCATACTGAGAATATTATTGAAATCTAAGGTACCCTCTATTCTCCCTCTCTTATTCCTTATATCATGGAAACAAAATCTTTTAGTGCTCCCCTTTCATGGACACGTCACCCTTTTGTAACTAACTAGCCATTATTTCCTTTACTACCATTTCTTCTAGAATATACTTTCCAAACCTTGGATCCACTTGATGCATTGTGGATCAGCTGCTCACGTGGCAAGTCATTCTCAGCTAGCTGGGTCCTATCAATACCCTCTCCTTCTGTAATGGCCTTGTCTTCAAGGCCAAACTTAAGAAATTGGCTCCTGATTATTATCTCATCATCCCAAGTTGCCTCTTCTGTTGTCTTCCCCTTCCAATGTATTAGGATCTGTTTGAATTCATCACCTTGTTGCTTTACCTTTCTAGTAGCTAGTATTGTCTCTGGTTCATACATGTCAGCCCGCTCCTCCAATAACTCTGACAACTCTTCATCTTCATGATAACTTCCTACAACTTTCTTCAATAAGGATACATGGAAAACAAGATTCACTCTGGAACCCTCATGCAACTTCAACCTATAGGCTATCGTACCTATCTTTTCAACAATGGGATAAGGACCGTAATACCTTGCTGCTAATTTAGCATTAATTCTAGTCACTACAGACTGTTATCAATGAGCTCTTAGCTTGACAAACACCCATTCTCCACATACAAAGCTTTTGTCAGTATGTCTCTTATCTGCTTGGTTCTTATTTTTTTCTTGTGCCTTTAACAATTGGTTCTTCAATTGTCTCAAAGCCTCATCCTTGTCCAAAAAATCTTTCTGCGCAACTTCTACTCTAGTCTCCCCTTGAGCCCATAGAATCAGTTTTGGGGGTGGCCTCCCTTAAACTATCTCAAATGGTGTTTTCTCTGTGGCAGCATGAAAGGCGGTGTTAAACTAATACCCAACCCACTGTATCCAGGACACCCATGTTTTAGGCTGGTCAGCAATAAAGCACCTTAAATAGATCTCCAAATACCTATTCACAACTTCTGTCTAACCATCAGACTTCTGATGGTATGTAGTACTCACTTTAAGCTTAGTCCTCTGCACTTTGAACAACTCTTTCCAAAAACTTTTCATAAAAATGGGGTCCCTGTCACTCACTATGGACAGAGGTATTCCATGGAGCCTTACTATCTTTTTGCCAAACACAACAACAATACTCTTGGCAGTGTAGGGATGTCTTAGAGGAATAAAGTGAGAATATTTAGACAAACTATCTGCAACCACTAAAATAGCTTCAAAACCTTTTGATTTTGGAAAATCAGTAATGAAATCGATAGATATATCTTCCCAAATCTGATGAGGAATAGGTAGAGGTTATAACAAATCTCATGGGGATGAGGCCATGTACTTCTGTCTTTGGAAAATGTCACACCTCCTCAGAAAATCTGACATTGTTCCTTTCATGCCTATCCAATACACATTGGTAGCTAGTCTCCTATAAGTCTTATAAAATCCAGAATGTCCACCCTGGGGTGTTGAGTGGAATTCTTTCAGCAGTGTACGGATTAGCATGGACTTATTAGAAAGCACTAACCTGCCTTCATACATCAAGACACCTTACTTGTACTCATAACTAGACCATGCTTCTGCATCTTGTTGAACCTCTGCTATTATCCTCTGCAACTTCTCATCTTGCTGATTTTTTGTTCTGACTTGTTCTTCTTGGAGCCATTTCAACTAGTAACTCATGGTGCTTAACTTTTCTCCCTCGTGAATTCTTGATAAAGCATTTTCCCCTTTGTTCAATTTGCCTTGCTTGTACACAATCTCAAAGTCATAACCCAGTAATTTAGCAGTCCAGTTTTTGTTGTTCTGCAGTTACTATCCTCTGTTGTAGTAGTTGTTTGAGGCTTTTTTGATTAGTTGATACCATAAATTTCTTCCCAACAAATAGGGTTTCCAATGTTGGATTGACAACACTACTGCCATAAATTCTTTTTCATATATAAACTTAGCTAGGTTCTTCACTCCAAGGGCCTTGCTATAATATGCAATTGGCTTTTTATCTTGTATCAAGATTGCCCCAAGTACCCCTTCTGAGGCATCACATTCGATCAAGAAGCTTTTGGAAAAATCTGGCAGTGTTAACATCGATGTTGTTGTAAGCCTTTCTTTCAACTCATCAAAGGCCCTTTGAGCTTCCTCTCCCCATTTGAAACCATCCTTCTTGGTAAGCTTCATTAATGGTCTAGCAATTTTTCCATAGTCCCTTATAAATTTCCTATAGTGCCCTGTGAGTCCTAGGAACCCTGTCACACCCTTCACATTTTTAGGTTGTGGCCATTGGAGCACACTCGCCACCTTCCCCGGGTCTACAGCCACACCATGCTCTGTGATCATGTGCCCTAAATACTCCACACTTAGCTAGGGAAAATACCACTTCTTCCTATTAGCTACTAGGTTGTGACTAGCTAACAGATTCAACACTTCTTATAAGTGCATCAAATGAGTCTCCTAGTCCCTACTATAAATGAGTATGTCATCGAAGAAGACTATCACATATTTTCTCAGCAAGGGGCGAAATATATCATTCATGAGACTTTGGAACGTTAAGGGAGCGTTCATGCGTCCAAACGGCATCACAAGAAACTCATAATTCCACTCATGTGTCCTAAAAGCCGTTTTGCACACATCAGACTCCTTCACCCTCACTTGGTGGTATCCTTATTTCAAATCTAATTTCGAAAAGAACTTCGCTCCATGTAGCTCAACCAATAATTCCTCAATCACTGGTGTCGCTACTGCGAAAATCGGCGCCGGCTGACAGAAGAGTCGCCACCGTGCGTTATTTATCCCTCAGAGCGGGAAAGGAAACGCTCGAAGTAAACCTCGCAAAAAAACGGGGAAAAGGTATGGTCATCGCAACCAAAACCTGGATTCGGGAGTCGGTTACGCAAGGGGAAGGTATTAGCACCCCTCACGTCCATCGTACTCGATGGGATCCACGCTTGGTTGGGTTGTCTACTGGATGCAAAACAATCTTATCTACGGCTGCTAAATCTAAACGGAGGGGAATTGACTCGATAGAGCGTCGCACTCTATGCCTACGTATTCTCAAGAGAGAAAGTCAGAGTCAACGTAGTTCGGGACTACAAGGAAAATTGGCTCGCCAAGACCTCGCGTCTTGTGCCTACGTACTTCCACTGGATGGAAGATCAGAGCTTTACGTAGTTCAGACTAACTACGGCTAAACAAACAGTCTCACACAGCAGTGAGAAAAACAACTGGTTTCACAGGGTCGGGAACCTATGGTCACAACTATGGCTGAGTCTCAAATGCACTCGGGCAAGAGAGGAAAAGGGTACTCAATTAGTCGTCAGCGGGAAAGTCTCGATCGCACAGCAGCGAGAGAACAACAAAGTCAGTCGTTAGTGTGCTCGCTAGGATATCGCATCCTATGCCTACATATCTTCGTCTGGTACGAAGAATCAGAGCAGCTGTAGTTCGGCTACTATCGGGACCACAGCTCAAATCTCGTTTTATTAATCTCTGAAAAAATGATTACAATGGGTTGAATACTGAAATAAATCTCCTAGGAAACGCTATCCTATTCTATCTTGAAAAGTCGAATGAAAATAGCCCCCTAACAAATGGGCTTCTAAGCTATCCTAAAAGTCGAGAAATAAAATCTATGAAAATATCTCCTAAAGAAAATGCACTTAAAAATATTAAATCGACACTTTAATATTTTTTCTCTTTTTTTTCTCCTTTTCTCTTTAACATATTTTTTCCATATTTTCTTATTGAATATTTTCTCCTCTTTTCTTCTTTTCAATATGTATCTATTTTCCTCATATTTTTTCTCTTTAACAATATTTCTTTTCTCACATTCTTTTTCTATTTTCTTTTCTTTTCTTGTTCTATTTTTTCACAATATATTTTCTTTTCATTTCTTCTCTTTTTCTTGCATAATATGCTTTTTCTATTTTTTTTCTCTATTTCTTTTCTTTTCTTTAAAAGAATAAAAATAAAAAATACAAGAAAGAGGGGCTGGGGGTGTAACTGTCTACAAGGGTATGCAGAAAAATAAAATAATAAAAAAACTGTGAGGGATTGGGCCCAGCCCAATTCTCTTCAAAAAAAAAAAACGCAGGGGGGTGTAACTGAGTCTGGGGGCAGTTAGCTTCATTGTTGGGCTCAGGCCCAGCGCTTGCCCAAAAATGTGAGGGGGCGTTGATAAAAAAAACGGATTTGGGCCTGGCCCAATCCTCCTTTCTCCTTCCACTCTCAGAGAAACCCTAAACCTTTCTCCCTTCTCCCTCCGCCGCCGTAGACCTCCATCCTCTCGTCTCTTTCGTCCTCCATCCTTCCGTTCTCGGCTTAGCTTCATTTCCTTCGAACATCATCATTACCTACAAACTGCAAGCGGCCAAACAAAACCAGTAGAAATCAAGACAAATCGAACATTCGAAGATCTGTTCGTGAATTCGTAGATCTTGATGGAAAAAGCTGACGAAGAAAGAATCTCAGTGAAGATTTTGAAGGAGATTCGTTGCATGTGTGATGAACTTCGCTCTCAAGATTTCTGGAAAAATCTTGAAGAACTGCTGGAGGTTTGTTGAAGATCATAATGATGAAGATTTGCTGATGCGAGTTCTTGTTCTGGAAATTTGTTCTTGCGGTGGTTGAAGATCGAATCAGATCTTGATGAGTGATGATTCTGACGGTAGTTCATGCGTGGAGATCTGTAAACGCTGGTTGTTCTTGATGAAGAACGATGCCTGATCTTGTGGAGAGATTCTGGAAACCTGGTGACGATAGCTTGAAGAAGTTCTGTGTTGACGTTCTTCTGGAGATGGAAGAGGAACGGGTGATGAACGTTCTTGATAGTTTGTTGGTGATTATTGATGAACTGGAGAGTTGAAGATCGTTGATGGACGACGAACATGATGATGGAGGATGAATGTTGGTTGAAGATTCAAGCCGTTCTGGGGAGATTCGCGGCGGCCGGAAGTAGATCGGAGGTTGTATGAAGGCGCCAGGAGAAGGTGATGAAGAGAGGAAGATGAAGATCATTGATTTTCTGGATTTTGGTTGAAGGATCTCATGGTGGCCGGAATCTGGAGATCTTTAGGTTTCCGGTGATGAGGGTTAGGGGAAGGGATGAAGATGAAGGGAGGAAGAAGATGCAGGTGAACGGAGTCTGGGCGTGTTGGAGTTCGCCGGTGGGGGTTGTGGCGGTCGCCGGCCATGCAGGCCGGCCGGTGGCTCTCTTCCGGTGGGATGCTGCATGGTCACCACGTGGTGACGATGGTGGAGGGGGAGAGTCGTGTGGAGGCGTGCATGCCCTCCACGTGTGGGGCAGCGTGGCGTGATGTGGACGTTGCAGGGTGGGGTCTCCTCCTCTGGACACGTGTTACTGAACTATTTAAGAGCTGAGACTCGCTGGAACCTTCTGGAAGATACTGGAAGGAGCTGGACCATTTTTGGACTCTCTGGATATTGCATGCTGGACGAAAACACCCTTGAATTAACCTGGGCCTGCGAATGTGGACTTTGGCCCAACGAAAATGGGACAAAAAACTTACAAAATCTGAATTGAATGGATTAAAAAGGATTAACCTAATTAAACTCAATTAACAAAACTCTAATAAATCTCTAATTAAAAAACATTCTAAAATCTATATTAAATTCTGAAAAAGACTTTATTATTTCTAATTAAACTCTATTAACCCTAATTAAAAGAAAATCTATTACTCTAATAAAATCTATAATATCTCTATATTAAAAGAAAAACTATATATTCCTATCAAAACCATTTAATATCTAATATATTCTAAAAAGGTAAAAAATATATTTTCCTATTAATATCCTATTAAAATCTATATTATCTTAAAAAAACCATTAAATCCTAAAAATCTATTTAAAATCTAATATATTCTAAAAATGAATTAAATCTATCAATATTCTATAAAATGCTAAAAAAATGATTTAAAAAGAATTAAAAATATCAAAAATTCTATTAAATCCTAAAAAATGATTTAAAAGCTATTTAAACCCTAAAAAATGCTAATAAAATCCAGAAAAATCACAATAATTCCCAGAGGGACAAAATAAGCACCGAACGACACAAAAATAATCGGTAAAAATAAACGGGCACCGAAATATCCCAAAAATCGATTCTACTGATCAAAAACACCCGAAACACGAGACGAGAGCTGTGATCCCTGATAAAATCAATACAAATGAAAAATGCACTGTATGCGATATGCAGATGCGAATGCGATTATGCGTCGAAACATAGGACCAAATGCGAGACCCGGTTGGTCAAATTTTGGGGTGCAACAGCTGCCCCTATTCAAGCGGCTTCGACCTGAGTGGGTGAAGAGCGCTCAGCCTTCAAACATTCAAGGTAGATGACGGTTGAATACAAATGGAACCCTGAAATTTGCCAACCGCAAGAATATACTGCAAAGCTGCTTGAGGAATAGCTTCCAATAACTGAAGTTTGGTTGTAACGGCAACATCTGGTCAATTTTCTGATAAATTTTCTTCTCCTTTTCAACACCTGTGTGACGCCACAAGTATTGAAATAATGCTTCGTAAAGCAAACACCTTGATTCCCATCTCTCTCATGGGATCAAATCTGGTCAACTCACGGTTCACTGCGAACTTGAGGACAATTCTCTTGGGGAATTCTGAATGGAACTGCCTGGCACCTATTTTGACGAAGGGGGCAGCTTCAGAAGTCTGATATATGTCAATCTTTGTTGTTGTTGTTGTTGTTTTTTCCGATGCTGACGTAACAACCAAATGAAGAATCACTCCGCTGGGGAAGACGAGAAGCTGAACCACACAACTCTGCAGGTGAACAAATTCGAAATCCAATAGGTAACCATCTTGGTCTATGTTTCGACATGCGTATGCTTGAAATGATGCAATGTCCTATACGACATGTAAATGCTATGCGTTTTGTTTGAAAATGCGAGGCCCCGACGGCATGGATATGCTATATGCTTGTATAAATGCTATGACTATATATGCAAATGCTAATGCAGGCTCGAGCTGCCAGAGAACACCAGGTCTGAAAACCACTTGGCAAAATAACTGCCGAAGGTAGACGTCAACTCTACTGGGGATGAACTGAGGTCACAAAACCATCTCAGCAAAATGAATGCTGGAACAGGGAAATCGAATCCGCTGGGGATAACTGTCCTGCTGGAGAAATGGAAAGGCAACCCTGCTTGACGACTTTACTGGGGAAAGAAAGACAACTCTGCTCGGGGATGCTCTCTTCAAACCATTGGCAACTGATTGCGCTCTGCGGGGATTGACCCAAACTGAGGTTGATTACGCGCAGCACACTGCTGGAAATGCTCCTACTATCAAGGATATCAATCTTAATCTGCTGAAGGTACTCCTGATCCTACTCTGATACGGGGTAAAATCTCGACTCTTCCGGGAATAATAAGCAACTTTCATCTGCTGAAGAGTGGCAATTCTGATTTAACAACATCTACAAGGAATTCAAACATTACTCGAAGCGCTGGCATCCGTCGAGCTTCGTATCGGGGAACATGTCAACATGCGAGTCATTGGGAAATATTGTGTCAGATCTCTTTTAGGGGTTTTTTGTTTTTCTGGTTTAGAATAAACATGGACTATGTACACAGTGGAAGTATGGGAAATACTAGACGAGAACTAGCATTCAAAGGTAGACTATCAGGCGAGAACTGATAGGAAAATAGGTTAGGAAAATTGATTTGTGTGTTTTTGAACCATCAGACGAGCTGACTGGATAACAGACTGAGGTATAGACAACCAGGCGAGAACTGGCTGAAAGCTAACGTACACCAGGCGAGAACTGGTATAACACATAGGGTAAAACACACGAGAACTGATTACGCGATGACATGTACCAGGCGAGAACTGATACAACACTTGAAGAAACGGTGACCAAACGAGAATTGGTTACCAATAAACTGCACCAGGACGGGAACTGCTGCTTACAATAAACTGCACCAGGACGGGAACTGCTGCTTACAATAAACTGCACCAGGACGGGAACTGATGCTTACGGAAGGTGGGCCAGACGAGAACTGGTTACCAATTTGCCAGGCGAGAACTGGACTTTGGAAACGACTGGTTACTGACACGCAACAGGTTTAAACTGCAGGATAATGATCCAACGACAACAAGATCTTCTTATTTGAAAGGTTTTCGATAAGGGTATTGACATGATTCCCCGATACTCAACTCTGGCTGGGGATAAACAAGCGGGTTTGAATGACTTGCCCCTGGTACACTCAGCTGGGGGATAAAAGACTGGCTTGCACAACTTGCCCCAGTACAATGCACCTAGCCCCAATCTAACTCTTGGGAATACCTGCTCCGAACAACTTGCTACGAGAAGACTTCGAGAATACTTGCCCCGACATCTGCACGACAAAAGAATTTAATCTCCAATTAAACACCTAACAACCCAGTTGATTTCAACATTCTCTGCGATGACTTGCCCCTGAATGAGCGTTCTAGCGACTCAACCCGATCTGATTATCCATTGGAAGCATCTGCTTTCAAATCTCAGCGCTCTGCATAATTGCCCCTGATTGGCTCTCGAGAAGACTCATTTCTGATCAACTGCTTCTCAAGCAAAACTGCCCCTGATTAACTAGAGCTTCGGGACTTGTCCTCATACTGACTGATACTGAACTTACCGGAAGATAATGCCCTTGATTCACAAGGCTTCACAACATACACCATTCTGGTTCAGACTGCTGGATTACTCAGTCCTGCTTGATTAATCCTGCTGGAATTTCTTTCATGTCAACTACTAACCTGCAGTTAGAATCGTCTGTCTACGAATGGTAATCTTAATGCAATGGTTATGCAGATTTTGAAAAATTTTGAGCTGTCACTCATTTACATGCATATGATTGTGAGTGACGAGTGAACCGAAGTTCAAACGTAGTGCTTACGTGGTCAGTGAAAATACAACAAGGATGTGACTAGCAAGTCAAGAAGGAGTCAGGTTACTCAACCTTATCGTAATGCGCTTCAGACTAACCCTACCTCAATTAGGTCTTTTAAGGGTTGTATCGTGGTCGGGTTCACGGTTCGTGAAACAAGGGATATTTGGCTCAAATTTGATTTGTACCCACCCCTTCTACGTGATGATCTCCGATCCTAAGGTTCAGTTAACTTGGCACAAGCGCTCGCCTCTTCGAGAGGTATGTTGAATGGTAAGAACCACAGTTAAGGAATTCACAAGCTTTTCTTCTAGAGTGATAGTTACTCCTTCTTCGCTTTCGGTGTCTGTGTACACGACTTTGTGATTTGCTGGGGAAAAATTTCTTTTTAATCCCTCCTTTTTCATTCTTTTGATTCCCTAATTTTTGCCTGGACTGACTCTTTTTGAGTTCTTTTCGATTTTTTCCGATTTCTTTTGAAGTCCAGCGGGATGCCCTAATTTTTGCCTAAGTATTAGCTTTCCAGCTCTTTCTTTCTTTTTACTTAGCGGGCTTTCTCATTTCTTTCTTTTGGAACAAAGTCGTGCGACACTGGTTGTCTTGATCGTTCCGAAAGGATTGTAACTGTCTCACTCCTGATTGGTGAGATTTAACCTCTTGAAAGGTATCAACTGATTGGTCCTCGAAAGACAACACTCCTCTGCAAGACTTGAATGCTTGGTCAAGCTAACTGACAACTACCCTGCCCCGGGTTAAGATGTGAGGGTTTTAAAAGTCCGAAAAAACTTCTACTTCCTGGCTCGAAGTGGTTAACAAGGGACTAACTCCTTATATCTCCAGTGTTTGGGGAATTTGAAACAATGCCTTGTACGTCATCGGTACGGTCTTATCTGAAAGCATACAATCATCGGTTATGAGTTTCAGTTTCGTCATCCTCCCTTTTAGCTTTGCTAGTCACAGCGAAAAAAATGGAGTGAATAAAATGCAAGTGTCAGTGCAATGCAATAAATGAGCGACAGCGACATGACTAATTCAGAAAAATGCATAGTCACTTTATTATTATCACCATTCAAAACATACAATGTTAAAAGCAGGTAGTAACTAACAGAAAAGAAACTACAAATGCAAATAATGTAAAAGCTTGAGAACTGCCACTGCTGAGGCGCCTGCCTGTCTGAACCACGGGCTTTTGCTGGGGAACACCCTTCTGAGTCTACGAGCTTAGACAGCTGAGCGGTTAGGGATGAACAAACAGAAATCCTTCTCGAAAGGAAATGCGATCCTGATCAATCAACTGCTGTACCTTCGCCTGAAATGCTTTACAATCTTCGGTTGAATGCCCCGGTGAGCCACCATGATAACCACACTGAACGTGGGGATTGTACCCAGGAGGGTAAGGTTCTGGAACTGGCTTAAGAGCTTTCGGCTCCACCAAAGACTTCTGGATCAAAGATAGTAGCAACTGGCTATACGGCATCGGCACTGGGTGAGAAGGAGCATTCCTTCGTTCCAAATTGTTGCGAGGTCTGTTCTGATTCTGACGCTGATTCTGATAACCTCGGCCACGAGTTCGCTGATTTGCAAGGGAAGTGACATAAGATTCCTGATAGAGTGCCCCAGGCACGGCTGTCTGTTCAATATACCAAGCCACGGGAGGTACTGATCTCTGATAAGATGATGAACCAACAAAATTCACTGATTCGCTTCGAGGATATTCAACCCTTGGCATGACTGAGTTGATCACAACTTCTTCTTCACTCTGATAGTCACAAGGGTATTCAGTTTCACCAGCTTGATCATATGAAGTAATCTGAATTTTCCCCATTCTTATGGAGTACTCAAGGCGTTCTCCTAATGCTACCACGTCAGAGAAACTTGCCGGAATTCCGAGCAATCTTTTGAAGTACGGATATTGTAGGGAATCTACAAACATGCTTGCCAGCTCTTGGTCTAACAGCGGGGGACGCACCCTAGCAGCAAATTCTCTCCATCTCTGAGCATACTTCCTGATCGGTTCATTGATCTCTTGAGACAACTCTTGCAAATGCATGCGATAAGGAGCAATGTCTAGGTTGTAATCATACTGCTTCAGAAAAGCTCTGGCTAAATCCATCCATGACTGAATCTGATTCCTCTCTAACTGCATATACCACCTCAAAGATGCCCCAGTCAGACTATCTTGAAAGCAATGGATCATCAACTTATCATCTCGCGCAAACGCAGTCATTCTTCGACAGAACATCATCAAATGCAGCTTTGGACAGCTATCTCCCGTGTACTTCTCAAATTTCGGCACTTTGAACTTGTAAGGCAACACCAGGCCAGGAACCAAACACATGCCTATAGCATCCAGGTTGACAGCATCTTTGGCTTTCAAAGCTTTCATTTGCTCTTCCAACACTCGGAGTCTTCTACCATCGTCAAGGGCTCTTGGATCTACCATCCCAGCTGCTGGAATATCTCTTCGGTAATTCATCACAGGGAAAGCAACACCTTGATTGTTGACAGGAGGAGGACGCTCATTCTGGGCAACAAACTGCTCATGTCGATCTCGGTTCTCAACAGAAGGCTGTACAACTTGGTCTGCAGCAACGTTGTTCACTTGCGGGGAATCTTCCATGGAATCATACAGAGGGTTGGACGCCATAGTGAACCCTGTCAAGGTGTTAGGAGACTGGAAATTGCCTTCAGACATGGCTACCAATAATCTTCAGCTGACTTCGACACTTGATTCTGCTCAAATCTACTCAACCCCTAGGTAGGTCTTCTGACAATCAACAGTTGCTCAATCCCAACTCCGGGTAATCACCTTCAGGAAACAAAGGCTGGATCAGAACTCTGGCTAGCTGGAGGATGATATGCAATGCAACACTGATATGCATATGATATGCAAAATGCAGCAAACAATGGGACCACAGCCCCCACACAAAATCTGAATACTGCTGCGCTGCTGACGGAGACGTTCTCTGAAAAGAAGACCAGAATAACGGGTAGGTTGGAAGTCAAGTTTCCTGCACAAAAAAACCCCCCCACTCACAGGTGTGGACCTATATCTGACAAGGTACGGCATCCTATGCGGTCGTCAGCGTCACAGACTTTCAGAACTGACGATACGATTCCCAGAAGGAGTGGCATCATCGAGTCCTGAAGAGGCCTCACTTAGCTAACTTCCAAATGATCGGTTCCCAGAGTCGACAATCCAACTAACCAGCAACCCACGCCAACCAAAGGAAGGGACAGGAGGCCAACCAGCAGAACCTCGTCTGAGTGTAGATTTCATGGGACACCAAAGCAAGTCAAAGCAAGCGGGCACCCACTAATTTCTACTCTAAGTCTAAGGTGCACTCAAGCCCAGGTCCGGCTTCTCTCAATCATAGAACACCCGTAACACCCCAACAGCAACAGATAATAAATAAGCCCCAAACAAGCGCTAGGATTGACTCTCTCGAGGGACGTTGGATCCCACATGCATAAGAACTATCGCAGTCCTTAGCAGCCAGGGGACGTTGGATCCCCAGCAGAGTCGCCAGCTGTCGCTACTGCGAAAATCGGCGCCGGCTGACAGAAGAGTCGCCACCGTGCGTTATTTATCCCTCAGAGCGGGAAAGGAAACGCTCGAAGTAAACCTCGCAAAAAAACGGGGAAAAGGTATGGTCATCGCAACCAAAACCTGGATTCGGGAGTCGGTTACGCAAGGGGAAGGTATTAGCACCCCTCACGTCCATCGTACTCGATGGGATCCACGCTTGGTTGGGTTGTCTACTGGATGCAAAACAATCTTATCTACGGCTGCTAAATCTAAACGGAGGGGAATTGACTCGATAGAGCGTCGCACTCTATGCCTACGTATTCTCAAGAGAGAAAGTCAGAGTCAACGTAGTTCGGGACTACAAGGAAAATTGGCTCGCCAAGACCTCGCGTCTTGTGCCTACGTACTTCCACTGGATGGAAGATCAGAGCTTTACGTAGTTCAGACTAACTACGGCTAAACAAACAGTCTCACACAGCAGTGAGAAAAACAACTGGTTTCACAGGGTCGGGAACCTATGGTCACAACTATGGCTGAGTCTCAAATGCACTCGGGCAAGAGAGGAAAAGGGTACTCAATTAGTCGTCAGCGGGAAAGTCTCGATCGCACAGCAGCGAGAGAACAACAAAGTCAGTCGTTAGTGTGCTCGCTAGGATATCGCATCCTATGCCTACATATCTTCGTCTGGTACGAAGAATCAGAGCAGCTGTAGTTCGGCTACTATCGGGACCACAACTCAAATCTCGTTTTATTAATCTCTGAAAAAATGATTACAATGGGTTGAATACTGAAATAAATCTCCTAGGAAACGCTATCCTATTCTATCTTGAAAAGTCGAATGAAAATAGCCCCCTAACAAATGGGCTTCTAAGCTATCCTAAAAGTCGAGAAATAAAATCTATGAAAATATCTCCTAAAGAAAATGCACTTAAAAATATTAAATCGACACTTTAATATTTTTTCTCTTTTTTTTCTCCTTTTCTCTTTAACATATTTTTTCCATATTTTCTTATTGAATATTTTCTCCTCTTTTCTTCTTTTCAATATGTATCTATTTTCCTCATATTTTTTCTCTTTAACAATATTTCTTTTCTCACATTCTTTTTCTATTTTCTTTTCTTTTATTGTTCTATTTTTTCACAATATATTTTCTTTTCATTTCTTCTCTTTTTCTTGCATAATATGCTTTTTCTATTTTTTTTCTCTATTTCTTTTCTTTTCTTTAAAAGAATAAAAATAAAAAATACAAGAAAGAGGGGCTGGGGGTGTAACTGTCTACAAGGGTATGCAGAAAAATAAAATAATAAAAAAAACTGTGAGGGATTGGGCCCAGCCCAATTCTCTTCAAAAAAAAAAAACGCAGGGGGGTGTAACTGAGTCTGGGGGCAGTTAGATTCATTGTTGGGCTCAGGCCCAGCGCTTGCCCAAAAATGTGAGGGGGCGTTGATAAAAAAAACGGATTTGGGCCTGGCCCAATCCTCCTTTCTCCTTCCACTCTCAGAGAAACCCTAAACCTTTCTCCCTTCTCCCTCCGCCGCCGTAGACCTCCATCCTCTCGTCTCTTTCGTCCTCCATCCTTCCGTTCTCGGCTTAGCTTCATTTCCTTCGAACATCATCATTACCTACAAACTGCAAGCGGCCAAACAAAACCAGTAGAAATCAAGACAAATCGAACATTCGAAGATCTGTTCGTGAATTCGTAGATCTTGATGGAAAAAGCTGACGAAGAAAGAATCTCAGTGAAGATTTTGAAGGAGATTCGTTGCATGTGTGATGAACTTCGCTCTGAAGATTTCTGGAAAAATCTTGAAGAACTGCTGGAGGTTTGTTGAAGATCATAATGATGAAGATTTGCTGATGCGAGTTCTTGTTCTGGAAATTTGTTCTTGCGGTGGTTGAAGATCGAATCAGATCTTGATGAGTGATGATTCTGACGGTAGTTCATGCGTGGAGATCTGTAAACGCTGGTTGTTCTTGATGAAGAACGATGCCTGATCTTGTGGAGAGATTCTGGAAACCTGGTGACGATAGCTTGAAGAAGTTCTGTGTTGACGTTCTTCTGGAGATGGAAGAGGAACGGGTGATGAACGTTCTTGATAGTTTGTTGGTGATTATTGATGAACTGGAGAGTTGAAGATCGTTGATGGACGACGAACATGATGATGGAGGATGAATGTTGGTTGAAGATTCAAGCCGTTCTGGGGAGATTCGCGGCGGCCGGAAGTAGATCGGAGGTTGTATGAAGGCGCCAGGAGAAGGTGATGAAGAGAGGAAGATGAAGATCATTGATTTTCTGGATTTTGGTTGAAGGATCTCATGGTGGCCGGAATCTGGAGATCTTTAGGTTTCCGGTGATGAGGGTTAGGGGAAGGGATGAAGATGAAGGGAGGAAGAAGATGCAGGTGAACGGAGTCTGGGCGTGTTGGAGTTCGCCGGTGGGGGTTGTGGCGGTCGCCGGCCATGCAGGCCGGCCGGTGGCTCTCTTCCGGTGGGATGCTGCATGGTCACCACGTGGTGACGATGGTGGAGGGGGAGAGTCGTGTGGAGGCGTGCATGCCCTCCACGTGTGGGGCAGCGTGGCGTGATGTGGACGTTGCAGGGTGGGGTCTCCTCCTCTGGACACGTGTTACTGAACTATTTAAGAGCTGAGACTCGCTGGAACCTTCTGGAAGATACTGGAAGGAGCTGGACCATTTTTGGACTCTCTGGATATTGCATGCTGGACGAAAACACCCTTGAATTAACCTGGGCCTGCGAATGTGGACTTTGGCCCAACGAAAATGGGACAAAAAACTTACAAAATCTGAATTGAATGGATTAAAAAGGATTAACCTAATTAAACTCAATTAACAAAACTCTAATAAATCTCTAATTAAAAAACATTCTAAAATCTATATTAAATTCTGAAAAAGACTTTATTATTTCTAATTAAACTCTATTAACCCTAATTAAAAGAAAATCTATTACTCTAATAAAATCTATAATATCTCTATATTAAAAGAAAAACTATATATTCCTATCAAAACCATTTAATATCTAATATATTCTAAAAAGGTAAAAAATATATTTTCCTATTAATATCCTATTAAAATCTATATTATCTTAAAAAAACCATTAAATCCTAAAAATCTATTTAAAATCTAATATATTCTAAAAATGAATTAAATCTATCAATATTCTATAAAATGCTAAAAAAATGATTTAAAAAGAATTAAAAATATCAAAAATTCTATTAAATCCTAAAAAATGATTTAAAAGCTATTTAAACCCTAAAAAATGCTAATAAAATCCAGAAAAATCACAATAATTCCCAGAGGGACAAAATAAGCACCGAACGACACAAAAATAATCGGTAAAAATAAACGGGCACCGAAATATCCCAAAAATCGATTCTACTGATCAAAAACACCTGAAACACGAGACGAGAGCTGTTGCACCCCAAAATTTGACCAACCGGGTCTCGCATTTGGTCCTATGTTTCGACGCATAATCGCATTCGCATCTGCATATCGCATACAGTGCATTTTTCATTTGTATTGATTTTATCAGGGAGCGTTCATGAGACTTTGGAACGTTAAGGGAGCGTTCATGCGTCCAAACGGCATCACAAGAAACTCATAATTCCACTCATGTGTCCTAAAAGCCGTTTTGCACACATCAGACTCCTTCACCCTCACTTGGTGGTATCCTTATTTCAAATCTAATTTCGAAAAGAACTTCGCTCCATGTAGCTCAACCAATAATTCCTCAATCACTGGTATGGGAAATTTGTCAGGTACAATAACCTTGTTTAGGGCACGATAATCAATGCACATCCTCCATGTACAATCCTTCTTCTTCACTAAAATCATCGGACTTGAGATCGAACTCATGCTATGTTTAATGACCCCTGCGACCAACATCTCTTTCACCCGTTTCTTTATTTCGTTCTTATGATGGCGTGGGTAATGATAAGGCCTCACGTTTACCGCTCCTTGTCCTTCTACTAGGGTGATTGAGTGTTCCTTGTTTCGCTTGGGTGGTATACCAATAGGTGTTTGAAACATTTGCTCATATTTGTGTAATATGAAGTCCAACTCTACTTGTTGGTATGCAGGCAAAGTGTTGTCTCTAACTCCTTTGGACTTTTGTTTTTCCATTTCCCACAAAACCCCCTACGTATAGGGCCTGCACTTACTCAATATACTTTGCAAGGCTACTGCAGACTCCCTGCACCCCTCATGTCCCTTAAGGGTCACCCACTTTTTATCACTCCAAAAACTCATAGTTTGTTGCCTCCAATTAGTAATACTATCTCCCAATGTTTTAAGCCATTTAATGCCTAAAACCTCATCAATTCCACCTAACTCAAATAAGTCATTTCTGGGCTCAATTTAAACTCTCCAATACATATTTCCATCTTCTTACACACACCCTTGTGTTGCCATTTGGAACCCATCCCCCAATTTGACCGTCATTTGAGGAACGGTCTCAATTGGCCAATCCATTTGGTGGATTAGCTTTTAAGATATGAAATTATATGTTGCCCCACTATCTACCAAAATCGGTACTTCCACTCCTTGTATTGACCCTTGGTATTTCATAGTGTGGTGAGCCTTGTGTGCAATGTGATGCAAATTAAGTGCACTAATCTCTCCCTTCTCTTCATCACTTTCATCCACCTCTACGTCTAACAGTTGAGCCTCTTCTTCCTCATCTCCATCATCCTCCACAACCAAAACCCCTAGTTGTTTATCAAGGCATTGATGCATAGGGTAGAAGGGACATCCACATTTAAAACACAACCCATTTTGCTTCCTCTCCATCAATTCATTATAAGACAAATGTTTAAAACCCCTATCGCGGGGCTCAGTCTATTTCTTATCAATTTGGGTCTTTTTGTCTCCTCTGAACCCACTTGACCCACTCTTTACACCCCCATTCGACCCAATATTTCTCCCTCTTATCATGACCCAATCAAATATAGTTTTTCTTTCGGATGACAAATTGTGAGTCGACCCATACCTAGATTTGGTTCCACGATTAAAACTCCTTCCATTTCTACCTCTCAACAACTTTTGTTACTTGGAGCAACTTCATTTTATTCATCTTCCCCGTCGCTGCAAAGCTTCATACCTTCCCTGTAATCTCCGACTTCAACCCGTGTCAGAAGTACCCACGAAACTTTTTTCCGGGTAGTTTTAGGATCTGAGCTGTCAAATACTCAAACTTAGTGATGTACTCCTTCATTGTTCCTTCTTGTTTTGGTTCTGTCAATTGCTCATAGACATCGCCATCATCGTGTCCTCCATACCTCTCTAACAACGCCTCTTTCAGAGCTTCCCATGTCAACCATTCTTCTTCTCCAATTAAAGAGTTGAAAAAAATGAATCGTTGCACCTTCCATACACAGTTGCGCCGAGTTCACTTTCATTTCCGGCGTCGTGTCTTGAACACGGAAGTACACCTTTGCTCGTGATATCCATCCTGCTGGGTCCTCACCGTTGAAAGCTAGAAGTTCCACCTTTTTAACAGGTCAACGAAACTTCGTCAAAGCATCTCCACGTAAGCTGTTTACAATGGCGCTATAAGGATCGCCTCCGTCTGTGACCACCGACGAGCCTTTCACGGAAGTACTCGCGTCTCTTTCATCCACCGTCAACGACTTATGCAAACACTTCTCCAACATCGCTATCAGGTTAATGTGGTTTGTCGTTACTGAATTCTGCACATCGAAGAGAGTAGATCACACCTCCGAGATCTCACTCTTTAATGCTTCGACCCTTACTTCCATCTTTGTGAATGCCAACAACATCACCTTCTTAAGTGACATTCACTAGCTTAGACGTCGAGTACCCGACAGGTCGAATCACTTGATACATACCAAAATAGATAAAATGTAATTTTAAAATACAGATGAAAAATTAAGGAGAAGGATGAGCTTTATTATACTGAAAAATAATGGAATAAGTACAAAAAGGAAAATGCAATCCCTAGACCTTAGAAAAGCAATGCTCCTAATAGGAAGCAGGAGCCATCTATTCATTCTGAGAATATTATTGAAATCTAAGCTACCCTCTATTCTCCCTCTCTCATTTCTTATATCATGGAAACAGAATTTACTAGTGCTCCCCTTTCATGGACACGTCACCCTTTTTTAACTAACTAGCCACTATTTCCAGAATTTACTAGTGCTCCCCTTTCATGGACACGTCACCCTTTTTTAACTAACTAGCCACTATTTCCCTTACTGCCCCTTCTAGAATATATTTTCCAAACCTTGGGTCCAGTTGATGCATTGTGGATCAGCTGCTCACGTGGCAAGTCATTCTCAACTAACTAGGGTCCTATCATTCAAGACTGTTTTTTTAAGGACCTACTTTATCACTTATAACTTAAAAAACATTTTAACATTTTTGTTTTGTTTGATTTATTAATTCAGGCAAATTGAGGACGAAGATATTTGTACTATGAGATTGATTTATATCGTTGCCTAAAGTCCTAGAGGATGCATAGAACAAAATAATTGGTAATTTTCTGCTACAATAGAAGTTTGTGAAATGTAAAAAATGAGCATGGAATGTATGCTAGAAATTCAGCATGTTCAATTGTAATCATGTTGCAACACCAATTGAAACAAGTTTGAAGATTGTAAATGACAGTGATGAGAAACTAGTTGCATCTCTAAGGTACTTGTGACATATAAAACTTGACATAAGCAACTCGCTTAAACATTTCAATAACATTTACGGTGGCTGTGATAGCAGAGGCAAGAACATTTCAGATCATATTGACACTCGTTAAAACATTTAAATAATGACACTTGCACAAAAACTTTACCTTCTTAAAGGATGCAACATGCTGTGATGACAGTGGCTGTGTTAAGCAAAATAGTTCCTAGGAACAATATGTTTTTGAGAAACAATAAAACATGAGGGGATCTATTCCCACTGACATACATATCCCTATCATTGTTTAAACATAGGATAAAATTTATGAGTAAATTAGAAGTCCTTGTAATAGAATTCCTAAACAATGTTATTTCCATTCTCCATCTTTCCTAAAAAAGAAGAATTTAACAATGAAAAGTTTGAAAGGAAAGAGAACCAGGGGGGAGATCAATCTCATGATAGGAATCCCTTAATGGAATTATAAATCATGGGATCAAAATCAAAATCTTCCATCTGCATCACAAATTACCAGCCAAAAGAAGAAATGGAGACCATATACTTGTCGCCAAGAGCTGTCTCGATCTCGACAAGTAACAGTGTTGAGGTGGTGAGAATTTTGAGCTTACAAGAAAAGGCTCGGAAGCTTGAGAAGATTGTTGGTTACAACATGTGAGACCCAACGGCAATTGTCCGGATTGCATATAGGTACAAGTTTTGTACGAGTCATATGACATATACTTAGGGCACATGAGAATAGGATTAACAACTTTGAGCTTGGCAATCCGTTCACTAACATCCCTCAAGTCACCTTTGGTAAAAATCAAGGCAACATTCCCCACAAGGAGTGGGACGAGATTAAGGAAAGCATTGTTGTTCCCAGTTTTCTCCGCCTCTTGGATAATAGAGCGTTTCATCAATGAGTTCTTCCCCATCACTACCACTGAATCTTCGTGCAGTGTCCTTCTTATACCTTGAAGCTGGTTTGATCCAACATTGTCGGCTGAAACCACCAAAACTTGAGTGTACTCTCGAAGAAGTTTTCCCATCTTCGCATCATAAGCTGCCTTCGCCACCTTCCCAGCCATTGTTACTGATTCAAACCACTAAACCATTCAAACCAGTTAGTTATAGATTAAAACAATATCCGAATTGAAAATATATGATGCAAAATAAAGCTGCAAGATGCATTTTAAAGAAAATCAAACAAACAATGAGAAAATCATGATGCTTCATACACTTGGACATGAATGCAACACCACAGTTATTAAATCTACTCATACATCACTCTTAGTTCACTAATTAACTATTTAGCCGGCAACAGATGTGCCAAAATTTTCTAAGAGCACATCAAGGTAGAAAAGACTAAAAAAAAATCCTCAATTCGCACGCAGCTCCGGTAATTCAGTCTTATCGTTCCTCATTATCTGCACGTGGT
This sequence comes from Lathyrus sativus, assembly GCA_963859935.3. Classification (NCBI taxonomy): domain Eukaryota; kingdom Viridiplantae; phylum Streptophyta; class Magnoliopsida; order Fabales; family Fabaceae; genus Lathyrus; species Lathyrus sativus. The sequence goes on along the minus strand of OZ012737.1, from coordinate 35,379,528 downwards.
CAATGTTTCTATTTAGCATGCGCGATTATTGGCAATAATCTTGAAAGTTGAAACTATAATATCACGGTACCGAAAGAAAGAACTATATACTGGTTACCTTAAAATCAAAAGACCTATGAACTAAATAATTAATAAAATAATGAAAATGATACAAAACTAAGAATGTCATTGATATGCTATGAAGCACAGACACAGAGAAACACGACACCGACACCGACACTAACACTCACACGTCAACACCGCACCAGTAATAATTTGAAAAATGAACAAATAGAATATATTCACAATCGGTTTCGGACACAGACACATACACACTTCTTTTTTTAAGAGATGTCGGTGCTATTTGATATGCATTGTCAAAATAACTAATAATACTAACAAGCTAAGAAAGTAAACGCTTTTCAGTGAACTATTTGATGCAAATTTTGAATAAACACCCACTGTGGCATTTTAGCAAACATATAGTGTGCACAATTGAACTGTAAACATATCAACATCTAAACACTCCCACTCAATCCCCAATCTCAGAAGAATAAAAAAAAAGTAAATTTGAAATGCACACAACAAGGATTTGTATAAAATCAACATTGTATCGATCAATTATAATTCATAGTCAAAAGATGCTCATAACAAAAAATAAAATCATTCTGCTAAACTCGTATAGTAATCAAGGATAGATCTTTCTTACACCTTAGAGCAATTTTTTGAGATGGTGCTTATTGAAGCGTGAAGATGAGTGGGAATTGATGGAGATGAATCGAACTTGTGTTGGAGAAAGAGAAGGAAGAAAAAAAAAGTGAATTTAGACGGAAGAACAAAACATGAGAGTGTTAGAGAAGATCGGTCGATATGGGTCGGGTTTGTTGAACCCACCCGGTCCAAACTTGCGTACAAATTGAAACATTTTTATTTGTCACCCCACACTTAAGCGGACACCTCTTTATTTTCATATTGATTAAAATATCCTTCTCATTATTTATTTATCAAAAAATATTTACTTTAGAGAATTTGTAATTCTAGAAATACCTTAATTATAACAAAAAAATCTGATACGAAAATTTTTGGAATTAAATAAAAATTATGCAATTTTATCAAATTTTTATAAAAAAATTGATGAGTTTTATTGGATTTTTAAAAAAATCTAATATTTTCTTAAGACATGTTGCATTTTTACCGAAATTTTTTAAATATTAATGCAGTTACAGCGAATTTTTTCTAGGAAAATGTTGCATATTTTCAAAAAAATATGGATTCTCCGATAAATATCATATTTTTTAAAAAAATCGTGCGTATTTAAAAATATAATATGGTATTTCTTGGAATTTTTACTGAACTTTTTAAAAATTCGATATGTTTATACCACATTTTTATAAGAAATTTTGAGTTTTTGGGGAATTCTATATTGCTTGCTGAATTTTTCGAAAAATCTTAAAACATCAAAAAAGTCTAAATTTTTTTGAAAATCCTGGTATACTGGATTTTTAGCTGAGTATAAAAAAATTTGGTAGTTCAGAGTACTTTATTTTTATTTGTGTCGTTCCGATTCTGATGGTTCCTTTACAGGTTTTAAGTGGTTTTTCATCACTGACATTTTATGTTTTACTTGTATGTTTTCTTTTTAACTTGTTCAAATTTTGATAGATTTTCGGTATCTCTATCATTGATAATTTATTCTTTATATGTTGTAAATGACAAATATTTCTCTCTCAAGCTGGCGTGTTAGCATGGGCAAAATCTATTAAGCATGGTATTAGTGTTGTTGTTACTATTTATTCTGATACCACAAATGGGATCAGAGGGAAGAAAGATAAATTGATTATGGGTTGTGAGAGAGGGGGAAACTATAAAAAGAAGAATTCCTCTTAAGGAGGATATAGTATGAAAGTTAAATATCCATTTATGTTGAGACTTATGCTGAGTGGTAGTGATTTGAAGGTGATGGTTAGGTGTGGATTTCACAATCATTAACTAACTACAGATTTAGATGGCCATGACATATTAGGCCATTTAAAAGATGATGAAAGACAACATGTGAATTACATGACATAATATAACATGGCTGATAGGTACATATTTGCTTCTTTGAAAGATAGAAATCCGAAAAGCCTCACGAGTGTCAGCCATGTGTAGAAGGAAAGATCTACACGCAAGACGAGAAATAGAGGTCCATTTATTGTTATGTAACATCTAATGAGTCTTATTCATGAAGATAAATACATGTACTAGAGCAGAAATAAGGTCGATCCAAAAAACAACTTTTTATTTATTTGATTATGGAAAACTGTTGATTATTGAATGTTCATACAAAATAGACAGATACCTGCTACTACTACTTGAGATTTTTCGCGTTACGTCAACGAAGTTGACGTTTTCAGTTGGATTTAGCTATTGGGAACATGAAAGGGAGGAAAGCACCACATGGTGACGGGAGAAACTGAAATAGTTGTTCGCTTCTAGGAAGTTGCTACCGAAGGTTTAGGTGACGGATGGGGAGCTGGCGTTGACGAATGCCATGAAATTCGTATTCCCAAACTTAACTCATTTGTGGTGTTTGTTCAATATTTCAAAAAATGTTAGTAAGAAGTGCAAGGAGTATGTTGAAGCTAATAGACAACAGCATGTTATGGATCTATGGAATAAAATCATGTATACGAATAGGGAGTTTAAGTTTGTGAAACACTTGCAGCATTTTGAGGTGGTATGTGTTGATATTTCTTTATTTGTTCAATATGTGCATGAAACATGGTTAACACCATATAAATAAAGCTTTGTTGTTGCATGGATTAATAAAGTCACTCATTTAGAGAACACGACAACGAACAGGTACATTGATGTTACTTTGATTGTATTCTATTACAAATTATCAAATTATAACATCTTTTTCTATTTATGGTTTTAGGGTTGAGTCTCCTCTGGAGATGAAAAAACATGTTGACCACTAGTCTGGGAGATTTATGCAAAAGTTGAGATCTTGTGAACACCGTGTTGAAGCTGTAACTAGGTTCAATTAGAGTATCATTTCAAAAAAGTATTGCCAACTTTGACTATCGGTATAACATTCCATTTGACTACATATTGCACGACTTCGTTTTAAGACATTGTATATTGTAACACCCCAAATTCGATTAACTAATTTAATTGAATAATTTAAAATTTTATTTGATTAATTGGTGTTTTAATTATTTACCGTGTTGTTGTGGGGGTAAGTATCTTTGAGGTAGAGGTATATAGAGAGTAAGAGCTTGACATAGTTGTTTAGAATTAATTAAAATTTTAGTTAATAACTAGAATAAATAGTATTTTATTTGAATTAATTAAATAAAATAGTAAAATGATAGAATTGGACCAATATGGAGAATTTGTAGAAATAAATGGGGAGTAAGGAGTTAGGAAGTTTGGACAATACTGTGAATTAAGAAAATTGAGGGTTAATGACATAATTGGGAAGAAGTGTGTAGAAAACCCTAAGATATATTTGAAGTAAGAGAGTCTGGACTTTTACATAAAAATTGAATTTTGTGGTGAGAAGAGGCAAATGTTAGGGCTAAGGGAAGACTCCATTGTTAGAGCTTGAAGTTGCATCTTGCTGGAAAATCCAATGTAAAAGGGGGAGAAAGGGCTATCAATTAGGGGTGTTGTATCATGGGATAGAGAAGAGAGGTCCTTACTCTCATTAAGATTCCATGATTTTGTTTTATGAATTGTTGTTGTGTTCGCAATTTGGAAATTGACGATTTCTTGGGTTTATGCATATGATTTTATGACTGGAATTATACTTTAATCATCATGATTATACATGTATAAATTTCTACCGTTGATGAATGTGGGAGTGATGGTTTTGATGAATTGTTGGTAATGTTTAGTTTATGAAAATATAATGAGATTATAGTAGAACTTTGATATATAATCTTAGAATTTTGAAATAAGTTGTTTGGGTATGTTAGGCCATGTTTGGATAGGGTTTTGGAAGGGATTTAGATGCCCAAAACTGAGTATTTTTGTCATGGGTTCTATGGTAATTGATTACCACTTAATGGTAATCGATTACCAGCTTAAAAATTAAGTTTTTTTTTGGATTTTTTGGATAGTAATCGATTAACACGTATTGGTAGTCGATTATCGCAGGCCGACAGAGAAATTTTTTAAGGTACAAATAAAAATGTCGTAACTTGAGATTTGTGGTTCCTTTTAAGATGCGGTTTGAAACGTTGAAAAGAGAACATGAAATACTATCAAATGGTAATGTTTTTAGAGGCTGAATGTGTAATACCCTAACCCCAAAATAAAGATTTGCTCAAAAATTTAAGGTGTCACCACGATAACCCTTTCAAACATTCTAAAACATTTTGCAACATACAGTGGAAAATGAATAATTAAACATCCAACACTTGTCATCACACGCTCGTTATACCTTATCTCGGTGAATTTGATAAGAAAGGATATGTTTTCAAAGGAGATCAAAGTATCCTAAGGGTGATGAATGGGTCGAAAGAAGTCTTAACATGAATCAAAAGCCAAAGCATGTATACCCTTAAGGCTGAGGTTGTAAGTGGTTCATTAGATGTGGCATCCACAAAATCTGTGTCGAAGATTGAGCAATGGAACAAGAGACTTGGCCATGTCATGAAAGAGGTCTGATCAAATTGTCGAAACAAAATCTGCTATGTTATGACAAGTTCGAAAAACTAGAGTTTTGTGAACCTTGTTTATTTGGTAAATCTTGTAGGGTGAAGTTTAACAAAGGTAAAAAAAGAACACATGAATCTCTTAATTATTTACATGCTGATCTTTGGGGGCCTAGAAGAAATCCTTCATACTCAGGTGGAAGATATTTTTAATCCATAGTTAATGATTCCTCACAAAAGTTGTGGATATCACTGCAAGAAAATTGCGTTTTAGCGTTGGCCAAAAGCCCTCGCTAAAAGGCAAACAACTGACGCTAAAGCATGTTAGCGTTGGTGTCTGTGCAGACATATCAAAGATGGAAGCAAAATGTAGTGTTCACCAATCATTAAAGTTAGCGTCGGCTCGACAAAATGCTAAAGGGACGCTAATATAAAAAAAACTGATGCTATAGTTCAAACATGTTTAGTGTTAGCGACATCCTGAGTCAACACAATTGTGTTACATGTAATCATTTAGCGTCGGCCTAGGTCAACACTATATACTATATATAATGATGTAGCGACAGTCTTTGGCGACGCTATAATGTTGTAATCTTTTAGACAACGTTCGCCTTTATCGATACTAACTTTCTAGATATAACCATATAACATCGACAAAATCTGGCGTTACATGTATTGCTCACGTTCTATAGTGTTGGTTTTTGGCGACACTATTTAGTAATGTGTATTGTGTAGTGTTGCCTCAAGCTAACACTAAGTTTAATTTTTTTAACCCGGACAAAACCTATTTGGGATGAAATAGGATAAAACATACTTTTAATTTCTCTTTTCAGGACGTACCAAAACTAAATGAAACAACAATGAAGTGTAGTTAAACCACATAAGTGATACCATACATAAGTTACATAGAGCAAATATCAGCAACAAATTTTCGAAACACTTTAATTACAAGTAAAGAACTTCACATTCATAGTAAGTCACTATATGTTATGTCTCATTAGAGTAAGTCTTACACATAAATGATTCTACTTTTAAAGTTAGAAACACATTGAAATAACTTGTAAGTACTGTGATCTTTGTATTGGTAACATTTTGGTAAAACAACACGTTGTTAGCAAGATGTTAAGCCAAATATTCTACTATGACTGACAGACATCATGTTCAGCATGATATTGTGACATGTGCTAGGACATGTTATACAAGAAAGTTAGGGCATGACTGTTTTGGTATTTTTAGTGTGACTTTTGAGTGTGTCTTAATTTGAATGAATGTGTTATCCAAGGAGGGATATTGCGAGAACTTATGTTTTGACAGATTATGATGGTTTTCTTAAAAAAGGATTGTTGAGCCTTTTTAGGAAACTTTGTATTTTGTTCCTATTTTTGCGCAGGAGATTATGCTTATGATTCAAAAATGATTCCTGATGAATTCCGCTTCAAGAGCCCAAGCCCACGAGGGCTGAAGACTATTTAAATAAGATCTAAACCTATTGTATTATACGGCTTACTCTTTTGTAAAAACTAGGGGAGGTTTTAGAGTCTTAGGTTTTGAGAGTCGTATTTGTGTAACTTTGTAAGTCACCCATGTATCTTTTAATGCATTGAGGTAGACTGATTTTGTATTGTTAATTGTCCACTCTAAATCTTTTAAGCAATAATGTATTGTTCTTTATTGAAGCTTTTAAGCAAAATCAAGTATTGGCTTGGAAGTGTGTTATATCTATTTTGTGTAATTGTTGAATTGTCACTGGGACTGTGATTGATTAGGAAGTGAGAAGGGGATCTCATATCTAGAAGGTTTCTAGGTAGAAGTTGCACAAGATAGTGGTTAGGTGAGAAGTTGTAAACGAGGGTATTTAGCTTTGAGATAATGCTATTATAGTGAATTTTATTTCTGGCTTGGTAGCCCCCAGATGTAGGTCATGTTGCACCGAACTGGGTTAACAATTTGAGGTGTTGTTTATCTTTCTGTGTTTATATTTTTGCAATTGATTTTATCTCTGGTTTATTTGTTCTATCAAACATAAGATGTTATAACATTTGTCTTGACATTATGTTCTGATGCAAGGACGTCAGTATTGTATTGTGTTAGAGTACCAAAATTTTAATTGGCATTGGAGTTGGAACCTTTGTCAGTTTTTGGGTGAGCTTTAGGGAGATTTTTTTTCTGGTACTGTATGATCATTTAAAGGACAACAACTATTGAAAATATATCACCAAAGAATGTGTTTGGATTGTTGTTGAACCCCAAAATTTGCCCTCTTTCAAGGCTTGACTCATTTCTTCATTTCTTTCAAATTCAATGACATAAAGGAAATCCATCATGAATTCAAGATTAAAGGCAAAAATATTATAAAGAGAAGTTTTGTGACATTACAAGAATGTCATTTGTTGCAAGATTTTCAACTCTAAGTAATGTTTAGAAATTAATTTATTTCTAATACTTTATTCAAGTCTCTAGTCAAATTCATGTTATGGTAATGTCACACCAAGTCTACATTATGCTTACAAACATCCAAGAAACATGCAAGGATTAAATCAACATTGGAATGTTTTAGGACCAAGAATATGCATGTTTAATCATGGCAAAACAGTCTCATGCAAGAGGTGACAAATTTCTTCATGTCACAAGATCACATGTCACAAGACCAAAGGAATAACATGTGACAATGCTTCTACATATCAGAATTTTCAAAATGCTGTCAAGAGTTGGTGGCATTGACCAAGAGGAGATGTCCAAACACAAAAAAACAAAATGGGTGCAAGGCACAAGGTGCTGCAGCAAATAGCATAGGAAAGTAGTGCAGAAAATGCAGCATAACACCTTGCATGGAAATGGAAAGAAAGAGAGTGACATGAGGAAATGTGGTAAGAGACACTACTCCATGAAAAATATGATATGTGGGAAGAAGAGAAAACCCTAGAGGGAGGAGATAAGAAGGGGGGCTGTAAACAAAGATGGATGGACTCTCTACACATTACACATTCACACACACTTGCAAAACCAGAAAATAGAGAGAGCAAAACAATACCCTAAAAAAATAGAAAAATAGGAAGCTTTGCAAACTAAAAAAAAAGAGTGATATAGAAGCATAAGAGGACCATTGAGGAGGATAAGCTTCACAACATAGAGTGAAGAGTGGAGAGCACATCCAACAAAGGTCATTGGAGTACTTGCAAGAAGGATAGAAAGCTCTTGGTATCCATTTCTTCAAACCTTTCTCCCTTTATTTTTTGCTTTTATATTCATTTCATTTATTCTCTTGTGTGTTATTGTACTGTGTATATCATGTAAGGTTCTAAGGAAACCAAAAAGCCATGTTTAAAAACCAATAAGAAGGAAAGAAAACCACAAAAGACAGCAAAAAAATACAGCAAATACTGTATTTTTCGCTTCAGGTCGCGGCGCGAACTGTCAAAAACAGAATCAAAACTTTTCTCAGTTCGCGGCGCGAACTGATCAGTTTGTTTATTTTATTTTCTTGTTGTTTTTACCTTAAAAAAGTGTCGTTTTTTCTGCATGTCTCAATTTTTTTTAGTCGACTAACCCCATATGTTTGTATGATTTTAATATGTGAATATTGCTATTGTCTTTGTTGATTCTTGATTACATAACCATTTTTAAAAAAAAACAAACTCTCGATTTTATCGAGCCATTTTCGACCATGTAAGTCGGCCGCCTTGTGCGTCCGCCATCGACCTTGTTCGTGTCACCTCAAACCTTTTTAAGCAATTAAACCCTTGACCCAACGTCAAGCGGATTTTCTCAAACGATTGTTAAGCCAATTCACCATATTTAATAAAAGGGTAAAGTTCTCTTTGTATTGAACTAAAGAGAATGGATTGAGTGTAGACTTCTTCCTTTCCGAGCGTCGAGATACTCATTGTAGTGTGGGTGGTCTTGATACTTGTCTTTCAATACGAAGACGTTTTCATCCACACCTTTTTCTCCTAAAAAACCTCGGCCCCGTACCGAGTGCATTTTCAAAACAATTACAATAAATAAATCGATTCTCTTGGTATTGAACTAAAGAGAGAGGATTGAGTGTAGACTTCTTCCTCTCCGAGTGTTGGGATATTCACTGTAGTGTGGGTGGTCTCGATACTCGTCTTTCAATACGAAGACGTGACTTTATCCGCCACCTATCTCCCTCTACAACTTCTTTCCGCAACCTTTGTCACCTAAAAACCTCGGTCCCATACCGAGCGCATTTTTAAACTCTTTTCATAACAAAAACTTGAATGGTCGTGGAGTGGTTAGGCGTAGGCCTTCTCCTATCCCGAGTGCTGACGTTTACCTTAGGGTTCTCTGTCGCAAAAGCACTTACCATTCAAAACCAAAAATACTTAAATAAGAGAATAAAGTTCTCTTTGTATTGAACTAAAGAGAGAGGATTAAGTGTACACTTCTTCCTCTCCGAGTGTCGAGATGCTCACTGTAGTGTGTGCGGTTTTGATACTCGTCTTTCAATACGAAGACGCTATGTTCGCCACACCCTTTCATAACAAAAACTTTGAGATAAAGAATTGGGTACTACCCGCAGGGGTTACTATCCGACGATCTATCTCGCCCCTAAAAAACAATTCAACAAATCAAATGTGACATCTTGCCTCGCATGGCGAAAACTAATCTTTCAAAAAGGATATGATACGTCCGTTCTACCGCAAACAGGTAATGCCTAAGTCTCCAACGAGCGAGCAGCAATACACCTAACTGCTAGAATGCGTACGATAGCATTATCCATAAAAAGATCAACAAATCGTAGGCCGAACTACGGCTGCTCTGATTCTTTACTTTTTCAAGTAAAGATACGTAGGCACAAGGGCCACAATCCTTGCCGAGCACATTCCCCCTTATATCTGTAGTTCCCCGAACTACGTCGACTCTGATTTTCTCATGTCTATCGAGAATACGTAGGCCTAGGACCGCGAAGTCTTACCGAGTCCGTTCTCTCTCTTCCTTCCCCTATTATCTTTCTTTTCCCAATTTCTAACCTTTCCCTCTATCCTTTGGAACACTCTTTTATAGCATAATATTTTTAAGCAAATAAATCACACACGACAAACAAATGGTTCACATTGAGTACGATGGATGCGAGGGGTGCTAATACCTTCCCTTCGCATAACCGGCTTTTGAACCTGTTCTTGGTTGCGAGACCATCTTATCCATTTATGTTCTTAAGGTTTTCTCGATATTTTCCTTTTCCCTCATGGGATAAATAAAGTTCGGTGGCGACTCTTCTGTCCTTTCCTTTTCGCCTTCCCTGTCGTTGCGCGTATTTTTCGAGTAGCGACAGCTGGCGACTCTGCTGGGGATACCTAGCAAGCCAAACCTAGTTTGTTTGTTGCATTTGTGCTTTATTTGCTTTTATTTTTTGTTTTATTTTATTATCGTGTTTCTTTCTAACCTGTTGGGTTTATTGGGATGGTTTGTGAGGATAAAGCTTTCTACCCGAGCTTTCGAGTATACACTAAGATTAGGAGGTGGTTTCTTTCTGATTTGCGAGACGTAGGACTCGTTGAGTTGGATCGAATTCCACCGCTCAGATGAGACCCCGTTGGAAAGATTATGTCCTACGTGTAGTCGTAACAGTGTTTTATTTCCGACGTGGGATTCCGTGATTCTGAGGACCTCTTGTAGAACCTTATTCCAAAAGGTTACTAAAACATAACTCTGCGTTCATCCTTTTGAAGGGATTACCGTCTTACGAGTAGTCGTTATGATGGAAAACTTTTGAGGGTTAGTGCACGGGACTTTGTTTAAAAGCCTTTTGGGATGCCCTCTTATAAACCAATAGATTGCCCACCCGTGGTGAGAGATATGTTGTTACAATACCCTGCAGGATCTGTGACCTTGATCCTTGATGTGGATCTGTTCTCGTGTGCACTCATTGCATTGCATTTGCATAAGCATCTCTGCATCATTTTGCATTTTCTTCCCTGACCAAATACCAAAAGCTTACCCATCCTTTGTTCATAACTCTTGGTTAATTTCCCGACACTCCCATTGAACTCGTGAGAGCTACAAAAAGTTTGAAGCAAGAGGAACGTAGAAGCCTTGAAAAGCCAAGTCAAACAATGCAAACTGAGGTGGCTATGCCAGAGAACGACCGCCAAAATGTTGAGTCCCCACCAGGGTTTACTGTGACGAACAATCCACTGTATGATCTTCCACTTGATGGCCATCCTCCGCAAGTAAACGTTCCTACTCGACCCCAGAGGATGCCAACGACTGATCCCATAAAAGAAAAGCTCCGCGCCCTTGAGGAGACAATTCAAGCTATGAGAGTGTCTGACATGCCCGGCCTCGATGCTGCTGATATGTGTCTAGTGCTAGACTTGGTGATTCCTCCAAAATTCAAGGCACCCAACTTCGAGAAGTATATCGGCTTTAGTTGCCCGAGGCGTCATTTGGTGATATAGTATCGAAAAATGACCCCTTACACTCATGACGACAAGTTGATGATTCACTGTTTTCAAGAAAGTCTGAGTGGGGCATCATTAAGTTGGTACGCAGATTTAGAAAGGAGTCATATCCAATCATGGAGGGACCTAGTTAGCGCTTTTCTAAAGTTTTACCAGTTCAATCTAGACACTATTCCCACCCGCATGCAGTTGCAAAGCCTTTCTCAGAATGAAAATGAATCCTTTAAGGGATATGCACAACGGTGGAGTGAATTCACAGCAAGAGTGCAACCACCACTTTCGGACAAGGAACTGATTGACATGTTCATCGATAGTTTGCATGGTTCTTATCTTGAAAGAATGGCTGGTTGTACGCCAACAAGTTTCTTTGACCTTGTAATTGTAGGAGAGCGCATCGAAAGCTACCTTAAAAGTGGACAAATCCAAGACGCCTCCAGCAGCCAAGCCAGTGAGACTGAATCCTTCAATGATCTCCATGAGGAAGACAAGGATGAAACTAACACATTCATAGCAAACATTGAGTATTCTCACGATATACCAGTAAAACTTTGTGGTCCCTCATTTGCTCAACATGCATCATTACTAGTGCCATGTTATCCTCATGGGAAATCAGCCATGCTTAAAGCTTCTTCCCACAAGTTATGGGTCGCTCCTCATACAAATCAACAAGCCCATGGCCAAGGTCATCCGAATCAGCACGAAAATCAGAATAGGCCCAACAACAACTTGGAAAGAAGGACTACTCCTCTTCATCCAGTCCCTATGTCGCACAGTCAGCTTCTCTCGCCTTTGATTCAAAACTCATTGGTGGAGGCTAAAAACTCTTAAGCCTATGCCAGAACCTTACCCTCCTGGGTACAATCCCAATGTTCAGAGTGGATATCATGGAGGATCCATGGGGCACTCGACTGAAGAGTGCAAAGCCTTCCAAGCCAAGGTGCAACAACTAATTGACAAAGGGTACATCTCTTTTCCAGAAGGAAGTTTGGTTGTCCATGTCAACCTCTCAGCTGTCTAAGCTCGAAGATTTCAAGGGTCGTTTCCAGAAGCCAGTGGTCCAGACAGGCAGACGTCCTCAACATTGGAAGTCCTTGGGCACTTTTCATCATTTGCATTTGTAGTTTACTTCTTGTTAATTACTACTTGTGTTTAAACATTGTTGTTTTGAATGGTGATATTAATGAAATGATTATGCATTTTCCGAATTGGTCACGTCGTATTCACTCGTTATTTCCACTTATCACAGACACATACACTTTTATCCACTCCATTATATCACAGTTGTTTTAGCAAATATTGGAGGGAGGATGACGAAAACGAAATACCCATAATTGCAAACTATATGCTTTCAGATAGAATCTCATCGATGATGTACATGCATTGTTTCAAATCCCCTAAACACCGGAGATATAAGGAGTTAATCCCTAGTCAACCACTTCGAGCCTAGAAGTAGGAGTTTCTTTCGGATATTTAAACCCTTTACACTCAACCTGGGGCAGGGTAATGTTCAGTTAATCTAATCCCGCATTTGAATCAACAAAAGCAAAATTCAGAAGACGGTTGTTCATCAATGACCCACGACATGGCAGTCACAATTCGCCAACAAAATTAAAATAAAATCATCAAAAGTCTGCTAAGTCAAGCACCTCAAAAGGGGACTTAGGCAAAATCAGGGTTATCCCGATGGATCTGGCAAGCAAAGTCAGTCCATGCAAAAGTTAGGGATCAATAAAGAAATCAAAAGAGGTCCTCAAACACTCAACAAAAAACAAAATAAGATTCAGTGGCCACCCAAATCAAGGGGCTACTAACATCCATCAAAATAAGGTGACTGCCATTTCGAGCAGACCTTGAATTATCAAGCTTTCACTGTCAAATAGGTGCAGAATTAACTGAATGAAGGTTTGGAGATCAACAATAAGAAGGGGTGGGTACAAATAATACTTTGAGCCTAATGTCCTTTGCTTCATAAACCATGAACCAAGCCACGTTACAACCCTCGAAATACCTAATTGAGGCGAGGTTATTATGAAAGCATACTATTGCAAGGTTGCGTAAACTGACTCCTCACAATTTTGCTAATCATCAGCGTTGGTGTCAATATCCATGTTGTATCTTTCACACCAATCGAGTTAGCACGACGTTTAGACTAACGGTCCATTCGTCTCACAATCACGACACGTAATAAAAGACAATTCCTTCAAAAACTTGCATGAACTTTGCATTAAAATTATCATTCGTGAATAAACAATTTTAATTGCATGTCAGTAGTTGGCATCAAGGAAATTCCAACACGAAGCAATCAAACAGGACTGAATTATTCAGAAGTCTGGATCAAAATCAAGTATACCTTGTCACCCTATGGATCTGGGGCATTGGCATCCGAGAAATTGGAATCAATCAGTCTGAGGCTAATCCCCAAGCATCAGTTGATCATGGGGCAGATCTTTCAATAACCGGTTGATCAAAAGTGAATTATCTCAAGATTCCGCCAATCAGGGGCAGGCGACCCAGAGTTCCTTTGACTTAAGGATAAATCCCTCCAATGTTCAATCAGGATAAGTCAAGTCACTTCAACGCTCTTTCAAGAGCAAGCTACTTCAAAAGTATGTTGAAGCCAACCACAGGAATCAGTTAAACAATGATGAATCTATTCGTGGCACAAACTCTGGGGCAAGCCATCTTGAGGTCGTCTCATGGCAAGCTACTCAAGCAAGTTCATCCTCATCGGCAAGTGTTGAGTTCAAAACGAGTATCGGGGAATCGTACTGTCATCTCACCCAATAACCTTAACCGTCTGAAGGCCTTGCTGTCATTGGATCCGTCATCCCACAGCCTAAACCTGTCACCTATCAAAACAAACCAAACCTTCAAAGTCCAGTTCTTATCTGGCAAACCTTTATACTAGTCTCATCTGGTCAACCCTTCACTAAACACCAATTCCCTTCTAATACATGCCAGCCCTTAAACCAGCTCCCATATGGTCACCCTTCCTTTAGCCTTCCGTTTAACCAGTCCTCGTCTGGCAAACCACAAAGTCAGTTCCCGTCTGACACCAAACCTAGAAGTCAGTTCTCGTCTGACAACTTAACCTTTTGCCACCAGTTCTGGTCTGGTAAACCTCATCCCAAAATCCAGCTCCCATCTGGCAAACCACAAAATCAGCCCTCCTTTGACAACTTAACCTTTCGCCAACCAGTCCCATCTGGTCTACCCTTCGAATACCAGCCCCCATCTGGTACTTCCAACCCAAAGTCCAATTTACATTGGCAACCACTAAAAATCCGCCATGTCATCACCTGCATTCCCAGTCACCAGCCTGCATCCATCATTATCATATGCATCATACACATCGCATTCGACTTCATAAGCATCTTGCATCATATGCATATTCCTAATTATATCATACTCCCCAGCTCTTGCATCTCCACTCTAGCATTTGCATTTGCATTTCCATTTATGGAACATCATTATCATCAAGCATTCATATATGCGAGATCAGGTCCAGAATCAATTTCGGAGATTTTCAAGATCATTATCAGCCCAGTCAGGGGCATTCTCTGCAAGACTGTGGGTGTTCCCCACGAAGTTGTGCAACTTTTGTTGGATAAATTCAAGAGCTTCAACGCAATCAACAGCCCAGTCAGAGGTATTATTTGCAAAGACTGTGGGTCCTCCCACAAAACTCAAGATCACCAAAGCAAAATCCAACACAGTCAGGGGCATCTTTTCAATACCATGGGTGTATTGTATGACGTATTTCAACCACGTGGTTAATCAGATCTTCAAATCAATATTCAGCCCAGACAGGGGCATCTCCAATAAAGTCATGGGCGATCCCCAGTGCTTCATCTCCAGCAGAGCAGGATTGTTTCCAGTGAGCGGGTGTGGGTTTATCACTCAGCAGTGGAACGAATTCAGAAAGTTGTTTTCCCCGTAGAGTTTGAACAACTGGCTCCTTTTCCCCTCAGAGTCTAGGTCATTGACTCATTCCTCAAGCGGAAGTTGTGTTTGTTGAGTTTATTGCTCATTTCCCCAAGCAAAGGTTGATATTGGTTCCCTCATTGTCTAATCCCCAGCATGGTGGGTTTGCTCTTAGCGGAACAATTTTACCCAGAAGTTTGCTCAGAAAACCATCCAGGGTTTGTTTTCCCCAACTTTTGTACTAGACGTGTCTAGTCTTTTCCCCGGCAGAATTAATCCTTCCTCTTTGGAATTTATTTTGCTAAAGTTTTCCTTTGCATTTGCATCATGCATAACATCCTCCCAAACGCGTAGCATTTCCATTTCGTATGGAGCATTACGCCATATTCAAACATATGCATGTAAAACATAAGCCGGGTTGCCACCCCTTTGTTTTCAAGCGTATCTCCAGCGGTTATCAGTATATTTCTCAATCCTACGTGGTATCCAGACCTCCAGCCAGGTCATTGACAAATGTGTTCATCTTATCGGTTTCCCTAGCGGAGTCTATTTATTCAAGTTCATGTTTCCCCAATGGATTTCTTCACCCAGATGGTGAATCGACGAATGTTCTTCTGAACTTAGGGTTGAGCCGACCTTTGGGTTCGATGCTAGATTTTTTAGCAAAATGAAGTGACGGTGAAGTCAATTGATTTTAATAGCTAGCGGTGAAGTTAGATGTTATTAAAAAAATTGACAACGAAGTCAGATTATGAAAAGAATTGACGACGAGGTCAGATTATGAAGAGAATTGACGACGAGGTCAAATTATGAAAAAATTGACGACGAAGTCAGATTATGAAGAGAATTGACGACGAAGTCAAATTATGAAGACAATTGATGGTGAAGTCAAATTATGAAGACAATTGATGGCGAAGTCAGAGTATGAAGAGAGTTGACGGCGAAGTCAGGCCATGTTGGGAACCGACGGCGAAGTCAGATCATGAAGAAAGTTGATGGCGAAGTCAGGTTATGTTGAGAGTTGACGGCGAGGTCGGATTATGTAAAGAATTGACGGCGAAGTCAGACTATGAGAGGAGTTGACGACGAAGTCAGATTGTGGAGGGGTGACAGCGAAGTCAGGTGTCCTACCAATTTGATGTTAAGGACTGACAGCGAAGTCAGGTGTTTTTCCAAATTTTATGTGGAGAATTGATGGCGAAGTCAGATCGTGTAGAGGGTTGACGACAATGTCAAAATGGTTTGAGAAATAACGGCGAAGTCAGATGATTTTAATTGACGACGAAGTCAGATTATGTTGTAAGTTGATGGCGAAGTCAGAGGATATGGAGGACTGATGGCGAGATCATATGTTTTACCAATCAGATGTTTTTACAGATTATGTTGAATATTGACGGTGAGGTCAGATCTCACAGATTTGATGTTGAGTTCCGACGGCGAAGTTAGAATGCTATTAAGAGCTGACGGCAAGGTCAGGTGTTTGTATTTGATCAATGACTGATGGCGAAGTCAGATGTTCTACCTGTCATAGGTGCCTGACGGCGATGTCAGAGGTTTCATTCTACGGTTGACAAATTTTTGGGTTCTTTTGTATTCAATCACCTTTTACCTCGAATGTTTGAAAGCATTTGCTTTTCATCCCTTCAGGTCCAAGTCGTTTGAATAGGGGCAGCTGTTGCACCCCAAAATTTGCCCTCTTTCAAGGCTTGACTCATTTCTTCATTTCTTTCAAATTCAATGACATAAAGGAAATCCATCATGAATTCAAGATTAAAGGCAAGAATATTATAAAGAGAAGTTTTGTGACATTACAAGAATGTCATTTGTTGCAAGATTTTCAACTCTAAGTAATGTTTAGAAATTAATTTATTTCTAATACTTCATTCAAGTCTCTAGTCAAATTCATGTTATGGTAATGCCACACCAAGTCTACATTATGCTTACAAACATCCAAGAAACATGCAAGGATTAAATCAACATTGGAATGTTTTAGGACCAAGAATATGCATGTTTAATCATGGCAAAACAGTCCCATGCAAGAGGTGACAAATTTCTTCATGTCACAAGATCACATGTCACAAGACCAAAGGAATAACATGTGACAATGCTTCTACATATCAGAATTTTCAAAATGCTGTCAAGAGTTGGTGGCATTGACCAAGAGGAGTTGTCCAAACACAAACAAACAAAATGGGTGCAAGGCACAAGGTGCTGCAGCAAATAGCATAGGAAAGTAGTGCAGAAAATGCAGCATAGCACCTTGCATGGAAATGGAAAGAAAGAGAGTGACATGAGGTAAGAGACACTACTCCATGAAAAATCTGATATGTGGGAAGAAGAGAAAACCCTAGAGGGAGGAGATAAGAAGGGGGGCTGTAAACAAAGATGGATGGACTCTCTACACATTACACATTCACACACACTTGCAAAACCAGAAAATAGAGAGAGCAAAACAATACCCTAAAAAAACAGAAAAATAGGAAGCTTTGCAAACCAAAAAAAAGAGAGTGATATAGAAGCATAAGAGGACCATTGAGGAGGAGAAGCTTCACAACATAGAGTGAAGAGTGGAGAGCACATCCAACAAAGGTCATTGGAGTACTTGCAAGAAGGATAGAAAGCTCTTGGTATCCATTTCTTCAAACCTTTCTCCCTTTATTTTTTGCTTTTATATTCATTTCATTTATTCTCTTGTATGTTATTGTACTGTGTATATCATGTAAGGTTCTAAGGGGACCAAAAAACCATGTTTAAAAACCAATAGAAAGGAAAGAAAACCACAAAAGACAGCAAAAAAATACAGCAAATACTGTATTTTTCGCTTCAGGTCGCGGCGCGACCCATGTTCGCGGCGCGAACTGTCAAAAACAAAATCAAAAATTTTCTCAGTTCGCGGCGCGAACACCCTTCGCGGCGCTAACTGATCAGTTTGTTTATTTTATTTTCTTGTTGTTTTTACCTTAAAAAAGTGTCGTTTTTTCTGCATGTCTCAATTTTTTTTAGTCGACTAACCCCATATGTTTGTATGATTTTAATATGTGAATATTGCTATTGTCTTTGTTGACTCTTGATTACATAACCATTTTTAAAAAAAAACAAACTCTCGATTTTATCGAGCCATTTTCGACCATGTAAGTCGGTCGCCTTGTGCGTCCGCCATCGACCTTGTTCGTGTCACCTCAAACCTTTTTAAGCAATTAAACCCTTGACCCAACGTCAAGAGGATTTTCTCAAACGATTGTTAAGCCAATTCACCATATTTAATAAAAGGGTAAAGTTCTTTCTGTATTGAACTAAAGAGAATGGATTGAGTGTAGACTTCTTCCTTTCCGAGCGTCGAGATACTCACTGTAGTGTGGGTGGTCTTGATACTTGTCTTTCAATACGAAGACGTTTTCATCCACACCTTTTTCTCCTAAAAAACCTCGGCCCCGTACCAAGTGCATTTTCAAAACACTTACAATAAATAAATCGATTCTCTTGGTACTGAACTAAAGAGAGAGGATTGAATGTAGACTTCTTCCTCTCTGAGTGTTGGGATATTCACTGTAGTGTGGGTGGTCTCGATACTCGTCTTTCAATACGATGACGTGACTTTATCCGCCACCTATCTCCCTCTACAACTTCTTTCCGCAACCTTTGTCACCTAAAAACCTCGGTCCCGTACCGAGCGCATTTTTAAACTCTTTTCATAACAAAAACTTGAATGGTCGTGGAGTGGTTAGGCGTAGGCCTTCTCCTATCCCGAGTGCTGACGTTTACCGTAGGGTTCTCTGTCGCAAAAGCACTTACCATTCAAAACCAAAAATACTTAAATAAGAGAATGAAGTTCTCTTTGTATTGAACTAAAGAGAGAGGATTAAGTGTAGACTTCTTCCTCTCCGAGTGTCGAGATGCTCACTGTAGTGTGTGCGGTTTTAATACTCGTCTTTCAATATGAAGACGCTATGTTCGCTACACCCTTTCATAACAAAAACTTTGAGATAAAGAATTGGGTACTACCCGTAGGGGTTACTATCCGAGGATCTATCTCGCCCCTAAAAAACAATTCAACAAATCAAATGTGACATCTTGCCTCGCATGGCGAAAACTAATCTTTCAAAAAGGATATGATACGTCCGTTCTACCGCAAACAGGTAATGCCTAAGTCTCCAACGAGCGAGCAGCAATACACCTAACTGCTAGAATGCGTACGATATCATTATCCATAAAAACATCAACAAATCGTAGGCCGAACTACGGCTGCTCTGATTCTTTACTTTTTCAAGTAAAGATACGTAGGCACAAGGGCCACAATCCTTTCCGAGCACATTCCCCCTTATATCTGTAGATCCCCGAACTACGTCGACTCTGATTTTCTCATGTCTATCGAGAATACGTAGGCCTAGGACCGCTAAGTCCTACCGAGTCCGTTCTCTCTCTTCCTTCCCCTGTTATCTCTCTTTTCCCAATTTCTAACCTTTCCCTCTATCCTTTGGAACACTCTTTTATAGCATAATTTTTTTAAGCAAATAAATCACACACGACAAACAAATGGTTCCCATCGAGTACGATGGATGCGAGGGGTGCTAATACCTTCCCTTCGCATAACCGGCTTCTGAACCTGTTCTTGGTTGCGAGACCATCTTATCCATTTCTGTTCTTAAGGTTTTCTCGATATTTTCCTTTCCCCTCATGGGATAAATAAAGTTCGGTGGCGACTCTTCTGTCCTTTCCTTTTCGCCTTCCCCGTCGTTGCGCGTATTTTTCGAGTAGCGACAATTGTTCATTGTAAATTTGGAGTCCATGTACAATGAAGTTGATTAACATGCATTCAGATTGATAAACACATGTGTGGTGACCAAAGATGCTTGGGAGTCTCTCAAGACCTTTCGTCAAGGCACATATGGTCAAGTCAGAAGGTTTCAAAGGTCTCTACCCAAGAGACTTGTCATGAATGTGCCTATTATTATAGATGAAGATCAAGTCATCATCAGAACAAGTGGACCTCTTAGGTATATATATTGTTGATCTATCTTTAAGGATGACGATGTTGATTTGAAGAACAAGAGCATGGATTGTATCTCCTAATCTGTAGGAGAGTGTGACTCGACATGTGATGAAGAGTCAATTTGAATAAGTTCTGAAGGAAGTGAATAGATGGACATGGTCAAATGTCAAGAACATTCATCCTGACATCTTCAAGATTTTGTTGTACAATGATTAGCTGAACCTAGTGTTAAGGTAGAGGAACTCAGTGTCATGAACCTGAAGGTGAATCGATTTACCTTGTTTCTGGATTATTTAGAAGGTGGGCTTCTAATGTAGTCCCATGTATTGGAGAATCAATTCATGTTTAGTTAGTTTCCCTTTCAAAGTTTATGCATCAAGAGCATATAAGGAATATAAAGAGGTGAATGTTCTATCTTGATTTCATGATCATGTATATGGGGTTATGAACAACTGTTCTAATGTTATTATGGTTGATGATTTGACTAGGAGCCTAAAAGGGATATGGGTACTTAATGCTTTATAAAGCAAAGTGGAACTCAAATGTTAATTGTTTTTGTTCAAGAGGGAAGTTGAGTCAATGATGCTTTTGAAATGTCTTGACATCGTGTTAAACATCAGAATGTTCACGCTAAAGGTAATAACTTGCTCTGAAGGTGTCTCTCTTCTAGGATTAAGTCAATCTTATCAGGCAATTTTATTTCATCTTTATAGGTTGTTTCAAAGGATCAACTTTAGCTATAACTAACCTAGATGTGGTTAGAGCTCCAGGAAAGTGCAAATTTTCTTATCTCCCATACCTTTTTGGAGTTCCAACTGAGCAAGTTTGGTATTCTGACGGTGGGTGTTCCAGACTCATGACTGGAGTAAAGGTGGTTCTGGTGGATTTTAAGTATCTCTCTCCAACTTTGTTCTTGAAATGATGTACCAAAAGGGTTTGCGAACTGGATTTTCCAGTTCTGGTGTTATTTCCCATGGTATAGGGTTGTTGAGTAGTGAGATCAACACGACTCAGTTGTATGATCAAGGTCTTAAGTTAATTTTCACTAAGGGATAAAAGTTGGTCTTTAATGAGTTATATGAAGTGATGATGAGGAAGTTGAGTCCAGAGGCAATTGTTATTTGAGCTTATTCGAAGGAATTATTGCTCAAGCTTAAGGTCCAAGAAAGACGTAGTCACTAAATGTTGTAACCTCTCATGTGGTTCCTATGAAGCCATACGGAGGTTAGTTGATAGAGGATCAAAGAGAGGAGGAGTTGACTGAGGTTGAAAAGACAAATAACTATGTTTTGCTCAAACAACACCCTGGTATTTTTGGTCAGTTCAATTGGTGTTTGTTTAAAGGTTTTGCTTATGGTTATGTAATAACAGACAAGATGTATGGACATTATGCCTCTGTGTAGGAGCTTCCTTAGGTTTTTATTGTGTGTGAGAGTTTATTTCTCTCTGTGGAGTTTCTTTGAGTGAGTGTCTCTGATGTGCCTTTGCAGTTTGTTCCCCTACTGGTGTGCTTAAATGTTGGTTCTCAAGTAGTTCTTGAAAGTGGATGTTCATGGTCTTTTATGAATGTTATGTTCAGAACTAATTATTATGAAATGGACTGATGTCCAAGCAAATGTTGGAACATCATCGCAGTAGAGTAACTCTCCAAAAAATGGAGCAAATTATATATGGGAGCTAATCTTGTGGAGTTTGTGTTCACCAAGAGATTCAAAGATCTAATCCTGGTGTAAAGCTATTGGGTAGGTCTGAGGGTGATAGTGGCTTAGACAATTCTGAAAGCAATGATTTGCAGTGTGGTGTAGGATGACATACTTGATGTTGTGGAGAACCATGGTGTCTCTGGGTTTTCTATTGCGTTGCTATATTATATAGCATGAAAATGATCTTTATAGTTCTATGTGATCTTTGGTGGTGTTGGGATGCCATTGTTGCGGTGAGAATCGTGATACAAAGCTATTGAATTAACTTGAATCTTTAATTCTTTGAATTCACAACCGGACTTTAATTTATCCAAAGGAAAGGTCTAAAGAGAGAAAGAACCTTTTGCGCGATGTAACAACAACGCTAAGAGATTCGGGGATCGGGGGTTGGTTATGCATAGGGTAGGTATTTCACATCCTAAACATCTGTAGTACTTTACAGGAACCTTTTGTTTGTTTGTATGCTAAGTTTATTAAATGTTTGCTATGGATTGAGATTGGGTAAAAAGTATGGGTTAATACCTAAAGATATATACACTAAGTTTGCTCGCAAAGATGTCGCATCTTCTGCCTACGTATCCTAACTAGGATAGAATCAGAGCAATCATAGTTTACCTCACTAGGTTCGAAGAACACTTGATTATGATCAAGGTTCAAAAGGGAACAAACATGACAATGCTTGTGTAGAGTTTAAGGAAACTCTCTAGATCTAAGTTGAACACTCAAGAGGGAAGTAAGTAATCATGACAATGATTCTTACATAGAGTTAACAAACTCTATCCTAAGTTCTAGTTTAAAGAGCACTCCTAACAAGGGTAAGCTTTTTAGACTTAAGCAAAGTCCAATGGACAGGTTCTAACTTAACTAAGTGGTGGATGACTTAACGAAGTCGGGGGAGAAAGATGAGCTATATATGACCCAACGGTCAACAGAAAGACTTTCCTTTGGAAGGATAGAATGGGGAGACAACTTGAATGAGAACTAAAGAGTTCCATCACTTGGGGAAACTAAACTTAACAAAGCAAAACATTAAACAAGGATAAATACAAGAAACATGGTTACGACCAAGCATATACAAGCATATTACGATAAGCAAGTACGTCAAATAAGAGGCATGGTTACAACCAAAGCATGCAAGTGTATGACAATAGGCAAGCAAAAAATGAGTTCTTACAAGACTCAATGAAAGATGAAGATCTAAGCATATATTGACAAAGATGAAGGTAACAACCAATGCAAATAAATCAACATCATAGAGATATTACATGGAAAGCAAATGAATCAAACATCATGCTTACAAGCAACAAGTAATTACATTTACATCAAGATTAAACATATGATTCATATCACAATAATCACTGGAGAAAAATAAATCAAAAGTTCGAAATGATCGGGAGGGTAGAAAAAAACCTAAAAAGAAACATGAGCGTTTTAATGCAAAATTGTTTTTACAAATGGAAATTCTAAAATGTTAATGCATCACATGGAAATATATACAAATACAAGACCAATGCAAAAAGAACCGATTAAAAATAATAAGAAACGAAGAAGTTACGATGTTTACAAGATTTAAACAATTAAAATAAAACAAGGCAATTAATGATAAAAAAGAAAGGGGCGTTGGTGGGTGTTGAACCCACCACCCTTTGAACAATAATTCAACATCAACCCAACTGGGCTAGCAGCGCGCACATGTTTAAAGAGAGGGGAAAGAAGAAGAAAAAGAAAGAAACCAAGAAAATCATAAAAATGCCAAAAAGGGTCATCACTGAGGATCGAACTCAGGCAATATGGCACGATAGGAGACTTAAGGCGCATGTGACAACCACTGGGGTGGCAATACATCCGTGTATTAAGCCACCCCTAAAATTTAAATACTTAACTCAATACAAAAACATGGGCAAGGCAAGAAGCATGAAGCAAGCAAGAACATGAAAAAACGACAACATCACAACTTCATCAATACTCAACCAAATGCAACCAAATTTTAGCCTATCTTGAGTGAAATTTCATGAGGAATTCATTGGTGATCTCAGTTTTCTCAAAAAGTGCATACATTTTGAAATTCGAATACAAATGCAATTGTAGCCTTTGAAATGCATAATGGATATCACAACTCAAACCAAGTGTTTTTAAACCTATGTGAGAGCTCAAGCAACTTTCAAATGTGTGAATTAAGGATTCTAGGTGCCAAGGCCAAACAAAAATGCTTTAAACAAGGAACTGGTGTGTGAAAGGTAGTGTGAAGTTTTGAAAATGCATTTTGAATGACACAACTCAGAACAGCAAGAAATATGAACATGTGAGGGTATGCACAACTCATAAACATATAATCCAATGCTTTCTGATGCAAAACTCAAACCAAAACAAGTTCAAACAGAAAATGATATGCAAGAGCTCAAATTGCCTTTGGAAATGCATGATGATGGCCAAAGTTCAACATAAGAGGAAACATGCTCAAATGAAAGTGTGGACACCTTATACACCTGTTATCTAATTATTCTAAGTGCACAAATCAAATAGAAATAGTTTCAAACCAAAAGTGGCATGTAAGTTGCAAGAAATGCCTTAAAAATGCACTTTGAAAGTTATGAATCAAAACTGTCATAAATGGACTCAAAGAGAACCACACACATATTCCAAATATACTACTCATGATCATGCTCAAAGAAATAATCTCTGATCCAAACTGAAACATGAAATGACCACTCAATTGCAACTTTATGGAAGAAATTAGAACAAACTTGCATTTAACCAAATACTAAACAACAGCTCAATACAACAATGTTTCTTAAACCATAATTTGACAATCAATGAATACATACAAAGGGTGAAAGCTTGCAAGTTTTAAAATGAAACCTGACACCAGAGGTTGACAAACCTCAAAATGACAGGGCAACCAAACAAAATCATGAACAAAACACATATCAGAAAAAAGAAGCTTCAACATCTTTGAATCATGTTAACAGAAACAATCCAAACCAACATGTTGGCAATTACAATGAATTGATGCACTCAACAGGGCTTTCTTAAAGCCACAACAATTTAACAATGTTGATGCATAAATGACAGACATGCCGATCATGATCATGTTAATCTCTAAACAAAGCACAACTGCATAATGATTCAAGGACATGAAATGAACATGTGAAATGCTAAATGCTATTTATTTACATAATGATACAAGGAACATAAGAATGATCATGCTGGCAGAATTCTAACAGTTACACATCTACACAATGATGCAAAGACATGAAATGAATATGCTGATAGAATTCAAACAGATCCTTGATGAATCAATATGCCTAGCCAAACACAATGCAAACAAGGCAAACTTGCCTAACACATACACAAACAGCCACAGCTGAGCAGCCAAAAGCAAAAAGCCACAAGTGACTTAGGACCTGCTTTGACAGTTAGAGTTTTAGAAAAACTCAAAAATGAACTAACTCCCCTTGAGGACCAAAACAAACTTCAGAAAATAACATCTTAACAGATTGCCAAAACCATAACATACACCTAATGAGAATTGCAACTTAAGGCCACAACAAGAACACATTAAGGAGTCAATAGCAACAAGGCAATCAGCTATTGGTATTCCAATCAGCATTTTTGATGGATTCCAATCATAGCTTCCAAATGATCTCCTCCAAGATCAACCACATACACAAACACTAAAAAACATTGTTGATCCTCAAAGGCCTAGGTATATTTCAACCTCACCTTGCATGAGCCATTTCAACCTCATGTACCAAACAACCTAGCACAATGCCTTAAGGGCAGTCATGGGTGAAAACAAATACACAAGTGTTGGACAGAGCAGACCTCAATCAATGATACATACCAAACATGATAATGCTAATTAAACCAACAATATTCCTTCTTCACAACAGTTAAGACATGTAATGGTTGCAAGTCAGTTTGAAACAAAATGGCACACATTGCATATTTTCACATGAAGACACATCAATAATGCAACAAACTTGATCATAGCATACACATACACTTATCACCAGAACTGTCTCAGCAAGGATCAAACATTTCAAAAATTATGTTAGGCACATAACCTCTTATCTTGAACTAAAAACAGTGCCAACATTAAAATGCTCATGTAAGCAAGCTTGATATTCTAACCAAAACAAACACAACAGTTATGAAAAAATAAATCTCTAAAGTTCAGACATGGCTTATGTGCAGAGATACAACATGATGGTTAGCAAACTATTCAGATATAACAATGACCAAAGCCAATAACAAAGCTGGCATATTTGTGTATATGCTACATTCTTTACATTTCAAACACCAAACATGCCAAGTATGCTAATGACAGAAAAATAAGAAGGAGGGTAACTACCAACCTCTTGTAGACCTCCTTGAGCGAGCTTAAAAGCAAAGAAACCCAGAGATCCTCTTCTTTGGCACAAGTTTGAAGTTTACTTCTTCTTGAAGCAATAAGTGACTTCTTGGGACAGTTTGAGTAAACAAACTTCCAGCTAGTCTTTGAGCTCTTAGATAGTTAAAACAAGATGGATATGAGGTGTTGGGGGTGTTGAAGTGGTAGGAATGGACTTAGGTAGTGATTTGGCTTTCAAAATGCATAAAAGTCAAAATATGGAGGTATGAAGGTTGACTTTTAGATTGATGAATTTTCTGAGGAAAGTAATGATGGGAACAACTTCAAATTTCCATTTTAAGGGTGTGTATATGGTCTTTAAAGTGTTTTGGTGTTTGGAACAAGAAATGGCATGAAAAATGCAAAATGGTGGATTTTGGTGACTTTGAGAAATTCTACACTTTCAAGCAAGGAAGGAAAGGGGAGAGCTATGAGTTTTCTGGTATTCTTGATAGCTCTGCTATGAAAATGACATAGGGGGAGCCTCTATTTATAGGAAAATGAGGGATGAGGACAGATTTGTAATCTTGGCATTTTTGGAGGGATTTTGAAAAGGTTACCCTTGGCTTGAGGTTTGGTACAGCTGCATACATCAGATCCTTGGCTCAATGTAAGGAGAAAATCAAGTGGAATGAGATACATGAGATGACTGAATAGGGCATAGAGTGCAAATGTAAAAAAGTTTCTCTTTCCTCTCTTGAATTCTTTGATTATTTTAATGCCACTTGCTTGCAACTTGCTATTCCCTCAAATCCTTCACTTCTTCTGCATTTTCCTTCACTATACTCTCTAAATATCAGATACAAACATGATCCAAGGGATGAGAATAGGCCAAGTGATCAAAGGATGAGTTTGTGAAAAATTGTCAATGTGGGACTCAGGTGTTAAAAGCTCATCTTGGTAAATACATAACTCTAAACTCATAAGGGCTATGGAGGAGTTATACTACATTTTGGAAAGCCCTCATGTAGCTCTACAACTTTTATGTTTTCATGAGTTTCAGATTCTCAAAGGAACTTGGCCAAAAAGCCTCTCAAAGTTGTTGAAAAAACAAGCCTAAAAGTGAAATTTTTCTAAGTTACTTTTCCCTCTTGTAATGAATTTGATCATAACTCCAAATATATGCATTTTATGATCATGGACCACTTTGGTACTTTTTTAGGACTTGTAAAGAGCTTCCCAATGAGCTTTGAACCAACTTAATTGGATGTGTGGTTAAGGAGTTATGGTCTTGCCCCTTTCAAAACCCTAATTCCCGACTTTTGTGATTACTTCTCAAACCTTGATCCAATGGTCCTGAAATTTTATAGGTAGGTCATTAGGAACATTTTTTATTCATATCTTGAGGTCAAATTCCTTATGAGTGAAGAGTTGACTTTTCAGTCAACCGAACGATCAATCAGTGACTACCGAGTCGACTGTTGATGTTCTGGACCTTTTGAGGCCTTGAAACATTTTGAATAGACTTTACCAAGCCATATGAACTTCATGGACCATGATCCCACCATTTTAGAACCTTTTAAATCAAAAGTCAAACCACAGTTGACTTTTCCCGCTCGAAAACCCTAATCGGGTACCCTGAACAGCACTGTTCTTGATTCCTGGGTGACAAACTCAAATTGGATTCATACTTGATCCAATGGAATATACTTGATGATGTGGAGACCTATCTCAAAGAGAACCAATCCAAAATATTGACTGGTTAACCCTCGAAACCTCGATTTCGGCTGTACAAAACCCTGATTCTCCTGTAACTTGACAAAGACAACTTGAAACAGGTTAAGGTTAGATAATCAAATGAATATGATCCTAAAATGATGATGAAGATCTAAGGGGTCAAAAATTGGGGTATGACAGCCATGATCTGACATCATTCTAGGTGTTGGTACTTGAGAGGAAATGTACTTCTACTGATGTAATTTGTACGCATGATGTCGAACCAAATGTGCATGACATCTTGCCTTTCTGAAGTGCTTTTTTTGGAGAACTCTAGTTTCTCTTATTAAGGTTTATTCTTTTGTTGTTGTCATACCCTAAATTTGTCCTACCCTTTTGTAAATATTTTCGCATTTATTGTCTCGTGCTATCAGACACGTGTCCACCCGAAATCGGACGTTTTTCAAAAATTCTTTTTAACTGATTAAGGCGTGACACGTGGCCTGAAATTCTTTTTTTTATTTTCAGTTTCTTAAGCTTTTCTTTTTTAAAAAAAAAATATATATATTACTAAATTATTATACGTATTTAATACTTATTTTTTTTGTTTTTTTAAAAAAAAAGAAGGGGGGGGGGACATTTGTTAATATTTATTTATTTGTTTTTGTTAATATTCTTTTTTATTTATTTAATTATGTTAGTTAAGTATTTTAATTATTAATTTGCATTATTAATCTTTGTTTATCATTAATTAATTAACTAATTGCTAAAATTGTTAATAAAAAAAGAGAAAGAAAGAAGCAAGCAGAGGAGGATCAGAAGCCCATACGCTAACGGCCCATTAGGTTTTCGGTTGGATCAAGTGATTATAAAGGGAAAACCCTAACAGAGGGGAAGTTACTGTTCATTCCCCCCTTTCGAAACCTAATTCGTCCCCAAAAACCCTAAAAGATTTTGAACGGCAGAACGTCCTCCTCCCTCAGTAAAGCGGCGCCGCTATCCTTTGAAGAACCCCAGTTCACCCTAAGTCCGCCGTTGCAATCCCAACAGAAAACCATAAGAACTTCGTCTCTTACAAACCAGAATGGCGCCGCAATCCCTTTCTCCCAAAACCCCACAAACAAAATCGCCACCTCCGCCTTCAATCATCCTTCTCCTCTAACCACATTATTCTCACAAGAAACCAACGCTCGCCCTTACCGCTGATGCTCTAGGTTGAAGTAAGCTGTGCGACGAAGGTGTGTCTGTCTCCGCCGCGATTCACTTTGCCGACGCCAACGACTTTTCTGCGTCGTGAGTATATTGGTACAGTTCCCGTATTTCTCGTGTTTCATTGGTTTCTTTTTGTGGTTGATAGTTTCTTTTTCGGTGTAGTTGCTTGTGTTTTTACCTCTGTTTGGGGCTACTGAAATCGTATTGATCTTTTTTTTATGTGTTTTCATTTCATATCCCATTCATGAATCAAGTTTGTGTTGTTCCTCTGCTGTTTGATTATGAAGAGTTCACGTTATCTTGTTATGTCATCTGTGTTACTCCTAACCGTTGTTGTATTCACGAAAGGTTTTGATTTTGGTTCTAGTCTTTAACCATTGCTGTAATTGATAGCCGCAAAGGAAAGAGACGGCAAAGAGACTCATGATTAAACTCCATTCTCCCATGACCACACTAACAACGTGATGTGCATTCGTTCTTGTTTCCATTTAAAGCTAAAGATGCGGTACCTCAAGTCATGTCAGAAATCCAATGGAGGAGGCACTCATCGCAACCAGCTCCATCAGCTCTCAACTCATGACAACGACAACATGTCAATCTGGTGGCGTGTGGGATTTATGTATTGCTGATATTTTGAGTTTATTGCAGGTAGCCCTAAAGATTGAAATCGGAAACATAAACTCGAGAGGATGTTGTTGCGTTGACGTGCCGAGATAACGAGGTTCAAACATAATCTTGAAAACACGGTTTCCCACGACAGACAACACGTAACAGCAACAACAGGGCGGCAGGTTTTGGATTCACCCCGGGTAACCACGCCTTGTATCATTTGGCATCGTGTTTTTCTTAGTTTGGTCTTTATCCTTGGTTGTTGTTCAATTTAAAGTGTGTTAATTTCTACTGTTTGGATATGTATACGCTGCGTTTTGTTTGGCTTTTACTCAAATGTATAGAGGTTGTACCAGTACAACACTCATGGTTAATTTGTAGGCTAAGGCTGGCATTGCGGTAACTCTGACTTTGGAAACGCTGCGATAAGCAAAGTTGGATGTTCAAAACGTTTGTTTTTACAGGTCCATGAGAAAAGGATGAGCAAGTAGCAGTGGCGACAACATTTAGAGCTATCCGAGCTCGCAACTGTATTCGGTTTTCATAAAATTGTGTGGTTGTCTGTTGTTATGTGCAGGTTTCGAATGTTTAAATTCAAAGTTTGGAACCAATGCATTCAATGTAAACGAGCCTTCGGCATCGCTCTTCAAACATGCGCCAGCAATTTGAATCTAGGATATTCAGTTTCAAGTCCGACCCGGCCTCATAGCAGTTGGTTCACCGCGACGCAGTTTGGTGATGTTTTTTGTGTTCCGACCACTATCATCTCAAGCCACGCACGAAGCTTCAGTGGTACGCGACTGTCACGCATCAGATACGTTGTGGTTTCAAAGCAACATTTCCAAGCAGTAATGAAAAGTTCAGCATTTCGGTAACTTTCCGTGCATGTTGCGTTGGTTTATTTTCGGGGTTAGTATATGATAACTCTGTATGGTGTTGTTGGTAGAGGATTAAAGGTGTGTTTCTGTTTTAAAGACGAGGTCTTATGGTAAGACAGTTTGGTTTCATATGGTTAGTGTGTGTTGGTTTAGTGATTGGTGTTTGGAAAATTGTCACAGATGCTAATATTTGTTCAAGGTTGTTTTGTTATTAGTATTTGACTGAGATCTGATGCAGTTTTTTGGTTTCCAAATTTTGTATATATCCTGCTACTGCTATCATTTGAGGATTGGGCATAAATTAAGTTTTCTTGTTTCGATGTCAATTACGGTATAAGATTTCATGGCTGTTTGTTATCAGTTTGATCAAATTAATATTGTGTGCGGAACTGCAGATGTGTTCAGATTTTATATATTGGTTACTATAAGTCACTGATGGCTTGTGTGGTTTGATTATGAGAGGGGTACGTTTTAGCAGCTTTCAGGATGGGTGACTTGAAGATTATTATACTACTTGGATAAACTTTATGTGCCGAATTATTGCTACCACAAGTTTGAAGTCTAGGACCCTGCTGGCTTTCGTATTGCTTTACGGACGGAAATCACGGCATCTTCTTTTGTTTGGTTCAAATTGGTTTAGATTTTTAATTGGTTTCTTATATCTAGTGCTTAAAATTATTTTAGGGATGTTATCTCAAATAATTTCAGTAGCTCTTCTTTAAATTGAAATCTTTTTACGTATTCAACGTTTTGATATATATATTTTCTTTTTATTTTCCAAATAAATTCTCATATTATTTTAGAGATATATTCTCAATATGATTAAATTGTCTAACCATAAATTAATTTATCTTAACATAGGCAATCACTTTCAAAATATGATTTTTGTTTCTTAATCCTATTTCAACTATGTTTTTAACATTCAAATCATTTTCTAATTAAATCACGAAAATTAAACTCTTAAGGTCTAGCACCTCTTGGGTTTTTGAGTAATTATTATTGGGGCGTACGCCTTGGATAATATTGTTCGTTTTTCGTTTTGCTTTTAATTATTTGAACAAAGATATATCATAGGAGTCTAGCACTCTTTGTGATATTTTCATTGTTTATTCAAGCATTATTTCTTAAATTAAATCAAAACCATCCTCAAAACTAATAATTTTCCTAGTCTTCATTCAAATTATTTTCTAATCAAATCGTGAGAAACTAAGTTCTTGAAGTCTAGCACTTCTTGAATTTTTGGATAGTCATTATTAAGGTGTACACCTTAAGTAATGTATTATTCGACCTCTCATTTTCAAAATTATTTTTTTTCTAACAAAGAAATGTCATGAGAATTTAGCATTCTATGTGATATTTCCTTTGTTCATTCAAATATTCTCCAAATGAAAAAGGTGTCGTCGAGATCCAGCGTTTCGATAATACCCCAATTAATTGGTTGTGAGGCCTACGTCTCATTTATCAAATAATTGTCATTTCTCTCATTTTCAAATCCAATCTCACGTCCTCACATCTCGTACCTTAAACTATTTTCATACCTCATTTCACTTCAAATCTTTTTTCAAACATTTTCTCGATCAAACTTCGAAAGAAGGAGGTTCTTGGAGTCTAGCATTCCTTGAATTTTCGAGTGAATAGCTCTCGAGGCACGCCCTTTGGGTTGTTATTCACTCAACCTTTCGACTTTTTCAAACTCAACCGTTCTCTATATTCTCCTGAGTCGATTGCTCGTCCGCATTCGCAACCCATTTCTTTCACAATTCCTCGTGGTCTCGATATTAGGAGCACCCTCAGGGACTAATATCGTTTCTCACAACCTTAACCCTTGACACGTCGTCAAGCCGGTTCCATCTTCAATCAAATCTTCGACACGTCGTCGAACCAGTTCAAAACAATTCCCTTTTGGCCTCGCATGCCATCTATCGATTCGATCTTTTCACAAACGTTTTTTAAACTTACGAAAAGAGGGATGTTCTTAGAATCTAGCATTCTTTGAATATTCGAATGAGTAACTCTTGGGCACGCCCCCGAGTTGTTATTAGTTCATTCTTTCGATTTCAAAACATCCAATTCTTATCTTCAACTCATTCAACCCAATTTCCGAAAGAACTGAGTTCTTGGGATCTCGCATTCCTTGAATTCTTGAGTGACAAGCTCTTGAGGCACGCCCTTAGGTTGTTTGTCAGTCACTCTTTCGTCTCCCAACTCAACTTCAACCCTATTCAAACCTCATCTTTTCGTGGTTGTTACCACGAACTACGGACGCTCTGATTCTTTATTCATTCTTGAATATAAGATACGTAGGCACAAGATTGCGATGATCTTGGCGAGCACACTTCCATCCATCTTCCGTTTTCCCCCATCCTTTCCCGTAGTCGAACTACGACGCTCTGATTTCTCATTCTCGTCCGAATGAGCATACGTAGGCACAAGGGCCCCAATCCTTGGCGAGCACCCTATCTTCTAACCACCCATCTTTCCTTAGCGTCTTTAACCTTTTTAACCTACCAATTCTACCTTTAACAACAAGAAGAAAACCAGTAAACCTAAACAACACTCCCCACAATTACCTTAAGAGGTTCCCGTCGAGTACGACGGACGTGAGGGGTGCTAATACCTTCCCCTCACGTAACCGACTCCCGAACCCGGAACTTGGTTGCGACAACCCTGTTCCTATCCTTTCGTTTTAAGAGGTTTTCTCGATATTTTCCTCTCCCGTTTATTCGGGAAAAATAAAGTTCGGTGGCGACTCTGTCGAACCGCATTTCCGCGCCTTTCGCGCGAGGGTCGTATTTTCGAATGAGATTTTTCGAGGTGCGACAGGTGGCGACTCTGCTGGGGAAGTATTGCTCCATGCAAAGAGAGAGTCGAACCTATCTTTTGGTTTGTGAGGAGTGTTTGCTTTTTATTTTGTTTTCTTTTTGTTTTTGTTCTCTTATAGATTTTATTTGTGCTTTATCGCCTGTTGGTTACTGGGATGACATCATGAGTAAGGCTCTACGCCCGAGCTTCGGTAAAAGCAGAGAGAACACATAGTTTAGAATTGGTAGTCGAGTAGTGTTAGTCTCCGAGGACTCGCTCCTTGTGGGCCTAGCATGAAAGCTCCTCCAGAGGAGACCTATTCGTAGATCTCGTTGTAACGCAGCTAGCCTGTTGCACGACTTGATTAATGAAGGGTCTGTGATTCTGGGAACCTTTTGTTAGCACCAGTTCCGATATTGGTGGTCGTGTAATGTTAGTCTCCAAGGACTCGCTCCTTGTGTGCCTAGCACGAGGACCCCACTCAGGAGGGACCTTATCGTCATTATCGTCGTAATACAGCCAGCCTGTTGCGTGACGCTAATACGACTAGTGTCCGTGATCCTGGGAACCAAACGTAGAAACCATCCCGTGAGTGGGTTTATGGGTAGAGTGTCTAGATCTTCCCATATAGGGTTTACCTGTCAACTTTTCTTTGAGCAGGAATCATGGGTGCTTATCTGTTACAGTTACCAGCTTCGGGGGCTGTTTGATTGTGATCCTGGATCTTGTATCTTGCATTGCATCTTGCATATCATTTGCATTGCATTTCATATGTTGTGCATTTTGCATTTCCAGTCCTTCAACAGAATCTTATGTCTCCGTTCCTTCTTCTCCAGTAAATCAAGCTGATTCCTCGACACCAGTACGCAACTAGAGCCAATACCAGACGAATGATGGAGCAGATTCAGCAGGAGCAAGTTGCCTTCAGGGAAGAGTTGGATTCCATGAAAGGAAAGATCGACCAGATCCTCGAAGCCATCCTCACAGCCAGGAGAGAAGAAGAACAGCGTGAAGCCGCCGCTGTCGTCAATGGACAAGGGTCTACTGCCATCCCTTTGGTCCCAATTCCGAATTCTCAGGGAATGCCGTTGAACTTCAACAACGCAGTCGAAGGAAACACTTCTCAGCCAATCCCAGCGCCTGGAGTTACCGTTGGAGTTATCCCGCACGCCCAGCCTGCTGCTGCGCAAATCCCGGTTCCTCATGTCGAAGATACTCTGATGGATCAGTATGACGACGTTCAGAACTATCATGCTGCTATCCCCATTGCCAGTCCTGTTGCCGCTCAGGATTCAGAAGCCATGAAGATGTGCCGAGATCTAGCCGAGAAACTCCGAGCCATGGAAGGGCACAATTCAAATTCTTTCAGTGCTTTGGAATTATGCTTGGTGCCTGATGTTGTCATTCCTCCAAAGTTCAAGGTGCCCGAATTTTCAAAGTACAAAGGTCTCAGTTGCCCAAACATCCATCTGAAGATGTACTGTCGCAAGATGGCTGCTTATGCCAGAGACGAGAAGCTCATGATCCATTTCTTCCAGGATAGCTTGTCTGGGGCATCACTCGAATGGTATATGCAGCTAGAACGTAATAGTGTGCGCACTTGGGCCGAGCTAGCAGATGCATTTGTCAAGCAGTACAAGTACAACACTGACCTTGCTCCTAACCGTACTCAGCTTCAGAGTATGACTCAGAAGGACAACGAATCCTTCAAGGAGTACGCGCAACGATGGAGAGAGCTAGCCGCAAGGGTGCATCCACCTCTTGTTGACCGAGAATTGATTGACATCTTCATGGGCACTTTGCAAGGCCAGTACTACGAAAAGCTGATCGGTAGTGTCTCCGCTGGGTTTTCTGACTTGGTGATCGTCGGTGAGAGAATTGAAGAAGGGTTGAAGAGTGGGAAGATCCCAGGAGGTTCTAACAGCCAGGCTAATGCCAAGAGGCCTTTTAATAGATACAAGAAGAAGGAGGGCGAAACAAATGCCATCTTTGTGCAGAAAGGGCAAGCTTCTCAACAAGCTCCTCCTATGCCTTATCAAGTTCCCTACTATCAGTATCCATATGTTGCTGCTGCGCAATATGCTCCAATGCCTTATCAGCCAGCTGTTCATGCAGCGCAAGCTCAGATGCCAAGGCAACAGGCTCCTCAGCAACAAGCCTACAACCGACAAGGATATCAGTATCCTCCTCAGCAACAGCAGATGCAAGCAACTCAGCAACGACAAGGTGCTCGCCCACAACGTCCGCAGAGAACATGGAGGCCAGATAGAGTCTTTGATCGTCTACCAATGCCATATGCCAAAATCTTTGCCCAGTTGATGGAGAAGAAAGCTGTTGTTCCGAGAGACTTAGCTCCTCCAACTGTCCTTCCTGCCGATTACGATGCAAATGCTCATTGTGAGTTTCATAAGGGCGCTCCAGGTCACACCATTGAGGACTGCAGGGCTTTCAAGCATATAATTCAAGACATGATCGATAGGGATGCTATCAACTTCAATGGGAAGTATCCAAACATCATCAACAATCCGATGCCACCAGTCAACTAACGCCAACGTCAGATCGATTCCAGTCAAGTTTGTTCCCCGAAGAAGGCAGTCATGTTGCCATTTCATTATTCGCAGCTTCTTATGTTTTGTCTTTGTTTTATTTAAGTATTGTATACTTTGAACAATTGCCATTCGTATTTGGTTTTCATTAATGTATCGTCTATGCATATGTCGTATTCACTCATTTTCACTTATCACCGACACATTTATTCACTCCACTCTACTCACTGTTGTTTAGCATGATTTGAGGGAGGATGATGAAAACGAGATACCCATAATTGCAAACCGTATGCTTTCAGACCGAATCTCGTCAATGATGTACAGGCATTGCTTCAATTCCCCAAACACCGGAGTTATAAGGAGTTAATCCCTAGTAAACCACTTCGAGCCTAGAAGTAGCAGTTTCCTTCGGATATTCAAACCTTTACACTCAACCTGGGGCAGGGTAGTGTTCAGTTAATCCAATCCCGTATTCAAATCAATATCTAAAAGACGGTTGTTCATCAAAGACCCATGCCATGGTAGTCACAACAAAATCAAAAAAAAAAATCAAAAGCCAGCTAAGTCAGACACCTTAGAGGGGACTTAGGCAAAATCAAGGCAATCCCGATGGATCTGACAAACGAAGTCAATCCATGCAAAAGTTAGGGATCAAAACAAAAGTAAAAGAGGACCCCGAA
Organism: Lathyrus sativus; assembly: GCA_963859935.3. Lineage (NCBI taxonomy): Eukaryota > Viridiplantae > Streptophyta > Magnoliopsida > Fabales > Fabaceae > Lathyrus > Lathyrus sativus. The sequence goes on along the minus strand of OZ012737.1, from coordinate 35,343,085 downwards.
ATCCTCAACAAAAACAAAAGGGATACAGTGGACACCCAAATCAAAAGGGACACTGGCATCCATCAAAAAACCAAAATAAGGTGACTGCCACGTCAAGCCAACCTTGAACCATCAAGTCTACACCGTCCATACAAGTGTAGGATTAACTGAGCGTAGGACTGGAGATCATTAAGAAGAAGGGGTGGGTACAAATCATACTTTGAGCCCAATATCCTTTGTTTCATAACCGTGAACCAGACCACGTTACAACCCTTGAAAGACCTAATTGAGACGAGGTTTATTCTGAAAGCATACTATCGCAAGGTTGCGTAACCTGACTCCTCACATGATTTCTAATCATCAATATTGGTGTCACTTCTCTTGATATATTTTTCGCACCAATCAATTAGCACAACGTTTGGGCTAGCAGTCCATTCGTCTCACTATCACGACACCTCAACAAAAGACACTTTTTTCTTGCATCGAGCTTTGCATTAACGTCACCATCTATGAATGTACAATTTTAATTGCAAATCAGTGCTAGGTATTCAAAGACACTTCAACAAGGGGCAATCAAGGAAGAACTTGACTTTCAGTGACTGTCACAAAGCAAGACTACCTCAGAACCCACAGGCTGGGGCAAATCACTCAACAGCTCGAGCAGGGGCAGGCCACTACAAGTTCAGACTGGGGCAAGACCATGTCGCCTTGATTATCAAGCAGAGTTGCAACCTTCTCTGAAGAAAATTCGCAACAAACCACCAAGTACCCAGACTTGGGGCATCCAGAGTATCTTCTCCTGTGTCTTCAGCAAAACTGCGTGTCGAGGAAGTTAATCCCTCCCACCACCCGAAGTCCAATCCGCATTGGCAACTACCAGAGGCCACCACGCTGGCATTTCCGCTCACATTACCCGTCTGCATCATATGCATCATACGCATTGCATTCATCATCATAAGCATTTTTGCGTCACATACATACCAATCATACCATACTTCCCCAGCTCTTGCATCTCTGCTCGTCAGCATTTGCATTTGCACATCCACTCATATAGAATATCATTTATCATCCAGCATTCATATATGCAAGTCAAGGCCCAGGATCAATCTTGAAGATTTCCAAGACCGTCGACCACCCAGTCAGGGGCATCTTCCGCAAGATGGTGGGTTTGTCCCACGATTTTCGAAGAGCTTCAAATCAATCATCAACCCAGTCAGGGTCAATCTTCTGCGATTGTGGGTTCCTCCCACAAAATTTAAAGTTATTCAAAGCAAGATTCAGCCCAGTCAGGGGCATCTTTTTCAAGACCATGGGCGTCTCCCGTGACGAATTTCAACCTCGTGGTTGATTAAATATGCAAATCAACATTCAGCCTAATCAGGGGCATACCATTCAAGACCGTGGGCGTTTCCCACGAAGTTGTTCAACCTTTTGTTGGGCAAATCCAAGAAGTTCAGTGCAAGATCCAACCCGAGCAGGGGCATCTTCAGCAAGACCGTGAGCGTTTATCATGAAGTTGTTCAACCTTTTGTTGAGCAAGACAAGGCATCAAGACAAATTCAGCCCAGTCAGGGGCATCCTCTTCAGAATTCATGGGCGTAACCATGAAATCATTTCAGCAAATTATGATTTCCAAGCAAAGGCGGTGGGCGTACCCCGTCGACTCATTTCAAATTCAATCTTCCTCTCAGGGGTTCCCCAATGAGTTGTACCCAGCAAGCGTGACCGTTGTCAATTGCCTTACTATCATCCTTTTGGTGATAGTTGAACTTCGTCAGATCAACCCAGCCTGCATCCTTTTGGTGTTGGTAAACTTCAAATCTGTGTTGTCTTATCATCCTTTTGATGATAGCAACCTGTGTGTTGTGTTTTCGCTCTACTATCCTTTTGGTGGTAGGTCTGGTACTTCGTCGGTATCGGATTGCGCGATGTTTTCTTTTATATTTTCGCTCTACCATCCTTTTGGTGGTAGGTCTGGTACTTCGTCGGTAGCAGATTGCGCGATGTTTTATTTGTGTTTTCGCTCTACCATCCTTTTGGTGGTAGGTCTGGTACTTTGTCGGTATCAGATTGCGCGATGTTTTATTTGTGTTTTCGCTCTACCATCCTTTTGGTGGTAGGTCTGGTACTTCGTCGGTATCAGATTGCGCGATGTTTTATTTGTGTTTTCGCTCTACCATCCTTTTGGTGGTAGGTCTGGTACTTCGTCGGTATCAGATTGCGCGATGTTTTATTTGTGTTTTCGCTCTATCATCCTTTTGGTGGTAGGTCTGATACTTCGTCGGTATCAGGTTGTGCGATGTTTTATTTGTTCTCGCTCTATCATCTTTTTGATGGTGGGTCTGATACTTCGTCGGTATCAGGTTGTGCGATATTTTATTTGTGTTTTCGCTCTATCATCCTTTTGGTGGTAGGTCTGGTACTTCGTCGGTATCAGATTGCGCGATGCTTTCTTTTATGTTTTCGCTCTACCATCCTTTTGGTGGTAGGTCTGACATTTCGTCGATGTCAGATTGTGCGATCATTTATTTGTTTCGCTCCGTCATCCTTTTGGTGAGGGGTCTATCATGGTCATTAATGATAGATTGTGCGATTTGTTTTGTGTTTCGCTCCGTCATACTTTTGGTGAGGGGTCTATCATGGTCATTAATGATGGATTGTGCGAATTTTGTTTATCTCGCTCCGTCATCCTTTTGGTGGGGGGTCTATCATGGTCATTAATGATAGATTGTGCGTTTTGTTTTGTGTTTTCGCTCCGTCATCCTTTTGGTGGGGGGTCTATCATGGTCATTAATGATAGATTGTGCGATTTGTTTTGTGTTTTCGCTCTACCATCCTTTTGGTGGTAGGTCTGATATTTCGTCGATATCAGATTGTGCGAACGTCTATTTGTGTTTTGCTCCGTCATCCTTTTGGTGGGGTGGGGGGGGGTCTATCATGGTCATTAATGATGGATTGTGCGAATTTTGTTTATCTCGCTCCGTCATCCTTTTGGTGGGGGGTCTATCATGGTCATTAATGATAGGTTGTGCGATTTGTTTTGTGTTTTCGCTCCGTCATCCTTTTGGTGGGGGGTCTATCATGGTCATTAATGATAGATTGTGCGATTTGTTTGTGTTTTCACTCTACCATCCTTTTGGTGGTGGGTCTGGTATTTCGTCGATATCAGATTGTGCGATGTTTTGGTGTGAGTCTCGCTCCGTCATCCTTTTGGTGGGGGGTCTATCATGGTCATTAATGATAGATTGTGTGATTTGCGTTGTGTTCCACTCCGTCATCCTTTTGAGGGGGGGTCTATCTTGATCATTAATGATAGATTATGCGATTGTGTTTTGCTTTGCCATCCTTTTGGTGGTAATAGCCGTGTGTTTTTCTCTTCACCATCCCTTTTGGTGATGGCGACCTTTCGCCAGTTACTCACAACTCACTCAGAGGTTTACATCATCCAGCATTTTCAATTCTCAAGCATCTCTCTTCCTTTCGGACAAATTCAGGGTCTTTTTATATCTAATAGACTTCTACCTCAGGAGTGTGAACGCCAATGCAGTTCATCTTCCTAGGTTTAAGCCTATTAAATAGGGGCATCTGTCATACCCTAAATTTGTCCTACCCTTTTGTAAATATTTTTGCATTTATTGTCTCGTGCTATCAGACACGTGTCCACCCGAAATCGGACGTTTTTCAAAAATTCTTTTTAACTGATTAAGGCGTGACACGTGGCCTGAAATTCTTTTTTTTATTTTCAGTTTCTTAAGCTTTTCTTTTTTTAAAAAAAAAATATATATTACTAAATTATTATACGTATTTAATACTTATTTTTTTTGTTTTTTTTAAAAAAAAGAAGGGGGGGGGGACATTTGTTAATATTTATTTATTTGTTTTTGTTAATATTCTTTTTTATTTATTTAATTATGTTAGTTAAGTATTTTAATTATTAATTTGCATTATTAATCTTTGTTTATCATTAATTAATTAACTAATTGCTAAAATTGTTAATAAAAAAAGAGAAAGAAAGAAGCAAGCAGAGGAGGATCAGAAGCCCATACGCTAACGGCCCATTAGGTTTTCGGTTGGATCAAGTGATTATAAAGGGAAAACCCTAACAGAGGGGAAGTTACTGTTCATTCCCCCCTTTCGAAACCTAATTCGTCCCCAAAAACCCTAAAAGATTTTGAACGGCAGAACGTCCTCCTCCCTCAGTAAAGCGGCGCCGCTATCCTTTGAAGAACCCCAGTTCACCCTAAGTCCGCCGTTGCAATCCCAACAGAAAACCATAAGAACTTCGTCTCTTACAAACCAGAATGGCGCCGCAATCCCTTTCTCCCAAAACCCCACAAACAAAATCGCCACCTCCGCCTTCAATCATCCTTCTCCTCTAACCACATTATTCTCACAAGAAACCAACGCTCGCCCTTATCGCTGATGCTCTAGGTTGAAGTAAGCTGTGCGACGAAGGTGTGTCTGTCTCCGCCGCGATTCACTTTGCCGACGCCAACGACTTTTCTGCGTCGTGAGTATATTGGTACAGTTCCCGTATTTCTCGTGTTTCATTGGTTTCTTTTTGTGGTTGATAGTTTCTTTTTCGGTGTAGTTGCTTGTGTTTTTACCTCTGTTTGGGGCTACTGAAATCGTATTGATCTTTTTTTTATGTGTTTTCATTTCATATCCCATTCATGAATCAAGTTTGTGTTGTTCCTCTGCTGTTTGATTATGAAGAGTTCACGTTATCGTGTTATGTCATCTGTGTTACTCCTAACCGTTGTTGTATTCACGAAAGGTTTTGATTTTGGTTCTAGTCTTTAACCATTGCTGTAATTGATAGCCGCAAAGGAAAGAGACGGCAACGAGACTCATGATTAAACTCCATTCTCCCATGACCACACTAACAACATGATGTGCATTCGTTCTTGTTTCCATTTAAAGCTAAAGATGCGGTACCTCAAGTCATGTCAGAAATCCAATGGAGGAGGCACTCATCGCAACCAGCTCCATCAGCTCTCAACTCATGACAACGACAACATGTCAATCTGGTGGCGTGTGGGATTTATGTATTGCTGATATTTTGAGTTTATTGCAGGTAGCCCTAAAGATTGAAATCGGAAACATAAACTCGAGAGGATGTTGTTGCGTTGACGTGCCGAGATAACGAGGTTCAAACATAATCTTGAAAACACGGTTTCCCACGACAGACAACACGTAACAGCAACAACAGGGCGGCAGGTTTTGGATTCACCCCGGGTAACCACGCCTTGTATCATTTGGCATCGTGTTTTTCTTAGTTTGGTCTTTATCCTTGGTTGTTGTTCAATTTAAAGTGTGTTAATTTCTACTGTTTGGATATGTATACGCTGCGTTTTGTTTGGCTTTTACTCAAATGTATAGAGGTTGTACCAGTACAACACTCATGGTTAATTTGTAGGCTAAGGCTGGCATTGCGGTAACTCTGACTTTGGAAACGCTGCGATAAGCAAAGTTGGATGTTCAAAACGTTTGTTTTTACAGGTCCATGAGAAAAGGATGAGCAAGTAGCAGTGGCGACAACATTTAGAGCTATCCGAGCTCGCAACTGTATTCGGTTTTCATAAAATTGTGTGGTTGTCTGTTGTTATGTGCAGGTTTCGAATGTTTAAATTCAAAGTTTGGAACCAATGCATTCAATGTAAACGAGCCTTCGGCATCGCTCTTCAAACATGCGCCAGCAATTTGAATCTAGGATATTCAGTTTCAAGTCCGACCCGGCCTCATAGCAGTTGGTTCACCGCGACGCAGTTTGGTGATGTTTTTTGTGTTCCGACCACTATCATCTCAAGCCACGCACGAAGCTTCAGTGGTACGCGACTGTCACGCATCAGATACGTTGTGGTTTCAAAGCAACATTTCCAAGCAGTAATGAAAAGTTCAGCATTTCGGTAACTTTCCGTGCATGTTGCGTTGGTTTATTTTCGGGGTTAGTATATGATAACTCTGTATGGTGTTGTTGGTAGAGGATTAAAGGTGTGTTTCTGTTTTAAAGACGAGGTCTTATGGTAAGACAGTTTGGTTTCATATGGTTAGTGTGTGTTGGTTTAGTGATTGGTGTTTGGAAAATTGTCACAGATGCTAATATTTGTTCAAGGTTGTTTTGTTATTAGTATTTGACTGAGATCTGATGCAGTTTTTTGGTTTCCAAATTTTGTATATATCCTGCTACTGCTATCATTTGAGGATTGGGCATAAATTAAGTTTTCTTGTTTCGATGTCAATTACGGTATAAGATTTCATGGCTGTTTGTTATCAGTTTGATCAAATTAATATTGTGTGCGGAACTGCAGATGTGTTCAGATTTTATATATTGGTTACTATAAGTCACTGATGGCTTGTGTGGTTTGATTATGAGAGGGGTACGTTTTAGCAGCTTTCAGGATGGGTGACTTGAAGATTATTATACTACTTGGATAAACTTTATGTGCCGAATTATTGCTACCACAAGTTTGAAGTCTAGGACCCTGCTGGCTTTCGTATTGCTTTACGGACGGAAATCACGGCATCTTCTTTTGTTTGGTTCAAATTGGTTTAGATTTTTAATTGGTTTCTTATATCTAGTGCTTAAAATTATTTTAGGGATGTTATCTCAAATAATTTCAGTAGCTCTTCTTTAAATTGAAATCTTTTTACGTATTCAACGTTTTGATATATATATTTTCTTTTTATTTTCCAAATAAATTCTCATATTATTTTAGAGATATATTCTCAATATGATTAAATTGTCTAACCATAAATTAATTTATCTTAACATAGGCAATCACTTTCAAAATATGATTTTTGTTTCTTAATCCTATTTCAACTATGTTTTTAACATTCAAATCATTTTCTAATTAAATCACGAAAATTAAACTCTTAAGGTCTAGCACCTCTTGGGTTTTTGAGTAATTATTATTGGGGCGTACGCCTTGGATAATATTGTTCGTTTTTCGTTTTGCTTTTAATTATTTGAACAAAGATATATCATAGGAGTCTAGCACTCTTTGTGATATTTTCATTGTTTATTCAAGCATTATTTCTTAAATTAAATCAAAACCATCCTCAAAACTAATAATTTTCCTAGTCTTCATTCAAATTATTTTCTAATCAAATCGTGAGAAACTAAGTTCTTGAAGTCTAGCACTTCTTGAATTTTTGGATAGTCATTATTAAGGTGTACACCTTAAGTAATGTATTATTCGACCTCTCATTTTCAAAATTATTTTTTTTCTAACAAAGAAATGTCATGAGAATTTAGCATTCTATGTGATATTTCCTTTGTTCATTCAAATATTCTCCAAATGAAAAAGGTGTCGTCGAGATCCAGCGTTTCGATAATACCCCAATTAATTGGTTGTGAGGCCTACGTCTCATTTATCAAATAATTGTCATTTCTCTCATTTTCAAATCCAATCTCACGTCCTCACATCTCGTACCTTAAACTATTTTCATACCTCATTTCACTTCAAATCTTTTTTCAAACATTTTCTCGATCAAACTTCGAAAGAAGGAGGTTCTTGGAGTCTAGCATTCCTTGAATTTTCGAGTGAATAGCTCTCGAGGCACGCCCTTTGGGTTGTTATTCACTCAACCTTTCGACTTTTTCAAACTCAACCGTTCTCTATATTCTCCTGAGTCGATTGCTCGTCCGCATTCGCAACCCATTTCTTTCACAATTCCTCGTGGTCTCGATATTAGGAGCACCCTCAGGGACTAATATCGTTTCTCACAACCTTAACCCTTGACACGTCGTCAAGCCGGTTCCATCTTCAATCAAATCTTCGACACGTCGTCGAACCAGTTCAAAACAATTCCCTTTTGGCCTCGCATGCCATCTATCGATTCGATCTTTTCACAAACGTTTTTTAAACTTACGAAAAGAGGGATGTTCTTAGAATCTAGCATTCTTTGAATATTCGAATGAGTAACTCTTGGGCACGCCCCCGAGTTGTTATTAGTTCATTCTTTCGATTTCAAAACATCCAATTCTTATCTTCAACTCATTCAACCCAATTTCCGAAAGAACTGAGTTCTTGGGATCTCGCATTCCTTGAATTCTTGAGTGACAAGCTCTTGAGGCACGCCCTTAGGTTGTTTGTCAGTCACTCTTTCGTCTCCCAACTCAACTTCAACCCTATTCAAACCTCATCTTTTCGTGGTTGTTACCACGAACTACGGACGCTCTGATTCTTTATTCATTCTTGAATATAAGATACGTAGGCACAAGATTGCGATGATCTTGGCGAGCACACTTCCATCCATCTTCCGTTTTCCCCCATCCTTTCCCGTAGTCGAACTACGACGCTCTGATTTCTCATTCTCGTCCGAATGAGCATACGTAGGCACAAGGGCCCCAATCCTTGGCGAGCACCCTATCTTCTAACCACCCATCTTTCCTTAGCGTCTTTAACCTTTTTAACCTACCAATTCTACCTTTAACAACAAGAAGAAAACCAGTAAACCTAAACAACACTCCCCACAATTACCTTAAGAGGTTCCCGTCGAGTACGACGGACGTGAGGGGTGCTAATACCTTCCCCTCACGTAACCGACTCCCGAACCCGGAACTTGGTTGCGACAACCCTGTTCCTATCCTTTCGTTTTAAGAGGTTTTCTCGATATTTTCCTCTCCCGTTTATTCGGGAAAAATAAAGTTCGGTGGCGACTCTGTCGAACCGCATTTCCGCGCCTTTCGCGCGAGGGTCGTATTTTCGAATGAGATTTTTCGAGGTGCGACAGTTGTGCATGTGCCTCTGAGAATATGGACTAGGATAGTTCATGATTTCTTGGGTTTGTCCATAGTGAACAATGATGTTTATTATCTGGGAGAATTTATTTTTCTCTGTAGTAGGTTGTGGTATTCAGGGGAGTTTTGTACCTATTTGGTCCATTTTCCAGCTGCAAGGTTTTAGTTTGTACAAAGCTTACATATTCTTATGTAGCTTGTGTTGCTCTGCAAGCTCTGTGATGTCAGAATAAATGTCTTGACGCTGTGCTTAATTGTTCAACTGCACCTTGTTGAGTTCATAAGCTATGGTTTTTTTTATCAATGTGTGGTGTTCTTGTTTGTATTCTGAGTTAATTTTTCTGTGTGCGCTTCTGATTTGGTTTAAGGGTGTCTCTTCATTGAGGAACAACCTTTTCTTTTAGATCAGCAAGAATATAATTTGTGTTTGTCTAAGTATTTTGCTGAGGGAGTTGTTGCTCAAAAGTAAGTTGGATATTAAAAGTTTACAATGTCAATCAGGATGTCATGACATTGTAATGTGACAAGCTGGTCACAATCATAAGTTTCAAGAATTCTCTCTCTATACAGCTGGAAAACATTTTTATGATTGGTCATCATCCTGTCAGGGGTGTTTTGAGAATTAGTATTATTGAAGAGTTATAGCAACTACAATTTAGGAGGCCTAAAACACGTTTTTTTGTATTGCATGCGTTTCTCAAGAAAAGTAGTTTTTTTATGACATGGAGAAAGTAATTTCAAATGATGCATTCAAAGCGCGAAAAGTGAAAAAAAAGGAAACAAGAGAATGTCTCTGTTAACCAAGGATAATTTCTCTTCTTTCAACAATCCTATATATGATTGATCAGGCGATATAAGCAAGGATATTACTCATTTTGTTTCAAAACTTTATCGCTTCATTCGTCTACTCAGTCGTGTTTCAACATAAGTCAAACATTCATGAACGTTGATGCTAAAAAGGCTCGTGTGATGGATGCCAAGAAGGACAAGAATGTGGATTCAAAGAAAGTGGAGTTTGAAGTTATGGCATCAGTTGGGTCATCCACTAGAGCATCTAGAAAAGGGAAAACATTAGTGACCAAGATGAAATCCTTAAAGAAAAGACATGCTCAATTGCATGATTCTGACGAGGATGGTGATGAAGATTGGGTTAATTTCATTAACTCAGGAGGTTGGAGTGGATAGCTAGCTTCCTACATGAAGTTTCTGTTGCTGCTTCGTTTTCTTTCTCTTTCTTGTATTGTGGGTTAATAATAATCCTAACAGTTTTTGCTTCCATTAGAACTGTTTGTAGCTTCTGCTACTGTGTGTTTCCATTTCTGCATGTTTACATTTACTCTATTTTTTGTTAATTTTTGGCTAAAAAGGCAGAGTAAAGTGTTGATATGTTTAATGGTTCTTATTTTTGTTTCTGATGTTGGATCAGATGTCATGACATCATGTCATGCTTTAGTGTGATTTGCGGTTGTTTGTTGTATGCAACTATTTAGGGGAAGCTGCTCATGCTGCTGTCACTTATGGGTTGTATATAGGCAATGTTGTGCAATATGTCTTGACATGTTGTGGTTATGGAGAACCTTGGATGCTCTATGGTAATTTATTACTCTGATACTTTGAGTAATATGTGTGAACTTGGATAATTTATATTTGCCTGTCAGATGATTTGGGTTTTCCCCTTGAGAGGTGATTTGGGTTTTCCCCTTTGAGTAATATATGTGAACTTGGATAGTTTAAGTTTTTAGCCTTATAGAAGGATGATGACCACATAAGAATTATGAATTTTTTTATAAGATCAATGATGATTCAATTCAATACCAAAAATAAATTTAACTCAATATTTTGAAATACCAAAAATGAGTTTAACACAAATTAATAAAATAAATAATAAACGTTAAGTTAGGGGATGATTGATTATTATAGCTTTAAATAGTGGAAGTTATTTGTTGGAGAGAGTACATTCAAAGAGGAAAAAATGCATCAAATAACATTTTCTCCTTTCTCTCTCTTCTTTAACTTGCTGCACATTTATTATTTTTCTTGCTATCTTTATTCATTCTAATGGCTTGTAATTTTATTTAATGATAAAAAAAAATTTAACTAATCATAATGATAAATGTTTGTGATTAGCTTAAAAAAACACATATAAGCATGATTTGTGCCTCATTAATACAAACTTTTTGTTTTTAATTAAAAATAAATGAAACTAAGTTAGATATGCAACATGGTATGATATGCTCCAAATCCATAGTTTTATCACACAAAAAAAGTCCATCTCCCAATGACCATTTTCACCTTCAAATTTTTTTAATTTTAATTTGGATAATGCTAACTTTATCTCGGAACACAAGTTAAGAGATAAATATAAAAAATAATTTTTAGAAATTGTGTGATAAATTTAATATAGTTTTATAATTAATAATTTTATTATTTTTTTTTATTCATATTTTTTATTTGTGGATTTTTTAACATGTGCCCTTGAAGCATAAGTTAGTATTACATTTTTAATTTTGCTTACCCCTTAAATTTCTTGAAACATGACATAATTATGTCCTTATTAAATAAGCTCCCCGGTGTCATGTTATTTTTTCCATTTTTAAAATAAGTGATCTGATTTATTATTTCATATATATAAATAAATAAAATGATATTTTTATTAAAATATTATCTATTAGAAATAATGAAACTAATATTAATTAGAGGGTAAAATAAAAAAATATATATTAAAAATTAAAATGTGTTATTTATTTTAAAAAACTCTTTTATTCTAAATGAATTACTTATTGTGAGACGGAAAAGTATTAACAATTTATTTTATAAAATCATTTTTTATGTTAAATAAACATTAAATAACTTCTATTTGTTTTTAAAAGAATATATAAAAAACCCTTTAAATTATTGAATATCAGAACATAGAGTCTAAATGTGCATGTTGGAAAGATTTTTTTAAAAGTTTCAGGTTTTATATGTGCATGTTGGAAAGATTTTTTTTTAAGTTTCAGGTGTTTATAGTTATTTTTTTATTAATGAACTCATTTTAATTTCTCTTAAGCAATTCATTAATAACTTTTTATGGTTTAAAAAGAAAAGATATTTACCTTTGTATTTTTCCGGCCTTTACTTACACGTTAAGCATTGTTGAACTATAAAAGATTACATTGCATCTCAATGATGTCTCAACTGAGTGAAAGAAATATAGTTTTGAAGTGTGATTGGGAGGTGAATGTATGTCAAAGTTGCTAATGAATGCAGCTGTTTATGCTTCTCGTCCAGATCAAATCAGGTTGCTGTAACTTGTTGGTGCTTCTGGAGTTTCAACTCACCTGTTAGTTCCTCATGGTAAGAATGTTTTTGAAGTTTCAACTCACCTGTTAGTTCCTCATGGTAAGAATGTTTTTGAGCTGCTTTTTGTTCTTGTCAATTCGTCATTTCTCTTTCTTTTAACTAAATCCATTATATATAGAGAGAGAATTGTATAGTATTCAAAAATAAATTAATTAAATTATATTTATCAACTTCCTTATGTTTAATATTATAAATTATCTTTATAAATGTATACTAAGCTAGAAAACCAATGATGTTGTGCACATGTCTTAAGAGTTTTTTTTATAGAATTAGATCCAACCAAAATGTCAAAAAAAGTGTATGGGTCATATAATTTAGACAAACCACATACGACTATTTTGCTTATATTTAGACCGGAAGGAGCACCTAAAAAGACTATCATAATACAGGCGGAAACTGAATAACATCAGGTTTTGAATTGCAATGTTAAATGACCAGAAAATAAGCCACTTCATTACAGTGACGAAATCCACAGAGATACAAGAACTCTTCAATTTGAAGAACACACTATCTAAACGGCATAAAACCCTCTCTAATTAACTCGATAATAGGAACAACAAAACAGAAGCCGGTGAAACTATTACAAAATTGCGGCTAGCGCAATTGCAGACAATACCTGCTTGACAATACCTGCTTGCCAAATGTCAAGAGAATCAAAGATGATTGAATCTAAATGTCAGTAAAACAAAATAAATGCAACAAAATGAGATTCTCTTCAGGACCAAATCAAGTCTTTAGGAGAACCAGATTGTTGCGGCTGAACAATTCTAAAGGGGCCATAAATATGTTGGAGAAACTCTAATTCTACTCAATCTCTACTCCACAAAATTGCAGGCTAAAAAGCCTCACACTCACAGTACCACAGCAACCTTTTATAGGCAGAAGGATGAGCAATCAAGGGCTCACAGTACCACAGCAACCTTTTCTTGGGAAACATAGGCAGAAGGATGAGCGATCAAGGGCTCATAGTGGTCAGCTCCAGCACCACACCAACCTGCATGCGAAAAAATTGGTTAGATAGCTCTCACTGAAGCATTAAAAACTTTAAAAAAAGGTATGAGACCAAAAAAAATTTATTTTCTGTTACCTGTTCCTTTCATGAAAAGGAAAAAGGGAAGTTCTGCAATTTCGCTCCTTGGACGATGCGGAAGGAAAAACAAACAATTTTCTTCATCAACCATGGCATCTGAACCATGCGCTTGCACCTGAAAATGATAAAATAATTACAGATGGAAGCTTGCTGAGACAATTTCTCACAAATATGTACACAAATAGAACAGAAGAGACAAATATTGAATTTTGTATAAGAATCTGGATCATATCATCAAACCTTCACCATGATATAAGCAATAATAACTATAACATGATAACTCACAGCAAATGCACATTATCTGGAATGAGGAATCTGGATCATATCATCAAATCTTCATCATGATACAAGCAATAATAACTATAACAGGATAACTCGCAGCAAGTGGCCATTATCCGGAATGGGGAATACAAGAAACTTCAATCATCAGAAACGAATTCCCCGTTACAAAGTGTCACAAACAACTATTTCATGTCATAATAAAACCCATTGGAGAAGTATGAGATTCAACAAGCCAGCCACAAATGGTCGTCATTCCAACACACAGTACTATACTTGAATGTATTACACAAGTATATCTGAATTGCCATTTGCAACAGAAGGTCAGGACTCAGAACATCAATCCAGTTAATAATACTCAGAGAGTATCATGGACTGATTCATTTAGTGGCTGGCTCAACAGGTCTCCCATTAACTTTCCAAGTTAATTTACAGATTATGATTAAAATACCTTTATTCTCTTATGACAACTAAAATATAAGCAAGAATATGAAAGGATTGTTGGCAAATAATGATATTTATTTCAAAGAATTAACCTGGCACATTAAAAAGCCAACCATTCCATTAAAATACCTTTATTCTCTTATGACAACTAAAATATAAGCAAGAATGTGAAAGGATTGTTGGCAAATAATGATATTTATTTCAAAGAATTAACCTGGCACATTAAAAAGCCAACCATTCCATTGAAATTAGACAACAACTCATACAACATGTTAATGGAAACAATATAGGACAGACATGAAAATGCAACTTCCAAGACATTCAATTGAAGGATCATTCATTTCTTACCACATATATCTCGCGCTTGAACTCTGTAGCAAGACATTCAATTGCAATATCATCACCAAAAGCTGCAGCACGACCCTCCCTATTCTCATCAACAGATAATAAACCCTCCTCAGTATATTGCAAAGTGATGATATCATATTCATCCTCAGGAGAACCAGAAATCAACATGTATTTGGCCCATGTCGGTCCATCATTCACCGGAATGCATCTTTCTTTGTAAATAGACTCTGCCGCCATTTCTCTTCAATCAAGAAAAAAAAAACAGTAAAGATAACAGCTAAAACAATACGTAATAAACATCAATAAGAAATTTCATACTTCTCAAACCAAAATGTGATCAAGAAAGAAAATCTTCTTCATGACACAATCGTAGTTGTCAAATTTTAGATCTTACATAATGTAAACTTCTAGACCTAATTTTTCAACAATTTTGAAACCCTCAGATTATGAAAATTCTATCAATGAATCAATGAATCATTGAGCAAATCGATTTGATTCGAACACAATTGTAGTTATCAAATTTCAGATCTAACATACAATGTAAACTTCTAGGCCTAATTTTTCAACAATTTTAAAACCCTAGAAATTGAACAACCCTCGATTATGAAAATTCTATCAATGAATCTTTGATCTAATTAATTTGATTCGAAAGAAAAGACAAGATTCACGGCAAATAAGCACGCAATACCTTTGCATGCCGAGGTGGATGAGTTCATTGATGGCAGAATCAAGAGAAAACCGATCCTCCTTCTTAGCCAACAATTTCACCTCCTGAACAACATGAATACCCCAACCAAACCTCAGATCCGGCGAATACATATGCCGAATCGCGTCATCGATCGCTTCTCCCTCCTCAAAACTCACAGATCCAAAATCTTCCAAGAACCTCCTCACCGTCCTCCGTCTCAGTTCCCGTGAATCAACATCCTCAACAGCCATCGCCTTCTGCGACGCCGTGAAAAGACAGTTTCCGTCGGAGGAAACCTCGCCGCCGTAAGATAAACGGAAGACGACGGATCTTTGATCTGACGAATCCTCCGTCTCCGGAGGCTTCCAAAGAACGCCCTTAGCGTGAAGCCTCTGGAGGTGACGCCTCTGCGACTCCTCCAAACCAACCACGTCCTCCCAGCCGCCGCTGGTGAAAGCCTCGTTCGCAAGATTCATCGGAACGACGAGATCTACGGCTCCCATGGCCTCCATTGGAGTCGGAGATTTGGAATCGATCCATGGCAGTGCCGCCGCCGGCGAACCTTGAAACGGTTCAGCGGCAGTGGTTGAATCACATAGTAACTTACCCATTGTCACAATAACGAATGTATGTATTGATTTTTTTCTCCTATTTTAGATTTTTCTTTTCAATGAAGAAAGAATTTCGGTTTATTCAATGGAGAAGAATTGCAGAAGAGAGAGAATGAGAGACGGAAGAGGAGAGAGAAAGGGAGAGATAACGGATAGATGGACGGAGCGGGAGAATAAGACACGTGGATAAATCCGAACGTTAACGGTATTATTTGCGATACCACTATTCAATTCATACCAATAGTCAATAATTTATTATTAACCATTATAAGAAAGTTTATTAATGAATATTATTGATAAAATATATTAAAATGTACTTGTAATAATAATTTTGTCCAAATATTACTATTTTTACATATTCTCTCTAGAACTATTAGTATTGATATCATAAAAAAATTATATTTTCCATATAGTATTTTAGTAGATAAGTTGTTAAAGAATTATATTAGTTAAATAATAGAAGTTAGAAAAAAAAACATTTTTGGTAAAAGGCCCAAAAAAAAGACAAAGGAAAAAAAGACTATGGATATATTATCAACTAACATAATCTTTAATTTAATTTATTTGTGTTTTAATCTATTTGTATAGAGATTTGAAAGAATGAAGAGTTTATTTTTGTTCAAAATAAAATAGAGTTATGGGTAATGCTATCAGAGTTGTTCATGGAATTTTAAATATTCTGTTGAAATTATGAATTTAGTATATTTTTTTTAATTCATAAATTTTTTATCAGATTTATAAGTTATATAATTATAAATGTATAATTGTAAAAAAAGTATAAAAAAAATTACATTAATATTGAAAAGTTTACATCAAATAAAAATTAAAATAAAATTATGACAAAATTAGTTATAATGTCTCTATCAATCCGAACATGTATCAATAGCATTCCAATTTCTATAGTAACTGCAATCTCTTGCTATTAATTTGTTAATATCATCCTTCTAGCATTTTTTCGCTGCAAAATCATCAGTAATCTGATTAAAATCAAAGATTCTTTCAAAAATCATCTTCAATTGAAATCAAAGCAAGACTATTTAATCTAATCTTCAACATTGTCGATCGCAAATAAGATTTTAGCAATTTTAATTTTGAAAAACACCTCTCAGCCAATGCAACAGTAACAGAAATAGTTAATATTATTCTATAAGCTATGCATGCACTAGGAAAACAATTGAATGTCTTAAGAGAACTCAATATCATAAAACTAGATTTTGATTCAACTGTTAAAATCTCTATAATGACTTTTAATTCTTATATAAAATTTCAACATCAAAATCATAAGAATTGCCATGTTTCAAAAAAAATTCAAGATTTATGCAAGACAAATTCAAGTTCTCATCAGAAAATGACTTAAATCTTTCAATACTACTATTAAACAAAAATCCATAAATATTCTCACATGTGCTATATTGCTCAAATCATTTATAAAGTGAGTCAATTGATTGATCTACAATGTATAAAAAATAATGAATCCTAAAAGACTCCTTAGTTAACTCAAGGTTTGATTGTGTGCATTCAAATGGATTTTCATCATAGTGTTTCTTTCTACGAATTTGACATTTTTAAGTAAACGCACATTGTCCATTTCATTCGCAATTATTTCAGCACTAGTAATAGTCTTTGCAAAACCAGATTCTCTATATTTTTTCAAGTAATCAAACTTTTTATTAACTGTATAGCCACATCAATTCGCATGTCTTTGTTTTGTAAAATTTTGCTAATTTTATTAACAAAAAATAACAACTCAAACCAGATAGTCATAGCTAGTAAAAACTCAAAGTTTCCAGTTTCATGATGTGCTAAAGATTCAGCTTTTTTCTTAAACTTTGGATCATTATCTTGTTTAGCTAGTTGAAGTAAAGATTCTCTTATATCTAAAGCTTGAGTTTAATTGCATTTACACTATTCACGTGGCTTTTCCAACGTGTTTGTGATAATGGTTTCAGAGTTAACCCTTTCACATTATTTCTTAAAATTTTCCAACGCTTTGCGGAATGAGAGAATATAGTGTAAGACACGGTAGTACTCCAAAAAATCTCTAGCTTTAAAACAAGAATTTGCAATGTTACATAGTGTCAAGTTAAGACTATGACAACCACATGGTGTGTACGATGCTCTAGGAATTATATCTAATATTTTTTATACACTTTGATATTTTTCTTTCATGTTTGATCCTTTATCATAACCTTGCCCTCTCACATTATTAATATCAAGACCAAGAGTGTTTAAAATATTTTGTCATTCTTCAAACAAACATTGACCAGTTGTATCATCAACTTAAAAAAAATTTATAAAAAAAAACTCTTCTATCTTTATTGGACTTATAGAAACATCCACACGTAGTATGAGAGTCATTTGTTCTTGGTGACTTACATCAGGATTGCAATCAAGTATCACAGAAAAGTATTTCGCTTCTTTGATCTTTTAGATTACTACACTTTTAACTTCATTACCTAACATATTAATCAATTCATTTTGGATCTTATGGCTAAGATAATGGGAATTAATTTCGTTATTCTTGATGCGATCAAGGTGCCTTTGTATAATAGAATCTCATTCGCCAATCATCTCAACAAGAAGAAAAAAAAAGTTCCCATTATTTTGTACACTGATCTTGTTATTTTTGTCTAGAAAGCTAAATTTTGTCTAGAAAGATATCAAACAATAAAAATTATACTAACCAAAACATTCTTTCAATGCTCTTTTTCTTTTCTTATAAGCTTTTGAAGATGTTTATCGATTGTTATATTTTTTTGAAATTTGATTTGTAAGTCAATCCATTTGTTCATAAAATCTATGTATGCATCACTTAATTCATGTTATTTAAGCCTAATTGTAAGACGATACCAATCATTGAAACCTTCTTGAGCTAAGTGATTTGGTTTAGAAACAAAAAACTTTATCTAATTCTTTTAAATAAACAAGTCAACTCCTATCTTGGTTTTCTTTATTAGCACAGTAATGAATGTAATGCGAGGATGAAAAGAGCCTACCAAAAATATCTTTAGGACCATTCAAAATTTTGGTGCCCTTAAAAAGTTGGTGCCTTGTGTCACCGCTCCTCTCAAACACCCACCGGGACCCCCTGAATGTTAATATGTGTTTTAGGACATATTTTAAAAATCTACAAAGTTATAATTGAAAAATTAATAGTCAAATTTTAACTAAAACAATGTACAATTTCTAAGAATTTTATTTTTTTACATTAAACTCTTAATTTGTGTTCTTAAGACACATGTTAGCACACCTTAAAGTTATAATTGACTAACCAATTTGCACAATAATTTCCTTCACCTTAAGAATGGATGAGCTTCATATGTTAATCCGTTTGTGCCATTTTTTTATATAAAAAACATGATTTTTATTATCACTCAACCCCTAACTTTTTATCGACATCTTCAAGAAAAGGGGGGGGGGGGGGGGGGGGGGGAGGGAGACTAACCATAATGAGATAAATATCTCATCATTCGACCAATTATGTAGTAACTTAGATTTCAGATTTCAATTTCATTCTCTATGGACAATATCTTTGACAGATAAATTAGTATCCACACTCATATTCTCTAAGGTCAAATTGAAGAAAAAAAGTTGTTTTATTGAAGTCCAATGGTCAAGTCAAAAATTGACTCTTATATCGTCCCTAAACTAACACTTAATATTCTTTTGGAACTTATAACATATCTTTGCTAATGATTTCCATAGTGGAGAATCATTCGACTTGTAAATAAGATTCTCCACGAAGTTTTGATTTCTATCATACTTATTAATGAACACCTGACACCATACATCACTAGGTTTAGTCAATAAATACCAAATAGTTTGAACCAAAATAACATATTTCATTAACTACATTTATTTGATGCTTAAGCCACCAAAGTCCTTAGGCATACAACAAATCTTTCAACTTATCAGTTGAACCTTGTGGGTTAACTATGTGACTCCCTATATAAACCCTCTTTTAAGTTTTTCCAACTCACTAAAAATAATTATGGTGATTTTGACATGCTACATATGAAATTAAGGGATAAAACTTGACATCAATTTACACAAGGTAATTCTACCGACCAAGCTCAAGCACTTACGTTTCCAACCATTCATTCACCTTTGCACCTTTCCAATGATATGCTTAAATATGTTTTTAGAGCTTCTACCATGGACAATGTTTGCCCCAAGATGATTTCCCAAGTTTGGGGCTTCTCTAAAACATGTATGTTGCATGATCTTATACTGAAGTTGGGCATCTACATTGGCTGGGAAATAAATTTAAGTCTTCTTAGAATTAATCTTTTAGGAGGAGGCTTGAAAAAATTAATCAAGACGGTGTTTGATATAATAAGATTGTTATATGGTAGCCTTTACAAAAAAGAGAATGTCATCTGAAAAAGGAGATGAAAGACCTAAGGCTTTCCCATTCCCGCACATACAAACTTCTAATAACCTGCATCAACCTTATAAGCAATAATATGTGACAACAAATTCATCCATATAACAAGAAAATATAGAGAGAGGGTAATCACCTTTATGAATACCTATATATGGAGCAAAGTTATCAAGCTTAGATTTCAAATTTCAATTTCATTCTCTATGGACAATATCTTTAACAGATAAATTAGTATCCACACTCATATTCTCTAAGGTCAAATTGAAGAAAAAAGGTTGTTTTATTGAAGTCCAATGGTCAAGTCAAAAATTGACTCTTATATTGTCCCTAAACTAACACTTAATATTCTTTTGGACCAATTATGTAGTAAGTTAGATTTCAATTTCATTCTCTATGGACAATATCTTTAACAGATAAATTAGTATCCACACTCATATTCTCTAAGTTCAAATTGAAGAAAAAAAGTTATTTTATTGAAGTCCAATGGTCAAGCCAAAAATTGACTCTTATATCGTCCCTAAACTAACACTTAATATTCTTTTGGAACTTATCACATATCTTTGCTAATGATTTCCATAGTGGAGAATCATTCGACTTGTAAATAATATTCTCCACGAAGTTTTGATTTCTATCATACTTATTAATGAACACCTGACATCATAAATCACTAGGTTTAGTCAATAAATACCAAATAGTTTGAACCAAAATAACATCATTAATTAACTACATTTATTTGATGCTTAAGCCACAAAGGTCCTTAGACATATAACAAACCTTTCAACTTATCAGTTGAACCTTGTGGGTTAACTATGTGACTCCCTATATAAACCCTCTTTTAAGTTTTTCCAACTCATTAAAAATAGTTATGGTGATTTTGGCATGCTACATATGAAATTAAGGGATAAAACTTAACATCAATTTACACAAGGTAATTCTACCGACCAAGCTCAAGCACTTACGTTTCCAACCATTCATTCACCTTTGCACCTTCCCAATGATATGCTTAAATATGTTTCTAGAGCTTCTACCATGGACAATGTTTGCCCCAAGATGATTTCCCAAGTTTGGGGCTTCTCTAAAACATGTACGTTGCATGATCTCCTACTGAAGTTGGGCATCTACATTGGCTAGGAAATAAATTTAAGTCTTCTTAGAATTAATCTTTTAGGAGGAGGCTTGAAAAAATTAATCAAGACGATGTTTGATATAATAAGATTGTTATATGGTGGCCTTTACGAAAAAGAGAATGTCATCTGAAAAAAGGAGATGAAAGACCTAAGGTTTTCCCATTCTCGCACATACAAACTTTCAATAACCTGCATCAACCTTATAAGCAATAATATGTGACAACAAATTCATCCATATAACAAGAAAATATGTAGAGAGAGGGTAATCACCTTTATAAATACCTATATATGGAGCAAAGTTATCAAGCTTGTCCCCATTCCAAAAAAATGAAAATAGTGAAAAAAAATACACTAGTAAATTATATTAATCAATTCTTCAAGAAACATACAGTCCTTAAGACATTATGTGATAAACTTCCAATTCAACATGTCCCAAGCTTTCTCTAAATCAATCTTTATCAACATAAACACCTTTTGGTTCTTCATTATTTTTATCGCATGGATCATCTCCTGAGTTATAATAATATTATGATGAATACTCCTAATTGGGATAAAGCTATATTGAAGCGGATAAATAACATTATTCAACAAAGGCTTCATGAGTTTCACCATAACTTTAGTAAACGGATTATATATGACATCACAGAGAGCAATAGGACGGAGTTGTGTGAGAAATTATGGTGTGTCAATCTTATGAATGAGCATCAAAAGAGTATTATTTGCATGTCCAATTAACAAGGGTTCACTTGATACCCTACTAATAAAATTTGTAGTGTAAACGTGAATCTACAGTCTCCCAACAATGCTAGTAAAATAATTTTAGACAACCATCTTCTGTTGGAGATTTATGGGAGCTCGTATCAAATAGAGTTTTCTTGACTTTCTCCAAATAGCTAGGATGAGATAAGAAGGAAACAATAGGCTACTTAACTTCTTAATCTTCAAGAAAAATCTCAAAAAAATGATGTCTCATCATCCTTTTCGTCTTCTTAGGCTAACATTACCACTCTATATCATTATCTATAAAATTCATAATTTTATTCTTCCTTCTACACATAAGGGTTTTTTACTGGTAATATTTAGTGTTTTTGTATCCATATGTAATCCACTTGCCTCTGGACTTTTGAAACCAAAATACATTCCTTATGATAAAGATTTTTAGCTAAGTGGCCCTCGAGATCACACTCCAAAGCCCCCAAGTATCTAATATAACCATAATGCAAACTATTTTGGATTACATTCAACCTAGCTATGATTCCCTTCTCAAGCTTAAAGATGTTACTAAAAAAAATGTATTTGTTCCACTCATTAATAAGAGTAATCACACCATGATTCTTATATCTTCCCTTATAATCCCACTTTTCATGCACCAAAGGACCAAATTTCTCACGCATAAGCTAATTCGCATCAAATTTAAAGGGACAATCGAGAGAACTCTTAAGCTCCTCCTAAAGAATAACAATCATCATATGGTGGTCAAATTAGACTCAAGGCAAAACTCTTTTGGAAAATTGAGCCTCTAATCTACATTGCTGAGTATCAGGGTCGGCCATGTAGGGGGTGCAAGAAGACTCGTTGCACAGGGCCTCAAAAAATTAGGGGCCTCAAATTAGAAGATATCTTTATTAGAAATATTAATTTGTAAATTTTATATAATAATTGTGATATAACCTGGTGGTAATAGATGGTTTATGGTGAGATTTAGGACGCTGGTTCGATTCCATGCTATACATTTTTGAATTAATTTTTAATTTCACAAAAAATTGAATTTCCTTTAAAATGTTAAAATTCTATCTCTTTTGCCCCTTAAGCGTCAATGTTACCCCTGTAATATTATTTTTTTCGTTTTGGTTTACTCCCCCCTCTAAGATTTAGTGTTAAAATTGCATGCTTAGATGGGTAAAAAAAATGTATTAAATGGGGAATCCAAAATATATATATTATAGGGGTAAAGCGAAACTTGTCTATATTGCAGGGGGTGTTGTATATTTAACCCCAATATCAATAGTATAAAACAAATTCAATATTTTAAATAGATGTTCATTATTGCATAAAATAAATTTTGTCATATTTTGTCATTTTCCGTCTTTCTTTTTATTAGGAACCTATTATAAAACTAAAACAGGGCCTCCAAAATGTTTGGGTCGGCCCTGATAAGTATCCGACCAAGTTTTAAAAAAATTATACCTCTCCCCTCCCACCGAGGTCCTCTCCAAGTGAACATAAAATCTATTATGGTTGCCTTCATCATGTGATAATCATTAATACTATTGTCAAATTTTATACATCTAGATGAGTTGACCCACACTCCCTTTTTTACTCATCAAGCTATACTACCTCATTAAAACCCTTTATAATTATCCAAGGTGTAAAGATTTTTGCGACTAACCTCTTCATCACATGCTAAGTATCCATTCTCACCATATCTCTAGGGCTAGCATAAACCACTATTAACAACCAATTTTTATTATTACCATCACTAACATTTACATGGAAAAAATGTTGATTCTGCTTAACAAAAGTAATTTGTAAGTCGTCTTTATTCTGCATCAACCAAATATCTCAAGAAACCACATGTCTCGATCCTTAAATTATTGTAAAATTATAATCTCTTAATAGTTTTATTACTTTTCACACCACCACATTTAGTCTCTTGTAAAGCAATCATGTCCAATTTAAACCTCATACAATCATTTGTTAGTGCTCTACCAAAATTTCTTCCTCACCCCTGCAATTTCAAGATAAAATAATCATTAAGACAATAAAAATAAAAGAAAAAAAATGAATGTATATTACTCATCTTAAATAATTTGCATGTGGCCCTCATTTTCCACTTCATCGATGTTTACTTTATCATCATTTTGACATTCATTGATATAAAACTCTTTAAGTTGGTTATTACCTAACGTGTCATTTATGTCATTGACCTGAGAGATTACACTCGAAGGAGGGGTGAGGGTGTAAATGTAGAGTGTGTGTGAAGGGTAATATTTGCTAGATTTTTATTATCTAACTTAGGTGTTAAAAATATAACATGTGATAAAATTATTCATAATTACATGTTTGTCTTTTTCCTTTTGAAGTGTGATCAAGGAAATTATAGTGACTTTTATGGTTAACTATATGTTAGAGTCCGAGTTTGACATTTTTTTGGAGGGGGGAGAGAAACATTTTCAGTCTAGTTTGGTTTATGGGAAGGAGCCGGCCAAAATTGACTATTTCTTTGTTTTGAATTCCTTATTTTTTGTAAAAGAAGTATTTTTGTAGCTACTTAAGGCTGAGTTTGAGTTTCTAAGATTTTGTTTTTTAGTGATAATATAATCATTTCCATTTATTGCTTGTTGCATGTGACTATTGTCAATATTATCAATGTTGATAGTGATCGAAAGACTTGTAGAATTGATCATTATAAACGCTTTAAATGTGTGTGGATCATTAATTGCAGTACTGAGTTTTTCTCTAAGTGTGTGACTCTATGTATGAGTGTGTGGGGCATGCTGAAGGCACGTGGGCACGACCTAATGGTTATTCTTAAGATTTCTTGGAAAGTGAGTTAACATTTTTTTTACTTGTTTCTTCAGTTTGACCTTTGTCATGATTTTTATTATGTGTGATTGATTTGCTATTACAACTCCTAACTAAATGTCTGTAGAGTCCGCAACAAGTTCATATTATATGATTCCTTCATATTAGATTTCATACTATTGACCATTGAACCAAATTTTTTTGATCACTGAAAGAGTGAGATCCACTTCTACACAAGCAATTGAAAATCTTCCTTTCTAAACTTTTAGAGTGTTGATGTCCACTTTAATTAGGTGTCTTACTGTCAAAGTCATCACAAGTTAAAAAAAATGTAATCATATTATACCAAATTTAGCCCAAGAAAATGAATCCAAACGATAGTTTTATCCACCTTTGCATTTGGTGGGAAAAAAACTCAGGGGTCCATTGAGAGCCCGTGAGGTAGTGATCGAAAATCATCCAAGACCCATTGAAGATGACTTTTTCTTTATTACGAGTTTGATCAAACTCAACCATTTAAAATCTATTATCATTGTCCACGGTCTCAAATCCGCCTTGAAATTTCCAAATTCTGTGCAGTCTCTCTTCTTTATAGTATTGTGTATGATATTATTGGAAACAAAAGCTTCATCAAAATTGACTTTTAACAAAAGTCTATTTCCGTTCTTGATTTCAAGACAAATTCTTATATTTTAGTAAATAAAAAAAAAACAAATCCTTATATTTTTATAAATAAAAAACAATTCCTTATATTGATATTGGTATTATCATCAAACAAAATAAAAAATTGATATATTGGCCACTAACTAGGTGGTTGTTGAATGAGAATAGAAAATATACGAAGGGCATATGCTTTAATTGTGGTCCAACAACAACAAAGATTCTTATTTTATTTGAAAAGTGCTTATCATTAATTATTCTTTGTTTTTATATTTGGGAAAGTGCTTATCATTAATTATTCTATAGATTCTTATAGATTCCGACAACGCATCTCATATATCTCTAGTCAACCACGACTCTCAAATCTATATTGTCATTTTCATTTCATTATTTCAGACATTTTAATCTATTTCTTGTTGAATAAATAATACTATTTTATAATTATGACACCTATAAAAAATTATATGGAATTTTGTATTATCAAGTAATATTTATTTATAAGAAATTGAAGAAATTTTCAACCAAAACTCAATACCATAATTTTCTAAAAAAAAAATATCAATTGAGATCGTGAAAATTCGCTCACAATGAAGCAATAAATCATTAAATCATATATCTCTAAATATATAATTTTCTATCCATTTCATATTATAAACAAAATTTACTTTTTAAATATATTAAATAATTAATTAATGCATTTCATATATAATTCAGATACATTAATTATTCAATATAATATAAAAGGAGAGAGAAATTCTTAAAATCAACTAACAACATATTTCACACAAATTGAGAATTAGAGAAGGGTTTGAAGGATTTTAGAGGGTTTAAATTTAATTGTTCAAATATAATATATAATATTATAGTATTTCAAAAATTAAAAATATAATTAAATATATTTATAATTATCTTAAATATTTAGAAATGATATCCATTATTTGGAAACTATCATTGCATCTTCAATGCTTATCACATCAAGATGGATTATGGGTATGATATTATAACTTCATGTGTGTTTTTGTTTCTATTTGTTTCTTACGGTTCTGATTTTATATGCAAATTTCTTTAACTATTTTTTTTCTTTTCATTTCAATATGTTTGTGCAATTGGTAGATATTATGTTAGATGCTTTACTTATTTCTATTGAAAAGCATTGCATGAATCAAGAAAAGTATTTCATATTTTAGAAATTTGATGAGAATGGTACTATTTTAATATTTACAATTTTCCTTTGAATGTGTGATATTGTTCTATTATATACATGAGTCAGTTATGTTTTGTGGTTTTTCTAGATAAAATATTTTTGTTATGTATTTGACGTATTTTATTTTGTTTTTAGACATTTATAGTAATACAATGTGAAAAATCTCCAGGTGTATATAAGACATTGTTTGAAGTTATGAACAAATACAAGGGAACAAGTCTTCTTCAAAACTGTAAGTGTATTCCTTGCATTTTTCTCTGAATTACTCATCTCTCTTTTTCTTTTGAGTTAGCACTCCAGAGTAACAACACTGTTTATTTGGATTTCTAGATACTTATGGCACTATTAGAACTTGATTTTCACCAAGCACATTGTCATACCCTAAATTTTATCCTGAATTTGTTTTCATCTATATCAGCATAACATGATCATTCCATTTGATTATACATTCCATCATTCATTTCATTATATTATTCAGAGGTTCAAATAGACGAACATTAAAAAGTATTTAATTTCATTTGTGTCTCTTAAAAGCTTCATTATGTTTGAGTACTACATACAAATGGTTCAAGAGTTGATTGTTTACAGATAGTTATCTATTCATAGTTAATCTGCATCATATCCATTCAGCAGCATATTTTGGAATAGAAGTCAAAAGTCAAAGTTTGACTTTGGTGACTTTTGTTGCTAATTCATTTGCAAATTCATCAAAGTTTCATTTACACTTCATAACCACCTCTAACTATCATAACTACTTCTAACAACCTCAAATTACTCAAACTAACACAACCTCTAACTAACTTGGAGATTCAATCTCGTCCTCTCTTACACTTATCAAATGGATCACAAGCCAACAGCCATGAATCATTGAATCCTAACCACATTTTCCTCAATTTAATTCTTATTTAAACTTCACACATCATCACCATAAAAAACTAATCACCATTCACATAACCACAATTAACCAAATTTCTTCATCTCCTAACATAATCACAATTCACAAAAAATCACAAGCTCACAAATTCTTCACCATATTCACTTCACTATCGCCTTCGTCTTCAACATGGAAAACTTCCATAATCACAAATTCACAAGTTCTTAATCAAACTCCATCATCACCTCTTCTCCATTATCTTCGATAAATCTTTAAGCATCATCAACAATTTACCAAGTCACTCGCCAAATTCTTCCAAAATCACAATTCAACAAATCTCCAAATTTCTTCAATCATCTTCAACCAAACTTCAAACTTCCACAACTTCCTCCATTATCATCATCACCTTCAAAAATTCAAAACAAAACAACAAAAAAATTTAATATTCAGCACTATTAACCATAACAAACCATAAAATCACAAAGCAAGAAACAAAAGTAAGGAAAAGAAGCAAGAAACTGGTATAGGCATTTCGTCGAGCATGTGGTGAGAAAGGCACGAAACGACAATAACGACAACACCATAACCAATTCACAAGCTGAAATTTGAGCATAATCATCACAACAAGCAGTGGAAAATTACTAACAACAAACCAGAAGTAAAATAGAAGCGAAAAAAAGAAAGTATATGGTTGAGGCATTTTGTTGAATACCTTGCAAGCGAGGACAAAATCCATATTTCTCTTCATTTTAATCAATAATCGTTCATCCAATTTAGCTCTTGGATAATATATGATTGCTGTAACTTTAATTCAAACCAAAATCTATATCGAAATCAAATCATAATCAAACTATAGCAGAACTCGTAATTGAGTCGAAACCGTGAAACTCAAGAATACAAGAACGTGAACCATTCGAACACCAATTAATTAACTTCAATTAATTAAATTTTGCTAATAAAATTTAATTAACTTTCAATTGAATATTCTTGATAGATAATTTTTAATTAGTTTAATTAATTGATTTTAATTGATTAATTATGTGGTAATTCATTTAATTATGTAGTTAATGGTTCTCAAATCTCGTTTATTTGAAAATTTCTTTTATTTGCTTCATTATTCCCCATTTCACAAAATGTATCTCCCATCCTCAGATTGTATTGTTTGCTTATTTTTATTGCTTTGAATTTGATTTTTTTGTTATCTTAATTCTTGACTTAAGATTAAAACCAACAATTCTTTCAAAAGACAAACACTTGATCCAACATCAAGTTGTCCCTTTTTAAATTATTTTACATAAAAATAGGATGAAAAAGGATTGAGTGGGTGTAGACATTCTCTCCCCCCGAGTGTTTGGACACTCCTATAGAACTTCATGTTCAAACCCTCGTCTTCTATATTAAAACACGATAATCAATTGAATTAAGTTGGTTCTCCTATAGAAGAAAAAGATTGAGTAGGTGTAGACCTTCTCTTTCTCTGATTATTTGGGCACTGTTGTAGAGCTCCCTGTACGAATAATTATGTTCTATTAACGTGCCTTGACTTAATTTGCCACACATTTCTCACTCCTCGAATATTTGGACACTATTGTAGAGCTTGTCTGAATACTCTTCTTCAGACTAAAAACAATCTCAACACATCAAACTCTATTTTTCCTTAGGAAAAATGTTGATAAATTTTTCTTTTCACAAATAAACAAGTTATATCCATTTTATCACAATACAAATAAACGTTTAAGTCTCTCATGCACAAGTAAACAAACAACATTTAACTACTGGAACGCGACCTTAACATCGTTCAATAAAATCAACCAACAAACACTTATTTATTACCACGAACTATAAAGCTCTTATTTTCTCATTGCACCATGAGAATAGTAGGCACGAGATTTCAAAAACTTGACAAACACATTAATAAAAAACTTATTTTTCCTTAAATTAAAACCTATATAAAAATTAAATAATAAATCATTAATCACACATAACTTTTAGTTAACACTCATATATGTAAAATGATCAAAATAGTTATCGTTGAGTACAACAATTGTGTGGGCTGATAATACCTTCCCCTTGCATAACCGGCTTCTGAATCCGCTCTTTGTTGCAACGACCATTCATTTTCCTTTTTGTCGTGGGGTTTTATCGATATTTTCCATTTCCTTTGGAATAAATAAAGTTCGGTGGAAACTCTATTGTAGTTTGA
This sequence comes from Lathyrus sativus, assembly GCA_963859935.3. NCBI lineage: Eukaryota > Viridiplantae > Streptophyta > Magnoliopsida > Fabales > Fabaceae > Lathyrus > Lathyrus sativus. The sequence continues at coordinate 35,313,581 of OZ012737.1, read as the reverse complement.
GATTTCCTCATGCTCGGGTATTTTTCACGGTGCGATAGGTGGAAACTTTGTTGGAGACTTCCTAAGCAAGTCAAACCCAGTTTTAGTTGTTTTCTTTGTGTGTTTGAGTATCTTTATTACTTTACTATTTACTTGCTTTCTTTTATTGCATTTACCTCTTTATAAATTTGATATATTCTATTTGTTTATTGGTCCTCAATTGTGGGTTGGGTTTCATGATGTTATTTAAGAGAAAAGCTTCCTACCCGAGATTGAGTATACACATAGAATCGTGGATAGTCGCGTTGAACTACTTAGCGTATGACTCATTGGGTTGGCATGAGAACCACACATAGAATAGATTCACTTGGAAGTACCACTTTCCAGCAAGCATTTGCTACGACGATGTATTTTCATGTGGATCCATGACTCTAGGGGCCTTTTAGGAACCTCTTTTTTCACATACTAGAACCTACCTGTGAGAGGGATATGGGTTGCAAGAAACCTAAAACTCTACCTACCTTGAGAATCATGTTCGTATTATTCATAATACGTCGAACCTTTGAACATATGATATTACATACCATTGCATCATATCATCATGAAAACAAATTTAGCATATGCATACCATTTCCAAGGAATCCAAAAGTTCTAGTCTTTGTTGAGCATTCCAAAAAAGACGATTACTAGCATAAAGAATACCTACAATTACAAGTTCAAAGATCCTAGTCTTTGTTGAGCATTCTAAACATATTTGTTTGTTTGTCCTCAATTGTGGGTTGGGTTTCATGATGTTATTTGAGATAAAATCTTCCTACCCGAGCTTGAGTATACATATAGGATAGAATCATCGATAGTCGTGTTGAACTACTTGGCATACGACTCATTAAGTTGGCATGAGAATCACACCTATACTAGATTCACTTCGAAGTACAACTTTCCATCAAGAATTTGCTACAGTGATATATTTTCATGTGGATCCAGAACTCTATGGGCCTTTCAGGAACCTTCTTTTTCAAAGACTAGAATCTACCTGTGAGAGGGATATGGGTTGCAAGAAACCTAAAACTCTATCTACCTTATGAATCATGTTCGGATTATTCATAATACATTGAACCTTTGAGCCTACAATATTGAATACCATTGCATCATATTGTTGAATGCCAAATATGCGTTATTTTGATCTATGATTCTTGGCATTTTTCAACTCTTTTCTCAAGTTTCAATTGAATTATTTCATGTTCTTGTGTGATTCTTCAAGATAAATTATTTTACCTTTGGATGCCTTGATATGTGTGCTATTATGTAGGAAATAGGTTGTATTGTCAAAGAACAAGACACGTTTGAATGGACAATGAGCCAAAGAAATAAGGATCATTCCTGCAGGTTCGCTGTGCAAAGGAGTAACGAGGTCAGAGCAAGCTCGTAGTGCAACCTCACAGCGAAGGAACAACAAACCAGAACTTTTGGATGGAAGTAGCTAAACCCCTGGTTGGTGGTAGTGCAAGTTCTAAAGGAGTAGGTTCGTAGTGCAAACAAAAGCTTCGCAGTGCAAAGTCAAAGGAAACCTCGGGTGCCTCTTAACTGTTCAGAGGCACTTGAAGTGCCTATAAGTGGAGTTCACAGTGCGAACATGACAAATTTTGGGAAGATACTTATGTCCTTTTTTCCACTTTATAGGGATTAGAACCTACCAACTCTAATTTTCGGAGCTTACAACATTGGCTTGGGGAGAAAAAACCCTAGTTTCATCATTTCTTTATCAAGAAGTGAGATTTTTCAAGGAGAAGTTGGATTCGCATCCTAGATCGATTCTTCATCTTGGATGCTCATTCATCTTCTTTCTTTTATTGTAAGTCAAACTACCATGACAATGGGTAGCTAAATCCTTTGTATCAAAGATAAAGGTAGTATATCTTAGCTTGTATGTATTTCTTTTAATCTATTTGTATGTGAACAAGTGAATAATTAGTATATGTTGAATATTTTTGCTCTTAATGATCCATTTATGATTTCTATCACTCTAGACATAGATTTTACAAACCATTATCTAAAATGTTCATCTATTAACAAACAAACTCTAGACATAGATTTGTGAGTTGATATTCCCTTTGTGTTTTTCTTAACGATTATTGTATCAGTTGCTAGCGTGAGACATCATCTAATGACATATATACTAATATTTATGACACTGCTCTAGAAATAGACGATATTGAGAGGATACATGATTGTATTAATCAAAAACGAGTTCACATGCTTGATTAATCGAATATATACAATTTAGGTTGACAAAATCTATCTTTGATATATCTTGTTAAACAACATCTTTTAGAAATTAAATCTTTGCTGCAACAAACTTATGATCCAAAACAAAAAAACTTTGGAAACCCTTCTTAAAAATTCTTAAACTGCATAATGGCAAGCGATATCACGACAATCCCTGTGGAAACGATATATAAAACCCCCCTTTCACTAACAATTCAAACAAAATGGCGCCATTGTTGGGGATTATTTTATTGATATTGCAAGCATTGTAATAGTTTATCTTGTTTTAAGACTTGTATTGTTATTTCTCACCCTTGTTTATATTCCTTATACTTGTTGATTTGTTTGGTTAAGTGTTTCTGAAATCTGTATATGCGAGGAAGTGTGCCCGTAGACCAACTTCTATTTGATCCTAAGATTGATAGAACTGCGCGAAAACTTAATAGCAAAACCAAAAGAACTAAAGAAAGAAAGGAGCGCGAATAAACTTCTTCAAGTAATCCACCATCTACACCCACTATTATGCCAATCATGGCAGAAGCACCACCACCACCACCATCCAGAGGTCCATGCACTAATAGTCTAAGGCACAATACTCAGTTTGCTCATAATGCAAACAACGGAAGGCACACGGAGATGAAGACGGGAATTCTTCAACTTTTATATTCAAATCCCTTTATAGGGTTTGATCAATCAACTATTGTGATGACGGATTGGAATTTGTTGGAGAAGAAGTTTCTCGAAATATTCTTCCTGTTGCGGTGAGAATAGGATATCAAATTATTGATTAATTTGAATCAAAATCTTGATTCACAACCGATCTTTGATTTATCCGAAGGAAAGCTTAAAGAAAGGAAAAACCTATTTTGCATCGTAAAGACAATGCGGGGAGAGATTTAGGGTTTGGGGGTTGGTTAAGCTTAGGGAAGGTATTAGCATCCTAAACTTCTGTAGTACTCTACAGGAACCTCTTGTTTAAAATGTTCTATTGCTAATAGTTATCTTCTTAAGGGATATGCTAAAGGTTAAAGGGTGAAGAGAAAGGACCTAAGGGGTTAGTCCTAAGTATACTCGCCAAGATTCGCATCTTGTGCCTACGTATCCGAGGTAGGGGATATAATCAGAGTAATCGTAGTTCCCCTCACAGAGAGAGGAAGAGGAACTTCTTGACTGCAATCAAGGTTCCAGGGGGAAGTAAACTTTCATATGGAAGCGCTTATGTAGAATGTAGCGTCTCCGATTCTATGTTGAGAAGTTAAATTGAAAAGGGTGAGGTAAGTATTCCACAGCGGGAACTTACATTGGAGTGCGGTGACTCCTAATCCTAAGGCTAGGATAAAGGGATGGATGTCTATGGCGGGTTGCCTAAGCATGAGTACGGAGATTAAATCCTAAGGTTGGGAAAGGGCGAAAGGTTGAGGTATGTCCACGGCGGAACGCTAAGCACGAGTACATCGACTCGGATCCTAAGGTTAGGATGGGCGAGGGTAAAGACATTGACACAACGGTCAAACGGAAAACCTTTCCTTCGGAGGGAATAAGTGGTAAAGCAGTGAATAAATAAAAATGTAAAATCATATACAAGTGATGATAGTAGTGAGAATATGGTTAAGTTGGAATTAATCAGATGAAATTGAGAGTGATGTTAGATGGATAAATGGATAATTTTTGAACCGGAATTAAAGAAAATATTTTTGTTTTTGAGAAAAATGTTTAATCAAATTAAATCTAAGTTGAAATGAAAATTAGAATTAATTATTTTTAAGAAAAATTGGATTAGTTAGCAAAAGATTAATTAAATTCTAAAAGAGCTCTAATTTATCTAAGTTAAATCAATTAGTTTAATTAGAAATTAGAAAAGGTTTTTTTTAGATTTTTTTTAATATTAAGAAAAGAGATTGAAGTTAAATTAAATTAAACATTTTTTTTGGGTTTTTTAATATATATTAAAATAAAGCTAAATCAACATTTAATTAAAAGAACTAATTATATTTTTGTTTTTTTTTTATTACAAAAAACTTAAATTAAAATTTTAAATTATTATTTTTTTATTATTTTTAAATCAAAATTCATTTTTTATTAATTATTAACATTTTTAGATTTTTTTAGTTAATTAGTTGTTAGTATGGTTAGTTTATATACTAAATATTACAAATAAAAAAAATAAAATAAACTAAAACTAAAAAAAGAAGAAAATAAATGAAAATGGGTGGGATGGGGCGATGAAACCCCCAGACCCAAACCCGGTCTGGTACAACACTAAAGGGAGAGGGATGTGGGTTTCAAAAACCCTAGATCCCAAGAGGCCACAAACGATGCTTCAGGTTTTCTTTCCCTCTCTGCATGCGTGATTTTCTTCTCTCTTCTTCTTCTGTTCGCAAATATCTCCTCTTCTTCTCACGATTCACCTCTTTCTTCTTCTATTCAAAAAAACAAACAAAAAAACCCAAAGAAATTATTGAGATGCTTACGGTATGCTTGGTGGTTTTCGATTTGGTTTCCGCGGAGACGATGATGAATGTGTTTATGAGTCTCGCTGTGTTTTGGATCTTGTAGATTTCGTTGATTTTGATGGCTTTTGCGGTTCTGTGGACGGATTGTTTGGTTTTTGAGTTTGGAGGCTTTCTGGGTTTCAAACTGTTTATGGTTGTTGGCGATTTTCAATTTTTTGGTTGATGGGTTTGTGTTCTTGGGCGATGATGAACTCGTTTCTGAGCCTTGAGGGTTTTTTCGAATTCGATTTGAGGTTTATCTGATGAGGCTTTTTATGATTTTTTTCGGATCATCCCCTTTTGGTGTTCTTTCTCCTCTTCTTATAGCCTAATATTCTTAAAACAAAAATGAAGGATTAAAATTATTTCCTTTTTTGCTTGAACATGTTTTAACATGTTGGTGATTTCTTCCTATTTCGTTTTCATGGTTATTGATGATGATGATATGGCAGTCCATTTTCGGATTTGTATTGATGGTGGTAATGACTTCCATTTTCGGATTTTGGCCTTAATGGTGTTGTTTGTGTGCTGTTTCCGGATTTGGAAATATTGATAATGGTTGATTTGCTGTTATTTCGTATGATGTTGATGGTTGATTTTTCCTTCCATTTTTGGATTTTGCTGTTTGTTGCTGATGAGAATCCATTTTCGGACTCCTGCTTATTTCCACTTTTGGATTTGGACTGTTGATGCCTTGCTGTCATTTTTTTATTACTGTTGAAAAAAGACGGATGTGTTAACCTTGTTTGGAAAAATATCACTTTTTTTCTTTCGTGAATGTGAACACATATTGCCTTGATCGTTTGGTTGCTTGTTGGGAGCTGGCGGCGAATTTTCGTTGCCCTCCTCTTTGTCTGGATGGTGATGAACTCTTTTCTGAGGGCTGTTTTAAAAATAATTCAAAGTCTCTTTCTTTTTATGTATTCTGTCTTACTGCTATTTCTTATTATTTTGCAGAGATTTGTTGAAGATAGCAAGTATGGAGACAAGTTTGAAGGCTAGAAGATAATAGTCTTAGGATTAGAAATTGTGAAAAAACATATTGTAACCTTGAATATTGTAATGAATCCACATGACCTGTAAGAACCCAATTTGTACATTGTATCCTTGAATTTTAAATCGAAACCAAATTATAATAAAATCTCATGAACTTTTTATAAAATGTGAACCTTTGAATTTCAAGTCTTAGAATTCCATCTTGTAGATTTTCAAAATTTGAACTCTCTTGCATCTTGGAATAATATCCAGATTTTAAAATTAGAACATAATGGAACCACTTGGATTTGGAAAAGAACAAGAATTTTGATTTTCACTTGAAAATTACTTGTATAAACTTAATTCCCAATTTCCATCCAAGTTTACCGCTATGGTCCACAATCCAAACTATTCCACACAACAGCTAAGAATCCAACTCCACAAATAACAACAAATTATAACCTGAGAAGTTCTTTGAAGTTGAGAATAACACTTGTAATACCACACACCATGAAAATTCGAACAAATCTTGAATGACCATCCATAACTTGTAGGGGACTAAGAGTTCAACCAAACGCCTTCGTGACCTCTGAATCTTTTTCAGCATCTTATCTTCACAAATCAAAACAAACAAACTGGTTAATTGGTTAGCTAAAATGAAAGATGACTTAAATGATATGTGAATGATCAATGAATCTAAGGGTAAAATTTGGGGTACAACAGTTGCCCCTATTTAAATAACTTCGCCGGATGATTTGAGCAACGAAGGCTCGAGAAATCATGGTGAAAGGTATTTAAATATAGATAATGAAAATTTTGCCGTTAGATGCAATGATATGCAATGCTATGGACAAAACGAAACTAAACTAAAATGCTGACAATTCTATGAATCTAAATATGATGTATATGATGAAAATGATAAATGAAAAAATGCAGACGAGACGACAACACAGGGGAAAGACGCAATGAGAAACCACTCACTAGGGATGACAACGCACTGGGGAACAATGTGGAACTGGGGAAATCTAATGTGATGGACCAACGGGTTCAGGCATGACCGGTTGTTACTTTATAAAGAAAGGTAATAAGAGATCCTCAATGGAGATGGCACCGGTAAGATGGCCTTCACTGGGGGAAATATCCAGAGTAACTGCTCAACAGGTTCAGGCATGACCGGTTGACACTCTAGGAAGAAAACAAGAAGAAATCCTCAATGGAGATGGCACTGGAAAGACGGCCTCCACTAGGGAGATATCCAGAGTAGCGGCTCAACAGTTCAAGCATGACCGGCTGACACTCTAGGATAAAAGGGTAACACGGGATCCATATGGCAGTAAGATCGTGTAAACAAAATGCTAGAGTTTTCATGCTGAAACAACATCCAAGCTCTGGAAATTCCTTAAACAAAGAGATCGAACGGGATCTTCAGGAACCATCAGAAAATATACAGGGTAAAAACTCTTCTGTATGACAAAATAATTGGACTTCAATGGGGAAACGCCCTGATAAGCTTCTCGAGAGAGACTGCCACTTATCGTTGAAAGGGACTTACATACCAAAATGGATAAGCTTCTCAAATAAAGAGACTGCCGCTTATCTGAAAAGATAATAATGATAAGCTTCTCATGGGAGACTGCCACTTATCTGGTAGGCAAAATGATAAGCTTCTCGGATGAGACTGCCACTTATTTGCAAAGGTAACAATGATAAGCTTCTCAGGTGAGACTGCCACTTATCTGGTAGGTGATTTGATGAAACGATAAGCTTCTCCGAAGAGAATTCCACTTATCTTAGGGAAAAGCATGATAATAAGCTTCTCAGGAGAGACTGCCACTTATCAGCAAAGAGACATTGCAAAAGCTCTTCTTGATAGATTGTGCAAAATTAATGCACGTCCAGTTAGGTTCGGCGACCGACGGGGACCGAAGTTCAATCTAGGATCGAGCTAGAAAGAAAATGTCAAACAAGACTCCATTGAGGGAATAAACTCAAATGGGGATTATCTTATCCAGGCATAGAAAAGATAACTGATATAACCATCATCCACGAGGGTTGAACTCTGTGGGGAAACTAGCAACGGTAGGTATTTTATGCTTAAGGTTGACGACTCTATTTGGAGAGAACGGACAAACCCAGTTACTTGGTAGTAACCACAGCCAAATTAACAACAAAAGACAACGAGGACAGTAGACATACAGATGCTAATGCGTATGTCAATGCAATGCAAATGAAATGCAATGCTTGTGCTCATGCTCATGCTCATGCACATGCTGACGAAACAGACGAGAGGAGGAGCAAATAGGAGATGAAATAAACATCTCGACGAGGATACCCGGCGACCTCTGCAAAAGTACATCTATCAAGGGATAGGAAATGTGATGGTGGAACTAAATCTTGCTTCGAAGTTCCAAATTCTTCGGGGAGAGAAATATTCCACTTGGGGATATGATATCATGACTTCACTGGAAGGATTGCCATCATGAATCTGAATTCTGATCAAAGAAGACCTGTTTACTGGGAGAGTCATCTCAAGATTAGATACTTCTGGGGATAAAATAAATATTCGCTTCATTGGAGAAGATGTGGAGCTAGGCAGCTTCATGGAGAAAGTTTAGCAACTTCCTAGGGAAAGTACATTCAAACTTCCCTGGGGAAAGTATCTCGACTTCTTGGGGAGAATATGGCAACCTCCTGTGGAAACTTTCCTGAGGAAAGTATGGCAAATTCAGTGAGGAAAAGATGGTTCAGTTGGGAGTGGGTTCTCGAATAATATGTATCGCTTGGAAGATGCTGGGGAAATTCTCTGCAGTCTTGAAAGTCACTAGAGATTACCAGATCTGTCCAAAAGTGTTGTCAGCTTATGTTTTACTGGGAATTCGCACTGAGGCAATGGTTTAAAAGTGCTTCTGCAACATTGAGACTTACTGGGGAATGAAGATAGATGTCCTTTAGATATTTCCACAAGTCAAAGCAACTTTATATCTTTTCAAAAGTGTTTTAAAAAAAACAGTTTTTAAGTTTGAAAACTTTTCACTTTCAAAAATATTATTAACAAATAACAAATTGCATAACAAAATGAAATAGAGATAGCATAAATGGCGAAAAATTGAATAGCAAAAGGTTTTAATTTTATTTTAGAATGGTAGCTTGCTAAAGGCAAAGCTCCATGGAAAAATACAATGAAATTGGCAAATAGGGAAAGGTTACATTAAATCCAACGACCTTTACTGACCCTAATAACTAAGACTACCCAAAATCCTGCTTCTAACAAGAGCAATTGGATTGGAGTTGATATCTGTAAATGTTCTGCAATGATCGGCATCATCTGATGTAGTGAAATGCCTTTGTCCCTAATTTTTTCCTGGATCGCCCTTTCGGGTTTTCAATCCACCGGGACACTCATTTTTGCCTAAGCTGCCTTTCCTGGTTTTCAGCTTAGCGAGCTATGTATTTTTTAATTTTTATCCCTTATTTTTGCCTGGATCTCCTTCATAGGTTGTGATCCACCGGGATATCCGTTGTTGCTTTAGTCGCCTTTCCAGGTTTTCGACTTAGCGGGTTTTTTAGGCATAATATTTTCGGACTGCATTAGAGTTTACAGGATGTGCAAGCTCTTCACCATCCATTGTTGTGAGAATTAGCGATCCTCCGGAGAAGAATGTCTTCACAATAAATGGGGCTTTGTAGTTCGGCATCCATTTCCCACGCGTGTCTTTATAAACTGGCAAGATTTTCTTGAGTACAAGCTCTCCTTGGCGGAACTCACGGATTTAGACTTTCTTGTCAAAGGCTCTCTTCATCCATTTCTGATATAACTGACCATGACACAATGTTGTCATTCGTTTCTCGTCAATGTGATTCAGCTGGTCAAATATGTCTTAGATCCATTATGCTTCATCAAGCTTGGCTTCCATCAGTGCTCTTAAGGAAGGTAGCTCAACTTCGATAGGGAGGACGACGTCCATTCCATACACCAATGATAAAGGGGTTTCCCCTATTGAAGTTCGCACTGAAGGTCTATATCCGCGCAAAGAAAATGGTAGCATTTTATGCCAATCTTTGTAAGTCTTTACCATCTTTCGTAGGATTTTCTTGATATTTTTGTTCGCAGCTTCAACAACTCCATTCATTTTTAGACGGTAAGGAGAAGAATGATGATGTGCAATCTTGAAACTCTCACACAAATCCTTCATGGTTCCGTTGTTCAAATTGGTACCGTTGTCTGTTATGATTCAGCTTGGAATTCCATAACGGTATTGCACCCCAAAATTTGCCCAACCTTTTCTTTACTTGGTTTATGTTTCATTTCATTGTTCTAGCATATTTCATTGCATAGAATTTTTCATTTACAGGGGATCAAGATATGTGTGTATAACAAGAGGAATTTTCCAAGGGTTCTAAGCCTAATCAAGATGTTGTATTCAAGTTGTCAAGTGGTTATCATCACCAGAAGAAGGACAAAGCCCTGTGAGAAAGCAAATCAATGTATGTGGTTCACCTCCTGTTTAGAAGGACATTTGAGGGTGATATAAAGACCACAAGTCCATGTTTATGGAGGGAGATTGTCATTTAAGCTCATTGGAGACCTTGAGGGTCATTGTGGAGCTCATCCAAGTGTTTATGCCAAGTGCAAGTGGCTACAGTTGAAAAGGGTTGGAATTAGGGTTTCATTTCTAATCAGGCTAAATTTGCTTTTGAAGAAAAAACTTGTTTCCATGGTATTCCATATGTCCTAAGGTGTTTGAGGATGGGTGATTGACCATCAATTTTAATCAGAAGAGCTGAAATTAATAAGTTGATTGAAAATCGGGAGATTTGGAGAAAAGTCAACTGTGCAGTGAAAAAGTCAACTTCTGACTTTTTGAGGTCAATATCATGATCCCTAATTTCAATATGACCAATGGGTGGAATTTAATCAAGAAAAGTCAAGGGAATCATGAAAAAATCAAAGGTCGTTGAAAGTTGCCATTTTGGGAATTAGGGTTTTAGAAGCTTTCCATTTTTGGAAAGTTCTATGTTTGGAACATCCATTTTCAAATCCATTTTTCTTCATGATCAAGGTTTCAAATGAACCTTTGGCCAACATCAAAGTTGTTCCTTGTATCTCAAGCTTTCTTTTGAATACCAATTCATAATCATATGATATTTGAAGCTCAAGTTATGATCGATCAAACTTGGAGATTTCAATGGTTTCAAAAGTTGTTAAGTTTGGGCAGATTTTTGCACCACTTTGCAAGCCGATTTTCATCACCTTCTTGATGTCAAATGAAACTTTGTCCCAAATGAAAGTTGTAGAGTGTGTTCTAAGCTTTCCAAAGAGTCCAAGAAATCCTCAATTGGATTTGAGAAGCTTAAATTATGGATGTGCAAAGTTGGGAAAAAATAAGACAATTTCATAACTTAGAATTTTTTCTAAGTTGATCATGGGCAGTTTGCTTGCCATGATTTTCAACCACGAATTTCATGGTCTTCAAATGGTCCAATGGAACTTTCATCAACATGAAACTTGTTCTACTCCATGCCCTCTTTCATTTGAGCACAAGATCAAAACAACTGGATTTGTGTGCACAAAGTTGTCATGACTCAAAGTTGGTACATTGAACATTTTTGCCAAAGTTTGAAATATGGATTTTTGCTGATGCATTTTGCTTTAGTAGCTCTATCACTCTTCCATGCGCATGGGAGGCTGTGTTTGTTGCTCCCAAACTTTGCTAAAACCAACCAAACATCCATTTTGTCAATTTTGCTCATTTTTAAATAAATTGCCCAAATGAGCTATGAGTCAAAATCAACACAACCCAATGCCCCTACCTATGTTGTGCAAGCTGACCAAGAAAGCTACTGATGCATAACCCTAGCAGCAGGAGCTGTGCAATTTCTGCATCCACCCTTTGATTCAAAAAGTGACCATGGAGATGAAAATCTGTCCATGCACTTTGTTGCCTTGGTCAAACCCTAAAAACCTGATTTCATTCAGTATTTAAGCTAAGCATCAGTCCACACAAACCCTAAACAGTGGTAACCTCCATTTTGAAAAAAATACCAATTTGCATTTTGCGCTCCTTTGAAAATTCCCACGAAAATCACTCTTCTCTTCGCTTTTTTTCAAACTCTTCATCACAATCTTGTCATTCCAACACTGCTGGGAAGATATTTGTAAAAGAAGAGTGGTGTTCCTTTTTCTCTCAAGCTGTTCTGAAACTAGTTGGTAGTTTGCAAAGGCTAGGAGCTTCAAAACTGTGAGTTTTGCTGCTAGCTTATTTTGGAGGTTGCAAGAGGTAAGCATCACAAAACTCTTTGATTCATTGCATCAGTAGCATTAAAACATGTGCTAAGTTCTGTTTTGGTGTTGATTAACTGTTTTGAGTATGAATATGCCATGAATATGCCTTTAACATATGTTGTCCATGTATTGTGAATCAGGAGTGAAGTTCTATTTTGAGTTGTTTGGTTTTGTCACAAATGTGTTGATTCATTTTTTGTCTAGGTCATGTGTGGCAATATACAACTGTTGTTTGATTTGTGTTGTGACTGTTTCTAGAGCCTTGTTTAAGGTTGATTCTAGAATTTGTTTGTAAATCTACCAACACTTATGTTGTGAGCCTTGTGATTCTTTGTTTGATGGCTTTGTTCCTGATTTGGTTTTGGGTTAAAGTTTCAATTTTAGCATCATAGGTATTAGCTTAGGCTTTGAACTTTGGCTGGTTAGGGTTTGGTTTTTTGGCAATGGGTGGCTTGTGACTGGTTTTGCTATCATAAAGGATAAGTGAGTTTCCTCAACTTTGTGCAGTTTTCCAAGTTGGTTCTGTTTTGGATATGTTTAATTATGGTGTTGAACTCTTGATGTTGCTAGTCTTTAGTAGCCCTTGTTACTTTAAGAAGGTTTTGTTTGAGTTGAGGTTGTTAAGGTTCAATGCTTGATAGTGAGGTTCTGTTGGTTGAGGCTGTTATTGATTTGGTTGGTATGAGCTGATGTTGGCTAGTCTTGAGAGGCAGGCTTGAAGCAGTTTGAGAGAGTTTTAAGTTATGTGCTTTAGTAGTGAGCTTTGTTGTGTTTAACTTGAATCATTGTTGGAGTATAAACTTGGTTTTTCCTAGCATTTTGTGGTGTGCAGAGAACTGTTGTACAAGCTTGCACAACATTGTTTTGAACTTTGGGTACTGCTTGGTTCATGAGGTTGGGACATTGCTGCAGAATTTTGACACATAGAGGCATGCTTTGGCCTCTACCAATCTCACTACTGTCAGGTTTATGCCTTACACTAGGACCTGTTTAGGGGCAACTGTCAATCATGATTGGATTTAGTTTTGGTTAGGTTGTTACCTTTTAAGAGAACTAGGCTGTTGAGATGTATGGCTTTAAGGATTGTTGGTGTTGTATTGAAGTAGTGATGGGAGTTTTCCAGCTCTTGGTGCATTGCTGCTTTAATGCTGTTTTATTCATGCTAAGGTTTGTATTGACAATTGGATGTTAGCCTTGGGGGCTTAAGGCTGTTGTTTCAGTTCAGGACAGATTGAGGGATTTTGGTGCTTGGATTTTCAGTTCACTGTCCTTTTGTTGAGGGTTAGACCAAGGTGTAGACTCTTTGTTTTGTTAGCTATCAGGTGGTTGCTGTTTTAGGCCTTGTTGACTGGAGGTCAGGGTGTTAGCACCCTGCTGAGAACCAATCATCTTTGGATTGGAAGCTTCTTTTCCATCTCAGTCAGCTTTTAGGCTTTGCAGTTTAGTTTTTGGTTGGCTTTCCCTTTGAAGTAGCTAGGATCCTTGTTTTTCACTTAAGGGACAATATTGGATTAATGTTTGGTTTTGACCTTGTGTTGACAAGCTGTTACTACCATGATCCAGTTGGGAGCAAACCCTTGTTTTGTTAATTTGTATAGAGACTGTGGCTGTCTTTGAACTGCAGTTTGAGCCAGGATTTGCTGATATGCTACTTTGTTCTAGATGTGAATGTGCAAGTGCAACTAGAATTCATAATGGAGGTTACTTTTGACAACTGATAGTGGTGATATCCCTTTTACTTTCACATATGCCATGGTTGTTGTTGGACATTGCGGGTATCAAGGTTGAGTTTGGATTAGAGACTCATTGAGCTCTCCCTGCTGAGGTACTCTTACTCAGAGGTTTGCCATTTGGGATTCACGACAAGTTGGAGGTTCAGACCTGGCTGACTTGGTCTGTTGGTGTTTTGATGTTTGTGATCTGATGCTTTGCTTGCTTCCAAGTTGGTAGGGTGGTTAGTTAGCCTAGATTCCTTTAGGATTTGGTTATATGGTTGGCACATGTTGATGAGAGCACCATGGCAGGGTCCGTTTAAGTTTTTAGACTGGTATTTTTGTTTGAAAGCATAACCTTCATTTGGTGCCATTAACTGTGGTTTTAGAGCATAGCTGCGAGTATGCCACAATGCATTGATGTTTAGATTTCTGTGGGATGGATCTACATGGTGGCTGTGAGGATCAACTTAATTTTGTGTGCAAAATTTATTTTGAGGCTTGAGTTTGTTCAACTCTTCAATTGCTGTTAAGACTATTTTGGATCAAGTTCAAACTTTCCTTACTTACAATACCTTGTGGCTGCCAGATTTTATTTCTCATGTTTGATTTTATTGGAGTGGCTGCTAATACATCATGATGTACTGCTGCAAGCCAACTGTCATGTTGTGAATCTCTGAGCTGTCAATGTTTGAGTTACATCCTTCTGGTGAGGCAATGTAGTTTTGCGGTGTGCTTGGTGCTGAGTTCACTTGTTGGCAATGTTTGAAGTAGAGTTGGAGAAGAGTTGGAGAATCATAGTTTGGTTTTAGAGCTGTTACTACTAGGTCTGTTTTGGGACAGTTTTTACATTGAGTAAGCCTTTTACTTTTGTGATTACCTTACAAAGGGGGATTTGATTGGAATTAAGGTTGATAACTAATTTCTCACTGCTGCTGTTATGTGATTACATATTTTTGTGGCTGCACTTGTTGGTTTAAGTGTGATGTCCTTGTTTGGCTATAGCATAAGTTTGTTTGACAGTTGAAAACCTTGTTTCATTTGTGTTTGGCAATGGTTGACATGACTTGTTCACTTGAGTAGTTGCTGTTAAGCCTGTTGAGTTCAGTTTTGTTTTTGTGTGAATCCATGCCAAGATTTGAGTTGCATTGTTGATTGACCACCTGCTGGCTGTCCAATTCCTGTGGTGAGGTTTTGGCCTCTAACTTCAGTTCTGTTTTGAGGTATTAGGCTGATATGCCTTATTTCTGTTTTAAACCCTTTGATGTTAGTTAGCCATGGGCTCTTAGGAGTAGGTTCAATTTACATTCAGCACTTTGTGGATCTATTTGCTTGAATTTGTTTAAATCTTGTTGTGTTTGAGCTTGCATTGATCTAAGTTAAGGTTGGGCCAGTTGCTTTTCCTTCTGTGTGAATTTTAGGACTTTGTTGCAACTCATGTGCCATATGCTGGTTTGATGTGAATTTGGATTCTCTTGATGTCTGAAATTAATTGACAGTTTATTTAGAGCATGTGCAGGCCTTTGTCTGGTGTTAAACATGTCTGTTTTGAACCATCACATTGAAAATGCTTTTCAAACCTCTCTTTTGCATCTTCCTTCGAATCTCATCTTTGTTGTATTACTTGAAATTTTGGATGGTACCATTGTGTTCCTTGGAAAAAACTGAGCAAGTTAGACCTAAATTTTGTCGAAATTGATGGAGTTTTGAAGAAGTTATGATGAAAACGCATATTGACTTTTCTTGCCTTGAATCTTGCCTTGCCCAGCCAGATGCGCGCGTTTTGTACTTATTTTAATTGGGGTGGTTTGATACACGGATGTATCGCCACCCCAGTGGTTGTCAGTATGCCCTTAAGTCACCTTGCATTGCCCATACCCCGGTTCGAGCCCAACTGGGGGCGTTTTTTGCTTTTTTTTTTATTTTTTTTTTATTTTTCATGTTTTATATTTATTCTTCCTTTTCCATTTCTTATCACACGTGCGCGCTGGCTGGAATGGTTATGTCTTGAGCTTGTAGCCTAGAGGTCAAGGGTTCAACCCCTTGTGGAAGCATTTCCTTTTTTTTAACACTTATTTGTTTCATTTCTTTTTTCTTTTATTTTATTTTAATCTTCCTTTGTTTTATCCTTATATTATAAAATCCACAAAAAATATTTTATTTTTATTTTATGGTGTTATTTTTATTCTCCATCCTTTTTTATTATTATCTTATTATTATTTCATTTTATTTTCCATTTTTATTTTATCATTTTATTTTGAATCCATCAATTTCATTTCTTTTATTTTTCATTTCATCCGTGATTGATTTATTTAGTGTTTACTTGGCCTTGTGCCATGATCCCCCTAGGATTCCTAGTCTCTCCTTTTAGGATGGGAGTATGAGAGACATTAGGTGTTCAATCCTATGCATGATAACATTAGTTTAGTTTTTCCCTTTCACCTCAATCTTAGGATCACCATTGCATGACAACTTTAGGTTTGGTTTAGTCCCCCTTTAGTGCGTCTTTTCTCTTCTCATCTCAAAACAATCATAAAACACCTAATAAAGGTTAATGATTATTGTGCGTCACGAGCCTTAAGCACTTGGGAAAGGGTTGTTGAGGGGTTTCCCTTCAATGATTTGAATGTTTAGCATAGCACCATTTGGGTGATATGTGACGCATTCACTCCTAAGTCATAGTCTCTAGTGCGATATGAATTGCAAACCATTCAAAAACACTTCTTCTCTAAAAACACAAAAACACTTCAAACCTTTTCTTCATCCTTCGGTATCCTAATCAAGAAAATCTTTTCAGATAAAAAGAGTATTGTTAACTCTTGGTTCTATCACAAACGGTAACGCCTAAGTCTCCAATGGTCGAGTTGCATACACCAAACTGCTAGAACTGATTGTTAACCCTACTCGCTTAAAAAACAGTTGAACAAACCTGTGTTGCCCGTTAGCCCAAACTACATTTGCTCTGACTTCTCATTTCATATGAGATACGTAGGCACAAGACGCGATGTCTTGGCGAGCAACCTTCCCCACCTTTTACTCGTAGTTAGCCGAACTACGTTGACTCCGACTTCTCACTTCAGATGAGATACGTAGGCACAAAGTGCCGTTGCTTTGCCGAGTCACTTATTTTTTCTTTTGTCCTAAAGCCTTTAGCATAGATAGATTTACACCCTTATATACTAGACAACAAGCGTGGATCCTGTCGAGTACGACAGACTTGAGGGGTGTTAATACCTTCCCCTTGCGTAACCGACTCCCGAACTCGAGATTTGGTTGCGATGACCGATCTTATCCCTCTTTTCGTTAGGTTTTCTCTGAGCATTTCCTTTTCCTCTCTTGGGATAAATAACGCACGGTGGCGACTCTTCTGTCATTTCCGGTCTCGATTTTCGCAATAGCGACAGCTGGTGACTCTGCTAGGGACATGAACATCCCATATGCGAGTCAATCCTAGCGCTTGTTTGTTTATTTCTGGGTGTGTACGTATGTGCTTTATCTTTCTTTATTTGCTTTCTGCATTTTACTTTCCGCATGATTCATTATTGCTGTGTTGTAGGGAGGGATTATTCCGTTGAGAGATAAGCCAGACCCAGGCTTGAGTATAGACTTAGCTTTAGAAGTGGAAAGTAGTGGTGAGCCTTTATGCCTTGCATGCACTAGCTAGCCATGAAATTCGCGCTCAGACGAGATTCTCTTTGACGATTTTCTTTCTGGCCCTTTGGGATCGAAGGAATTTTGGATCTGGGGATTGTCGACTCTGGGAACCAATCACTGGTAAGCAGCTAAGTGAGGCCTCTTTAGGAGAAGATGATGCCAAACCAGAAATGGTGAACGTATCATCATTTCTAGAAAGTTTGTGACGCTAATGAATGCATAGGATGCCAAACCTTGTCAGTGGATAGGTCCTTACCCGCGAGAGGGATGAGGGTGCAGGAAACTCTAGCTTTCAGACTACCCGGTTCTTTACAGTTTGGATTTGATATCAAGGGGTCCTAATGTCAATATTTGGTTGTGACTAAAGCGAAGCGCCGACCTTCTCAAACAACAGCACAACAACCTTGATCCTCTGTTGCATTTTGTCATACCCTAAATTTTGACCCCTTAGATCTTCATCATAATTTTAGGATCATGTTCATTTAATTATCTAACCTTAACCTGTTTCAAGTTTGTCTTTGTTAAGATACAGGACTCAGGGTTCCGTACAGTCGAGAATCGAGATTTCGAGGGTTAATCAGTCAATGTATTGGATTGGTTCTCCATGAAATAAGGCTCCACATCATCAAACATACTCCATTGGATCAAGTATGAATCCAATTTGAGGTTGTCACCCAAGGATCAAGAACAGTGCAGTTCAGGATGCCCGATTAGGGTTTTCAATCAGGAAAAGTCAACGGTGGTTTGACTTTTGATTTAAAAGGTGTTACAATGGTGGGATCATGGTCCATAAAGTTCATATGGCTTGGTAAGGTCTACTCAAGAAGTTTCAATGCCTCAAAAGACCCGGAGCATCAACAGTCGACTCGGTAGTCACCAATCGATCGTTCGGTTGATCGAAAAGTCAACTCTTCACTCATAAGGAATTTGACCTCAAGGTGGGAATAAAAAATGTTCCTAATGCCATATTTCACCTATCCATGAAGTTTCATGACCATTGGATCAAGGATTGGGGAGTAATCGCAAAAATTGGGAATTAGGGTTTTGAAAGGGGCAAGACCATAACTCCTTAACCACACATCCAATTGAGTTGGTTCAAAGCTCATTGGAAATCTCTTGACAAGTCCTACAAAAGTACCACAGTGGTCCATAAGCAGAAAATGCATAGATTTGGAGTTATGACCAAATTCATTACAAGGGGGAAAAGTAACTTAGAAAAATTCTATGTTATTTCACTTTTTAGGCATGTTTTTCAGCAATGCTGAGAGGTTTTTTTGGCCAAGTTCCTTTGGGAATATGAAACTCATGAAAACATGAAAGTTGTAGAGCTACATGAGGATTTTCAAAATGTACTTGAACTCCTCCATATCCCTTATGAGCTAAGAGTTATGAATCCAACAAGATGAGGTTTCAACACTTGAGTCCAGCATTTTCAATTTTTCACAAACTCATCCTTTGATCACTTGAGCTATTCTCAGCCCTTGGATCATATTTCTATCTGATATTTAGAGGAAGTGAGAGGAAGAAATGCAGAAAATGAGAAGGTTTAGTGAGTCTTGCAAGTTGGAGGCAAGTGGGATTATTTTAATCAAAGAAAGGGAAGAAAGAGAAACTTTATGGGACACTTGCAGCAAACAACCCTCCTACTGCCTAACCACTCTAATCACTATTATGTCATTCATGCCACTTGAGAAATGCATCAACTTGAGCCAAAGATCTGAATTTGCAGCTGCATCAAAATATCAAGCAAGATTACTTTTTCATTTTCCCACAAAAAGTGTCAAGTTACCAATCTGCCCAAGCCTTGCCTTGCTTATAAATAGAGGTTTCCTCTATGTTGAGAGACACACCAGAGCACTCTTAGAACCAAGAGAAAGCCATAGCTCTCCTTCCCTTCTTGCTTGCCTCATTTTCAAATTTCCAAGTTTCATCAAAATCTGCCTTGGGCAGTTGGCTTCCCAAGTCCATTTCCACACACTCCAATCCTTCAAAAACCATCTACACAATCCATAAATGATGTGTGGAAGGTGTTCATACTCTTAAACCACTCAAAAACTCCATTTTCCCAAAAGTCAACTTTCAACCAAGCAAAGTTTGACCTCACACACAAAATCAAAGAAACCTCTGTCCAGACCTATTTTAATCATTCTAACCATCCATACACCTTTAATATATGATGTCCCAACTGTCCATAACATAAAACAACCTCATCCTCATTTATTTTGAGATTTGTCACAAGTTCCTTCAAGTGCAAGTAAGGGTTGTTTTCATCAAAACAGAGTTGGACAACAACTGGAGTTTTCTCAAGGCATTCCATATTGCAACAAGCTTGCTTGGAGGTCTACAAAAGGTTAGTGGTTACTATCCTTTTTATTTCTGTCATAAACATACTTGACATGTTGGTGTTTAAATGCAAGATGTAGCTTATGTGCAAATCTGCCAGTTTTTGTATCTGCCTAGATCATATCATGTTTAAGTGTTTGTCAGCCATTTCATGATGTATTATTGTACCTAAGTCATGTGGAAACCCTTACATATTATATCCATGTGATGTTTGCATTATTAAAATCTGTTTAGGTTTTGGTTCTGCACAATTCTGTTCTTACCATTTCTCAAAATCATGTTCATTTTCAACTCATAGGCCATTTTTAGTTCAACCATCTTTTGAGATCATGTGTGTGTTTAAATTTGGTTTTTAATGTATTTTGAGCTTGCTTGTGAGTTAGTGCTGCATCTTTGAACTTGTTAAAGGTTGTTGGAATGACTCATAGGAATGATGAGGACCAAAACCTATTTTTGATACCTTGATGGTTGTAACTGTCTTGACATGTGCGTTAAGCTTGATAATTGCCTTTTGTTATACCTTTATATTGCTTTGAGCCTTACCTTGTGTTTGATGTGTGTTTGTTAACATGAGATCCTTGTTACCTTGAATCATGAATGTTTGGCACTATGATTTTGCATCAGCTGATGTTCTCATTAGATTCATGTAGCATGACTGTTTCCAGCTTGATATGTTCATATTTTCATTAAAGTTGCTACTTGCCATGGTCCTTATTGCATATGTTTGTTAACATGAAGCATGATAATTGTTGGATCCTGTCTGCTGGATATGTGGTTTTGTTTCATCCTTTGTTTCCACTGTCATCACTTAGACACTAGAATAAGGTTTTGGTTGTAACCCTGTTCTGTTCACATTTTGCTTACATTACCAACTGTGTCAAACTTGTATGTTTTGTTCTGCCTCATTACATTGCCAGCCTGTGGTATGAATCTGCCTTGAACTGCTAATCAACCTCTTTGTTGAATTTCATGAGCTTGCATCTTTGTGCTTTGTGTTTTATGTTGAAAAACCAACTGCCATGATGATCTTAATAAACTTGCAAACTATTGTATGCATTAGGGATTAGGACTAATTTGTTGATGTTTTCCAGCCTTGCCTTTATAAAATCCATACTTGCTGCCATGATGCATACTTTGAATATGAGGCTTGCCATTATCATGTGCATATCTGTTTTGTTTTGAACTTTCTGCCTACAGCTTGACCTATGTTTGTTAACATGAAAATGAGGTATACAATATGTCTTTTGTGCATTTCACTTGTACTGCTGTCAACATGAGGCTTGTGTTTGTGTGCTAGAATAGGCTTGTTTTGTGAAGTATGTGATTATCTTGTTTAGGCAGTACATTAAGCTGTTTCCATTTTGTCGCTTGCGCGAAAATAAGGTGCCGGCATGACAGAAGAGTCGCCACCTTTCGTTATTTATCCCTCAGAGCGGGAAAGGAAACGATCGGAAAAAACCTGACGAAAAAGGGTAAGACAAGGTCATCGCAACCATTGTCTGGGTTCGGGAGTCGGTTACGCAAGGGGAAGGTATTAGCACCCCTCACGTCCGTCGTACTCGACGGGATCCTCGCTTGTTTGTTTACTTGGACGGGTTGGTTATAATCTATCTACCTATCAAGGCTGGCTGAAAAAGAAAAGAAAAATGACTCGGCAAAGCGTCGCACTTTATGCCTACGTATTCTCATCAGAGAATGAGAAATCAGAGTCAACGTAGTTCGGCCTACGAAGGATTACGGGGGAAAGGTTGAAGGTTGCTCGCTAGGACGTCGCATCCTATGCCTACGTACTTTCATCTGGTATGAAAGATCAGAGCAAACGTAGTTCGGGAAACTACGGGTTATCTCCTGCAAGAAGTGTTTTTTATTGTGTGCGATCTCAACCGTACTAGAGACTATGACCTGAGAGTGAATGCGTCGCATGTCACCCAAAGGGTACCATACTAAACATCCCACCTCAGATAGCTTAAGGCTCGTAACGTACGAAAGAAATCATTCATGATTACCGTATTTTAAACTGCTTTGAGATGAGAAGAGAGCAGGCCCAACTAGGAGGGAGACTATCAAGTCCTACTGTTGTCATGCTATGGATTCATCCTATGGTTGAGGTTTGAACAGGGAACTCCTAGATGTTGTCATGCATAGGTTTCAACCTAAAAGTCTATCATCAAATCCTCATCAGAGGAAATGAGAGTCCTAAGGGATCATGTCAATGATACACCAAAACAGACAAAAGCATCAGCTTTAACAGTAAAATGCATGCAATGCAAGTGAGGGAGGAAATGTGTGTGGGGCTTCAGCCTCCACAAGCTCGTCTCGACCTCAAGCCAGTCATGAGATAACAGTAATCATACTGAAAGTAAACAACATGCTATCAAGCAATATACAGATAAAAGGAATGAAATGCCATCATGCAAACAAAACACCTGCTTGAGAAAGAAAGAATCTACTCTCTAATCCTAACCCTAACACAGAATCCTGATCAAATCTAAGCAAAGCCCTAAAGCAAAACCTAACCAAAAGAAATCAATCCCAGTCTTCAAGCTTCAGAACAAGCTTACCAAAGAAAGGGAGCTAAGTAAGCAGACTCATAGTGTCTTCCTCAGGAAAGCACTAGGAGGTGTATACTCAGGAGTCATATCCTATGTGGCTCAACCACTGTGATCAGTTTACATTCCTCCTCAGGAGAAATTAAACTCACAAGCAGGCTCCAACATCACTGGATACTTGAGAAATCTTACATGAACTAGTGGAACTAAGTGAATAGACTCATAGGACCTTCCTCAGGAAAGTACTAGGAGGCTTCCACTTAGGAGTTGTATCCTATGTGGTTCAACAACTGTGATCAGTTTACATTCCTCCTCAGGAGAAATTAAACTCACAAGTTGGCTCCTACATCATTGGATACTTAAGAAATCCTATCTGAACTAGTGGAGCTAAGTGAATAGACCCATAGGACCTTCCTCAGGAAAGTACTAGGAGACTTCCACTTAGGAATTGTATCCCATGTGGCTCAACAACTGTGATTAGTCTACATCCCTCCTCAGGAGAAATTAAACTCACAAGTTGGCTCCAACATCATTGGATACTTAAGAAAGAGGTGAGAAGAAAGAATGAAAGTCATTCATAGTGCCTTCCTCAGGAAAGTACCATGAACTTCCTTCAAACTTCAGGATCTCAAACCTCACAGACAGGGGACAAGCCAAGCTCTGGGTCTCTGAGTCTTGATCTTCAATCTTCTCTTCCATCATGCTCTTCAACAAGATCTTCAAAACAACATAAGCCCCACAACAAATTCCCCAAAATAAACCCCAGAGATGAACAGATAGCCACAGGGCAGACAAAACCATCATCCAACTTCAGAAAATACCTAAAAATACTAAACCAAGGGGGAAAAATCTATCAACTATTCACAAGGGTCTACAACATATACCCATAATATCCACATATGCCCCTCCCCAAAAATCAAAACAAAACTCTCTAAAGACAATGAATTTCTTTACCTATGCATAACCTAAACCCTAATTATGATACCCTAATGCTAACCTAATTAAACTAATCAAAATTTAATCTAAAAATCAAGAATTAAATCCTATGGGGAACTATGATTCAATATCTAATTACACAAAAAAGAATGAATTAAAAATCCTAAGGGAAAGCCCTAAAAGAAACTCTACAAAATCAGATATCAAACTAAACATATTAAAAATCTATTAAAATGAAAAATATACTAAAAATATGAAAAGAAAATAAAATGGAAATTTTATTTATTTAGAATTTTCTAGACAGATTCATTAACCTATGAAAAAAACAAGAATTAAAAAATATTTAATTTTCTATTTTTTATGAATTTTATAAAGTGCAAGAAAATTAAATGGAATTAAAATAAAAAAGAAATCAATTAAAGGGGAGGGGGGTGTGATAAGCAAGACACGCTAGTTGAAATACTGAATGGGTTGCAAAGGGGGTGGTGTGGATAGCATTCTGGATAAGCCCATACGCTTCCACTAATTGAAACGGTGCGTTTAGCACTCTGAATTTTCCCTCCGTTATAGTTCAATCTGAGTCGTAGATGAGGTAGAATTGGTCAAATTCTAGGGACGATCTGACGGCTGGAGCATCATCTTCTCCAATCAGCCATTAGGGTTTTCAGAAACCCTAGCCCATGCGCAGACCTTCCATCTCCTATATCTCCCTCGATACGCCATGAAACGACACGATCTAAAGACCAAAATGACTCTCCTCCTCGCCCTCTACAAGACTGTAGCCATAGATTTTCTAGAAACGCAACCAATAAAGAAACCCGATGGGCTAAAGTTCTGGTACCATTTGAATTTCACCTGACATCCACCTTGCTGAAACTCAAATTTAATGGCATGATCATGTTCTTTATACTACCCTAACCATCCTAATCCACAATACGACCATTAATACTCCCTACACGAACTGTTCTTGAAACTGAAAGAAAATGGGGTCTGCTGTGGAACTTCATACAGAGCTCTATAATTCTCAGGGAATGGTCTACTATCCTAACATATTCATCCTACACCTAAAGATCTGACAGAAGACCTATAAATAAAGAGATATAGGAAGAACACCAACCTGTCAAATGGTGATGGTGAGTGGAGTTAGAAGTGGTTTCAGAGCTTGCAATTGGTGCCAAACACTCCTCTAATGGAGAGAAACTTTCTGTTTGCAAGAGCTTTGAAGAAGAAAGCTTGTGGTGAAAGAAATCCCAAGTTGCTTGATCTTGAAGGAAACTCTTCAATGGCAATTTCCCTCTCTCTTTCTCCTCTGAATTCTTCAACCTTGACCAACCTCATACTCATCATGATTCGCTCTTCTTATAATGATCAATAGAAGCTCCTGGATCCTTCTAGAATGAGCTAGAAAAGTCTTGATTTTCTCATGTGATGATAAGTTGAAAATCCCATGTATCATGCCTTATGCCTTGTAATTTTGTGCCAAAATACCTTTACATGAGATATTGAGAAGATATGTGTGAAAAACAAGCTCACCTTTGGCTTATGTTGAGTTTTGCAAGGGTGCCTTATAATGCAAGTTTCAATTTTCCAAAGCATGTCCCATTTTAAAGCCTCAAATGAAAATTCTATTTAAACCAATGTTCTCAAAATGATGTTTCCAATCAAAATGATATATTGGATGACCTATTTTGTATTCCTAGATCTTCCAAACCAATTTCCAATTTCAACTTTTTAAACTTATAAGCCATTTTTAGTTCATTTTTAACCAATCATGCAAATCCATGCTATGAGCTTTTCCAACAATTCATGACCTTCTTTATAGACTTAAAGTCCCATTTTGAACAACTTTCATGTTTTGAGTTTTTCCATTTGAGGCTTGGAAATAGGAGATATGGCCTTTGCTTAAAATGACCTATAACTGCCAAATGACCAAAATACCCCTGTCTTGTTCAAACCATAAGTTGAGTTTCACAAATCCTATCAAGGACTTCTACCACTCAAATTAAATCTAAGGAGATGCCCTTCAACATTCATGTTGACCAAGATATCATAGGAATCATCCTACTAGGGCAAAAGTTGTCTGCAAGTTGGGTGACTTTCAAGGACCCAGATTCACACACCTCAGCTGACCTGTAATTTGTCAAAACCATAACTTGAGCTCTGCACATCCTATAAAGGACTTCCACCACTCAAATTAAAGCTAAGAACAAGCTATACAACATTCATGTTGTGGGGAAGATGAGATATCAATCACATCTAGAGCTAAAACTGCCTGGAAGATAGGGATCAAACTAGGGTTTTTTCACTGACAATCCTCAGAAACCCTAACTCAAAACTTCTCAAACTCCTCAATCATGATGAGTTGGTCTAGGAATCATCTTTATAACATCTCTATGCATCATTCCATGATCTCATGGCCCTTGGATTAGGTCTCAACCTTCTCCAAATCTTCAGCTGATCTAGGGTTGACCCAGTCAAAACCCTAATTCTACCATTCATGGTTGAATCTTCTGAATTCTTGCATAAGGACTTCTCTGGACTTCATGATGGCTATCAAGACATCTCATAAGCTTTCTCAAAGCTTCAAGTTCACTCTCAAAGTCTCAGAATCATCTGAGGAGCTCCCACAACTCTCAAGCTATGAAGCACACAACCCTGGTTTCAACCAATTCTCTTGAACTTTCTGGTGAATGCATCAACTTTCAAACACTCAGTGAATAAATAATTGTTGGTCAAATTTTGGGGTGCAACACATTTGTTCTTAATCATGTTGCTTGTGTTGCCAAGTATGTTGAAATGTTTTGCACCTGCCCATGTAGATTTGTATGTCTTGTAAGCCATGATGTTGCTTGATCAATGTGCCAAATGTTTGTGCCCTGCCTATGTCTTTTCAAATCCATTTGCCATGCCATGCTTCTAGCATCTGTCCTATTCAACTATTATCCATGTGAAATGCTTGTGATTGCTTCTAAGCATAAAACACCATGACTTACCCTGTTTGCATCTGCTGCCCTGAGAACTTTGATGATGATGTGAATTGGTTAATTGCATTTACTTCTTATATCAAAATCTGTATACTTTGTGAAATGCATGAATCCATTTGTGAGTCCTTGCATTTGTTTTAAGATCATGACCTGACTGCATATGAATCATTGGAGGTGTTTGTTGTTTTGAGTATAACATGCTGCATCATAGTCTGTTTCTTCTTTTCCAACAACATTTCAACCATAGTTGCAATCAACATACCAGTTCTTGTTTTGAGTAGTATTTGTTTGTTCTTTGAACTGGAAATCTTTGGATTACATGTTTAAAGCTTGTGTGTGATGTTTGCATGAATTGAACCTGTCTAGTTTGAATGTTGACTTCCATTCTGCATTTCAAACTTGCCATCTACATCTACTATCGAATTCCATTTTCTGTGCATGATTTTGAAAATCTATGAGTACCTCCTTGTTCCTCATTAAATTTCCAGCATGTTAGGCTTTTATTTTGCAAGAATTGATGAAGTGTTGGTAGAGTTTGAAACCTTCACGCATTGGCCTTGGTTGCTTGTGAGGCCTGGCCCATATTTATTTGCCTTGTGAAGGTTAAGTGTTTTTAGGGGTGGCTTAATACACGGATGTATTGCCACCCCAGTGGTTGTTACCTGCGCGCATTATACCTTGTTTCATGCTTGTCCTGTGTTTGATCCCTGAATGGGACAACTTTTTGCTATTTTATTTTGTTTGCCATTATTGATTATTTTCTTCTTCATTTCCATCTGTTTGTACATGCGTGTGTGTTGGCTGAGTGGTTATTTTTGAGCTTGTGAGCATGAGGGAATGGGTTCAATACCTGCCTTGACCATCCCTTCTTTTTATCACTTGTTTTCTTTTATGATTTCTTCACAAAATTCAAAACTTCATAACTTTCTCATGCTTTATTATTTTTAATCCATTCTTTTTGAAAAATGCTCTTAATGTTGTCTAGTTTCACTTAATGAGAAAATATTTCAAAGATGCTCATGTTTGTGATACTTTTTTTCACTTGAAAGTTTCTTATCCTTAAGGTTGTTTACCTTGCTTCTTGTTGAAATTTCTCTTAAGCCATGCTTGAATTATCTTGTAAGATTTGTTTGTGATTGGTTCCCTTGTGGTTGTAACCATGCCTCTTATATATTCATCATGTTTGAATATTTATGCTTTGTTAAGATTAGTTTCCCCAAGTGATGGAACTCTTTAGTTCTCATACAAGTTGCCTCCCCTTCTATCCTTCCAAAGAAAAGTCTCTCTGTTGACCCTTGGGTCATAGATAGCTCACCTCCCTCCCTCGACTTCGTTAAGTCATTCATACACTTAGTTAAGTTAGAACCTGTCCTTTAGACTTTGCTTAAGTCTAAGAAGCCTACCCCTTGTTAGGAGTGCTCTTTCAATTAGAACTTAGGATAGAGTTTCTTAACTCTATGTAAGAATCATGGAAATGATTTCTTACTCCCTTTCTTGAGTGTTCAACTTAGATCTAGAGAGTTTCCTTAAACTCTACACAAGCATTGTAATGTTTGTTCCCTTTTGAACCTTGATCGTAATCAAGTGTTCTTCAACCCTAGTAAGGTGAACTACGATTTCTCTGATTCTATCCTAGTTAGGATACGTAGGTAGAAGACGCGATATCTTTGTGAGCAAATTTAGAAACTATCCTTAGGTCTTAACCTACACCTTTTACCCAATCCATAGCAAAAATTTAGCAAGCTTAGCATACAAACAAACAAAATGTTCCTGTAGAGTACTACAGATGTTTAGGATGTGAAATACCTACCCTATGCATAACCAACCCCCGATCCCCGAATCTCTTAGCGTTGTTGTTACATCGCGCAAAAGGTTCTTTCTTTCTTTAGACCTTTCCTTTGGATAAATTAAAGTCCGGTTGTGAATTCAATGAATTAAAGATTCAAGTTAATCAATAGCTTGGTATCACGATTCTCACTGCAAAACATTTCATATTGCATTGCATGGCATTTGCATTTCATTTGCATAACAGGTGTTCGAAATTGGGTTTTGTTATCCTGATCCATTTTTCTTCGGAACTAGACATTAGCTTTTAAAGGAAGACAGAAGTACTATGGAGCAGGTTCAAGCTGAATTGATTGAAGTCCGAGGCCAGCTAGGGCAGATTATGATGGACATGCAAGAGTTGCGTCTGGATCAGAAGACGCTCAGAGAAGAAAACTATCAGCTGAAGATCCAGATGGGCTTGATCATGGAGGTGATGAAGAATGTGCTCAGAAAAGAAGGTGATCAGCTACCTGAGGCCGCAGCAAAAATGCTTGTTCCGCTTGTGCCCGTGGAACCTGTGCCAAGGTGTGAGAAGCCTCAGATATCTCATGCACGACAAAGAGCTCTAGGATTTTCTCGTCAACTTCTTGCTTCTCAGGATAATCATGTGCCTAGGAGGTATCAGAAGACAAGGCCATGTAACAGAGTTTTCGATCAGATTCCTACGACGTATGCTCAGCTGTTGCAACCTTTGCTTTAACGCCAGGTGATTAAGCTTCGGACCATGAATGCTTTGACTGGTGAGCCTTCATCAGGTTTTGATGTGAATGCCCATTGCGATTTCCACTCTGGGGCACTAGGGCATAGCATTGAGGACTGTAAAGCTTTTAAGCATAAAATCCAGGACCTGATTGACTCAAAGGCAATTGAATTCACGCCGGGTGGCGTAAACGTATCAGATGGTCCTATCCCAGTCGCTGCAAAAGAGATGGATGTTCCTATTCCCTCACCCGAAGCTGCAGTAGGTCAGGAGTATATCCTACATTCTTTGGTGTCAGAATCCCCTTGTCCACAATTGCTGCTTGTTCCTGGGTCAAGCTTGAGAATGAAAGTGCCTGAACAAAGAGGGTCCTCAATGATTCAAACCCAGCCTCTGGATGTTTCTGCCGTTCAAAGTCTACAACCTTTTGGGTCCTTCCAGCAAAACTATCAGCGCCGGAATCAGATTAGGCCTCACAACAATTTGAAAAGAAGGAATGTTCCCCTTCATCCAGTGCCTATGTCGTACAGCCAGCTGGCGTCGCATCTAATTCAAAATTCTTTGGTGGAGCCCAAAGCTCTCAAACCGGTGCCAGAACCTTACCCTCCCGAGTATGATCCCAGTTCTCGATGTGGATATCATGGAGGATCCATGGGGCACTCGATTGAGGATTGCGAAGCTTTTCAAGCCAGGGTACAACAGCTGATGGACAGAAGGTGCATATACTTTCTGGGAGGAAGGTTAGTCATACACGTTAATCGCTTATCTGCTTGAGTTCGAAGATTTCAAGGGGCGCATCCTCCAGCAACAAATCAGTTTGAAAGCCCAGTTCCCAGACACTGGCAATCTCTGTTTTATCTTGTTATTTCTTTGCATTTGTATTTTCTTTCCTGTTTAAAATGCAAATCTCATTTGTAAAACTTGTTTGTTTTCAATTGATAATGTTAATGAAATGAATGTGCATGTTTTGATTAAATCCATTTGTGTTCACTCAGTATGGCTTTTCTATTGATGTCAAATGCTTGTTTAAGCAGAATCCGAGGGAGGATGACGAAATTGAAAGACGCGCAAGCTTCCGATTGTATGCTTTTAAATAAAATGTGCTGATGATGTACATGCATTATTTCAAATTCCTAAACACCGGAGATATAAGGAAGATAATCCCTTGTCAACCCCTTTGAGCCTTGTAGTAAGAGTTTCTTTCTTAAAACGAAAAAACCCTCAATCTTAACCTGGGGCAGGGTAGATGTTAGCTAATTTGACCGAGCGTCAAAATTACAAAAAGCGTCACCATTCGAGGAATAATCACACCCCTAGAGGTCGTGCCTAAAAAACCACAATGGTTAAACTTCAGGAGTGAGACAATCACATTATTCCCCAAAGAGTCAGACAACCAGTGTCACACGACTTTTAAAAAAAATTAAAAAAAAGAAGCAAAAATAATTAAAAGCCCGCTGAGTCGAAACTTGAAAACAAGTGGCTTAGGCAAAAATTAGGGCATCCCGCTGGACTTGAAAATCAAAAGATATACTCAAAAGAGTCAGTCCAGGCAAAAATAGGGAAATATCGGAAAAATGAAGAAGAGCAAGTCGTGTGATTCCAGGCACCAAAGACGAAAAGCGAGTGACTGTCACTCCGAAAACTTGTGGTTTCCTGAACCATCACTCTTGTCATTCAACCTTTGAGAGGTGAGTGCTTGTCTTGAATTAGCTGAATATAGGATTGGAGAACATCAAGGAGAGTGGGTGGGTTAAAAAGACCTTTGAGCCTTACATCTTTTCTTTCAAACCATGAACCTGACCAAGTTACAACCTTCAAAAGTCCTAATTGAAGCAGATTTGTTTCGAAAGCATACTTCAGTAAAGATCGTGTCGAAACTGACTCCTAAAAGGATTCTTCTTACCTTGTGGGTACTGATATTGACATTCTGATAAGTGATTCGTCTACTATGTTACAACTTTTTTCCAGTGAACAGACTTGGATTTCAAAACTGTCATATGCATTGCATTAATATTATCAGTTGCGAAACTAATTGTTTTACTTGTGAGTAAGCATTTGACATCAGGAGAGCTTCTACAATGTGAAGTTTGATCGAGCTAAGATGCAAAGCGCCAGAGAGCTCTGTCGAGCAGGGGCGTGCCAAAGGATCACAAAAGAGAAGTCAGTCGTTCCAAGATTCAGTTAATATGGGGCAACCAGGTCGAGATTCATCAAATCTCTCGAAGGCCAGTCAAAGACGCCATTTCCTAAGGTCCATTAATCTGGGGCAATTAGGTCGAGATTCGATGAATCTCTCGAAGTCAAAGGCACTTTTCCAAATCAGCCAGTCAGAGGCAAAGTCATTGCAAGGCTGGGGCAAGCTACCTCAAGAGCACGAAAGCTCCCCTTATCCAGCAGACAATTAACTTGAAGAGGCTTAAAATTCTGAGGTAGTTCATATAAAACTGTCAGGGTATAGAAATCTTAGGATTCCTTTCAAGGAAGGTTTTATAGAAGTCCTACAGGCTGGGGCAAAATTGGAAACAAAGGAACTGCTTCTCTCTATATCTTCAAAACTTATCAGAGTTATTCAAGCAGGTTCAGTCAACCTTCAAGTTCAAGACGAATGTCAGGAAGTCATAGAAATTATCCCCTGACCCACATCAAACCTGTATCCAGATAGAGCATTTCTCAACCTCAGCTGTACCTGACCTTTCACGGAAAACTTAAAGCCCAATCACACTTGGCACATCCAGTGGAGTTGCTACGTCTCTATCCCTACAAAGTGAAGACGTCAGACCAGAAGTATCTCACCAGCAATAATATACAGTCAAGACCAGTCTTTCCCCAGCAGGTTGGAACTCCGTACAATTAAGGTTATCCTCAGCAGGTTGAGATTGATATCCCCAGCAGGGTAGGGTCATCTCCAACAAGTAGGCGTGGGATTATCCCCAACAGTGGAACAAATTCGGAATTTCATTTTCCCCACAGAGTCTGAATGCCTGGTTCCTTTCCCCTCAAAAGTCTAGTTTATTGACTCATTCCCTAAGCGGAAGTTGTTATTGTTGAGTTTATTTCTCATCTTCCCCAAGCAGAGGTCGGTGCTAATTCCCTCCTTATCTAATCCCTAGCCAAGTTAGTGGAGTAGTTTTCTCCCCCGAGATTGTTTACTCTCCATCCTCAGCAGAGAGAAAACTTGGGATGATTCCCCAGTAGATCTTATTCATAATCCCTAATAGATAGTGGATTAAATCTTTAGCAGTCTGCCTTGATTCCCAGCGGAGTTGTCTGTTCCCCGGAATGTTATATTCTGGCAGGCCATCCAGGGCGCTTTCCTCAGCAGAGTTTGATTTTGATTCCCAGCGGAGTGGATCTGTTCTTAGCAGAGAAATTTTACCCAGAAATCTTTTCTTGGAGGCCATCTAAGGCTTGTATTCCCCAACATGAGTCCGTAGGCACTATACGTGCCTAGTATCCCCCTAGCGGAGTTGTTTTCCTCTCTTCAACATTTATTTTGTTGAAGTGGTTCTTTTGCATTTGCATCGTGCATAGCATCCTCCCAAACGTGTAGCATTTCCATTTCGTATGGAGCATTACACCATTTTCAAACATATGCATTTCGAAACATAAACCAGGTTGTTACCTCTTTGCTTTCGAGTATATCCCGCATGTGATTATCATCCCGGCATGTGCGGACTGCGTTTTGGTGAAACTATTCTCTCTGTTTATTTGTCTTCTGAAGGTGAAGTTAGATGTTTGTTTGTCTTCTGACGGTGAAGTTAGATGTTTGTCTTCTGACGATGAAGTCAGATGTTTATTTGTCTTCTGACGGTGAAGTTAGATGTTTGTTCTCTAACGGTGAAGTTAGATGTTTGTCTTCTGAAGGTGAAGTTAGATGTTTGTTCTCTGACGGTGAAGTTAGATATTTGTCTTCTGACGGTGAAGTTAGATGTTTATTTGTCTTCTGACGGTGAAGTTAGATGTTTGTCTGTCTTCTGACGGTGAAGTTAGATGTTTGTTCTCTGACGGTGAAGTTAGATGTTTGTCTTCTGATGGTGAAGTTAGATATTTGTCTTCTAACGGTGAAGTTAGATGTTTATTTGTCTTCTGATGGTGAAGTTAGATGTTTGTTTGTCTTCTGACGGTGAAGTTAGATGTTTGTCTTCTGATGGTGAAGTTAGATGTTTGTTCTCTGACGG
Organism: Lathyrus sativus; assembly: GCA_963859935.3. NCBI lineage: Eukaryota > Viridiplantae > Streptophyta > Magnoliopsida > Fabales > Fabaceae > Lathyrus > Lathyrus sativus. The sequence continues at coordinate 35,280,704 of OZ012737.1, read as the reverse complement.
TGAAGTCAGATGTTTGTTCTTTGGCGGTGAAGTCAGATGTTTGTTCTCTGACGGTGAAGTCAGATGGTTGGTTTTCTGATGACGAAATCAGATGTTTGGTTACTTGACAACGAAGTCAGATGTTTAATTTGCTGGCTGTGATGTCAGAATTTTTTATTCCCCGCAAATGTTTGGTTTCCGATGGCGGAATCAGATGATGGGTCTGATGGCGAGGTCAGAACATGTTTATCCCCGGCGGAGACTTGACGACGAAGTCAGACTGTTTTAAGTTTATGGCGAAGTCAGATTATTATTGAGAAGTTGATGGCGAAGTCAGAGTGTTTTAGGAAATAACGACGAAGTCAGATTATTATTAAGGGTTGATGGCGAAGTCAAAGTGTTTTGGGAAATAACGACGAAGTCAGATTATTATTATTAAGGGTTGATGGCGAAGTCAGAGTGTTTTGGGAAATAACGGCGAAGTCGGATTATGATTGAGAATTGACGATAAAGTCAGATGGTTTTGATGACTGACGGCGAGGTCAGATGTTTACTTGATTAAGGATTGACGGCGAGGTCAGATCTTTGTACCGAATTGATGTCGAGGCTTGACGATGATGTTAGATGCTTTTACCAATTTGATGTTAATGATTGACGGCGAGGTCAGATGTTCATACCAAATTGACGTTGATGTTGCCTATTTGGGTTATGAGTTAGCTCATTGTCCTTGCAACCATCAGATACAATTATTTCCAGGGACTTTATTCCAGTGAACAAGTTTATTCGGTTACTGTTTCATTCTACGGTTGTCAAACTTCTGGGTTCTTTGGTATTCAACCGTCTTTTACCTCGAATGGTGTGAAATCCGTTCGCTCTTCACTCATTCAGGTCTAAGTCTCTTGAATAGGGGCAGCTGTTGCACCCCAAAATTTGCCCAACCTTTTCTTTACTTGGTTTATGTTTCATTTCATTGTTCTAGCATATTGCATTGCATAACATTTTTCATTTACAGGGGATCAAGAGATGTGTGTATAACAAGAGGAATTTGCCAAGGGTTTTAAGCCTAATCAAGATGTTGTATTCAAGTTGTCAAGTGGTTATCATCATCAGAAGAAGGACAAAGCCCTTTGAGATAGAAAATTAATGTATGTGGTTCACCTCCTGTTTAGAAGGCCATTTGAGGGTCATCTGAAGACCACAAGTCCATGGTTATAGAGGGAGATTGTCATTTAAGCTCATTGGAGACCTTGAGGGTCATTGTGGAGCTCATCCAAGTGTTTATACCAAGTGCAAGTGGCTATAGTTGAAAAGGGTTGGAATTAGGGTTTCATTTCTAATCAGGCTAAATTTGCTTTTGAAGAAAAAACTTGTTTCCATGGTCTTCCATATGTCCTAAGGTGTTTTACCATCAATTTTAATCAGAAGAGCTGAAATTGATCATTTGATTGAAAATCGGGAGATTTGTAGAAAAGTCAACTGTGCAGTGAAAAAAGTCAACTCTTGACTTTTTGAGGTCAAGATCATGATCCCTAATTTCAATATGACCAATGGGTGGAATTTGATCAAGAAAAGTCAAGGGAATCATGAAAAAATCAAAGATTGTTGAAAGTTGCCATTTTGGGAATTATGGTTTTAGAAGCTTTCCATTTTTGGAAAGTTTTATGTTTGGAACAGCCATTTTCAAAGCCATTTTTCTTCATGATCAAGGTTTCAAATGAACCTTTGGCCAACATCAAAGTTGTTCCTTGTATCTCAAGCTTTCTTTTGAGTACCAATTCATAATCATATGATATTTGGAGCTCAAGTTATGATTGATCAAAGTTGGAGATTTCAATGGTTTTAAAATTTGGTAAGTTTGGGCAGATTTTTGCACCACTTTGCAAGCCAATTCTCATCACCTTCTTGATGTCAATGAAACTTTGTCCCAAATGAAAGTTGTAGAGTGTGTTTCAAGCTATCCAAATAGTCCAAGAAGTCCTCAATTGGATTTGAGAAGCTCAAGTTATGGATGTGTAAAGTTGGGAAAAAATAAGACAATTTCATAACTTAGAATTTTTTCTAAGTTGATCATGGGCAGTTTGCTTGCCACGATTTTCAACCACGAATTTCATGGTCTTCCAATGGTCCAATGGAACTTTCATCAACATGAAACTTGTTCTACTCCATGCCCTCTTTCATTTGAGCACAAGATCAAAACAACTGGATTTGTGTGCACAAAGTTGTCATGACTCAAAGTTGGTACATTGAACATTTTTGCCAAAGTTTGAAATATGGATTTTTGCTGATGCATTTTGCTTTATCAACTCTAGCACTCTTCCATGTGCATGGGAGGCTGTGTTTGTTGCTCCCAAACTTTGCTAAAACCAGCCAAACATCCATTTTGTCATTTTGCTCATTTTCAAATAAATTGCCCAAATGAGCTATGAGTCAAAATCAACACAACCCAATGCCCCTACCTATGCTGTGCAAGCTGACCAAGAAAGCTACTGATGCATAACCCTAGCAGCAGCAGCTGTGCAATTTCTGCATCCACCCTTTGATTCAAAAAGTGACCATGGAGATGAAAATTTGTCCATTCACTTTCTTGCCTTGGTCAAACCCTAAAAACCTGATTTCATTCAGTATTTAAGCTAAGCATCAGTCCACACAAACCCTAATCAGTGGTAGCCTCCATTTTGAAGAAAATACCAATTTGCATTTTGTGCTCCTTTGAAAATTCCCACGAAAATCACTCTTCTCTTCACTTTTTTTCAAACTCTTCATCACAATCTTGTCATCCCAACACTGCCAGGAAGATATTTGTAAAAGAAGAATGGTGTTCCTTTTTCTCTCAAGCTATTCTGAAACCAGTTGGTAGTTTGCAAAGGCTAGGAGCTTCAAAACTGTGAGTTTTGCTGCTAGCTTATTTTGGAGGCTGCAAGAGGTAAGCATCACAAAACTCTTTGATTCATTGCATCAGTAGCGTTAAAACATGTACTAAGTTCTGTTTTGGTGTTGGTTAACTGTTTTGAGTATGAATATGCCTTTAACATATGTTGTCCATGTATTGTGAATCAGGAGTGAAGTTCTATTTTGAGTTGTTTGGTTTTGTCACAAATGTGTTGATTCATGTTTTGGCTAGGTCATGTGTGGAAATATACAGCTATTGTTTGATTTGTGTTGTGACTGTTTCTAGAGCCTTGTTTAAGGCTGATGCTAGAATTTGTTTGTAAATCTACCAACACTTATGTTGCGAGCCTTGTGATTCTTTGTTTGATGGCTTTGTTCCTGATTTGCTTTTGGGTTAGAGTTTCAATTTTAGCATCATAGGTTGTAGCTTAGGCTTTGAACTTTGGCTGGTTAGGGTTTGGTTTTTTTGGCAATGGGTGGCTTGTGACCGGTTTTGCTATCATGAAGGATAAGTGAGTTTCCTCAACTTTGTGCAGTTTTCCAAGTTGGTTCTGTTTTGGATATGTTTAGTTGTAGTGTTGAACTCCTGATGTTGCTAGTCTTTAGTAGCCCTTGTTACTTTAAGAAGGTTTTGTTTGAGTTGAGGTTATTAAGGTTCAATGGTTGATAGTGAGGTTCTGTTGGTTGAGGTTGTTATTGATTTGGTTGGTATGAGCTGATGTTCGCTAGTCTTGAGAGGCAGGCTTGGAGCAGTTTGAGAGAGTTTTAGTTTATGTGCTTTAGTAGTGAGCTTTGTTGTGTTTAACTTGAATCATTGTTGGAGTGTAAACTTGGTTTTGCCTAGCATTTTGTGGTGTGCAGAGAACTGTTGTACAAGCTTGCACAACATTGTTTTTGAACTTTGGGTACTGCTTGGTTCATAAGGTTGGAACATTGCTGCAGAATTTTGACACATAGAGGCCTGCTTTGGTCTCTTCCAATATCACTAATGTCAGGTTTATGCCTTACACTAGGACCTGTTTAGGGGCAGCTGCCAATCATGATTGGATTTAGTTTTGGTTAGGTTGTTACCTTTTAAGAGAACTAGGTTGTTGAGATGTATGGCTTTAAGGATTGTTGGTGTTGTATTGAAGTAGTGATGGGAGTTTTCCAACTCTTGGTGCATTGCTGATTTAAGGCTATTTTATTCATGGTAAGGTTTGTATTGACAATTGGATGTTAGCCTTGGGGGCTTAAGGCTGTTGTTTCAGTTCAGGACAGATTGAGGGATTTTGGTGCTTGGATTTTCAGTTCACTGTCCTTTTGTTGAGGGTTAGACCAAGGTGTAGACTCTTTGTTTTAATAGCTATCAGGTGGTTGCTGATTTAGGCCTTGTTGACTGGAGGTCAGGGTGTTAGCACCCTGCTGAGAACCAATCATCTTTGGATTGGAAGCTTCTTTTCCATCTCAGTCAGCTTTTAGGCTTTGCAATTTAGTTTTTGGTTGGCTTTCCCTTTGAAGCATCTAGGATCCTTGTTTTTCACTTAAGGGACAATGTTGGATTAATGTTTGGTTTTGACCTTGTGTTGACAAGCTATTACTACCATGAGCCAATTGGGAGCAGACCCTTGTTTTGTTAATTTGTATAGAGACTGTGGCTATCTTTGAACTGCAGTTTGAGCCAGGATTTGCTGATATGCTACTTTGTTCTAGATGTGAATGTGCAAGTGCAACTAGAATTCATAATGGAGGTTACTTTTGACAACTGATAGTGGTGATATCCCTTTTACTTTCACATCTTCCATGGTTGCTGTTGGACATTGCGGGTATTAAGGTTGAGTTTGGATTAGAGACTCATTGAGCTCTCCCTGCTGAGGTACTCTTACTCAGAGGTTTGCCATTTAGGATTCACGACAAGTTGGAGGTCCAGACCTGGCTGACTTGGTCCTTTGGTGTTTTGATGTTTGTGATCTGATGCTTTGCTTGCTTCCAAGTTGGTAGGGTGGTTAGTTAGCCTAGATTCCTTTAGGATTTGGTTATATGGTTGGCACATGTTGATGAGAGCACCATATCAGGGTCTGTTTAAGTTTTTAGACTGACATTTTTATTTGAAAGCATAACCTTCATTTGGTGCCATTAACTGTGGTTTTAGAGCATAGCTTCCAGTATGCCAAAACATATTTTATTTCTCATGTTTGATTTTATTGGAGTGGCTGCTAATACATCATGATATACTGCTGCAAGCCAACTGTCATGATGTGAATCTCTGAGCTGTCAATGTTTGAGTTACATCCTTCTGGTGAAGCAATGTAGTTTTGCGGTGTGCTTGGATGAGTTCACTTGTTGGCAATGTTTGAAGTAGAGTTGGAGCAGAGTTGGAGAATCATGGCTTGGATTTAGAGCTGTTACTACTAGGTCTGTTTTGGGACAGTTTTTGCATTGAGTAAGCCTTTTACTTTTGTGATTACCTTACAAAGGGGGATTTGATTGGAATTAAGGTTGATAACTAATTTCTCACTGCTGATGTTGTGTGATTACATATTTTTGTGGCTGCACTTGTTGGTTTAAGTGTGATGTCCTTGTTTGGCTCTAGTGTAAGTTTGTTTGACAGATGAAAACCTTGTTTGATTTGTGTTTGGCAATGGTTGACATGACTTGTTCACTTGAGTAGTTGCTACTAGGCCTATTGAGTTCAGTTTTGTTTTTGTGTGAATCCATGCCAAGATTTGAGTTGCATTGTTGATTGACCACCTGCTGGCTGTCCAATTCCTGTGGTGAGGTTTTGGCCTCTAACTTCAGTTCTGTTTTGAGGTTCTAGGCTGATATGCCTTATTTCTGTTTTGAACCCTTTGATGTTAGTTAGCCATGGGCTCTTAGGAGTAGGTTCAGTTTGCATTCAGCACTTTGTGGATCTATTTGCTTGAATTTGTTTAAATCTTGTTGTGTTTGAGCTTGCATTGATCTAAGTTAAGGTTGGGCCAGTCGCTTTTCCTTCTGTCTGAATTTTAGGACTTTGTTGCAACTCGTGTGCCATATGCTGGTTTGATGTGAATTTGGATTCTCTTGATGTCTGAAATCAATTGACAGTTTATTTAGAGCATGTGCAGGCCTTTGTCTGGTGTTAAACATGTCTTTTTTGAACCATCACATTGAAAATGCTTTTCAAACCTCTCTTTTGCATCTTCCTTCGAATCTCATCTTGTGTGCATTACTTGAAATTTTGGATGGTACCATTGTGTTCCTTGGAAAAAACTGAGCAAGTTAGACCTAAATTTTGCCGAAATTGATAGAGTTTTTAAGAAGTTATGATGAAAACACATATTGACTTTTCTTGCCTTGCCCAGCCAGATGCACGCGTTTTGTACTTATTTTAATTGGGGTGGTTTGATACACGGATGTATCGCCACCCCAGTGGTTGTCACTATGCCCTTAAGTCACCTTGCATTGCCCATACCCCGGTTCGAGCCCAGCTAGGGGCGTTTTTTTTTTGCTTTTTTAATTTTTTTAATTTTTCATGTTTTATATTTATTCTTCCTTTTCCATTTCATATCACACGTGCACGCTGGCTGGAATGGTTATGTCTTGAGTTTGCAGCCTAGAGGTCAAGGCTTCAACCCCTTGTGGAAGCATTTCCTTTTTTTTAACACTTATTTGTTTCATTTCTTTTTACTTTTATTTTATTTTAATCTTCCTTTGTTTTATCCTTATATTATAAAATCCACAAAAAATATTTTCTTTTATTTTATGGTGTTATTTTTATTCTCCATCCTTTTTTATTATTATCTTATTATTATTTCATTTTATTTTCCATTTTTATTTTATCATTTTATTTTGAATCCATCAATTTCATTTCTTTTCTTTTTCATTTCATCTGTGATTGATTTATTTAGTGTTTACTTGGCCTTGTGCCATGATCCCCCTAGGATTTTTAGCCCCTCCGTTTAGGATGGGAGTAGGAGAGACATTAGGTGTTCAATCCTATGCATGATAACATTAGGTTAGTTTTTCCCTTTCACCTCAATCTTAGGATCACCATTGCATGACAACTTTAGGTTTGGTTTAGTCCCTCTTTAGTGCGTCTTTTCTCTTCTCATCTCAAAACAATCATAAAACACCTAATAAAGGTTAATGATTATTGTGCGTCACGAGCCTTAAGCACTTGAGAAAGGGTTGTGGAGGGGTTTCCCTTCAATGATTTGAATGTTTAGCATAGCACCCTTTGGGTGATATACGACGCATTCACTCCTAAGTCATAGTCTCTAGTGCGATATGAATTGCAAACCATTCAAAAACACTTCTTCTCTAAAAACACAAAAACACTTCAAACCTTTTCTTCATCCTTCGGGATCCTAATCAGGAAAATCTTTTCAAATAAAAAGAGTATCGTTAACTCTTGGTTCTATCGCAAACGGTAACGCCTAAGTCTCCAATGGCCGAGCTGTATACACCAAACTTCTAGAACTGATTGTTAACCCTACTTGCCTAAAAAATAGTTGAACAAACCTGTGTTCCCCGTTAGCCCAAACTACATTTTCTCTGACTTCTCATTTCAGATGAGATACATAGGCACAAGACGCGATGTCTTGGCGAGCAACCTTCCCCACCTTTTACTCGTAGTTAGCCGAACTACATTGACTCTGACTTCTCACTTCAGATGAGATACGTAGGCACAAAGCGCCGTTGCTTTGCTGAGTCACTTCTTTTTTCTTTTGTCCTCAAGCCTTTAGCATAGATAAATCTACACCCTTATAGACTAGACAACAAGCGTGGATCCCGTCGGGTACGACGGACGTGAGGGGTGCTAATACCTTCCCCTTGCGTAACCGACTCCCGAACCCGAGATTTGGTTGCGATGACCGATCTTATCCCTCTTTTCGTTAGGTTTTCTCTGAGCGTTTCCTTTCCCTCTCTAGGGATAAATAATGCACGGTGGCGACTCTTCTGTCATTGCTGACCTCGATTTTAGCAGTAGCGACAGCTGGCGACTCTGCCGGGGACAGGAACATCCCATATGCGAGTCAATCCTAGCGCTTGTTTGTTTATTTTTGGGTGTGTACGTATGTGCTTTATCTTTCTTTATTTGCTTTCGGCATTTTACTTTCCACATGATTCATTATTGCTGTGTTGTGGGGAGGGATTATTCCGTTGAAAGATAAGCCAGACCCAGGCTTGAGTATAGACTTAGCTTTAGAAGTGGAAAGTAGTGATGAGCCTGTATGCCTTGCATGCACCAGCTAGCCATGAAATTCGCGCTCAGATGAGATTCTCTTTGACGATTTTCTTTCTGGCCCTTTGGGCTCGAAGGAATTTTGGATCTAGGGATTGTCGACTCTGGGAACCGATCACTGGTGAGTCAGCTAAGTGAGGCCTCTTCAGGAGAAGATGATGCCAAACCAGAAATGGTGAACGTATCATCATTTCTAGAAAGTTTGTGACGCTGATGAACGCATAGGATGCCAAACCTTGTCAGTGGATAGGTCCTTACCCGTGAGAGGGATGGGGGTGCAGGAAACTCTAGCTTTCAGACTACCTGGTTCTTTACAGTTTGGATTTGATATCAAGGGGTCCTAATGTCAATATTTGGTTGTGACTAAAGCGAAGCGCCGACCTTCTCAAATAACAGCACAACAACCTTGATCCTCTGTTGCATTTCATATTGCATTGCATGGCATTTGCATTTCATTTGCATAACAGGTGTTCGAAATTGGGTTTTGTTATCCTGATCCATTTTTCTTCGGAACAAGACATTAGCTTTTCAAGGAAGACAGAAGTGACTATGGAGCAGGTTCAAGCTAAATTAATTAAAGTCCGAGGCCAGCTAGGGCAGATTATGATGGACATGTAAGAGTTGCGTCTGGATAAGAAGACACTCAGAGAAGAAAACCATCATCTGAAGACCCAGGTGGGCTTGATCATGGAGGTGATAAAGAATGTGCTCAGAAAAGAAGGTGATCAGCTACCTGAGGCCGTAACAAAAATGCTTGTTCCGCTTGTGCCCGTGGAACCTGTGCCAAGGTGTGATAAGCCTCAGATATCTCATGCACGACAGAGATCTCTAGGATTTTCTCGGCAAAGTCTTGCTTCTCAGGATAATCATGTGCCTAGGAGGTATCAGAAGACAAGGCCATGTAACAGAGTTTTCGATCAAATTCCTACGACGTATGCTCAGCCGTTGCAACCTTCGCTTCAACGCCAGGTGATTAAGCTTCGGACCATGAATCCTTTGACTGGTGAGCCTCCATCAGGTTTTGATGTGAATGCCCATTGTGATTTCCACTCTGGGGCACTGGGGCATAGCATTGAGGACTGTAAAGCTTTTAAGCATAAAATCCAGGACCTGATTGACTCAAAAGCAATTGAATTCACGCCGGGCGGTGTAAATGTATCAGATGGTCCTATCCCAGTCGCCGCAAAAGACGATGTTCTGCTAAATAAGTTCTGAAGTCTCTGAAGACATCACTTCTAAAGACCAAGTGTTGAAGACTCTTAAGTTAGTCTACTGAACGAAGATCTGAGATTCTGAAGACTTAGGTTCTGAAGTTACAAGTATTGATCTCTCTACATGCTTCATCAAATACACGTCTGAAGCATCTGAAGATTAGAAGATAGAAGAATGGTTTGCATGTTTCAATGAATATAATAGTACAAAGTAGTCTGTGACCTCTACCCAGATTAGGTGACACAAGGATAACTTTTTGTATTATAATGTGACCATTCCTGTAAGTGAATGTTGGGATATTACAGTTGGAATATGTTTCGCATTTTACCCTCTAACGGATCTATTCTTAAGTCCTATTTATTGAAGATCTGAAGACTTGAAGAGCAACTGCCTGTGTTTCTTACAAGCTGTCGAAGCTGTGAAAGTGTCGAGCGCAACACTGATGTTGTAGCTGCTTCTGTGAGCCAAGTGAAAATACTAAATGCCGAAGTGCAAAATGTTGCATGAGCAGAAAATAAAATCAAGAGAGAGTAACTAGAACAAGAAGTTAAAGAGCTGAAGAATACACGACAATATGTGTGCAAGGCAGAAGCAAGCACCAAGTTGTAAGCTCAAGAAGAAAATGCTCAATGCTCAAACAAATTAGAGTGCTGCTCTATAAGAAATGAGAGAAGCATTAAAAGAAGCTTTAAAGCTCACAAAACTCATACCGATAAGATTCAAATCTCTAAGAGATTATTCTTAAGATAGTTTTGTAATCTAGCAAAGAGTTGTTGCTCATATCTTGCTAGAAACACTTTTGTGTTTTGTATTTAAACTTGTGTAATCTGCTTATCTAGAAGCATCTCTTTATACACATTCTTGTAATCAATAGTGGTTGAAAGTTCCTTGAGAGACTAGGGTATAGTCAGAATTCACAAAAAGACAATGGAAGTTATCCATTATGGTTTGCAACAAGGACGGTTAGTCTAAGTTGTGTTGATTGTAATTTGTTGAGATTATTGGATTAAGTTGTTGCCTAAGATGAAATCACCTTGGTAGGTGGACTGGAGTAACTTTGTTAACAGTGAACCAGGATAACAATAATCGTGTCTATTTATTTTTATTTCTATTGTTAGCACTGTTTTAATTCCGCACAAAAGTTCATAGTTAGTGAAACCAAATTTAAACCCCCCCTTTCTTGTGTTTTTCACCCCTTCAATTGGTATCAGAGCTCCGATTCTGTTATTGATGTTTATCAAACACTTTCTTGTGTTAGATAAAGATCTAGACGAGCTTTGAGAAACACCTTAACGGTTTCCACTCCACCATCTACTATTCCAAGTCTCAAATACTCTTAGTTTTTATCTTCTACCATTGTTGGTGAAAAGGTTGAGTACTGGAAAGCTGAACTAGAAAGTTCTTCATAAGAGGTGATACTAATCAATTGAATATGGTAGTGATAACTACTTATCTTCCACAGATGAAGTTGGTAAAATGTTGAAAGCAAATCTGGATGATCAGTTGGAAAAAGATGAAAAGAATCATCAGAAAGCAAGAAGTTCCTTGTTTGTTGAAAGATACTTCTTAATGAGTTTGAGATGTTTCCAAAACCGGATTGCTATGTCTATTTGACTTTCTCAGATAAATCATTAAGAACTTCTTTTAGCCAAGGAAACAATTGCTCGTGTTTTGTTTCTGAAGTATGAAGACTTCAAGATGAAGGATATTAAATAAGGTTAAAATCTTGTTATCAGGTTTTCAAACCATGGCTACTGAACTTAAAGTTTTCAACTGAGATTCTCTCTTCTACAAATCTCCTGAAGAAGGCTATCAAAAGCTTATAAGTAACTGCTTCTCAGTCACAGAAGATCTGATCAACGTTTCTCTAGAAGAATTGGTGAGTTCGTGCTGATAAGACATGAAGATTAAGCAATAACAATTTAATTTAGATGAGAGGAAATCTGTTATGCTTACATCTATCAGAAGATCTAAGAAGATCAAAGATTTTTCAGTTAGAGAAATCAAGAATTTTGAAGAAGATGAAGATAGTGTGTCACTTTGTCAATAAAGACAAATCATCTCTCGAAGAAGAATCATTGCAACAGACTCAAAGGATCTAGATGATCTGCTAAGATTGATTCGAGTTCACTCTAAGCCATGTAAGAAGCTTAGATAAGCTTGAAGAAAAGGCTGAAAGGTAACACTGGATGATTCTGAGCTCTCAGAAGATGACGAAGATGAAGAATCAACTATCTCAGCATTATTGGTTGATACTGGAATCCTTAATGAATAAGCTCTCTCTAGAAGATAAAGTAGGTTATGTCTTTGATTAAGCAAAAACTATCTCTATTGCAGAAGTTCTCAGTAGCTTAGTTAAAATTCTGGCTTTATCACCAAGGATATGACTGATTGCACTATTTCTGTACACTAGCATATCTAAACCAATGAAATACCACAATATGAAGTATTGATTCAGCTACGGTTAGTATCTACATAATAAACTTGTTGAAAGATCATGACACAAGGATGAATCCTTATGTGTTCTCTTCTCTATAAGTACAAAAGTGATTGTCTGAGAATGTTCAAGATACAAATGTATAAGGGAGAACAAGATCTTGAAGAAGAATATCTAAATTCATGATATCTGAGATTATCATATCAAAGCATTTCTAAGGAGAATTTGCTCTATTGGTCTAGCTAAAGACTTCAGCAACAACGTCCTTAAATGAAGAAGCAAATTGAGTGGTGATTCTGAAGAAGCGCACACATTCTTAAGAAACAGAAGCAAGTTGGTAGTCTACCGGATAATTGAGTAACATTTTCTAACTCTTACTGTTTAATTATCTAAGAATCTATCTTTATATTCTAGGATTAAGATTTTGAGATTATGTTCAGAAAGGAACTATTTCTTTAAAAAACTTTTGATATAGTCCTTTCTTATGACTGTTATCCTTTTCAAACTCCTTGCTCAATATAGACTTATTCTCATTCTTACATCTGAACTTTGTTCTATATCCAGAATGAAAAGAGTTATCTCATAATATATATATATCCTCTAGAATAGAAAACTATGTTTTGAATGTTTGATCGTAGCATTCTTCTTCTAAGATGTGAAACTACTGACAAGTGAAGTTCTCATGTCTCTAAAGTATCCAAGATCTGAATGCTCTATTAAATTTATTTTTGATTGTTGGAAACTGAAGAGTTTACTTCATCAACACGTTGTCAGGAAAGTGAAGGGTTATGATTCATTTTAAGTAAGCTATCTTTTAATGAACGTCACTTTATACTTAACGTGACACATTGGGTGACGAGACTCTTGGATTCAGGTTGTTAAATCATAATTTTTTTATTGTCAGAATTAATTTTTTTTACTGTTATCTTTGCTTATCTCTGAAAGTTATTTAATACCTTTTTAAGTATCTGTTCATCTATCCCTTTATTGATATATTCGAAGCATTTAATACAATCTTTACTATTTGACTTTAATTCTGTTTCATGCGTTTATATTTCCTATGCGTTACTCTCTTTGGAAATGATGGTCGTCCATTTTCTTGGTTAAGCATTTTTTGCTTTGCGTATTTCGATTTTATATGTATTAAATTATCTTGTCTTTTTGCCTTATGTGTCTTGGTTTATATACCCTTGGTCACTCTATTTTAATTGAAAAGGATTTCAAGTTTAACTTCTCCTTTTGTGCATGACCCTATCTACTGGTTTTTACTCAGACTCATATCTGTTCATCTGCTTAATTTGTATTTGTTGCTAGCTGTGTATTCTCCTGGCTTCAAAAATCTTATTCTTCTCCTAAACATGTCTTAAAATTTTTTTAAAGGAGATTTTATGATCTAGAGGTTCTAGAGAAATACACAGTTGATTTCAACAAATTGGCAGCAGACAATATTTCATAAGTTATCTCAGATATTCATTTTCGGAAATGGGATGAATATTTTGCAATGCTCTATGGACCCATCTATCCAGATCTTGTGAAAGAATTATGGGCAAATGCTCGTGTCTCTCAGATAAGCCAGATGAGTATCTGATTTTGTCTGTTGTTTATAGATTCCCTGTGATAATGAACTTCAATCTTATCTCTCAAGCCATTACATGTGAGGAAGATGGAGATACCGCTGAAAATTACAGACATAACAATAGATTTTCAAAACATATTCACATCATGTATGGTTACGAAGGATCTGCTGAAAGTCCTTTCTCCTACGGAAAAAGTATGGTACCAGATTATGGGAACCAATCTAAGGCCTAGAGAAAATGAGACATGATGGCTCTCTTCCGATGATAAGCTCCTCATTCTGTTCTTAGTCTCTAGAATCACGATCAATCTGCCCCTTTCTATGTTCAATTATCTGAAAGAAGAAATACTCTCATCTCGTGATAATTTATCATCTCTCATTCCCTTTGGTAGAGTTATTTCTCAAATTCATTATCATCAAGAAGTTGTTACTCATGTAGAATAAGTCGGGCTGACTGACAAACTCGTTCTGGACTAGTGCTCTACTATGAACTGTTTTGAAACCATTATCAATCACTGAAGATTTCCTTTGTGTTTTTTATTTGGTTTGGTTTCATATATGTTTGTGTGAAACTAACTTCACATCTTATACTTATCAAATAGAAATTAGGAGGAGCTTACAAACCTTTTCTCTAAGACTATTTGACACATGGGGAGCTTACAAACCTCAGACCCTGAAAGTTTTTGGTCGTGTTGTTATTTTCTTAGTTACTGTGTTACTGCACTATTTTGCTTGCATTTTTTTGAAATGACTTTCTCATACAATTGCTCTTCTATCTTTTTTCAATATTTCTGTTAAATCTGTTTTACCTTTTTGATTTCTGACAAAGGGGGAGAAAGTGAAATGATTTTGATATACCTATTCCAAGATTCTTGATCCCAAATACATTTTTCAATATGCTTTTACCACTAACTCTTATTCAATAATTGATTAGAAACTTTGTAAAAATTCACTATATGTTATAACAGGTTATTAGAAAACATGTTCAAGAAATAAGAAGTAAGCTCTAAATGAGTTTGCTCTGATACATTATATTACTCAATGAAAAATTGGCTTTGACCACTCATTAATCAGATGCAACAGAACAATCTGAAAGAACGTCTGTGAGTGCTTTGATACCTCAGGCTCGTCATAAGTTATGAACTATGAAATCATGGTAGCTAGACTCTAGTACTTCAAAGATTGTGGACCTTATAGATAATCTAAATGGTCTTTCAGAAAAGGTTCAAGTTGTGAACTTTCTAATGACATATTAATTTCTGCACCTTCAGGCGACATGCTTAAAATATTAAAAGAACCTAGCTCTAATACATGATGCAAAGCATTGTGTGTATGTCAAGTGTTTTCCTTATCCATATTTAATGTTTTGATTCATATGATGAGCATGCTTTGTCTTTAGCCTTGATGTGTAGCACTTAAAAATTGATGTTTGATTCTTCTAACCTTATAGTGCTTTGACATCCTTCTTTTCTTCATCTTTTTTCTTCTCCTTTGAGTTTTGGATTCCTATTTGTTGTTTGAGATGGAGTTGTATAATGTTTACTTGTTCTTGACCACATGCTCCCTCAAGGCTCCTAGTTTGAACTTAATTTTTGATTAGGCTCAAAGTATGATAAACATTAGGCTCTCAGTCCTTTGCATGGTAACATTAGGATAGTCCCGCCTTGAACTTAACCTTAGGTCCATCTTTGTATGATAACATTAGGTAGATTTCTCTTTCTCATCCTCAACTATAGGGCCATAATACATGACAACATCTAGGTGAGTTTCCCCTAGATTTTCTCTATGCCCTTCGAGTCTCTCTCTTCTTTCTCAAAAAAAATAATCAAAACATGTAATAAATATGATAATTATTGTGCGCCACAAACCTTAAGTACATGGGAAGTGATAAGTGAAAGTCTCTTGTTACCTTCTCTAGAGTGCTTTGCATATGTCCCATCTTGGGTTGATCTTACGAAGCATTCGATCCTATGTCATAGACTTTAATATAATTCGCATCTCAAACAAAGTCAATTCACTTTTGTTAAAACTCTTAAACAAACTGCAAACCATTTTATCCTTCAGGATTGTCTCTCAAACCTTTTTTCTGAAAGGGCATGTTATTTCCCTTCTACCACAAACAAGCATCAACCCTAACTGCTGGAATGTGAACTTAACATCGCTCATAAAAGAAACTTTACAATTCGTAGGCCGAACTATGAACGCTCTGATTTCCTCATTCTCGTCTGAATGAGGATACATAGGCACAAGATGACAAAGTCTTGGCGAGAACCCTTCCCCTTTTCACCCGTAGTCCTCGGAACAACGTTGACCTTGACTTTCCTATTACACAAGGGAATACATAGGCCTAGGGCGATGAAGTCTTATCGAGTCTCCCGTTTCCATTTCCGTTAGCAGTAGGCTTTAGATAAACACACCATTTGATTAGAACAAGAGCGGATCTCATTGAGTACAATGGACGCGAGGGGTGCTAATACATTCCTCTCGCATAATCGACTCCCGAACTCAGGATTTAGTTGCGAGACCATATTCCCTTTTTGAGGTTTCTTCGATCATTTCCTTTGTCCCATCGGGATAAATAACGTTCGGTGGCGACTCTATTTTTTCCGCCGGTTGTTTTTTTTCCAATTACGATAGTAACATCTCGGAAGAATCAACTAAGAGTATACAATGTTACCTGAATACATAGTTGCATAAGTGAAGAAAGTTATTTTTTCAATTTACCACGTAAAAGCCCAACTTTTTTCTCAACTCATGCAATTAGTGTTGCTTTAAAAGTATAGTTGGATGGTGTATTAAATATATACACATTAAATGATGTAATATTTTGAGTGAACATGAATGGTGTGAAGTGTGAAAAATTATATTATATTATGTATTTATTATAAATAAAAAATCAATCTTGTATTTATGTTAAAAAAAATATGGATACTAATAGATGAGTATATTAGAGTTTTTGTAAAAAAAATTAAGCAGGCTACCTGCAACCCAATCAGATTTGCCCGGTTAGACTTCATGCTTTTAACGGGTCAGACTTAAAAGCTCAGATAATAAATGGGTTTTAATTTTTATGTTCAAGCTCGAAATTTTTTACGAGATGTTAGGCTGGCCCGATTAATCTGGCCCGTTTTGTCAGCTCTACCAGGAGAGACGAAAGTAATATGTCGTCCAAGGGAAGGTATCTCCAAGCCCTAATGCTTTCCTATCTCCTAGTTATGAGAAATGTTGAATAAGACTTTTATTAGACAGAGAGGAGTCAAGATCATTAACTGACCCACGTACTTCTTGGAAATATGGATTTAATGGTCCATCATTAACTGGGTAGGTAGTGACGCTTTCCAAGAAAACCCTAGGCCCAAAAGGCCTATATAACTACACCTCCCTCAGTGGAGGAAAAGGAAACCATAATTCACACTGGTCACACCCTTCATAAGCTTATATATAAGTACATTATTCATCTACAAAGCCTTTCACCTTACATTAGTAGGATTCCTAAAACCATCATACAGGGCTTCTCGCCACCGTGGGCCAGCCCTAACCAGCATTATCCATTATATATCTACTAAGGCCTCTGAGTCCCTCTACTCTTGCAGGAGGAACACATACACACATGTACTTTTTTACCAGTACATCCATAAATATTTCTCGGAAGTTTAGACTGGTAGAGTAAAGCTCTTCCAACATTCAGGATGCGTCGATGTTTCCTCTTTACTCTACCATTTTTCCTGTAGAATTTCAACACAAGATCTTTGGTGGTGAATAACTTTGTATGTGTAAAATATTGGTAAAAATACTCATAACTATTATAGATCTTTATAGTTTTGTGTGTGAGATTAAGTTGGCTTTCAATCAATTGGATAAAAGATTAGACATGTGTGAATACTTCATATTTAAATTTAAGGAGAATGATCCATATTAATATACATAAATCATCAAGTATGATAGAAAAGTATTTGTGTCCATAAACAAAAGAAGTTGATACTGACCTCCAAATGTTAAAATGTAATAGCTCAAACTTAGTAGTTGTATGTGAAAAGGTAATAGTATAAGGTTTTCTTATTTTATTTTAAAATTTCATACATCACAAATAATTTTGGTATCATTTGTATTAAGAGGATACAACTTTAACATATAATTTAATATATGATTTGAATGAAGATATTGTTGGAAAAATTTCCAAAATATTTAATTGATATATAATAATGATTAATTTGATTTTATGAATCATTTAAATCATAAATGGCTATGTGGTGTAGTGCTTGAGGTTTTTGAAATTAACTTAAAGGTAATGTTTTAAAATCCAGACCGAACCGACCGATTCAACCGATTGGACCAACAATTAGAGACAAATCTGGTTAGGTCAATCTTTCAAAATTGTTAGTGGGTTAAAACAGGAGTAAAATAAAAAAAAACTGGATTGGACCACCCAAAACCATTCGAACCAAAGAATCGGAGCCGGTTTTGTAAAATTAACCCGTTCAAAAAAAATGCATCAAATTGGCCATTTTTTATAAATTTTTTAAAAGTTTAATATGTCAATCTCAAAACTTAACATCCACTCCTCCAATCACAAAAAAGAATTCCGTGTTTTTTTTACAACCATACAAACTTCTAAGTTTTGTCATTTTATTGTTGTGTAATCATAGTCACGTTGTCCAACTCAATATTGATTGTCGTTTAAGTTAATAATGTTTGTTGTTGTTTAACTCAAATTCGCTTTTTGTTGTTTAATTGAGTATATTTTATTATTTTGTTGTTGATATTTCTTATTTAATTTAGGTGTTTCCATGTTTAAGTGATTTCTCCCTTACTCACTCTCTTTATTATATTCATACCATATGCACCCCTTCTTTCTGTACAGACTCTAATACCACATTGTCCGGGAGCCTTACATGCCATGAAACCCAACCTTAACTGTATCGTCCTCAAATAGCCAACCATAGGCATAACCCAGACTAACAATTAAAACTAAAATTTCATAACAACAAGGACTGTAGTATGGGTCAATGGTCAGCTGTTTTCTGATACACAAGATCCTCATTTAGAGGCAGGTGTAGAGCATACTTGCATCTATGAGGGAATTATGATATGAATACAATAACTAAAGCTTTGAGGGAGAAATAAGAGATTTTTAGAACATGTTTGTTCTTAAGCACACAAGAGAGTTTATTTGTGAATGCTTGATGAAGATATGTTACAAAAGCTCTCCTTTTATAGCCAAGGAGATACATATAGGACAAAAGCAACACTATTTACAAGCATGGCATATTTAATACTATATGAATGCCTTTTTCAAAAGTCCGACACACTTATCACTTATGGGTTACATTATTGCACAAAAAGATAAAATTTACTATTCACAAACATGCTTGTGATCTTTGAAGGACACTTGTCCATTTAGTATTTGCAAATTGGTTCATGAGAGGGGGACATATTTTGATCAGATAAATTTCCATCAGAAAAGCAATCTCCATAGCGAGATGACTCACGCTGCCAGATGTCATCCATCATGTAGGTGTGATCCGCTAACCTCATATTAGCTTCTTCCACCTGTCCTTCAGAGAATTCAGCTTCCATTGGAGAATTTGGTTTATGTTGTGTGGCTTGAGTCGAGCTTTCTCCAACCTCTGGTCTTCTGAACTTTTCATGATGCATGCAAGTTGAACTATAATCGAGTTTCTTTGGATCATAGAGATTGATGTAGTTAACATACTCAAGTAATTCCCTTGTGATTTTTAGACTGGGATGATATTCATCAATGGTTTTCCATAGGTGAACATAACTCTTACAATTGAGCAACTTAGTTGCAGGATCTATCACATAGGGCCTGTGTAGAAAGAAAACAGACTTGAGTTTACCAATATCTTCTAAAGATAGTCTCTGTTCCTTGACCTCATCGATGACTGGTTTTAATTGATCTCTCTACCATTGTAATGGAGAATACCATTCTAGAGTGGTCCAAATCAAAGAATTGTGGTTCTCAGGATCCATTATATGTTGGTACATGGCCTCAGTGGGAATAAGAACAAGCATATAATACAAGCATATGGCACACCAAATATACCACAAATGGTTTTTTCTGAATTTAGCATTTGGGTTTATTAAAATTGGTAGGAGAAAAGGTGTATCTGGGAAATAAGGACTATGAACTGGTAGTTTATTCCTTATGATTTTTGTCATGTAATAGAAGAGATTGTTCTTGGCATACTGCTTGAGTTGGGACGGTGAAGAGGATACTGTTATTACTGGAGGAAGATTCTTGGTTTTGGATGCATGGGTTGGTAGTGGTTTGACCATAAGAATTAGAGGGAAAGTGTGCTTGGCTGTGATGATCTGGATGGGTTTCATAGGCCGGGATAGTAGATCAGGGATTACATTTTGGGTTCCTTTGATATGTTTTACAGAGAAATCATATCTGGAAAACCAATCTTTGAGCCTAAAAGTTTGAGGATCAGGACGTATTTATTTTTGAATTCAAGGATCTTAGGGAAAGAGCAGTTGTCCGTCTGAACTTCAAATTGGTAGCCTCTTAGGTGGAAGTCAAACTTTTGGATTCTCATCTTTATGGCAAGGGCCTCTTTGCAGGTGGTGTAGTAGTGTTTTTCAGGTTCTTTAAATTGGCCATTGGCATGACCACAATAGTATCTTTTTCCTCCAAGTTCTTCTATCAAGACTGCTCCCCAATAGTGATCACTGGCATCTGTCTGTAGAATTCTTTTGCCATCTTCAGGGATTTTCAGGGCCTGAGGAGTTTGTGTGATCTTCTTCAAAGCTTTAACTGCTTCAGTTTGCTGTGTTCCCCATGAGGGAGGTTCTTTCTTGAGCATTTAGGATAAAGGACTTGTGTATCTCGCTAGTTTCGGCAGGAAATCTTTGATATAATTAATTATACCAATAAATTGTTGGATTTGCTTAACTGTGAGATTTTCATCAGGAAAGTTTAACAGTTCTTGGGCAATATGAGGCTGAGGTTGATATTTCCCTTGGGAGAAATGCATCTCTAAGAAATCAATTTCTGTTTGTCCTAATTGACTTTTCTTTTCAGAGAGCATCATTCCATGCTGTTGGGCTATTTGAAGAAATTGGCCCAATAATTGTTTATGGGTTTTTTCATCTTTTGAGAATAATAGCACATCATCAATATAGATGAGGATACTGTTGAGAATGGGCTAAAAAAATTCTAGTCATGGATTTTTGAAAGAGTGATGGGGCTACCTTAAGCCTAAATGGTAACACAGTCCATTGATACTGTGCATTAGGAATACGGAATGCCATTTTGTAGCGATCCTCAAGGTCGATACCCAATTGCCAAAATCATGACTTAAGGTCGAACTTATAATAGATCTGGGCATCTTTGATGAAAACATTTAAGGACGAGGCTTTTGGAATGGGAAATTTATCATCTTTGAGAAAATGATTTAGAGGTTTGTAATAAATTAATAGCCTTTTCCCCCCCTCAACATTTCAGATCTCTTTTCTACATAGAATGCTTGGCAAGCCCATTCTGATTTGATGGGTTTTATCAGACCTTGTTTGAGCAGCTGGTTGCATTCTTCCCCAGCTAATGCGTAATCTGATGGACTCATCCCTGGATGAGTGACCTTGGTTGGATTAACATCTTCATTGAGCTTGAAGGGAAGTTGAACGAAGAAGTCTTTATTCTTCCATAGAGGTTTTGGATGGCGGAATTTTTCATGGCTGTTTGCACATAGTCTGAAAAGGTTGGACTTGATCTCTTCATATCCAGCAGGAACCTTAGAAAGTGAATATAGTTTCAGTATCCCAGAATAAGGTTTGAATTCTCTTTTGAATTTGATTCCTGTGGGGAGAATTTGGAGTTTAATTGCTGCTGAATAGACATCCATTCCTACTACAATATCTTTGTTTGGAAGATTACTGCCAATGACCTTGGTCCAGATGTCGCTACTCAAAAAATGCATCGTGTAACGACGGGGAGGCGAAAAAGATAGACAGAAGAGTCGCCACCGAACTTTATTTATCCCATGAGGGGAAAGGAAAATATCGAGAAAACCTTAAGAAAAGAATGGATAAGATGGTCTCGCAACCAAGAACGGGTTCGGAAGCCGGTTATGCGAGGGGAAGGTATTAGCACCCCTCGCATCCATCGTACTCGATGGGAACCATTTGTTTATTGATGTGCGATTATATTTGCTAAAATATTATGCTATAAAAAGTGTTCCAAAAGATAGGGAGAAAAGGGTTAGAAATAGGAGAGAGAGAGAAGTAACGGGGGAAGAAGAGAAAGCACAGACTCGATAGGACTTCGCAGTCCTAGGCCTACGTATTCTCAACGGATGTGAGAAAATCAGAGTCGACGTAGTTCGGGGCTACGGATATAGGGGGGAATATGCTCGGCAAGGATTGTGGCCCTTGTGCCTACGTGTCTTTACTTAAAAGAAGTAAAGAATCAGAGCAGCCGTAGTTCGGCCTACGGTTTGAGGATGAGTTCTGGTAGACGCTGCTATCGTGCGCATTCTAGCAGTTTAGGTGTTTTGCTGCTCGCATGTGAGGAGACTTAAGCGTTACCTGTTTGCGGTAGAACGGACGTAACATATCCTTTTTGAAAGGTTGGTTTTCGCCATGCGAGGCAAGGTGTCACGTTTGATTGGTTGAATTATTTTTAGGGGCGAGATAAGTCCTTAGATAGTAACCCCTTGCGGGTAGTACCCAATTCTTTTTCTCAAAGTTTTTGTTATAAAAATGGTGTGACGAACGTAGCGTCTTTGTATTGAAAGACGAGTATCAAAACTACACACACTACAGTGAGTATCCTGAAACTCGGAGAGGAAGAAGTCTACACTCAATCCTCTCTTTTTTAATTCAACACAAAAAGAACTTTGTTCTCTTATTAAAGATGTTTTTGGTTTTGAATGGTAAGTGCTTTTGCGACAGAGAACCCTACAGTAAACGTCAACACTCGGGATAGAAGAAGGCTTACGCCTAACCACTCCACGACCATTCAAGTTTTTGTTGTGAAAATGATTTGAAAAATGCACTCGGTACGAAACCGAGGTTTTAGGTGAGAAATGTTGCGGAAGGAAGTTGTGGAAAGAGAAGGTGAATAAAGTCGCGCCTTTGTATTAAAAGACGAGTATCGAGACCACCCACACTACAGTGAATATCCTGATTCTCGAAAAGGAATAAGTCTACACTCAATCCCCTCTCTTTAGTTCAATACAAAGAGAATTTGATTTATTATTGAAAGAAACTGGAAAATGCACTCGGTACGGGACCGAGGTCTTTAGGAGAGAAATGGTTTGAAAATGGACGGAAAGCGTCTTCGTATTAAAAGACGAGTATCGAAACCATCCACACTACAGTGAGCATCTCGACACTCGAAGAGGAAAAAGACTACACTCAATCCTCTTTTTTAGTTCAATACAAAGGGAATTTATTGCTTTATTAAATAGTTTTGAAAATACGCTCGGTGCGAAGCCAAGGTTTTTTAGGTGAGAAAGGAGTGGAGAATACGGACGCGTCTTCGTATTGAAAGACGAGTATCGAAACCACCCACACTACAGTGAGTATCTCAACACTCGGAGAGGGACAAGTCTACACTTAAACCTCTCTTTTAATTCAATACAAAGGGAAGTTGATTCCTTGTTGATGAGATGTTGAAAACCTGCCAAGACGATGAAAAACAGAGACAGGATACAAACAATATACAGTGATATATAATCAACAGTCCATCAATTTAAATTTTATGGTTTCGATATTGATTAGGTGTTTTTTTTAAAAGAATGTACAAGTGTTTAATATAAATAATATATAACAAACCTACATGATAAAACATAAGACGATTTAAAAAAAGCAGGAGGGGGTTAGAAGAATCATAGGAGGGTGGTGAGATCCACCAAACAGTCTGACGGGCTCTAAGCCCAAAAATGATTAAAAAACCTAGCTAATATTCTAATAAAAATGAAAAATTAAAAAAAAACAAAATTGAGGAACACAATTACTCTCTCTTCAGGAAGCAAGGAGTCAAACCAGATATTGAGAAAGAAAAGAAAAACACATTGAGAAACCTGATACATCGAGAACAGAGGGGCTGAGTTAGAACGGAAGTTCGGTGAAGGTGGAGAATTCATCCGAAGCCATTATCTATTTCTCTTGATAGCAACTATACAAATCTCCCTCGGTCCTCCTCTCTCCCGTGCGGTGTGAACGTCACGGCTCCGCCGTCAATCCCTTTTTCTTAACTCTCTAGCTCTCTGCAAAATCGTGCTCTTCCAGATCCACTTCCTTTCAGTCTTGCAGCGGTGTCGAGATATGAAGGCTTTATTCAAAGGAGTTGCACAGGTCTTGCAAAGTCCCATATTCTTCTACTCTTTAGAGAATATTCCTAGGCTTCAAAGATGAAGTCACATTGTAAATTCAAGGAAATCAAATCCCCTCGAGGAGGATGGATCAATGGCGCCATCAATCACAAAAACAGTTTCAGGTTTGAATGGGATGTGACAGTTGTTGTTGTGGCTCAGTTCGAGTGATGATAATGTCGTATTTTCAACGCTCCGTAATCTCGCCTACCGTCTGTTTGATAAAAGTACTAAACCAAAATGTTTCTTCTCCTTCTATTCTATAATGTTATTGACGTTGTTGAGTGGCAATGGTGGATTCTGTTGGCTAATGATGATTTGAGTTTATGGTTGTGAATTTGAAGACGGCTAGTGTGTATCAAGAGTGAGGAAGAGATTTTTAAAGGTCTTTGTTTATGGTTGAGGTTGATGGATGAGAGTAAGAGGATGTCAGTTTGAAGATTTGGGACAGGTAGAGCATGTCGTTGAGTTACTGCGGGTTTATGTCGTTTGGATTGCTGCCTTGTTATGAACAAAGGGGTCAGAAAACGTGGCTTGTGAATTCAAGGTTGTCACATGTGTTATTGCAGTATGGACAGTGGAAACGATGAGTGTCTTTTATGTGGTTAGTGAGGTTGAAGTTTGAAGGAAAAGGTTGAGGTTTGGAAATGGTGGAAGGAAAAGGTTTTGAAGGTTGTAAGAGTTTTCTTGATGTCTGTTGCAGATGAGAGTTGGTGGAATGAGTATGGGTTAAACGTGTTTTGGTTTTATATTTTGAAGGTTTAGCAACTGAATTTCTGGGCTGTGATGTCGTGTTACTTTCTCGAGTCGTCGCTGGTGAGTCGCTATTGTCGGGAACGTCACAGATGGCGGAATCAGTTAGTTTGTGTCGTTATTCCACCTTGTGTTACACTGTTAGCAATGATTCATTGCGGTGAAGATATTGAGAATAGCTAACGCTCGAGATACACCACCTGCATATAAAACAACCATACACCTAGAACAGAGCACCCACTTCGCGATCTAAAAAACCGTCAAAACATAAAAACAAGCTCCAAACATCGTGTTGTTGTGTTATTTGAGTAGTAATAGAGGGATTTTAGAGGTTGGTTTGAGTTTTGTCCGAAAATGGTTGTAGTTGAAGATTGTGGAATGGAGATGTGTCGTTGCTGTTATTGTAGTATGAAGTTTGGAAGGTGTCTGTTGGAAATGGTAAACGAGAATGAAGAAGATGAGATGATAGGGTGGCATTTGTTTAGAGTTTTTTCAAAGAAGGTGATGATGAAAGTGGATAATGGCGAGGGGGTTGGAAAGATGAGATGATGTGGTTATTCTGAGTTTCAAAAATGGATGTTTGAAGGTAATGTGATGGTGGTTTGATGTTCTGGTTTGAAGGTTGAATGTGTTTGAGGGCTGATGAAGTAGGTGAAGAGAAGATGAGTTTGAAGACAGGGTACCGTGTTGCTGTCTTTTGGTTTGTTGATGTTCTAAGAATGATAATGGAGGTTGTGCTGTTGAAGAAAAAAAGTGAGAGAGAGTTTGATGTGTGTGTGAGAAGAACAAGGAGTGTTTTTTTTACTGAGTTATCAAAATGGTCGCCCCTTTGAAGTTGGGTTGATGAGAAGTTATGTTCAAATGTCTGCTAATGACTTGTTTGGAATTGTTTTTTTTAAGAAGTGCTTTCATATGTGCAGGTTTTTGTTGCGAAAATTGGAGCAAGTTTTTGAATTCCTGCTGCAATGACAAGTACAGGTCGCTTTCTTGCAGCTGGTTATGGGGTTTATGCAGGTTTTGTCTGGGTTGTAGTTTATGGTGTGGTCCCCTTTTTTATGCAAGCTGTATTGTGCAAGTCTGTTTTTGTCTGGTGTGTTATGAGGTAGTAGCAAGTATGGTTTGGTTTGTGCAAGAAATGGTTGTGTTGATGCGTGTAGCAGCAGAGGTTATGGGGCAGTGTTATTTCTCTTCATTTTCTGCAAGTTTTGATTTCTTTTTCTTTGTGTAAAGTGATGAAAGTTATGGCCTTATTTTGTATGGTTTTGCAGGATTGTATTTTGGTGACTGGTTATGTGGTATAGAAGGTATGGTTGCACTGCTTCCTAGCATCATGTGTGGGGTTTGGCTGTGAGTTTTACGTTGAAGGCTTGGAAATACTCCGTACGACAGATTTTCACAGCAGGTACAATTTGGAATTTAGCTGCAGTTTTTCCTCTTTTGCTGATGTTATGGGTACAACATGTGGGATGCGAAGCTGCTGCGTAATGGTTGTTGGCTTTGGGTGAAATTGTCGCGCATGGTTGTATTGTGTAGCAGCATGTTGGAGGCTGCAGGAGCAGGAATTGCATACAGTTTGCAACAAATGGCAGTACGGATTTTTGTGTGAAGGTTTTGGAGTGCAGTTGAGGGTTTTAGCAATTGTTGTGTTTGTTGGTACGGTTTTGTTTTGTAGTGATCTGGTACCTCTAATTTCTGCAGTGTGTTTATGCAGGTTTCATTATGGTGTTTTTTTTGTCTTGTGGTGGGCTTGTAGCAGGTATTGTTTGGTGTGGTAAACTGGTGTACTTTCTAAGCAGGCTTGGTGTGGTTTGTGGCATGCGCGGTACGGTTATGCAGTAGTGTTGTAAGGGGTTTGTTGCTGAGTTATTTGCTTTTCTGTTGTTTTTGTGCAGGTACCAACCTTGTGGTAGTGTGAGATGGTTGTGTACTCTGTTAATTTCAACCTTTTGCTTTAACTAATGCTTAAGCGATTCTTGGCCAATCTACGGGAACTAATGTTGGAGCTTCCCTAAGTTTACTAGTGCCACCGTGTTCACAGAAATCACTTTGGTTCGTACCTTTGACTGAAGTTTTGGTAAGTATTACTCTAGAATCAAATTCATCTTCACTATTGTTCGCATTTTGCATTTCAGTTTTGAGAAAGAAAACTGAACATGCCTCAACAAATGGTTTTAAGGGCCTGCTTCTTTCTTTTTGCTGACGAATTGTGTAGGACTCTTTGTTGCAGGAACTTTCTTGATCACCACTTTAGTTACATTGTCATGTAGATTAGTTTATGGAGTTACTTATTGGAATTTCATCTCAATTTTTGACAGGTTGCAGGTTGATAAAGCTCGGCAACTCGAGGCGGCTAGAATATAAAGTAGATGAAAGGAATAATTTCTCGCATTCTGATGGTGGTGACGACATCTAATGGATCGGCCAAAGTGAGTCATGCGAAAAACTTACAAATCTCCTCTCCAAATGACAATGGCGTTCTGTGGGAGTTTCTTAAAGCAGCAACTCACTTCAATCTTTAATGACTCTTTCTTCTTTTTCGGCGTTGGGTCGCAATTTTTGGAAGCGAACTTTGTACGAGGAGAAAGACTTTATCACTGACGAACACTCAAAAGTTGCTTTGAGGGCCCTTTTTATGAGATTAGTCATTGCCTTTGTATCATGTGTTGCATCTTGTTATAAAAACAATGGAGAATTAAACTTGTATCTTATACCAATAAATTTATCTCTGTTGTTATGAATTGGCAAGGGTCACTTACGACCTTCTTCTGTTCACTGGCCGTAGATATTTGCTCAATATTGATAGTAATGAAAATTGGTTGTAGTTTACAAGTTTAAATACTTTTCATGACTTGGATGCAAAGTAATTTCTCTAGTTCGGTTTACTCTTGAAAGGAAATTGATCTATGGCTTAGAATGGAACCGTTGATCTTACAACTTATACCAACAACTCAAATCATGGTTTAAGATATTAAATTGAAACATAAACAATTCATTGCATTGAACACCGTATTAATTTTGTTGAAAACTAATCTTGGGACAAATTGAGTTGCTTTGGAAAATATGAGTTGCCTCAATTTCAAAACATGACTTGCATTACAGCTCTGAGCTTGAAACTCAATCCAAGAGAAACATTTCTTAAGCTCGACACATCTTTAGTCTTTAGTCATGACATTTGAGATAACAAGCAGGTTGGATCGTCACTTGCAACAAAACTCACATCATGCTTTGATATAAAATTTGAATGATGCACTTTGATCATATGATGGTTGTGCCATGAACCTCTTACCTCCCAATTTCGCAAATAAAATGACCTAAGGATGAAAACTTGAATAATCATTTCTTGAACGTATTTGCAACAAATCTAAACAAGATTTAGATCGATCAAATAGCCTTAAAGACGATAATGAAGTAAGGCTTAAAACACGTTGAAGCAAAGCTTACAATCCTGTTGAAATAGGATTCAAACCATTTGAAAACGAATGATCATGCCTTCTTAAGCCATTGATCCCATCAAAACTACCCAACCATAAAAAAAAGAGGTCCACCTGAATTCAAACGATTTGTAAAAGGCCAGTAACAACAATAAGCACCCACCAGGCTTTTTGTGACTTAAACTTTGCAATGTCATGGCCAGAGATCAGATGACCATGTAAAGAAAGGTTACCAAGCAACTAAAATTACTTAGCATAAGAAACTTGCAAAAGGTATGACAAATTTAGGGTATGACACCAGACTATGTAGTCTGGGAAGAATTTAATTCCTATTTTCTCCTTGGTCATTAAATTTGTCTTGAAAACTTTTCCATTCGCTCCTACAAAGTATGCGACATGTGTCACCCATGATTCTGCGGGGAGAATGTTGGGATTCATCATTGTAATTTGGTCTCCAGTGTCCATATAAGCTATGTAATACCCCAAATTTTTCCCTAAGATTTGTCGTTTCATCTTGCATTCCATTGCATTTAGGCATTGCATTTAACCAGTCGCTAACAGGTTTGTATAGCTGGTTTAATTTTGCAGGAAATAATCATGTGGCGCCCTCTCTAGCGTATGAAGGGTAAAATGGTCATTTGTTCGCAGTCGGCTGTCAATTTTTGAAATTGAGCTGTAGTCAGGAAATTTGATTCGTGTGATGTTGTGGATGTGAATTGGGGCCGAGGTGTAGTTGGAATGGTTTGATCGTGAAGGATTCGAGCCGTTGGAATTAAATCAATTCAATTTCAGTTGGAGGGAGTTAATCAGGAGATATGATCATTTGAATTTAATCAGACAATTTGGATTTGATTGGATAAGGTTCCTGAGGATTGCTGGAAGGTTTAATCAGAAGTTCTGCTGAAGACGGGATTAGTTGGATAAATTGGAGGAATTAGAAATTAAATTTCATTTCATTTTCATTTTTATGTTAAATCAATTTTGTTTCATTTTCTTAATTTTATTTTTATTTTCATTCCACTATAAAACAATTCATTTCATTCTTTAAGTTTTATTTTCATTGCATTTTTAAATAACTTTATTTTTTAAATAACTTTATTTCATTATTCTCATTTTCATTTTAAATTAATTTTATTTTCATTTTCATATTGTTTTCGTTTTATATTAAACAAAAAGCATATATAATGGTTTTCATTTTCATTTTGTATAACAAAAATAATGTTTTTACAAAATAAAGAATTATTATTAATAATGATAATCCTTTACAAAAAAAAAATAGTAATAAATACATAAAATTACAAAGATAATAAATTGCATTCTCTAAAAAAGTCATAAAATTCCTAAGTGCCTAATTTGTCCGATTTTTTTCTTCGTTCCGATTCTGACTTTTCCAATTATTTCTTTGAACCTGCAAAAATAGCAAAAATAGACAAATTTAATCGGTTAGTTTTCATCCTGACACCCTCAGAACACTGTCATCATCGAATGCGTCGGGAGGGTAACGAATTGCTCCGAAACCGACTCCCGACTTATTTCGCGACCTCGGTAAATCCAGGCAACATCTGTTCTTACATTGAGGCAACCGAGAGAGAGATAAAGAAGTGCTTTTGAAAAATCTGGTTTGGAGAAAGTGCTTATCCAAAAAGTGCTTATTAGAAAAGCACTTATTTGAAAAAGTGTTTTTCAGAAAAAGGATTTGCCAAACATGGCCTTAACACTTTTTCCAGAAATTTCTCAATTTCAACGGATCAACTCAGCCAACAACATGAAATCCGCGAGCCACCTGGGAAAGTTCAACCCATCGATAGCCAAATCAAACAAACAACAGCTCCAACACAGCTTAAGCAAAACGCAAATCAAGCCAAAGTTCCAACAAAATCAACCGCAAAAGTTGCTGCAAATCAAACACCACATTTCCTGAAAAATAGTAACCAAACAACACAAATCCGTGAGAGCTTGTTTCAACAAATAAAACAAACTAAATCGAAGAGAGGGGAAGTGGATCCAAGCCCAAAATCTCAGAAAGAAGAACAATATAAATCATCATAAGGGTTCAGATTAAAACCCTAAGGAAGAACGAAGAGGGAACCGACGGCGCAAGGAACCCCAAATCGGATTTCCATCATCACCCGCAACCAATAGAGGTTCAGAGGATCATATATCCTTCATCATCACCTCAAATCGAAAGAAGAGGAGTAAGGAAGCTTTCGCGGCGGCCAGAAAGCTCATCAGCATCGCGTTCAACAGAAAACCCAAAGGAAGGATCAGCAGACGGATCCTTGAAGCTCAGAAAGAGAGTTTTTGCTCTCACCATCATCACCGCCTCCGTGACCAGATCGATTAAGCCTTCGTGTAGTTTCAAACCCAGAGCGAAGAGGGTGAGCCACTCGGTTGCATTGTTCATGATTTGGTTTTTTTTTTCTCGTTGTTTATGTTTTAGGAAAAGAAGATTACATGCAAAGGGTCAGAACAAGTAAAGAAAAGCTCGCACGACAAAAAATGGCGCCGCCGGCCATTTTAAGGAAGAAGAAATGGGTTAAAAAAAACCCTAGTGAAGACAACACAGCCCCCTCCTACTTTTATCTGTGTTTTTTATTTTTTATTTTATTTTCTTTTTTCTTTTTCTTTATCCATTGAAGTAGCTTTTAGCTTTGTTTTAATTATGGTTAGTGATCGTGATTAATTATTTTAATTGTAATTAAACTTAAAACGTTTTGTATTAAAACTTAAAACATTTTTTTCATTATTAAAACTTAAAACATTTTTTTTCATTATTAAAACTTAAAACATTTTTCATAATTCAAATTCAAACATTTTTTTCATATCAGAATTAAAATATTTCATTAACATTAAAGTTAAAATAATTTTTCTTAAATTAAATAAAATTAAA
This sequence comes from Lathyrus sativus, assembly GCA_963859935.3. Classification (NCBI taxonomy): domain Eukaryota; kingdom Viridiplantae; phylum Streptophyta; class Magnoliopsida; order Fabales; family Fabaceae; genus Lathyrus; species Lathyrus sativus. The sequence goes on along the minus strand of OZ012737.1, from coordinate 35,249,994 downwards.
GCAAACTTCTTAATTAAAACCTTAAAACAAAATTTTTTCTTTATTAAAACCTTAAAAATCAAAACAAAAATTTTTCTTTATTAAAACAAGTTTCTTTTTTTATTAACAAAAAAATGCCAAAATAAAGAGCTCTTGGATTTAGGTCGTTTTAATTTTCATCTAACAATCACTTGATCCTTATTCATCTCTGCATACTAATCCATGAATTTTATTTATATTTCAATTTGTTGGTTTGTAATTACGAGAGGCTATCGTCGCCTTATTCTGTTTTTATGGTTTGTAATCATGCGAGTAATCGTCGCAGTTAGTTATTTTTGCGTTTTTTAGGATTTGTAATTTACGCAGTGATCGTCGCAACGCTTTTCTTTACCTGCTTTCTTTATTTTCGTACTTTAATTCCGTCATATAATAACTCTTCGTCGTTTGCATCAGTTACTGTCAGTGTCCATTCTGAAGGATTAGGTCTAAACCGTTGGACCGTCGAGTCAATAGTCCTAACCCTCGACCGTTGCAAAACCCTAATAGCCTAGGTGTCTCATCATGGACGAAAATGCCCTTTACCCTAGTATTAGGTCAAAGAGTCGTCGTACTCTATTTTAGGGTTTCCCGCCATGGAACATTTAGTCAACCCTAATTTCAATTAACAATTTCAACGTAAAAATAGGAGTCTCAGAACTCCACGTAAGCATTTCCTTAAGAAATGTTTACTCCCCATTGAAACCTTGACCGCAGTCAAGATGTTTCTAACGTCCCTTTCAAGGGGAACTACAATTACTCTGATTCCATTCCCTATCCAAGATATGTAGGCACAAGATGCGAATCTTGTCGAGTAAACTTAGGACTAACCCCTTAGGTCTTTCAGTCACTCTAACCCTTAGCTCAGTATATATCCTTAAAGCAAATAATTAATCAAAAAGCATACTTTAAACAAAAGGTTCCTGTAGAGTACTACATAAGTTTAGGGTGCTAGTACCTTCCCTAAGCTTAACCAACCCCTTACCTAGAGCTCTCCCTGCATTTTCTACGATGAAAAAAATAGGTTTTCCTTCTTTTGACCTTTTCCTTCGGATAAATCAAAGTCGGTTGTGAATCAAAAATTGTGATTCAAACTAATTAATAGTTTGATATCCTATTTCCACCGCAACAAGCTATAACTTTCTTCGGACGGGAAAACTTTGTTGCGAGAACATGGACTTCAACACAAGGAAGTGGTGTAGTAGGAAGATAAATGCCTATCTCTTTGATGGAGTAAACCGGAAGATATCTGTCATCTTCTGAATCCAAAATGATGCTTCATCAGACGAAGAGTCTTGAAGGGCAAAAATTGTTTCTTCATCAGCAGAGCTTTATTCAGAATACAAAGATTCTAAGTCTCCTTCTAGAGGCTGAAGATAGTTGACCAATTTTGGGGCTTTATGGATGTTGTTAGGACATTCTTTTGAGAAATGCCCTTTTCCCCACAAATAAAGCATCTCTGATTTTTCCCCTTTCCTCTTAAATGCTTTTTTCTAAAGAACTTCATATTCTTTCTTTTCTTTCCCTTGAAGGTCCTGTGAGATTTGGTGTATTTTTTATGTTTCTCTTTTGTTGGACAACCACACCTTTTGTCTTTACACTTAATCTCCAGGTAGGGTTTCTTACATGCTTAGGTGAACTTTGACTTTTATTCTATAACTTCAGAAAATTGATGATGAAAACTGCAAAGCTTTTCAAGTGCTTCTAATGTCACCTGGTGAATATGGAAAAGTCTCATGGTTTTAATATCCTTTTAAGTTGTGGCTAACATTCTATGAATTTCTGGATGAAGTTCTTGTGGTAGAGAGGATACATAGGTATTCTTGAGACTAGGGTCATTGTACCCATTAAGGACATAATACCTCCGTGCCATCCTATGATAGTGTTTGTCGAGGTCTTTTATTTTGAGAGAACAACACTTCATCTCAAAGAATTCTTGTCTGCTTTTCCTATCAAATATTTCCATATCACCGATAAATTCTCGGTGAAGAACCCCAAGAACACTAGCTGTAGTTTCTAGATGATGTAAATCATCTTGTTTGAAAGCTCCAAGATTGTGATACCATTCTCTGATCGTGCCCGTCATTCTACAGCAAATTTCTTCAATGATCTTATAGCTATCTGCACTTGTTTTCATGATTTGGGTGTCAAGCCAAGCTCTAAATTCAAGTAGTCTTTTTCTCCAAGGGCTAGGTGGTATATCATCAAAAGTGAACCAAGGACCTCCATTTGGATTAGTCCTTTCAGGGGCAAGAGTTTCTTCAAGGGATTCTTCTTCAAAAAAGGATTCTTCCTCTTTTACATTTGCCATGAAGAGTCTTGGGAAATAGTTGCCTTCAGATCCCGATTTAGTTGAAAAAGATCTCGGTGTCTCATCAGAAGATGATTCTGGACCAGAGTTGTTGTCACCATCTGAGAAGGACTTGTCTCCCTTTTGTTTTGATGAGTCAGAGTGATATTTCCAAGGAGATTCATAATTTGTAGTGATTGCCATGGCTTGGAAACCTTTATTAGGAATTTCTTCTTCCTTTTGGATTTTTGGAGGGGGTGTTTCAGGGATATCTTGAGAGTCTGAGGATGAAGTGCTCAAGCAGTCAACTTTCCCCTTTGTCTTGGAGGTTGAGGTAGTGGTAGTTCTGGAAGATTTTGGTCTGTAAGCTGTTGGTATGTATTTAACCTGGTCTGATGGTGATGAGACATAGGCGGGTAGAAAGGTGAAGGCCTTTCTAGTCGTTTGAAATATGTAGGAAAAGCAGGAGGATCAAAGAAAGAGTTTTCAACAGGTTTGGACTTTCTTTCATGAGAGGCTCTTAAGAAATCATATATCTCTTTTACTTGACTTTGTAGACTTCTGATTTCTCTTTCCTTTTGGTCAAATGTTTTACCAAAATCTCTCTCTTCTAACATCTTCCGCAAATCCCGATCTAGTTGGGATACTTGGGCTTTCAAGCTTCTGTAATGTTTTTGCATTTTTTGGGATAAAACCTTGAGATTTTCATCTTTTTCATCTATTTTTCTGCAATCTTATCTATCTTTTTGTCAAGGCTTTGAAGAATTTCATTTTGAGAAACCATGTTTTCAGATTGCCAATTCAGAACTTCCTCAACCTGAGTTAAAGGTTTAAGCTTCCCATCGGGATGGACTTCACTCAGATGAATGAAGGGTTTGGATGTTCTGCCTGTGATTGGATCCATCTTTCTTTCCAAAGCAGGAATTGGCTGAGCAACAGCTGAAGGATGTAGCGGTTTACAATGGTCTGTTGGTGACCATGTAATAAGAGTCGGATCATCAGGTGGTAACAATCCTTCTCTCCTGAGGATTTTAAGTCCTTCCTCGTATATACATAGGGGTTTCTTTTTTCCATGGATTCCTACCCATGGACCATTGTCTGGATCAAATCTCCTTTGAGGAGGTGGAGGGTTTACACCTTCCCTTTTTCTTTGTTTTGGGAAGAATGATATCTCGACCAATATCATCGTCGTGCATCCAACAGTCCCAATCTAGGTCATATCTTGTTGGAACAACATCCCAAATGAAGTGGCCATCTATTTTATCGGTGTAGATGGGTTTTCTCTTTATTGTAACAGCATAGACAGGACACCAATCTTCTTTGAGAACTGGTTGGATAATCATTATCTGGAAGATCAGAGATATTGAGCTCGACCCTTCGTTTGGCTTCTTAAAGATCGTCTTGACTGTCTTGCTAACGAATCTCTTGAAAGTAGCCTCTTAAGATTGGATAGGTCTTTTGTCAACATGAAGTTTCTCATAGTTGGTTATCCATTCAAGGGGAATTAGCTGAGTAAATTCTTCCCTTGTGATCTTTCTTGGAATCTGAACTATGGAGGGTATGTCTTATTCTCTATTGGTGACAACCAATAGCGAATCAGAAGAGCATCCTGAGAGAGGAAGATCTATCGAGTGATTTTGTAAGCGGTATATTATTTAGTGATGGAGGGTGGTTGACATAGCTTCTGGCACTTGGTCAGATCCGGTGATTTGGATCTGTACTTTCAGTCTTGTGGATAAAGTATTATCATTAAGACGCACGTTATAGTTTGGGAAGATGGTGAGGAAAACACTTCCTGCATGAAGTGTAGTTAGAACAGTTCCTATCACAACATTTTCATAGTGGAGGTAGCTGGAGTCAAGTAGAGCTATTTTGCAAAAGACGGGTTGGTTCTTCCTTCCATGAAGAGAAAGGATGAGTCTGACATTCCCAAAGTGTAAGGTTGTATATCCTTTAGTTTTCCAGTGGTTTATGAGATATTAGGGAATCTCCAGATCTACGTACTGCTCCTGGTTTGTAGCTCTTAGGCTGCATTGGTCTAGTCTAGATGACTGGACGTATTCTTTCATATGAGGGCGATTTGTAGAGATAAGATTTCAGATGGATCTGGTAACACTTCTTTGTCTTTTGAAGATGTTGTACGGACTTAACAGAGGAGGTATTGTTTCAAAAATTTGAGCATCTTCAGGAACATGAGAGTACTCAATAAAGTTTTCTATTTTATGAGAATTAGTCTTTTTATAGAGTTTAGGAAGTGGTAAAGAAGAAGTAGTAGTAATAGGTTGAGTGTTTGGTTCAGGTGTTTCCATGTTTAAGTGATTTCTCCCTTACTCACTCTCTTTATTATATTCATACCATATGCACCCCTTCTTTCTGTACAGGCTCTAATACCACACTGTCCGGGAGCCTTACATGCCATGAAACCTAATCTTAACTGTATCATCCTCAAATAGCCAACCATAGGCATAACACTGACTAACAATTAAAACTGAAATAATATTCAAATAATAAAAAAACAATAAAGTTGAAATGAAGTGTACAACTATTTTTTTTTAATATATGTAATATAGATATTATTGTATTAAGTTTGTAATGGATTTTTGAAATATTTATTTTATTAAGCTGTGAACATATGATTATGTGTGACATATCTATGAAATTTAATTTCATACTATTAGTTTATTTAATAAACGGTACGACCATGGATTTAACCGGTTGAACCAATTGAACCTTAAATTAGAAGTTTACCCGGTCTGATCTCCAGTCCGATTTTTAAAATATTGCTCAAAGATAACGGGTTAAAATCATGATTGAGACTTATTTTTTGGATTTATTTGTTAAGATTGATAAAATAAATTGCAGAAAACTGTGGTTTAGAACCAAAGACCCCTTAGCTACGGGTGCAGAGACAAAAAGGGTCACCACTAGGCCAAGGTAATGTTTCATGACATTATTGAATGCTATGAATATATAATTATTCCATAATGGTTATTTTGAAACTTTATTTCTCCTCACCAATTGGTACAAATTTTTATATAAATATAGATAGTTATTAGGCATTAAAATATACGAAAATAATATATTTCAGAGTCAAAATTTTATATCTAAGTCATTTCTTTATTTTTCTAGTGCACGAGAATAAATGAAGGAACTTTATTCTGTAAAATGTTGTTGACCGATGTGCTTAATGTGAATGTGCGATTCATGTTAAGGTTTCCAAAGTATCTTGAAGGAAATTCGTCGGATTACCCATTTGCATCCAATTTGTCTAAGTTGGTGGGAGCAAATTGAACCTAAAGCTTAGTGTAAATACACGGTTTGAAATTTATTTTGTGCAACTTTCATCATAACATCTTCATCTTCTTATTATTCAAATTTTGCATCAGACCCCCGACACAAAGTCTAACAATCTTTAGGTCCAGTTTTTGATTTTGATTCATACTTTATTTATAATTAATATTAAAATATGAAACTTTAAAGAAGATGATAACAATTTTCAATGATGGTGAAATAAATGAAAACTCATGCTTCCTATTCATTACTATGGTGAAAGATATATAATTATATTAAATAAATATGTCATTATGATGTTTTAAATTCATGTAAAATATATTGAAAATAATATTATTTATGTCAATTTTAACATGTGCCGTAAATTTATGGATGAAATGATTTGATAAAAAAAAAATCATGAATTTGAATTTATAATGCATGTATTAGTAACATAAAATGATGAAAATAAAATGTTGAAAACATCAAGAACATGTTTAATTTGTATATTTTATTTATGCAAAAATTTATTATATTTAAAATGATTTATCTCATATTATATGTATATCATAATATGAAAATATTATTTCTTGTTCATCTTGATATTAAAAGTAATTTGAGTATATTTTAGATTATTGTAAGTTGACAAATATTTACAAAAAAAATTAAAGAAAATATTAATGATGTGAATTCATTATTTATTTTGTATTGTGTTTTTTATTTGGATATACCATAGAACATTGTTAAATGTGAAACCTGAACTTATCACATATAATTTGTTATGCATATGTTAGTTATACAAGAAAATTGTTTAATTTAAAAGAATAGAAATAAGTTCAATGATGCTATATTTATATGGAGTTTATGAATTACATATTTGAACCCACTTCATGAAATAAAAGTTAGTCATAACAAATTTGTATGATCATGATTGTTGATTGCTATAAATGTTTAATGCATTAAATATATTTTGGATATATTTAAGTGGAAGTAAAACTTCAAATTAAAAGGTTAGCAAATGAAGAATGACATAAAATTTGTGTATATGATAAAATAAATGACAAAAGTATCATGGTTTGATGATAGATGGTAAACACTATCAACATTATATAAAGTAATCATATGTATGATTAGTTGAAAAATTGAATATTCAAAGTTTATTAAAGATTGGAAAATCTTGCAATTATTTGACAAAAGAATTGACAAAGATATGATGTCTTTGGATATAATTGAAGACAATGAAGATATCATTAGGGATGTGGAACAAACTCATATCTAACTAATCATCGATAGTGGAAACTCAACTCACACTTAATTAACATTAAGTCTTGAGTTCAATGATGAAAGTACACTATTAGAGTAGTACTTGTAATACCCAAATTTTTAACCCTAAGATCCCACATGCCATTTACATCATGCATCACAAACAAGATCACCGGCTTTGGTTCCCTTACCCTTCTCTGTAGGTTTGCTTCCGAGGGAGATCACCAAACACCCCTGTGTGTTTCTTATTTACTTTTATTGTTTATGTTTACTTCACCCTAATCAAAATCAATTTTTTGTTTTGTTTTTCCTTTTATTAACCTTCTCAGAAGAAAGTTTGGATCAAGAACATCAAATACTAGTTTCTCAGCTTAAATGAAATTCGTCTGAACAAAGTCAAAGTCGATCTGCAAACAATTCAAAATCATTTGATCAAGAGTTTCCCAAGTTTCATTTGTTTATTGCTCAAGAGACTCTAAGGTTCATGTGTTTATTTCCATACCTTCTTTGACAAGTCAAAAGAATTGAGTTAGAGCCAAGACAACACAATAAAAAGCCATTTTTCTCATTTTTCACCATGTTAATCGATTAACCAAAATATGCTTAAAATTAGTTAATCGATTAACACATGGGTTTTTGGCTAAAAACAAAATTTTCAAATTCTGCATCATTTTGGCACCAAAATTCACTTGTTTCATCTTGAGAATATTCTAGATCACCTCATTTTAATTCCCCTACATAATCACAATTATTCCCATCATACACCCTCATTAATCACCACTTGATCTTAAATTTTGCTTTTAATCCAATTTCCAAGCCTAGATTAAATTCTAATCCAAATTCCAAACCACCAAAATTCCCAAGCCTAAATTCTATAAATAGAGCTCTCATTTCATTCATTCTTCAAATTTTTGATAGCCAGATTCACCTTATCAAAATTCTTCCTCATTCTCAATTTTTTTTATCTACCCAAATTCACCAAAGCTCTTTATTCCATTAAAAGTTAGTAATCTTTTCATTTTCAGATTTTGAAGTGGTAAAATTTTGTTCCACCATTGTTGTGCTTGATTCATCTTCCACAATGTGATCTTTTGTTGGTTAATCTTTGGATCTTGCAAATTGTGTTTCATTGGTGTTATTTGTTGTTATTTTACTTGAATTTTCGTGCTCAATTGAATTCGTGATCATGAGATGTTTTAAGAAACTATTGAATCATGAAATGTTGTTTTTTTTCAATTTTTTTTGCTGTCCTGCCAGTGTTAATGGATTAACCAAAATCTGCCTAAAATTGGTCAATCAATTAACACAAGTCAGAATGTGTTTTTTAGCTTGTTTTGGGACTGTTTTGAGTTCTTTTCTTCCTTCTTCCATTTCCTTTTGTTTTGCCTTGAATTGTGGTATTTATTGATCAAATTTTGTCTTTAAATTTCATGGACTTTGGGTGTTTGATGTTGGATAAACCTTCATTATTTAAAATCTATCTTTAAGTGGATCATTGGATTCATTTTAGGTGCTTTGAATTAGTGATAGGTTTAGTACCATAATCCATCAAGAAGAGTGATGGAGCTTAAAGATGGAATGAGTCAAATATTGTAATTCAATTTGGCTTCCCTTCCCATCTTTTTCTTCTTCTTTTGGTTAATGAAAATCTCACATATCATTAGACTTCTCTTTGAAGTTATGATCAACATGAGACCACTACCTCTTTTCTTTTAGTGTGACAAGTTTTAGGAGAATGACCTACATGTCATTTCTCTAACTTGTATTAACACAAACATTGATATTGACCGGTCTCATATAGTCGTGGCTTCTACATAAGTCCGATTACGATTGCTTAACATAGCTCTAAATTGTCCCTAAATCGGAATCGAGTTGTTCTTTGTAAGCGAGTTATCAATATCTATTAGCTATATTGTGGTGTGAGATATATTATTTCCTTGTCGTTAAGGGATTTAGTTGACATACTCGTCGATTTTATCCGAGTTGAAGCCCTTCCCTTAATGATGTATGGATTCATGTTCTCAGGCTTATGGTTGATTAGTCGAGTATTCTCCAAAAAATAACCAATTGTTCTCCATCATTAACATTAACTTACTAATAATAATTGCACTAACTTTTACTTTATGCCATTTATTTTTTGCTCTGTAGTTTCTTGTCATTTATTTTTATACTTTTACATTTAGCATTTCATCTTTATGATCTTATTTTCTCTTTGTCCATTTGGACCTTTATTTATGCTTTTACTCTTGTTCTCTTTACCTATTTGGACCATACTCCTCTTAAGACATTAATAAGTACTTAAACACTAAAAGACACGACTCTTCAAATCTGGATTGTTATGACATTATGCTTGGACTTTGTGACTCGAATGTCGGACTTAGTTCTAGGATCCTTGCCCTTTGCTCTTGGAGATTTGAGACCTTCGACCTTGGTGTTTTTTTTGTCTATTTGTTTGAGAAATTTTCTGTGTGCAGGTGTTGATATTTTGACATTATGAAAATCATCTGATACATGACTCTCCTAATTGACTTTCAATCCTTGAGAAGACCTCGCTTTGACTTGGTCATGGCTTAATTTGGGATCTTCTTAGATGCTTTATTTCATCTGGCTATTATGCTTGTGGTTTGAATCCAAAAAAAAGAAGAGGATTGCTTATGTTGACTTCTTGTCTAGTGTTAGCTCCTTGTGTGGTTAGATCTTCCCATCTATAACTTTTATTTTAATTTTTAGGGTAGTCACTTCTTCTCCACCCCTTCTTCAATTTTCAAAATCTTCTCTCTTTTTTAAAACCTTTTTGTTTTCAAAATTAAACCTCTTTCATAAAAAAAACCTTGACTTTTGTCAACTGATTTTCAAACTTTTATTTCTTTAATAAATATCAATCAATTTTAATCATACTTTGACTAATTTTAAAAAGACTTAAAAAATACAAAAACCCCATTCAGACCTTTTGTGCACTTTTCCTTTTAAATTTTTTATAAAGTTTAGACATGAGTCATTTTCATAGTTGAGATGTAATTCTTCTATTCCTCATAGTATTTAAGATGTTGACATTTTTTACTTAGATGTTGAGTGATAGACTTGCTGATTTTAATTCAAGCAAAATCCTCCATCTTTAGGTGATGCAAATGTTATCTTGTACTTGTGGGCGACTAATCGTAGTTTTTTCCTTAAAATGATGACTTGTATTTACATTTAAAATCAACCATAACAAACCATTTTTGTCATTTGTACTACGAACTACGAGGTTTTGATCCTATATTGCACTTTATGGGTACGTAGGCATAAGGCTCAAGAAGTCTCTTCAAACACAAAATCTTAAAAAAACATTTCTTTTCTCACCTCCCCAATCTCATTTCAAACAAACCTTTTCAAACCAAAAAACGCAAATATTTCAAAGGGTTCTTATAGAGTACTATAACATTTTGGGTGCTAACACCTTCTCTTATAAATGATTATATGGTGTAATGGTTAATATTTTTGAAATTAACTTAAAGGTAACAAGTTCGAATCATGATTGAGACTTTTTTTTTGGATTTATTTGTTAAAATTGATAAAATAAATTGCCAAAAGTTGCATCTTCCAAAATCGAGCAAAGGACCCCTTAGCTATGGGCGTAGGAACGGTAAGGGTCACCACTAGACAAATGTAACATTTCATGACATTGCTGAACATTATGAATATATAATTGTTTTAGAATGGTTATCTTGAAACATTATTTCTCCTCACCCATTGGTACAAGTTTCTTTTTATAAATATAGGAAAATAATATATTCCAGAGGCAAAATTTATATCTAAGTTATTTCTTTATTTTTCTACTGCACAAGAATAAGTGAAGGAGTTTTATCCTATAAAATATCCATGATTGATGTGCTTAATGTGAATGTACGATTCATGTTAAGGTTTATAAAGTATTCTGAAGGGAATTCTCCGAATTATCCATTTGAATTCAATTTTTCTAAATTGATGGAGACGAATCGAACCTAAAGCTTAGTGTAAATACACGCTTCAGAATTTATTTTGTGCAACTTTTATCATAACATTTTTATCTTCTTTTTATTCAAATTTTACACCAGATTCCAACACAAAGTCTAACCGACGTAATTTAAAATATCATATAGATGTTTGAGGGATAGAATGATTTAGAAAATTAGTGTTACTGGTATTGAAAAGTTTATGATTAAGTAAAGTAGTAGGTACAATCAAGTTTTGAGGTTGGATGCCCATAAAGTGTTTATAAACATTACTTTATTAGCCAAACCAAGTGTGAATTTCTAAAAGTTGTATATAGTAATGATCAAGTGTGAAATTGACTTTACATCTCAAAGATTTACATTTCTAAAAGTTGTATATCGTAATGATCAAGTGTGAAATTGACTTTACATCTCAAAGATTGACATAACTTTGACAGATAAATTTAATTGAGCTTGAATATATATATATATATATATATATATATATATATATATATATATATATATATATATATATATATATATATATATATATATATATATATATATATATATATATATATATATATATATATATATATATATATATATATATATATATATATATATATATATATATATATATATATATATATATATATATATATATATATATATATATATATATATATATATATATATATATATATATATATATATATATATATATATATATATATATATATATATATATATATATATATATATATATATATATATATATATATATATATATATTGATAGATAAATTTAATTGACCTTGTGTGTATGTGTGTGTGTGTTGTGAATCAGATGTTTTGAAATAAAATATAAACGATTTCTTTATGATCAAGAAACACATAAGGGTTAGGGTTAACAAAGAAAACAAGGTAAAACAACAAATATTGGTTATAAACTGCTATTCTTTCCTTACTCTTAGAACAAGATTACAAGTATACAAGAATAACAAAATAACCCCTCTCTCTCTCTCTCTCTCTCTCTCTCTCTCTCTCTCTCTTGAAATTAGGATTTTATCTTAATATTTTTCCTTATCCCAAGATTGAGAAATTAACATCCTATTTATAAGAAAAATAACACACTAACCTAATGGGCTTTTTAACAATTACCCATTACAAGCTAACTTAAACACTTGGGCTTACAAGCAAGACCCAATTCAATATGCTAACAACCTAGCAATATTGACTAATGCATGTTAGAACAAATTTCGACTACAACACACATTATCTTCGACAACAGCATGCGAACAGACTTCGAACTCATGCTTAATTCCTGTCGAACCAGAAGCTACCCTTCGACCATACTAGAGTTCGATCCAACATCTCACAAATCTCCACCTTGGATCTAACTCTATAACATCAAGAAACTAGCTTTCTTCATGCAGCTTTATCAACTGCATACAGTGGAAAAACTTGCAACTGGACAACGTCTTGATGATCATATCAGCAACATTATGATTTGTCGAAACCTTCAGCACTTGGACTTCTCCACTCTTGATTACCCCTCTGAAGAAATGCAGCCTCACATCAATGTGCTTGGTTCGCTCATGATAGGCTGAATTCTTCGACAGGTGTATTGCACTTTGACTATTACATTTAACAGTGATAACTTGACCTTGAAGTTTTAGCTCCTTTACAAAACCTTCAAGCCACAATGCCTCATTTACAACTTCAGTTAGGGCAATATATTCCACTTCAGTGGTTGATAAGGCAACGACCTTCTAAGGTGTTGCTTTCCAACTGATTGATGTCTCAAACATAGTGAATACATATCCAGAAATAGATTTTTTGGAATCCATACAACCTGCATAATCAGAGTCGACATATCCTTCGATTGTTGCTTTACTATCTTCACCCAAGGCTCCACCATAAATTAAGACTCTACTTAGAGACCCATTTATGTACCTTAGAATCCACTTTAATGCTTGCAAGTGAGCCTTTCCAGGATTCGCCATATACCTGCTTACAAGACTTACTGCATATGCTATGTCAGGTCTAGTACATACCATAACATACATCAAATAACCCACTATATTAGCATATGGAATTCTAATCATATAAGTTCTTTCAACATCAGTGATGGGACACTGATCTATACTCAACTTGAATTGAGGGTTTGTTGGAGTCACAACAAGCTTTAAATTCGACATGCCATACTTTTTTAGAATCTTCCGTAGGTATGCCTTTTTAGATAAGCATAATCTCGACTGCTTTCTATCTCCTCAGATGTCAATCCCAAGAATCCTGGACGCAGCTCCCAGATCCTTCATGTCGAACTTGTTATTGAGTTCAACCTTCACCCTCATTACCTCTTCGACATTGTTGCTTGCTATTAGAATATCATCCACATAGAGCAACAAAATAACAAATGAACTACTCGGTCGAATTATGAAGTAAACACAGTGGTTGAACTGACTTCTGATGAAACTTATACGTCCCATGAACTTGTGGAATCTCCTATTCCACTATTGAGGAGATTGTTTCAGTCCATATAAAGATCTATTCAGCTTGCACACACAATCTTCCTTCCCTTTTTTGACATACCCTTCAGGTTGCCTCATCTAAGTCACCATACAAGAACGCAGTCTTCACATCCATCTGTTCTAGTTCAAGATCAAACTGTGCTGCTGTGGTAAGCAACATTCGAACGGATATGTGCTTCACAATAGGAGAGAACACATCATTGAATTTGATACCTTCTTTCTGAGTGAACCCCTAGCAACCAATATTTCCTTGTACCTCTTCGACGCCACTCCTTTGATTCCTTTCTTAAATTTGAAAATCCATTTACAGCTGACTAACTTGGCTCAAGCAGGTTTCTTGATTAGTTCCCAGGTGTTGTTATCATGAAGAGATTTCATCTCATTATCCATGGCCTTCAGCCATTCAGTCTTCTTTCGACTCCTCATAACTTCCTTATAGTCTCTAAGTTCTTCGTCTAGAACGTCACTTGCAGAGATTAAGGCATAAGCTATAAGATCTGCATACCCAAGTTTCTGAGGTGGCTTGATGAGTCTCCTCGACCCGTCTCTTGCTAGCAGGTAGTCATTATCAGTCTCCGCATTTTCAACA